>OX401972.1:4749007-5406507 GCA_947859335.1 Tortricodes alternella
TAGACCCCGTAATTTAATATATTTAAATACACGATACAATGCAAAAACCTTGACTATAAAAACAAAAATATTATGATAAATTATTTTTACCGAAAATATTGTATCAGCCATAACAATATGAAAAAAAAAAAAACAATAAAAAAATAAGAATAGTGCTAATCTTACCTTACATTCAAAGGTTCCTCTCTCAACCTTATATTCTTAAAGTTCTCCTCACTCCTCATATGGCTGTACAGCATTTCTAAGACAGCAGACACACAAGCAGACAAATCTAGTATTTTCTTACTATTTAATGAAGGGAAATATATTGTGATTTTGAAACATTCTGCAAACCTGTAATTAAAAACGCATGTCGTCAACACAACACCGATTTATATTTTAACGAACTTCAAAAGAGAACTACACATACTCCTCAAAGCTCGCATCTGCACTGCATTGATTCTACTTTCATGTTTCTTCTGCCATACCCAACATTCACTTCCATACATCAGCGTTGGAACCAGCACCTCTATGAACAGCCAGACGAGCGAAAGTAATGCTAAGGTTTGTCTTTAGAATATTTTGTCTGTAGGACGGATGGATTGAGTCGATTTGGATAGCGATAGTTGGAAGGCTGAAGGGCTTAAGGTACTTTTTATCCCGGAAAATGACAGTTCCCGATGGAACGAAGTCGAAGGAAAAAGCTGGATTTTAAGAACATACCTCACTCCTAAATCTTTGTCCAACTTGGCACCCAACCCCTGTCTCACGATGCTCGCTATATCTTTATCAGTATCAATTGCGCCTGCGCCGAGGCAACTCAGTATAGTACTATTATATATGTCACCGTTTTGTATCTTTAAAATGGGGGTAGATTCCGTTTTTTGGCGCTTGGCTGGTGGTGCCATATTTTGGAAGAAAATCTCTGAAATATATAAAAAAATGTAAAAATCTTCGTTTTTCTGCCATGGGTTTTTTTAATATTGCAATCTCTATCAATATCAAATTTTTGCGTATTCCAAATATTTTTCAATTGGCTACTAGACTATAGTAACAAATATGAATGTATTTTTATCTACACCCATATCATAAAACCTCCATTGGTTAATCAAAAACCGTAGGAAATGACCACCATTTTGACAACCAATTAGGAAAAACCAGTGCTGCGATAAAGAAATAACATGACTTCTTTATCGTTTTTAGTAAAGAAATGAGATTAAATTTGGAACAGCTGTCAAAACTCAAGTGGGTCTCTATTCTAGTATCCATAGATATTAAAACAGTTATTGATACGATACGTCAATTCAGTATGTTTTTTTAATATAAACTGCACAATATTTGATCTCGAGTGACGTGAGAATAGAGACTTCATCCGTTTGTCTATGATTTAAAAAAATAAATGGTCTTGACGGAGGATCGCCATGTTGGTGTTTTGCTGAACGAAAGTAGAATTGTTTTTGAATTGAATAGAAAAAGTTGTTTGTAATTTACATTTTAGTTGAAAATATGAATAGTAAGTACTCTTCTCGGAGTGTGTGTGATGTGAAAATGCGCCGGATATTGGAAATATGCAGCCACGATTGCAACAAATAACTTGTTGCCAGAAAATATTGTTTCTGAACCCGTCATGGAGGATTTATAAAATGTGTGTAGATAAAGTTATTTATGCAACTCTGCATAATTTGGCCTTAAAACACACGTGCGATATTATTATGAAACTCGCCTATCGGCTCGTTTCATGAAAACCGCACTAGAGTTTTAAGGCCTATCATTATGCAACCGTTGCATAAACTACTATTGTAGAACGTTAGCTTAACCCTCAAAAGTACGTTATAGAACAGGATCTATGTACAAATAAATCAAGATTATTTAGAATTTAATAACTTAAAAACTCTAATTTTTACATCCAAGTCACGTCACTTTAAACACCAGTCAGGACGTATGACGTTTGCTTAGGTCGGTTGCGTTCCGAATCACGCTGCCCACCTTAATCGTTGTGATCACCGTGAGTGTTATTCGGACCGCACCCTCAGACAGTCTATGCTTTTGTGACGTCACACGCGACGGCTGACAGTTAGATAGCGTATTAGCGGCTTTAAAAATGAAAATATTATTAGTGGACAAAAATTAATTACGAATACTTTTACTTAGAATAAAATGAGCTAACATGCAGCCAAAAATATTATCCAGTAACTTTATTTTTAACTATTCTTTTCTATACAGAATAATACATTAAATAGCTAAAGTTGTTAGCACGGTTGTGTGTGTGTGTGTGTGTGTGTGTGTGTGTGTGTGTGTGTGTGTGTATGTATATTTTGCTTCTTTCGGGTTGAAATACAATTACATTTGACGGAACTGAAACAAAATTATTGCATAATTAATTATTATCTACACCCATATCATAAAACCTCCAAAGTGTTATCAAAAATCGTAGGAAATGACCACCATTTTGACAACCAATTAGGTAAAACGAGTGCTGCAATGTTATTCCCGTATCGTTTTTAGTATAGAAATGAGATTAAATTTGGAACAGCTGTCAAAACTCAAGTGGGTCTCTATTCTAGTATCCATAGATATTAAAACAGTTATTGATACGAAACGTCAATTCAGTATGTTTTTTTAATATAAACTGCACAACATTTGATCTCGAGTGAAATGAGAATAGAGACTTCATTCGTTTGTCTATGATTTTAAAAAAAATGGTCTTGACGGAGGATCGAATTGCCGCCATTATGTTGGTGTTTTGCTGAACGAAAGTAGAATTGTTGTTGAATTGAATAGAAAAAGTTGTTTGTAATTTACATTTTAGTTGAAAATATGAATAGTAGTCTTCTCGGAGTGTGTGTGATGTGAAAATGCGCCGGATATCGGAAATATGCAGCCACGATTGCAACAAATAACTTGTTGCCAGAAAATATTGTTTCTGAACCCATCATGGAGGATTTATAATATGTGTGTAGATAAA
Source organism: Tortricodes alternella (assembly GCA_947859335.1). Taxonomy (NCBI): domain Eukaryota; kingdom Metazoa; phylum Arthropoda; class Insecta; order Lepidoptera; family Tortricidae; genus Tortricodes; species Tortricodes alternella. Next base: position 4,751,952 of record OX401972.1, read on the forward strand.
GTTATGTATGCAACTCTGCATTATTTGGCCTTAAAACACTCGTGCGATCTTATTATGAAACTCGCCTATCGGCTCGTTTCATGAAAACCCCGCTAGTGTTTTAAGGCCTATCATTATGCAACCGTTGCATAAACTACTATTGCTATATTTTCGATCGTGCTTTTGTGGGTTTGAAAAAAAAAACATTTAATCAAGAAAAACGCACCTTCAAAAGCTCCCAGCATGACTTCCAAAGCAGCCTTCCTAACTTTGACATCAGAATTTTGACACATGTCAGCGACCTGTAACACGACGCGCCGCCTCAACGCGTCCGACATCAAGCGGATACCGTTCTTGACTACCAACAGCGCTGTAATTCATACATTTATGACTAGTGGCAGCCTCAGCTATGGACCAACAAACATAACTTTGCCGTTGGAAAACTGTTATCCCGATACATCGACATAGGTCGCGGTCAGTTTACCAAGACCGCACATAACTTTGTCATCACAAAAACCCCCATATCTCCGCCATTTTTAATAATTTCGAAAAACTGAGTCGACAAAAAAACGGCGGTCCAAGCTGAAACGTAGATGATTCGCTCGCTACGCTCGCTCGATCGAGTAAAGTAAATCAACGCAGTATATTTTTTATTAAATTTATCTTTTTTTCGTCGAATTACTCCGCAGATCTACGGTTCCTCAAGCGTCAAGTTAGAGATATTTCATAGCAAACACGTGTAAAATATACCTGCTTTATCATTGACAATCATCTCTGACAGGTCGATAGTGTCAAACATGTCGGATGTATATTGACTTTGGCGGCTCCTTGTCAAATATCCAGCTATGATGTGCAAACACCTGGATCTATCACTAGATGGCACTTTCGTCACGTAGTCTGCTACTTTTCTAAAAAAAAAAAAACGAAAATATATCGTACTAGTGAACCCGCCACAGCTTCCCCCGCGGTATTTTCCATACAAACTGTAACACCCCTTTTCACCCCTTTAGAGGTGGAAATTCAAAAAATTCCTCCTTAGTGCACCTCTAGGGTACTCCAGGAATATGTCCTCCAAATTTCAAACCTCTAGGACCACCCGTTTAGGCTGTGCGTTGTCTATGAGTGAGTCACGGTACTGTTTCATATTTATATGTATTGATAACTGATGTAAAACATACCAATCTATTAAATACTAGCTGGTGCCCGCGACTTCTTCTGCGAAGAATAATAATTTAAGTAACCTATGTACTTTTAAACCTTCCCTAGACCTCCACGAACATTTCAAGACTAAGATAAGATAAATCCGTTCAGCCGTTCTCGAGTTTTAGTGAGACTAACGAACAGCAATTCATTTTTATATATATAGAAGATAGAAGAAGAAGATATACAGGGCAGGCCATACATTTTTGCAAATAGCAACACAGAGTTTTTTCTGAAGTATTAATTGTGCGGTTCAAAGGATGACGGGAAATTAAACGCCATTTTGTACATTTTTGACTAAGATGGACCGTTTTACAGGAAAGCAACGTGGTTATTGTGTTAAACACTTTTCCAAAAAACCAGTTTTACTTTACTATGCGATGCCTTTTTAGTATTGAATATGGATTAAGCCGTATAAGGAAGGGCCGGCAACGCATCCGTGATTCCCCTGGTGTCGCGGGTGTCCATGGGCGGCGGTTATTGCTTACCATCAGGCAACCCACCTGCTCGTTTGCCCCCCTCTTAATATAAAAAAACAAAATTAAAATAAGTAAGTGTCGCTGCAGCAATTTAATCAAAGTTGTGGTCAATAAGTTTAAAGAAACTGGTTCAACAACAAATGTTCAACAAACAGGGCGGTAACGTACCAGAGGTGATGATTGTCAGCATGTTTTCATACAATTGCGTAGTCGGTTGCAAGAGTGCCAGCAACCAGACGTCATTTAGACGATCGTTTTTACAAATTGAAAAATTATTTTATACTTATTACGTGTAATAAATACCTAATAAAATTGCATTTCTAGTTTTGCCTCTATCATGTTTCTAAAAGTGCAAAAACTTATGGCCCCTATAGTAAATTATTATAAAAATTATAAATTATAATCTCACGAATAAAGTAGCGGGCTCGGCTAATCTATATAAAAAATTATGTTTGTTTGTCACCTACGGGACGTTACAAAGATACACAGTTACAAAGGATGATGGGCAGATTGGCCTATTGACCAATAAGGACAAGCAATATGTCACGGTAGCTTATTCTAAGTTCTAAAACTTTTACTATGGCAGGTAATCCCAAATCTTTGTGTGGAAAAAGTAGTAGTAGTAGAAAAATAGAAGTCATTGTTTGATGGTATATCGATAATTAGTTGTTTTCTCATGCGTATTTAGGTATATGATAATGCGTTTAAAAAACGTTGTAACCCTATAACAGTAAAATAGTAGATTGTTGCACTAAGCAGAAAGTGATTCATTATTGCGCCGAGTGTTGGTTTGGAGCCCGAACGTGAGTGAGGGCTCTAAAAACACGAGCGCAATAACAAATCACTTGATGCGAGGTGCATAATCTGCTTTTCTTTCTACTACTGCTAAAAGTTGGTAAAAAAACGTAAAGGTACAGTTAAACCCAACTAGCGAAGTAAAAAGGATTTTGGCACCTGTTATGACGCACCCTTAGAATTTTTATATAACCTATGACGTTCGCACGACTCGCACGTTCTCCCCGAATCTTAAGATACCCTATTTATTAAAATCGGTCTATTGGTTCTGAAGCTAAAGTCGAAAATCCGAAAATTTTCACAGAAATCTTGTATCTAGTCTATTAATTGTCATATTATGCCAATTTTTTTTTAAATCTTTTTGTTACCCATACTATCTTATCAGCCAGTATTTGAGCATAACATTTTAGACGAGACAATCACAGTTCGATATGGCCGCCGATATGAGGCCTGTTTTTTTTTTTTTGTTAACAGTAAGTCCACAAAAAGGTGGTTGGCTGTCCCGTCGGACTGTGAATGGGCGGATTGGGTAGCCGTTGGTGTAAACTTCTTGATCAAACAAACAAATTGAAAAAAAAAAAAAACAGTGCAATAATGAAATTTGTATGCAACTTTATTTGCTCTAGAGCAAATAAGGGCTGCTTTGTGCTGAGTATTTAAGGCCATATTGATGAAATTAAAGCGTAGTAGGAAGAAAAAATACTTATTGATGGAATGTTTTTATTTTGCCATAACTTGTTTCACACAGCGAAAGATTTCCCGCCATACAAAAAGTTTTAGAATACGAAAAAACCTTTCAAATGACATATGGCTTGTCATTATTGGTTTTTAGGCCAGTGTCCATACAAAACGGCCCATCATCCTTTACAATTAATAGTTACAATATACCTGAACTCTTGTTCCCCGTAGCACTCTGGATATCCCAAACTGGCACAATACAGCACCTTGACATAATTCGTCACGTTACATTTTGACAGAGCTTGCTTAAATCTTGACAGGGAATCATTTCTCTCATCCACATTTTGACAGACAGCCATGGCTAGGCCAACGCATTCGGCCATCTCCGCTGGATTCGAGTCAAACTTTGACATGATTTTCTCTAAGAGTTGCGGTATATATATTTTATTTTGACATATTGCTTTTACGAGTTTCGAAATCGCGTTGTTCGTACCCGGAGATTGGTCTAAAAAGAAAATAAACGTCTTTAGGGTTCCGTAGAGTCGTTGACACAAAAAACAGAGCCCTTATTGTCGGCCTGTCTTGTCTGTCAGTCTGTCTGTGAGTGACGCCCTATTATTTCTTTCGTACATGATCGCTTTTTAAACTGAATTTAATAACTAATTGATATTATCCTTACTTTATTTAATTAATATATAAACACAAAAAGTAACTTTGTCTATCTGTAACACGTTCACGTCCTATTCGCTGAACCGATTTGGATGAAATTTCGCTAAGATCTACTTTAGCCGGGAAATGACATAATCCTTTATATCCTGGATAAAAGCAAAGTTCCTGAGTGAATAGCCATAAACCAATTCCACGCGGACGAAGTCGCGGGGCAAATAACAACACACAAACTAGTGAGTTAATAATATAAACGAAAACCCATTTATTTTCTATTTTTGAGCTTTTATTTTAATGTAGAAATACACTTTATTCATATTCATATTCTTTATTTAATACTGTTCATACATCGTCACGAAATCTTTATGCAATTGATTATCTTCGAAAATTACATAAATTACATATTTTTATACAATTGATTATACTCTAAAATAACATAGGATTAAAAACACGTTAGAACTAATTTAATGAAAAATCCTCAACCCTATAATAGGCCTCTTGTACCTACTAAGGATTTATTGTAGATTTTTGGATGCAGGAGATTCCTTGTTTTTTTAGGTGTTACAAACTTTAATTTAATTAAATACATAACATACCTCCATAATACGGCTCGAAGCTCTTCCATTCAATTTGTATGGAGCTGCCATACAACTCCAAAAGACCATACAATGTTTTCAGCAAACTGTTGAATATGTTCCGCTTACGGTATTCGATACAAGTTGTTATCAGGTGATGTATGATAACATTTATATGTTGTGACGAACAGTTGTCTTTCCAATATAATATTGTGTGAAGCTAAAAAAATATATTAAGAGAGATGCAACGGATATCCGGCTATCGAAAATCTTGGATCAGAAATTGGACAAAACATATAAAAAGGCATCAGAAATAAACGAAATCTATGTAGTATGTCTGTTACTCCATCACGCTTCAATGGCTAGACAGATTTGGATGAAACTTGGAATGGAGATAGCGTATAACCTCAATTAAGAGGAGTGTGAACCTACGGTTTTTCATACAAAAGGCGATAATGATTTCCACCCCTTAAATGTTAACTGATGTTCACCAATTTTTGATAGGTTGTCCGTCAGAACAAAATGTAGGTTTATACGTTTTGATTTCTTCACTATAATCAATAAATTCAGTTTTATTGTGGTTTCAGTATTGTCATACAAAACTAATTTCGGCATTATTTGACTTTCTTGATCTTCAATCAAAATTCAAAAACGTATAGACCTAGATTATGTTCTGACTGACATTCCATCAAAAATTGGTCAAAATCAGTTAACATTTAAGGGGTGGAAATCGTTATTGCCTTTTGTATGAAAAGGTTGTTTTTTGCCGTTGGTTCACAGTCCTCTTAACACAGGATATTTTTCATTAAAATCCCACGTGAGCAAAGTCGCGAGTACAGATAACTTACCACATCCATATGCAATCCGTTCAAGCACCTGTCTACTGCGGTGCTAGCTACAGCCGCGAGCAATCCCGGGAGCAAGGCGCTAGCGTGCGGCTTCAGCTCCTCTTTACAGTTACAAATTATCTGTGGAAGTTTATAAATTATGTTTAAACTATGAACGTATGTATCAACTGGACTGACAATTGCCTTACTTTCCAATACAACAAGATTTTTTTTTATACATCTTCCCTTTTGTAGCATCTTAAGTCTGTTCGCCGAGAGTTGAAAAAAAGAGGACTTACAAATAGCGGCCCACTAATTGTTTTTACCGATGATGATAAAAAATTAGAGGGAAAAACTATATTTTTTTCATACAACATTATTATTGAATAGCCTGTATGTCTCATTGCTGGCATATCATTGGACGACAACCATGACGAAGTCTCAGAGTCGGAGGAAGAATCAGAGTCGGTGACGTTTATTATGAAACGTTCAATTGCTTCGTCTAAAACAACACACGAACACCCAAACGACACGCTCGAAGCGTATTCCAGAACCGAATGGCAGTATATGGCGCTCGCTCGCCCGCCTGCTTGACAACAACTGCCTCGCTCGTACCACGAAACTCAGTGCGCGCGGCGCTAAACGACGCCCGTCATACAGTTTGCGATAGGTAAGCGACAGTCGCTATTTCGAGACGATATCATAATATTTATCAACTCTCGGCGAACAGACTTTATACACAGATAAATATATCATACGTCCTTTCGGTGACACTCGGTCGTATTGTGTCCTTTGTTAAAGGGCACAATGTATTTCAGAGTCATCGAACAAATCTTATCTTTATCTTTTATCTTTATTGACGACGCGGATAGCCTAGTTGGGAGTGACCCTGCCTCCGAAGCTAGCGTCCCGGGTTCGATCCCCGGTACGGGCAAATATTTGTGTGATGAGCACGAATGTTTGTTCCTGAGTCTTGGATGTTTCCTATGTATTTAAGTATTTATTCCTCTATATAAGTATGTATATCGTCGTCTAGTACTCATAACACAAGCCTTTAGAGCTTACTTTGGGACTAGATCGATTTGTGTAAAGATTGTCCCCTGATTATTTATTATTTATTTATACTAACCTGAGCCAGTAGCAATTTCAAATTAGTATGACCCTCCTCCAAAGACTTTGCCACTTTAGGCCACAAATTGAATGACAAAGTGGCCAAATGGCGGAATGTTGCCGTCATAGTGGCGGCACATTCGTGCGCGTTCAAGTCTGTCTCTGGTAGGGAAATATCCTGAATTTCTGGCTGTGAATAAATCGAACAGGCGCAATGTTTAAATCAATACATATAAAACAGTACCGCGACTCACTTATAGACAACGCACAACCTAAACGGGTGGTCCTAGAGGTTTGAAATTTGGAGGAGACATTCCTCGAGTACCCTAGAGGGGCTTTAAGGAAGGATTTTTTGAAATTCTAACCCTACAGGGGTGAAAAGGGGTGATAACGTTTGTATGGAAAATACCGCGGGCGAAGCTGTGGCGGGTCCACTAGTCAACTCTTAAGCGAAATAGGAATGTTTCCTGGGTAAAAATATAATAATTCAAATTAGTCCGTCAGTTAGAGTATCAAATATTGAACACTTATTTTCTTCTTTATCAAATCAATCAAAATTGACAAAGATAACGCGCATTAAAGTTCGGGAGGGGGGGCTCGTGACGTCACTTACTGGTAAAAAGTGTGCAGTCATGACGTCACTCGGAACTTCAACGCACTATATCTTCATTTTTAGGGTTCCGTACCACAAAAGGAAAAAACGGAACCCTTATAGGATCACTCGTGTGTCTGTCTGTCCGTCTGTCACAGCCAATTTGCAGTTTTGGAGCAAATTGGCTGTGACAGACTGGACCGATTGAGTTGAAATTTGGTAAACATATGTAAATCGATGACCGCAACACGGACGTGTAACCTAAATATCTGAATTTTAAACATGGGGGGTAAATTAGAGAATTAAAATAATTTGGAAATTATTTAGGAAAATTGGCGAAAATTGGCACGTTACACGAGCAAAATTGTATGGCCGGCAACTATAGGCATCTCCCTCTAACGTACGAAGTTAGAGTAAGACAGCTATATTTGCCGGATATAAATTGAACCTGTATTGAGTTACCGGTTGCTCTTGCTGGCTGTGCAAGTCGAACAGCATCGGGTGCTCGGAGAGAGTGCGAAGGAAGATGCGCGAGTGAGAGGTCAGAATCGACGACGAGTCCACTGGAACCGACACTGGTATTGACGCATTGCGTTTCAGCTGAAACAAAAAGGTTTTGCTATGGCTTTCCGCTAGTGACTAAAATGTGCCACGAGCGCTACAGTCTTTTAATAACATAATATTTATTTATATGGAAATTATTTTAAATCTAAGTTAAGTTAAACAATTATTAGGCACTAACTATCTAAATTCATTTGTTACTAACAAAACTTATGGGTCTCAATTACCTGAATCAAATAAATAATAATTATTATTATTACTAAGTTCAATTCAAAATTATTAATAAAATTCACTATATATTAATAAATTTATTACTTTTACATGTTTGTATTTATTTTTCACCTAACCTAACTTAACCTAACAATAGAATATTTTAGGGTTCCGTACCGTAAAAAACGGAACCCTTATAGGATCACTCGTGTGTCAGTCCGTCCGTCTGTCACACCCAATCTGCACTTCTCCGATTTTTTCATCAGTAAGTATAGTAGTTTATGCAACGGTTGCATAATGATAGGCCTTAAAACACCAGTGCGGTTTTCATGAAACGAGCCGATAGGCGAGTTTCATAATAAGATCGCACGTGTGTTTTAAGGCCAAATTATGCAGAGTTGCATACATAACTTTATCACACATATTATAAATCCTCCATGATGGGTTCAGAAACAATATTTTCTGGCAACAAGTTTTTTGTTGCAATCGTGGCTGCATATTTCCGATATCCGGCGCATTTTTCACATCCCACACACTCCGAGAAGACTACTTACTATTCATATTTTCAACTAAAATGTAAATTACAAACAACTTTTTCTATTCAATTCAACAACAATTCTACTTTCGTTCAGCGAAACACCAACATGGCGGCAATTCGATCCTCCGTCAAGAGCATTTTTTTTAAATCATAGACAAACGGATGAACTCTCTATTCTCACGTCACTCGAGATCAAATATTGTGCAGTTTATATTAAAAAAACATACTGAATTGACGTTTCGTATCAATAACTGTTTTTGACATTCATGCCGGGTATTTCGTTCGGTTAAGACGCGTTAGTTGTGCTGTTATAAGTTATCTACTTACGTCTATACGCAGAGACCGGTATTTGTTTACCTGCATCGAGCGGGCCGGCCAGGAATACCGAGCGTTTGAATATGAACCTTATGCTGTATGGAGGAGGATAGCATTCATAACGTCGAAATAATTGAACCAGTTATTTTAGATGAAGTAAATATTCGAGGTAATATGGAAGAACAAGTGTATTCAGATGAACAAATATTGAATGATGACACTATGGATTTAGAGGAAATCAACACAAATAAAAGAATGAGAGATCAAGACCAAAATGAAAAATGGACAAATGTAACACGGAAAGCAAAAAGACGCACTCGCATCCAGGAATTAGGGGTAAGCGCCGAGAAACTTACAGAGATATGCGTTACTAGCAAAAATAAACTGCCAAAACAATTTGCTTTAGCAAAACTTTTTAAAGAGCACGACATTATGGATATTATTAAAGTCAGGTACATTAATCCGTATAAAGTACTTCTACAATTTAACACCGAAGCTAGCGCAGAGCGATTCCTTTCGATACCATTGTTTACCACTGACCTAGGATGGAGATGTCTAAAAACGGACGAAGTCGGGTTGTCGTATGGCATCATTAGAAACATCGATTTAGGTTTACTGGAAGAGGAAATTATGGAAAATTTAAGTAGTAATTTCGAAATAATTTCATTAAGAAGACAAAACCGGAGAAATACAGAAGAGGCGGGTTGGGTCGAAAGCGAGGCCGTACGTATTTGTTTCAAAGGCGCATCATTACCGCCACATGTTTATTTATTCGAAATGCGAGTAAAAGTGGAGCCATATATGTTTCCAGTGTCGCAGTGCGCCAAGTGTTGGAGGTTTGGTCACACGCAGAAGCTGTGCCCAAAAAGAATTACATGCCCTAAGTGCGCAGGTAATCATGGGAACTGTGAGACTGTGGCGTTCAGATGTCGGAACTGTGCAGGGAAACACATGGCATTAGATAAATGTTGTCCTACATATAAGAAGGAAAAGAGAATACGGGAGATTATGTCCGAATTTAACTGCACATTCAAGAAAGCCTCTGAAAAGTACGTTCCTCCCTCCCCTGATATCAATACGTCTTCTCACATGGATTTTCCTCCCACTATACAGATAAACTCTACGTCGGCAGTTCAAAACGAATGTCAGAGTCAAGACAAGATCTCCTACTCACAAGTGTTGTCCACTACTGCTGAAATCCATAAAATGCAGAAATCAACAGAATCTTCACTTCCCCCGAGAAAGAAAAAGCCAACTAAAAAGAAGCAGGACCGAGCAGATCTTAGTTACACGGAAGCTGGCTGGTTGTCGGACACCAGTTCATCTATCATGGACATTGAAGACCATCCTTCTACGCCACCCGAGAACAAATCCGAAAAAAGAACTAAGACGAATGTCGACAGTCCTCTAGGTGTATTATGGAACAAGTTAAAAGACATCATTTTTTTAAAAAGACTTTCGTTGGCAGATAAACTTAAGAGTGTCCTGAAAGTATGTTTGGAATGGTTTATTTCTTTTTTTGCGAAGAATATTTGTGATTTGTCTTTACTAAAGTCCTTTTTGAACAATTTAGATGGCTAATAAGAACAATGGAGTCAAGTTGAACATATTGCAGTGGAATGCACAAAGTATAAGGCCCAAATTAATAACGTTTGAACAGTTACTCACCCAAGAAAAGATTCATATAGCCGTTGTAAGCGAGACGTGGCTTGAACGCGATAGTTTTTTAAACGTAAGTAATTACAATATTTTTCGCGCAGATAGGCCTGATCGCTACGGGGGAGTTGCTATTTTTACGCACAAGTCCATTAAAGCACAAAAATTTAATGTAAATAGGTTGAATGCGGGAATTGAGACGGTTCAAGTTAAATTATTTAATTGTGATCAAATTGAAAATGTAGTTGGCGTTTACTGTCCTTCCTCTGTTAGGACAGCTCAAAACGATTGGGATCAAATATTCTGTCTTGCGCATCAGAAAACCCTGATTCTTGGTGATTTGAATGGTCATCACACTAATTGGTCACACAAAAGAGATAGCCGAGGTAATCAGATTTTTGACTCACTAATGGATAATAATTTGGTGAGTCTGAATGATGGCAGCCCCACTCGATCTTGTTTTGTAAATGGAATCTTGCGAGAGTCAGCTCCGGATGTTTCTATTGCTTCAACTGATATTTCTCTGTCGCTCCAATGGCATGTTTTAAAAGAATCACTGGGCAGTGATCACTTAATGATCAAAATATCAACCGATCTTAAATCCGATGCAAAGCCTTTTTGCAAAAGAAACTTCAAAATGGCTAATTGGGAGAGTTATAAAGTAAACCTACAAAACAGCTTCTCTGAACTCGTTTTGCCGGAAGATCTTCAAAGTGCATATGACACATTTTTAAAACAAATAAATGATGCCGCAGATATATACATACCTTTGCACAAAATCAATAATAATCCGACTGGTGTATTTAAACCTAAACCTTATTGGAATCATAATTTATCCCAAATCGTGGCCGAACGCCGGTTGGCTTTAACAAAATTTAGACATAATCCAACTCCTGGAAATCTTGAAAATCTTCAGAACAAGATACGGGAAGCACAAAGATTGATACGTAACCGTAAAAGTGAAGGCTGGCGACAATTTTGCAGTTCCTTAAGCGAAGTATCATCTGCGTCTGATATGTGGCACCGGATGAAATGGCTGAAGGGTTATCGGACGACACGACTTCATATCGATAAAGAAATAGCAACTAGGCTGCTATATAATCTAACCCCAGACTTTGTTTCTTCTCCCGAACCATTATTTACTGGCCATGAGTGTATTATTGATGCTCAAATAACAATACAGGAACTCAACTCTTGTATCAAATTAAAAGATACTGCTCCCGGTTCTGACTCCATCTCTTATTCAATGATTAAAAACCTCCCTAATAACGGTAAAACTACGTTATTAGATTTATACAACAAATTTTATGAGTCTAGTTTTGTACCTATCCAGTGGAAAGAAATAAACGTCGTGCCGATTCCTAAACCTGGGAGAGATCCACTTACCAACTCAGCTATACGACCAATTTCATTAATTTCATGTATCTGCAAAATATTTCATACCATAATATATAAAAGGTTGGAATGGTACTTGGAGAAGAACAAACAGTTTGCTGAAGAGGTGGTGGGGTTCCGAAAAGCGCGCTCATGCTTAGATAGTTTAACCCGCTTAGTCACTAGAATCCAGATTGGATTTTCTAAAAACATGATTACGCTGGGATGTTTCATAGACATAGAGAATGCCTATAATAATATAGACATTGTATGTTTATTAAGAAATCTGGATTGTCTAGGTGCCGGTGCAAAGGTTTGTAAGTATATATGGAATTATTTAAAAGAAAGGACTCTACAGATTAATGTAGATGATATTAAAATTTGTAGGCAAACGAATCGGGGCCTTGCCCAAGGTGATCCGTTGTCCCCTCTGCTATTTAATGTGGCCACCATTTTCATTCAAAGGGAGATACATGACGTATTTGTAAGCCAGTATGCAGATGATTACGTACTATATGTAACGAATAAAAATATTCATGAAGCCGAAATCAAACTGCAAAACTCTCTCGGTATTTTTAGTGAGTGTTTAAATAAACTAGGATTAGATATAGCGGCTCATAAGACTCAGGTGTGTATTTTTAAAAAAGGCATATGCAGAGACCGAGTTCATCTTAGACTTAACGATAATAATCTTCAAATAGTGGATGTTGTAAAGTATTTGGGTGTATGGCTGGATCGTTCCCTTAGATGGGGTAAACACATTAACGAATTGACTCAAAAAGTGCTAAAATTCCTTAACATTTTTAAAGTTCTAGCTGGGTCAGGTTGGGGGGTACATCCTAAGCATTTAAGAAGACTGTATATAGCAATTATACGTAGTAGAATTGATTACGCAAGCTTTCTGTACGACAGCAGTTGTCGTTCTCATCTTTATAAAAATGAAAAAGTTCAAAATCAGGCTTTGCGTACTATAGGCGGTTTCATCAGATCTACCCCCATACACGTGATGGAGAGCGAGCTAAGTCTACCTCCCTTACACATCCGAAGGGAATATTTGGCAGGAAAATTTTGGTTCAGATCACGATCTTTAAGTGACAATGTGTCTATCAAATTATTACAAGATCTTTCCGAATCATGCCACTTAGATAACCGGTTAAGAAAAAAAAACCCTCTTTTAGTTACAGTTCATAACCGATTTAAGCAAGTTAAAGTTTATTCTAGTGGCCAAATAGAAATGTTTATGTTAGATTTTTGGGTAAATAAAATTGACCTTTCAAAAAATATTGAAGTAAATATAAATACAATTACTAAAGCTAAATCCAAATATAATAAAATCTCATTAAAACTATCTGTCCTACAAATCTTACAAACAAATTATTCTAAAGTATATAAAATATTTACAGACGGATCCAAAGAAGGAAATAGCATAGGTGCGGCTTTTTATGATCCCCAGTGTGATACATCAACTCAGTTAAAGATAATTTTCGATATATCTATCATGCACGCGGAGTTAATAGCAATAGCAGAGGCCTTATCTTACGTGGCCTCTATTTCTTACGATAGATTTGTAATTTTGACAGATTCCAAAAGTGCGCTCCAGCATTTGGCTCGATGTACCTCGAGTTTTCGAGGTCTTCCGATCGCCTACACTATAATTGAGTTGATAAATACACTGAGCTCGGCCGGTAAGAACATAACTCTTCAATGGATACCATCTCACGTAAATGTAGATGGTAATGAGAAGGCTGATGAATTAGCAAAGCGTGCGTGTCATGGTGGTATACCTTGTGGAACTTTACCTTTTTATTCTGAGTGCATCAAATTAGTTAAAAAACATGTGTGGCAATTGTGGAAAGAATATTTTGACGAAAGATCGAAGGAAAAAGGAATCTGGTATAAAACGATTCAGCCAGAACCACTCAATACTCCGTGGATAGACTGCTCGCTAAGCCGACAAGAAGTTGTAATTGCTTTAAGAATACGTTCTGGACACATTCCCTTAAACAAGTTTGGGTTCATGATGCGCAAGGTTCCCTCCCCGAATTGCTCCGAATGTGATATAGTGGAGGATGTATACCATATCTTAATGGAGTGTGTGCGGAACGAGTCATTGCGGTATCAATTAAAATACACTACCAATATATTTAGTGACGTCGGTGGCTGCAATAGTGCGCTGGCTTTTCCAACATCGGATGAGGCCAGGGCATTATTTAAGTTAGTGCGACTAGGCCTCGCCAGGAGATGAGCAGTGGAATTTGTTTGGCTGGCATAATGGAGCGACATCATCGCCCTAAATGGCGACGAAGCTCTTTATATTAGATTAAAAAAAAAAAAAAAAACTGTTTTAATATCTATGGATACTAGAATAGAGACCCACTTGAGTTTTGACAGCTGTTCCAAATTTAATCTCATTTCTTTACTAAAAACGATAAAGAAGTAATGTTATTTCTTTATCGCAGCACTGGTTTTTCCTAATTGGTTGTCAAAATGGTGGTAATTTCCTACGGTTTTTGATTAACCAATGGAGATTTTATGATATGGGTGTAGATAAAATCATTTTCATGCGTACATGCTATAAAAATATCTAAACACCTTAGCAGATTAAATTGTGTTATTTTTAGGGCCTGGCACTGGTGGTATTGCACCCTCGAAATGGCCTGGTGGCGAAAAGGTCACAAAAATCTATTTTGAGCGTTTATAAAGTCGTCAATGTATACTGAGTCGCCGACCGCTCACGTACTTAATAGTTATCCAATTGTAATTGTAAAAAGAGCGCTGACGGTGATACATATCGACACTAACAGACATTAATAATTGGATGAACGAACATAACCTATTAATTAACCTAAATAAAACTAAATTAATACAATTCTACCCTTATCAAATAAAACCTTTAGACATAGAATTAATATTAAATAACATAAAAATTGAAGAGACAAAAATATTTACCCTGTTGGGAATAACAATCGACTCAAATATGAATTGGAAAGAGCACGTACTTAACATTAAATCAAAAATGTCGCGTTTCATCTACGCTCTTTATAATATACGTAGAACAACCAACTTTAAAACTGCACTATGTACTTATTTTGCATACGCTCACGCTTGGATTAACTACGGAATAATCATGTGGGGTGCCAGTACCGATGCTCACGACGTCTTTGTAATGCAAAAAAAGTGCATACGCATTCTAGTAGGTGTCAGAGGCCGCGAGACCTGCAAGCCGCACTTTATCGAACACAGTATACTAACCGTCCCTTGTCAATATATAATGGATATGTCATTGTTCGTGCGCAAAAACATGCATTTATTTAAAATGTCACAAAATAAACGGCTTAATAACAGGCTAATTTTGCCTAATGTTAGGAAAAAAATATGTAGAACCGATCCTTGTTATGCTGCTGTAAAAATATATAATAAAATACCAGATAATATAAAATTAGAGCAGAGAGACTCGGTCTTCGCAAAAAAGCTTAAGAGCTATCTAAGCAACCGTTGTTACTATGGATTCCTGATGAATACCCTCCAATAGGGAAACTAAGAAACCAAAATTCTGGTCAGCAATGCCTGAACATTAAGCTTGCACAAGATCGCTATAACCTTAAAACCCAAACCCTGTTTTCAAATATGAATAACTTGAAGTTGCTTTATATAACTTACTTACATTATTAATTGCATGAGTCAGATATCACTAGATTTACTTACTAGAATTAAAAGACTACTAGAATAGGCTATATTATATGAATAATTGTTACACCTCTGCAGAGGTAGCATGTATGACACCCATTTACTGTATTTTCACCATCCTGTAAACTACATGTACGCAATAAATAAATAAATAAATAAATAAATAAATACATTTTATATGGCCGCCAGCGCTCTTTTTACAACGGACGAGGTATAATAGTAGTTAATTGGAAAAATTTTAATTGCTTGACCGGGCGGCGACTCAGTACAGTAGACAATGAGGACTTTATAAAATAAATTGTAAAAAGAGCGCTGACGGCCATACAGCACAGTGCCCCTAAGTGGGTCTTGGCCTCCAACATTAGATTCCGCCGCGTTTCCCGGATCAGAGTTATCCGTCTCGGAATTCATCGCTCCAGCGTTAACCGGGTCACTAGAATGATTTGTTCTTGGTTCTTCACATTCTAATTCAACACTTTCCTAACTCGTCATATTCTTAACTCGTCATATTCCTGATTCGTCATATTCCATACTCGTTATACCATGTACATTTGCCTGCACAAACTGATTATAGAAATCTTCTGTGGTAAATGATAAGAACCACTTTATATAATTAATAGATGATTTTTATTTGTCTAAATATTATTGTCACTTTATTATTTATATCGTGTCATACATTATTTAACCTGTAAGCACGTGTTCGCGATTCCATTTGACTGTACAATGACGAGTTAGGAATATGACGAATCAGGAATATGACGACTTAGGAATACAACCAGTTGACGACGCGGTTAGCCTAGTTGGGAGTGACCCTGCCTCCGAAGCTAGCGTCTCGGGTTCAATCCCCGGTAAGGGCAAATATTTGAGTGATGAGCACGAATGTTTGTTCCCGAGTCTTGGATGTTTCCTATGTAATTAAGTATTTATTTCTCTATATAAGTATGTGTATTCGTCTAGTACCCATAACACAAGCCTTTAGAGCTTACTTTGGGACTAGATCGATTTGTGTAAAGATTGTCCCCTGATTTATTATTATTAGTTAGGAAATTGTCGAGTCAGGAATATGACGAATCAGGAATATGACGACTTAGGAATACGACCAGTTAGGAAAGTGTCGAGTTAGGAATATGACGAATCAGGAACAAATCACTAGAACAGCTTACCCAATTGGGAGTTATGGGCAGCACATATTTCCGCTCGTCAACGAGTTTTCCCCAGGCGCATGCGCCGACGAGCTGCGCGTAGATCTGTTCGCCGGGCCGCCGCCGGCACACTGCCGCGCAGTAACAATTGTACACTAGACATTGGAATTGCCTGTAAACAAAAAAGGACTCTATACTTAGGGGAATGGAAATCAATTACGTTTTACTCCCTATCCTTTATCCCCCTAGACTGACAACCGATTGGGAACACCTCTATTGTTGTATGTCACTGTCTTTCCTAGTATGTCACTATTATATTTCGCATTGTTACAGTCTGAACAAGTAAGTTAGAACTATTTTATGTCACTTTGTTTCCCAGTATGCCACTAAAAGTTACTCAAAACTCTTTTATGTCACTCTATTTCTCAGTGTATAGCTGCATGCTACTGTAAGCTTTTGTGTGTCACTGTTTCTCCTGGTATGTCACTTAAGTTACTCTATTTTATGTCACTGTATTTCCCAGTATGTCACTGACTGTCACTATAAACACTTGTGTCTCACTGTATTTCCCAGTATGCCACCGAATTTCCCAGTATTTATTTATTTAATTTAGAACCAATCCTCCCAACCAAATCACAGCATAATTTTAAATATTACAAGATTATAACTACAACATGGTTCCTAATTTGAGACATTTGTGCATAAAGACTGAAGAGTTAAATGACAACGAGTAACCAAGAAGTAGGTGAGCGTAGAGACCAGTCCTCCGTACTAGTATAAAGTGTGTCACTGTATTTCCCAGTATGTCACCAAAAGTTAAACCCTTGTTGTATGTCACTGTATACTCCCATTATGTACCTGTAACTCTCCTGTAACGCCGAATCAGCATCGCTAGGGCAGGCGACATCTTTGGACTCTCTCAACGTGTGACAAAGCTCGCATGTTTTTCGGACTATATGCCACGGCGTTGGTGATTGTATGTCGCTGTATAGACGTGATGATGACGCTTCTAAAGATGATGTGGGCAGCTAGAAATAAAATCCCAAAATAGACGAAATTCATAGATTTCAGGTCGTATAGTCTGTTTGTTGTTCCTTAAGAGGAGTGTGAACCTACGGCTTTTCATACAAAAGGCGATAACAATTTCCACCCTTTAAATGTTCACCGATGTTCCCCAATTCTTGATAGGTTGTCAGTCAGAACAAAGTCTAGGTCTATAAGTTTTGTTTTTTTCACTATAATCAATAAATTCAATTTTATTGTTATTTCAGTATTTTCATACAATTGTTTCGGCATTATTTGACGTTCTTGGTCTTTAATCAAAATTCAAAAAACGTATAGACCTAGATTTTGTTCTGACTGACAACTTATCAAAAATTGCTCAAAATCTGTCAACATTTCAGGGGTGGAAATCGTTATCGCCTTTTGTATGAAAATGGTGATTTTTGGCTTTCACAGTCCTCTTAAGATATAATTTAAAAAATATATATATCTGATTCTTCGATCTTTTTAACTGACTTTTTTGGCTAAAACAACTGTTTCCTTGCAAATAAACGAACCAGAGACCAATATTTTAGACGTAACTTTGCCAATTTTTAGCCTAGGTTTGCTTTATAACAGCTGTTTCACCCAAAAATTGCACATTTTGAGGTTAGAAACTTACTTAACCTAACCTAAACTTGTTTACCAAATAAGACAGGTATGGATGAATCCACCTTATCTGTGTGTGTGTGTGTGTCTGTCTGATCACTCATACATACCTTTTCAAAAGCAACGAGCAACATATGCAAGTTTATCATGTACTGTTCCAAGCACTTCTGATAATTCTGGTTCGCCTTCACCACTTTTGGTTTTGTGAAATTTAAGATCTTCTTTAATACAGTAGCTAAGAACTTCTCGCACAGTTCTGAGGAGGAATATCTGGAAGGAAGATTTAATCTTTTCAACGACGTGAACAGTGCTATGAACACCACGGTCATCAATACATATAAAACAGTACCGTGACTCACTTATAGACAACGCACAGCCTAAACAGGTGGTCCTAGAGGTTTGAAATTTGGAGGAGACATTCCTCGAGTACCGTAGAGGTGCACTAAGGAAAGATTTTTTTAAATTCCTACACTAAAGGGGTGAAAAGGGGCGATTTAGTTTGTATTGAAAATACCGCGGGCGAAGCTGTGGCGGGTCCACTAGTTAACTATCAAAAACCTCGATAGGATTCTCATCCAAATTTTGATCATCGTTTTTTCTTTAAATCCGTAATCCATAATAATATATGCTTTCACGACTAAACCGATGAACCGATTTTGATGGAATTTGGTATCGAGAAAGTTTGAGCAGTGGGGAAGGACAGGCATAACTTTGCCGTTGGAAAACTGTTATCCCGATACGATACATCGACATAGTTTGCGGTCAGTTTACCAACACCGCAAATAACTTTATAATCTCAAAAACCCCATTTCGCCGCCATTTTGAAAAATTTTAAAAAACTGAATCGACAATAAGAATACATATAATTATTGAACCTGCTCACAAAATTTCACGAGAACCGGACCTCCGGAAATACGAAAGCATTTCTTCCCACGCTGAAACGGAGACGCTTCGCTCGCTACGCTCGCTCGGTCAGGGAAGCAAATGGATATTACCGTAGAAGCGGCGCGAGCAGACGACTGCAGACGCGTGCGCACACGCAGCGGGAATACAGCGCGGCGCATATGTCCAAGCTGTTACGCGTGGCCACGGAGGCCAGGCAGGAATCCAGGGCGTTATCCCACCAGCCCTCTGACCTGTCATCTGTCAATATACATAGGGGCCGTCCATTAATCACGTGATCTTTTTCTAACCATTTTTTTAACCCCCCCTCCCCCTTGGTGATGCATGGTGAGGTTTAAGACTACCCTCCACCCCCCATCACGTGTATTTTTAGTATCTACAAAAATCTTATTTTTTTTTTAATATTTTAGGATATTATCTTAAATACAGGTATAAAGTATAATCTTATTTTATTCGCCGCATTTCGATTTAAAAATCGCGCGTTTGAAAAAATAATGAAAAAATAAATACACGTGATATCTTACTACACCCCCCTCCGCCCTTGTGACATTTCGTGATTTTTGTCAAACCCCTCCCCCCCCCCTTTCAAGCCTCACGTGTTTAATGGACGGCCCCATATATCTTTACCCAACGACGAAGCAAAATGTATGTATGTTCATCTGTTCCCTCGTAACTTCTGACTACTTATCATTATTTGACAAATGAGGTATCGTTGGAAGCGTCTTGATCGTCCGCTAGTTATAGGCTATGTGACTAAAATTCAATATCGCGGCCTATATGCAGTTTAAACGAAATATGCAATTATTTCCGAAAATACAGTTTTTAGACCAACATCATAGAAATACAACGACATAAAGATGAGGATGTCCAAAACACTAAAATCAGAACAAAAAATATATATATATATTATTCACTAACTTAGACCCTTAATCAAATAAAAATGAATAGTCAAAATGATCTGCTATTTTCTGTAATATGCTTTTGTATACATTTGCTTTCATCTTTCATATATCATTTTAAACCTCATTTCTTCCATTTCAACTTCCCCATTAGAAGTAGGTTAAAATTGACTTCTAAGATTTTATTACATTTTTAGTTACAAGTGAAACTAATAAGGGCGTGTCACAAAGCGACCAACACTTACTTTCAACCAAAGCAGCTAATATTTCGACGAACAGCACGCATGGTCTGTTCGAGACGGCTTCCAACAGCTCTGGTCGGAGCTCGGAACAGCGCGCCGGAAACAGCGCAGATACCGCCGAAACCACTTGAGGGAAACTAAAAGAAAACGCGTAGGTACGTAAACTATTACTAGCTTTGCCGTTGGTAAACGGTTATCCCCATACATCGACATAGGGCGCGGTCAGTTTACTAACACCGCAATAGTAGTTTATGCAACGGTTGCATAATGATAGGCCTTAAAACACTAGTGCGGTTTTCATGAAACGAGCCGATAGGCGAGTTTCATAATAAGATCGCACGTGTGTTTTAAGGCCAAATTATGCAGAGTTGCATACATAACTTTATCTACACACATATTATAAATCCTCCATGATGGGTTCAGAAACAATATTTTCTGGCAACAAGTTATTTGTTGCAATCGTGGCTGCATATTTCCGATATCCGGCGCATTTTCACATCACAGACACTCCGAGAAGACTACTATTCATATTTTCAACTAAAATGTAAATTACAAACAACTTTTTACAATTCTACTTTCGTTCAGCAAAAAACCAACATTAATGAAAGCAGTAATGGCGGCAATTCGATCCTCCGTCAAGACCATTTTTTTTTAAATCATAGACGAACGTACGAAGTCTCTATTCTCATGTCACTCGAGATCAAATGTAGTGCAGTTTATATTAAAAAAACATACTGAATTGACGTTTCGTATCAATAACTGTTTAATATCTATGGATACTAGAATAGAGACCCACTTGAGTTTTGACAGCTGTTCCAAATTTAATCTCATTTCTTTACTAAAAACGATAAAGAAATAACATTGCAGCACTGGTTTTTCCTAATTGGTTGTCAAAATGGTGGTCATTTCCTACGGTTTTTGATTAAACAATGGAGGTTTTATGATATGGGTGTAGATAAAAAATGTTTCGTGGTTGCTGTCAAATGAAGATTAATTAGTACATTGCAAAAGCTGTTTCACACTTTTTAGAGCGTGATTTTTTAGTAGTCGGGTTTTAGTTATTGAACTTATTACTTGTTACATATGGCGAGGTACACAATCCGCACCTGGTTGGCGTGGGGATTACTGCTCAGTCCCTCTCACTATGAGAAGAGACCTGTGCCCAGCAGTATGACGGGTGCTAATGGTGAGGCTGATGATGACGAGGAAATCTCTATCTTACCTGAAAGCTTCTTCTGGTATAAACGACACCAGTTTAATTTTATCCTCAATCTTGGCATCGCGGGAGCATACAGTATTCACAACCCATCGCACTGGGTTCGATTCCAGCCCCAGCTTCTCTGGTAGGCACTCCAGATTGACCAGTAGACAATGTTTTTGGGAAAACGTCGTATTTTCTTCGTAGTTCGGCCATAGCTTAAACGTTTGTAAATTAGAGTTACTTAGAACCCTCCAGAGCAGCTGGACAGATTCTCGCCTGGACAGATTCTCAGCTGGACACATTCTCAGTTGGACAGATTCTCAGCTGGACAGATTCTCAGCTGGATAGATTCTCAGCTGTACAGATTCTCAGCTGGACAGTTTTTAGTTTTTGAAATAGAAGATCACCTTTATATCTCATTTTAGTACAATTATTTTATTATTATTATTTGTTTACTTGTCCTGACTAAACTTCGTCCAACTGCGACTTCATCTAAGGGAGACTCTTTCTAGTTGCTAATCTGTCCAGCTGAGAATCTGCCCAGCTGAGAATCTGCCCAGCTGAGTATCTGCCCAGCTGAGAATCTGTCCAGCTGCTTTGGAGGGATTTAGAATATAAAGGACTATTATAGTAAGGGAATGATAAAGAACATAAATAATATTCCTTGGAAAAAAGACATCTTCAATTATGACCCCAGCACTTACACTAACGTAAACACAACACAGGCGCACTATTGTAATTCTTACACATTAGAACACGTGCATGTTTGGAGTAGATTTGCGAGAATAATTAAAAGTATTGAAAACTCCTTTTTTACGACACGGCATTATTCTATATTAATATATGTATAAAATAATGCCGTTTTTATATACGTATTTATCTATATAAGTGTATTTGTATAGTTTCTAGTACCCATAGTACAAGGAATCGTAAGGTCTGTTCGCGAGAGTTGATAAAAAAATATATATATCAGGGGTATCTTCTTAACTCATTACAAATAGCAACCCGCTAATTATTATTACAGATGATAATAAAAAAATAAAGGGAAAACTATTTTTTTTTTCATGGAATATAATTATTAAATAGCCTGTATATGTCCCATTGCTCGCATATCATCGGACGGCGATCATGACAAAGTCTCAGAGTCAGAGGTAGAATCAGAGTCGGTGACGTTTATTATGAAACGTTCAATTGCTTCGTCTAAAACAACATACGACACACGCGAAGCGTATTCCAGAACGGAATGGTATTATGGCAGCAGCGTGCGCGCCTCGCCCGCCCTGCGCGGCGCCGCGCTTGACAACAACTGCGTCCCACGAACCACGAAACTCAGTGCACGCGGCGATAAGCGACGCCCGTCATACAGTTTGCGATAGGTATGCGACAGTCGCTATTTCGAGACTATATTATAATATTTATCAACTCTCGGCGAACAGACCTTAGTTTCGGACTAGATCAATGAGTGTGACCAAGATTATGATTATTATTATTAGGTAATTAATAGCTTAATAAATAAACTCAAAGCACTCACTTCATCAACCAATTCCAATAAAGTATCACATTCTTCTTTGGAACAATTTTTTCTAACATAAAACTTTAAAACGTCGTTCATTACCACGCTACAGTTTTTCAAATCATCATCCAGCAAAATGAAGGGTTTTTCAATCAAAACTCTCGAAAACCCCTTCATAAAAAATCCACAGAACAAAACACCTATATCTTTAGTAGTTGTATTCAAACCACTGCCTTCTTTTATAAGTTTTTTGACATCGTCAACTGTCAAAAACTTTAAACTCACTGTCAAAATATCATTAAAATAAGACTTTTCATTGAACCAATATTCCTCCAATCTTCCCGATGCGTATAGTTTTAACAATATCTTTGGCCATTTTGCGATGTCAATTTTGACATCGGATAAAATCAGATCTTGGACGTCGAACACGTCTGACATAATTTTCAGAGCGGTGACTCCTGAAATATGCTCTGCCGGAAAATATTCTTTTTCCAAAGAATCCGTGATTTTCTTCAATTCCAATGTTTCAGTCCAAATTTGAAAACTATTTCTTAAAACTTTCGGGGATTCCTTCCAATGCTTTTTAAAGGATGCCAAGCATAGTTCAATGTTTTTGCGCAATTTTTTCACTGATTTCGGTGTCAATTTCCTTACGATTTCTGATAAGAATTGACTTGATTCCTGAAAAATGTATGCGTATTGATTTCACTTCAAATATGTATAAATAAATAAAAAACATATATTATTTAATTATGATTATTACGCGTATTAGAACAACTTTTTGGAGACTTTTTAAGAGACAGAATCTTGCAAACAGAGTCGAGCACGACGCTTCAAATGAAAAAAATAATAATAATAAGATGGATATATATTATTATTTATTGTACGTAACTCTGTTGTCTGTCTGTCCCAAAAACCAATTTGCATATACCTACAATCATAGAATTACAAACTATAGAGGGATAGTTTACATACACTTTACATACATACTTTTTGTGAAAGCATTATTTTTTGACATGTAAATTGTAATGTTGTTTCAATAAGAAATAAATGACTACCTACAATCGCCCTGACAAAAGTGAAGCAATAAACCGGTGCGCTTTGACATTTGACACTACGGAGCGTCCCGGTGTTTGTATGAATTTGGAGCCATAAATTGCTCCGAGTTTGTTGCTTCAAATTGTGCGCGCGCACTTGGTTTCTATTGCGTTATTATTCTAAGTATACAATACATATACTTAAACTATGTAAATTTCAATTAAATATATTTCCGCGCGTATACTTATTTTAAAGTAATATCGCGTCTTAAACAATATTTTCAATGTAACTTACCTGATATTTCAACTCCAAAATAAACTGACAGTACTCTTCCAAAAATATCAAAATAGCTTCCAATTTGAAACAATCCAACTCGGTCTCGTCAAAATCACATTTTAAAACTGAATTAAGCAGAACAGATTGTTGCCTCCCTATAATATTCCTTGATATATCACCGTCAAAAGTAAACTCCCTTTTCATAACGCCCAAAACATACAACACTTTGACATCGGCATCGTTTTGACACTCCAAAATAACGTCAAGGGCCTTGTTGACATTGACATCGCGTAAAAGTTTCATAAAATCGAGCGTCATTTTGACTGTAGCTTTGTAAATTTTGACGTCAAGTATATTTGCTTTGATTTGATTTTCTAATAAAGTGAATACTGTTTTTTCTATTATTTCTCTTTCAAATAACTCTTTTTTGTCTACAAAGATTTTGGCGGTTAAATCGGATATGGTTTTGGCGTCACTTTCGTAGGTGTTCGCTATAAGCATTATTATTTGAGGAAGGATAACTTTGCTTAGTGCATTTTTGGTTTCTAAACTTGCTATTATGGTTTCGGAAAGGTCCAATCCTGCTTTTTTTGTCGTTGCTAAAAATGAAAAATATTTTCTAAAAATATAAAAAGTAAATAGTTCACAAAAATATATCGTCTTGTAATATAATTAAAATAAAATTAATCTACCAGCGCTTCGGACATGACCATCATTACTGAGAAGAAGCGCCGCAAAAAACTCAGCAGAAAGTCAGCTCAATTCCTACAGAAAGATTACAGAGTATAAAAACTTAAATAAAAAGATTACAAAGTAATAAAGTAATAAAAATATAAAAAGATGTTGAATAATCAACAAAAAAAAGTATCCAATATAGTATAGAAAAAACTATGAAATCTCTCACGTCAGTTTTGGATATCACACATAACATTGGTCACAATATAGGTATATTTCTATTAATCCAAAGAGAAAATCCTATTGTTTGAATTGAAAAGATGACTTTCTGCTGAGTTTCTTGCGGCACTTCTCAGTAATGATGGTCCTGTCAGAAGCGCTGGTAGATTCAACCCAATTTAATTTATTCATGTGACAAGTAAGAGTCCACAGGTGACCAATTTGCTGAATAAACGTTTTGATTTGATATAAATCTTACTTACATTCGAGGCTTGACAGCATGACATAAACCCGTTCGACTGTCAACTGTAAAATGTCAGGGTCTTCACACAAAGCTGACAAAGCAGTTGATAAGAGTTTTCGGACCCCACAGGATTTAGTACAGCTTATGTACTGCAAACAAAATAAAAAAAACAGTCAAGTGGAATCTGACAGTACTTTTTAGGTACGGAACCCCTTAAAATGAACAACAAAGCTGTGGTGGGTCCACTACTTTATAATATTTGTATAGTGTGTACGCAAACCCAGCCGCGGGAGAAAACCATTATAACAAAAAAATCTTACCTCCAACATGAATCTGACGCACTCAGCGTCGCTGCACAATTCGATAGCCGTTTGTATGACGTCCGTGTATGGAGTGGATCCGTTTGCGTGAATTTTAGCAAGAGTTTGTATGACTCTAGTCAGGGCTAGCTGGGATGACTGCTCTTTGTTTGATGACACTGCAATAGTACATTGTGTCACAGGTCAAGGGGAAAATGTTGAATCCGGAGCGCAAAGAACGACGTAGAATCCCGAGTGTAGCGAGGGACTCGAGCTATACAGCCCGAGACAAATAATTTTGCTTCCTAGTAAAACACTGCTTCTCACTTCTCTTATGAGAAAATAACAATGACACAAGTGTGGTTTAACCTTTTGACCGCCACAGTCGGCTGCAGCCGTCAGCGGATACAGGGTAAAAAGTAGTTCAATACCTTGACTTAAAGTTGAAATTCGTATTACTTCTCAGACATGCATGGCGGTCAAAAGGTTAAACTCGGGTGAAGAGGGCTCCGTGACTATCTGAAATTTCCTATGCTACTATAAATACCATAGACTTCTTATAGGTTTTCCTGTAATCGTTAGATATAGAACTATTTTCTGTATTATTTTTTAAATTTTAGGCCTAGTACTTTCGGAGATAAGGGGGGAAGGGTTTCATATACTCATAACGAGCCATTCCATTTGATATGTCACGCACCATAGTTTGCAAAACCTTTTATTTTATTATATAATCTAACCCCCCCAAAAGTGCCTCCCATGTTTAAAATTCATTTATTTACGTTACACGACCGTGTGCGGTCACCGACTTACATATGTGTGAAACAAATTTCAACTCAATCGGTCCAGTAGTTTCGGAGCAAATTGGCTGTGACAGACGGCCGGGTAGACAGACACACTAGTGATCCTATAAGGGTTCCGTTTTTTTCTTTTTGAGGTACGGAACCCTAATCAATTCAAGCAAGATTATTTCAAGCAAAACATATTTTTACTAAGTTTCAATAGTAATATTCATATTTATGATGTGTTATATTACTTGGGAAATGTGGAATAGAGTCCCAGTTTAAACTACCAGCAGGGTCCGGTAAAATTCTTACCACTGGCACACAGCATTGTCATGAGCATCTGCAAAGTCATCGGGTCCTCGTGGTGAAGTGCCAGGAGAAGAATCTTTTGAAGGTTTAACTAAAACATAGAAGACTATTTAACACTATCTTTGCAGCCTTAAAATTATACCCATGAGCCGGGCACTGAGTCTCGAAGACTTGTCCACCGGTGAACGTCTACGGGTTAAGATTATCGTGATAATATTTCACTTACTTTATAAGTGTTGCCACGGTGTGGCAGCGTCAGGCTGAGTGATTTTTTCAAATTCACTATGATGGAAGATTCAGTTTCGTTTCTGCTGATATTAGAATCAAGGTTGCCATGTTTACCTTAAAGATAAAATAAAAATGTTTATTATCAGGACACAAAATAAAAGAAAATACAAAATAACATAATAGTTACAAAGTAAAATCGAACCATAGCTATATATTTTATTTTTTATTGCTTCAAGTTTGTAAATGAATATAAAAATTTGATTATAACATTAAATTCAAATTTAAATGTAATAGTTATAAAAATCTATGAGTGTTGTTTATATAATAAGCAGTATCGTATTTTCAGTAATTTTCTGTGGAATAAATTAATTAATTAATCAACGTATACCAGTAAAACCTGAGATCATTTTATTAAATTGCTTGTATTTTATTGTATTATATTACAAAAATATTGCTACACAAATTTAAAATATTTTAATCTTAAAAGTAAATCACATACTGCTGCATTTGATAAACAATATTAATTAATTAAAATACCAATATGTAACACAGAGAAAAGGTTATTGAATAAAACTAAGAAACATAAAAAGATCTAATTAAAAATTTAATTGGAAAGAAAATATTAATTAAAGAATTAATAGAATAATTATGGAATATGTCAGTCTTTCATATTTACTTACCTAGGAACATTAACACTTCCCTATGAAGAACTCTGACATATTTCTCCGTGTTGTCACCACGAGAGCGCAACTTCTCAACCAAGCAAATCGTCTAAAAAATTAAAAGCATGTCTAAATCTGGCTCCACAGAAAACCAGCGTTGTTAACACTACCATGCTAGCAGCATTGCTGAGTGGAGACCATTTCGGCTCACATCACACTCTTGTGTACATATCACTGTTTTATATCTTTCAATAAGTTGTTGTGTTGATGTTTTCGCCGAATAAATGTTTTTCTATTCTATTCTAAATCTTATGAGAAATCATATTTAATACTAGTGGCTCCATGAACTGTGGACCTCGCGACAAACTTAACTTTGACATTGGTAAACTGTTACCCCCATACATCGACATAGGACGCGGTCAGTTCACCAACACCGCAAATAAGTTTGTAATCGCAAAAACCCTTATATATCCGCCATTTTGTAAAATTACGAAAATTGAATCGACAAAAAAGAAACAATAAATTCAGTTTTATTGTGGTTCCAGTATTCTCATACAAAACGAATTTCGGCGATTATTTGACTTTCTTGATCTTTAATCATAATCAAAAAACGTATAGACCTAGATCCTGTCCTGACTGACAACCTATCAAAAATTGGTCAAAATAGGTTAATATTTAAGGGGTGGAAATCGTTATCGCCTTTTGTATGAAAAGGGTGATTTTTGCTGTTGGTTCACAGTCCTCTTAACTTGCAAGATTTGATAACAAATCGGACGTCTGAAACTAAACAAAGATTTGTAAAACTCGTTCGCTTACATCGCTGAAGTTTCGCTGATCCAAATCTTGATTGTGACTTAGCAAATAATCAAATTTCTTGAGAGCATCGATTAATATCGTTGGTTCGACGTCACTCGAAAATATTATCTGAAAAAAAAAAACAATATTTTTTTTTTAGAAAAGAAACAAAAACCGACTTCTAGGCTTTACCTATAATTATGTTTCTTAAACTAATAAGTACCATCTTTGTTCTTCACTAATGTTTATGTGATGACAGTTAAAACTGAGATTGAAAGTCCTCATCAAAACTTTTGCTGAAGGGAACCACCAACTGTTGATTTCTAGGGTTCCACACCTCAAAAGGAAAAACGGAACCCTTATAGGATCTCTCGTGTGTCTGTCTGTCCGTCTGTCACAGCCAATTTGCTCCGAAACTACTGGACCGATTGAGTTGAAATTTGGTACACATGTGTAGTGTAAGTCTTTTACCGTAACTTAGGATGAAGCCAAACGAGCGTAATTTGAGTAGCAGAATTTCGGCCGCAGAAATTAATTGAACCCTTAAATAATTGAATTTTAAACAAAGGGGCCACTTTTGGAGGTTAAATATTAAAATAAAAATTAAAAAAACTGCAACCCATATTATGTGAAATATCAAATGAAAGGGCTCGTTGTAAATATTAGATTTATTAGAAATATTAGACTTATTTTTTATTTAATTAGTAACTATTAGATAAATAGTTTGGAAGTTATATAGGAAAATAGGCGAAAACTGACCCCCCCTATTTCCGAAACTACTGGGACTAAATTTTTGAAAGAAAATAGTTACCTATAGATTACAGGAAATTTTTAAGTAACCTAGGAAATTTCAGATAATCATGTACGGAACCCTCTCCACGCGAGTTTAACTCGCACTTGTCCGGTTTTTTTTTTAAATTCAACTTTAACAAACTGTAACTTGCAAACGGCTACAAAATATTAACATAGTTTCTTAGAGAAAAAACT
This sequence comes from Tortricodes alternella, assembly GCA_947859335.1. Classification (NCBI taxonomy): domain Eukaryota; kingdom Metazoa; phylum Arthropoda; class Insecta; order Lepidoptera; family Tortricidae; genus Tortricodes; species Tortricodes alternella. The sequence continues at coordinate 4,781,258 of OX401972.1, forward strand.
CAACTTATAAAAACGTCACTTTAGTCGGTTAAATTATATAATACTAAATAATCACCTAAGGGTATGAAATACTACTTTATGACGTAAACTCATACCTACCAAATATACATAAAAATCGGTCGTATATAGGTACATAAACAACGTGAGATAGGATTTTTATATACATTATATTCGGCCAATAATAAGATCGGCTAATGTATTACCCACCTGTAAAGCCAACAGCATGTTGTTTGGTTCGATTTCTACGGAATCCGACGCTTGTACGAGAGCCAGACAAGACTCATGCAACACGGCTTCATTACGACATCCTTCTATACGTAGAGACTGAAAATTAACATATTATTTATACAGATGCAACGGATATCCGGTTACTATCCGGTATCCGGGCCTAGCTAGGCGTGAGCGAAGTGGAACCTCTTCCACGGCTTCGCACTTAAAGGGGCGAAGCCCCCTTGTGGATAACATAAGACTGCCATGAACTCTAAATACTACAGTTAGTACTCTAAAAGATCCTACTAGAAAAAGGCCTTGCTGATGCGACTTCGCCCACGTCTAGATTAGTCCACGCTACGCCACTGTCCGGCCTATCCGGTCATGATTTTACTATCCGGCCGGATACCGGATATTCAAAAAAATTGCATAAAGCAAATAAAAAGCCATCAGTTATTAAATTCAAACTTGGTTTATTTTTATTTAAATATAAAACTTCATTTAACATCACGTTGTGCACTTCCGAATATTCCCAACTCCCAACTGACGTAATAAAGTGCGTATTGAACCGCGACGGGCCCGCGCACTTACAATTCGTAACAAATTGAAACTTGCTCGCTGCGCGAGAGCCGCGCCCGCGAAAGCTAATACGACTTTACAGATAGCTGGTGCGCGGCCGGATATCCGGCTGATATATTTTTATGAATCTATATATATATAAATAAATATATCAGGAGACAATCTTTAAACAAATCCATCTAGTCCCAAAGTAAGCTGTAAAAGCCTGTGTTATGGGTACTAGACGTCGATATAAACACTTATATAGATAAATAAATACTCTAATACATAGGAAACATCCAAGACAGCTTATCCTTATTCTTACCTTATAAAAGTTACCACTATTGACGTCAGTTTTCATCAGCATAACCCTCGCAGCCGCTATGAGCTCAGCGTTTGAGTAACTTTCAGCTAAATCACAGAGCAAAGAGGCGCACGATGTCAAAGAGGTGGATGTTAGAGGCACCACTTTGGAGGTGAGATGGAGGAGCAAAGTCAGTTTTGGCGGGAGCTCCTAAAAAACGAATACATGTTATAATGATACTAAGAGAACGCTGAAAAATAGAGGTCGAATTTTTAAAAGAATAGATACTTTGTAACCGGTTTTTGAAATTGCGGTTAATGTCGTTCAAAACCGGTTTAATTTTATTCATCAATTAACAGGTTGATTCAGGGGACGGTTTTAACCTTTTCGCCGCCACAGTCGGCTGCAGCCGTCAGCGGATACAGGGTAAAAAAGTCCTTCATTACCTTGACTTAAAGTTGAAATTCGTGTTACTTCTCAGACATACTTGGCGGTCAAAAGGTTATGCAAGCCGTAATATTTTGGTTACCCGTTTATATGGAGAACGGAATTTAAAGTCACGCTAAACAATATTAAAATTATTATTAATTATTATTTCTAGTGTTAATATTAAAATTGTACGGACAAATTCAAATTAATTTCGTTTAACCGAAATGGAAATTTGTACAGAACCGGTTTCTCAATTACCCAGTTAATAAGTGTAAAAGTAACATAAGCCATTCCGGCCTAAACCCTAAAAAGCGTGCCACGGATGCCAACGATGGCATTAGCCGACGCAAATGTATGGAAAACAGCATATCGTGGCGTCAGTGGCACGAAAATACGCTGTCGTATATACCGGACTGTGGTGTTCAAGAGATTACAAGTATGATCAGAAATGATTCGGTGATTTAATTATGGTCTCACCTCAAACTCCTTCCGTTCTTCTAGAAACATCTCCAAAGCGGTTTCCAGATAGCCTCCAAACTCTTTGGTGACCAACTCTGACTTCACCACTAGTTCATCAGCATTGTTAGCATCATATAAATCTCTCCATATTTGTATGAAACCATCTATGTTCTCACACGATTTCGTTATCAAGAAATGTATGGCCGCCTGAAAATAGATTATTTTTAACCTTTTCGACGCCAATGACGGATATATCCGTCAGGGCATACAGGGTAAAAGAGCCCTACATGCGTCTGACATTAGGTTGAAATTCGTGTTACTTCTCAGACATGCTTGGCGTTGAAAAGGTTAAAACTAGGTAAAATTCAACGCTAGGTCATTATCATAGGCCTTTAGATGCCCACTGCTGCACAGGACTCCTATAATAGAAGTGATCATGCAAAATTAAACCTTATACTGATTACTTGATTCTTTATTTCGGTTCTTGACCATTTTTAGGGTTCTGTACCCAAAGGGTAAAAACGGGACCCTATTACTAAGGCTCCGCTGTCCGTCTGTCCGTCCATCCGTCTGTCACCAGGCTGTATCTCATGAACCGTGACAGTTAGACAGTTGAAATTTTCACAGATGGTGTATTTCTGTTGCCGCTATACCAACAAATATTAAAAATCAGAATAAAATTAATATTTAAGAGGGCGCTAATACAACAAACGTGATTTTTTTGCCTTTTTTATAGATAATGGTACGGAACCCATCGTGCGCGAGTCCGACTCGCACTTGGACGTATTTTTTTAAACAATATTTTTGGCTGTTTGTTAGCTCATTTTAGATCATGTTAAAATATTGTCGTAATGAATTTTTCAAATTTACAAGAAAATAGCACTAATAATATGTATTTTTAATTTTTAATTTTGCCGCTATTTAAACGCTATTTTACTGTCAGCCTTCACGTGTGACGTAATGAAATCGGTCGCAAACGTCAAAAATAGTATCGTCTGTATGAGGGTGGGTCCGAATAACACTCTATGACTTCGTCGGCACGCCGAACGACTCGCTGGTCGGGTTCCTGCTATAGCAATTTTGTATGGAGGCAATTCTGCGGCGCCTGGGATGGTACTTGGTTTTTGGGCTGGCACTGAGTCGATTCCCATGTCATGTCGATTGCATGCACCTAAGTCATGTGACTTAAACGTAAAAATGGAACTTTTTAAAATTAAATTCTAAATAATCATGATTTATTTTTACATAAATCCTGTTCTATAACTCACGATTGAGTGTTAAGCTACCGCAGCACATAAGTATATTATGAAAATGAAAATGAAAATATTTATTTTGCAAGTAGGCCACATGGGCTCTTCTACATGTCTGAAGCTACCAGCGCTTCGAAAGGTGACATCTGCTGAGAAGAAACGCCGCAAGAAACACAGAAATAAAATAAATAATTAATATTTGTTACTATATTCAAGTAGCCATCTAATGGTATTAAAATGAGATATCAACGAAATTTTAAAGATTAATAATACATATTTCTATTTTATTTGTCCCTATTTACTTACTTGTCTAATATCATGTGGTGAATTTAATATTCCGTTGACAACAATTTTCTTGCGGGTTGTGTTCGGCAATTTTTCATAAAACAAGATGGCGGCTTGCAGGAGCCGCTCGCTATTCGGCAAGTTGCATTCTATACACCATTCTATCTAAAAAAAAACATCATAACGCAATCAAATTTGCTGGCTATTCCGACTACTTCCCAGTTCTATTCCCTCCCTTCGTCCGCACCAAAGTCTGTTCGCCGAGTTGATCAATATTATGATATCCTCTCGAAATAGCGACTGTCGCTTACCCATCGCAAACTGTATGACGGGCGTCGCTTATCGCCGCGCGCACTGAATTTCGTGGTACGAGGCACGCAGGTGTTGTCAAGCGCAACGCTGCGCCGGGCGGGCGAGCGCGCGCACGCGGCGGCCATATTGCCATTCCGTTCTGGAATACGCTTCGAGTGTGTCGTTTGGGTGTTCGTGTGTTGTTTTAGACGAAGCAATTGAACGTTTCATAATAAACGTCACCGACTCTGATTCCTCCTCCGACTCTGAGACTTCCTCATGGTCGTTGTCCAATGATATGCCAGCAATGGGACATATGTGTACAGGCTATTCAATAATAATATGCTATGAAAAAAAAATAGTTCTTCCCTTTAATTTTTTGTTATAACCGGTAAAAAAAAAATTTGCTTAATTTGTAATAACTTAAGAAGCCCTGTTTTTTTTATCAACTCTCGGCGAACAGACTTTAGATGCTATTCATGAAAATACTCCCAGTAGAGGAATGCTTAATTTTTCATGATTTCATTTGCCCTAATCGGTACATAACATATTACACAGATAATTTACTTGTCAAACTGACATAACAGTTTCTTGACGAGAGGCTCCCAAACTAACCTTTGACCTAAATTAACCTATCCTAAAAAAATACAAGAGATAACTTACTGAAAAGATGGCTGACGGCTGGATGGATTTGGAAGACATATCTTGGAACCAAAAGGATATTTCCTCATAATGTATGTGATTTGCGAAGTCGTGAGCACAGATAATTATACTCACAATATCAGCATTGGCATGTGTGACTCTGTCCCTCCTAAATTCATTTTCCAGTGTCTTCACGTCCACAAATTGCGTCAAATCTCCGAAACTATTTATCTTTGTAAAAGCTAATATTCTTAGCGCTGTTAATTTCACTCGAGTGTGGGTCGATTGTATCTGTGGCAGCACCTCTGTTGCTATTATTTTCTAAAATATGAAAATAAAAATACATGAAACATATTATATAATAATATTAATCATAATCTTAATTTTTTCTCCTCACAAAGTTTTTTTTTTAAATCTAATTTAAAGAGCTTCGTCGCCATTCAGGGCGATGATGTCGCTCCATTATGCCAGCCAAACAAATTCCACTGCTCATCTCCTGGCGAGGCCTAGTCGCACTAACTTAAAAAATGCCCTGGCCTCATCCTAATGGTACAAATTAATTATAATGAATAACTAATAAGGGAGATGTATAGTCTACGCGTCTGGACAAGTTAAATGACAATATATTAATACATGGTAAAAAAAGTGTGAGTTTGACAGCTCCGACGCACGACAGGAGTTTACTCCTTAAGAACGATTATACAATAAACCAGTACCCATTATACCATGCTGTCATTTTTCATTTTGACATTTGACAGTAAATAATAAACGAATAAATAAACGATAAACAAATTTCACGCGGACAAATTCGCGTGCAAAACCTAGTAAACATATATATGCAATACTAACCTCCAATACTTTCTTGTCTACGTGCCTAGATATGACTTTGTAAACATTCAATGTAGCTGGTTCACTGCCATCACCTATGGACCCCCATAATAGAACCCTCATCTGGTTGTCCAGGACTATACGCTCCCGGAAAAGACCAGCGTAAGAACGTAGAATCTCGAAGCATACTAAAAATATTCAGGAGAAAATTTACTGAAAACCCGTTAGGTACTGCATTTATATAAAAACAATAACTGCATTGGTTTGAGTCCTACGTTGTAACTGCCAGGGCCCAGGGTTCGGAAACCAGTGAAATTATTCCGGTTAATGTTGCGGTTACCGTTATTTTGACCGGTTAATTGAGAGACCGTTTTTTAGGGTTCCGTACCTCAAAAGGAAAAAAGGAACCCTTATAGGATCACTCGTGTGTCTATCTGTCTGTCTGTCTGTCTGTCTGTCCGTCTGTCACAGCCAATTTGCTCCGAAACTACTGGACCGATTGAGTTGAAATTTGGTATTCATATGTAAGTTGGTGACCGCAACACGAACGCGTGACGTAAATATATGAATTTTAAACATAAAGGCCACTTTTTGGGGGTAATCTAGAAAATTTTAAAAAAAAGTTATGCCACCTATATCTTGTGACGTATCAAATGAAAGGGCTTATTGTGAGGATCTTAAATATATTTTCTTTTGAATTTTAAATAAAACAGTTTAGAAGTTATTCAGGAAAATAGGCGAAAAATGACCCTTATTTCCGAAACTACTGGGGCTAAAATTTTGAAAAAAATACAGAAAATAGATCTTTGCCTATAGATTACAGGAAAACCTGTAAGAAGTCTATGGTATATAAGGTAACCTAGTAAATTTCAGATAATCATGTACGGAACGGAACCCTCTCCACGCGAGTTTAACTCGCACTTGTCCGGTTTTTTTCTTTTTCGTCTGTTGAACGAAATAAATCAATTTTAATTTCGTCGGTAAAATTAGAGCGTCATGCCATCTCTTTTACAACCTATTGGAGTTCTCGCGCTACGCCAACGAATGCGCGTCCAAAAACCGATTACTATCGGTCACCACGAGTCTTTAAAAAACATTTATTTATTTATTTAGCGTCAAATTGTTAAATGCAACTTTACCCTAGGGTGTAGCTAAAATTAAGTTAACAGGTAGATTTAGTGACATCTCTCTATAAACCGGTAACCGTTTGCTTAAACCGTTCCCTTAATTTTTTGACTGCCACAGTCGGCTGCAGCCGTCAGCGGGTACAGGGTAAAAAAGTCCTTCATTACCTTGACTTAAAGTTGAAATTCGTGTTACTTCTCAGACATGCTTGGCGGTCAAAAGGTTAATTAACCGGTTGATGAATTAACAAAATTTAACCGGTTTCATTAACTGCTATTGCAAAAGCTTTCCCAAGCCCTGGGTATAACAACACTAGATCAAAAAATTACGAAGCAAAAAGAACTTGCGTGAAACCAGTTTTTTATTAAGTTACAAAACATAAAGGGACCGGTTACAATGTTACAAGAATTCCATGCGACGCAAAAAGTTACAAATGTGTGTTACATTAAATTCCGTCATCAAGTTACGAAACATATCATATATTATATATACATATGGATTTGACGTACCAGATTGACAGCTAAGTATTTTCATGTATAAATTAGCCAAATTCTCATAGAAGTTATTTAATTCCAATATAGGCAAATCTTCTCCAAAATGCTTAAACAGTCCACATATACCTTCTAATATTGATTTCGTTAGCTTATCCTGAAAATGATTAACAAAATAACAATAACAAAACAGATGAACAACGAGTACGACTCTCAACGAGTCTGGCTCGAGCACAGAGGGTCCCTTACCTATTTTTTAAGCATATCAAACAGGCAATATTTTTTTTGTTATTCAGATTTATGGTATAGTATTTCTCAAGTATTTTTTTATTCCTTACCAGTGGAGACCACGAATTACAACCCCATATAGATCACAGTTACAAACCTGTTTTAATACGAATCACCCTTTTTAATACGAAAGGCGATAATTATTTCCACCCCTTAAAGGTTAACCGATGTTGACCAATTTTTCATAGTCAGAACAAAATCTAGGCCTATACGTTTTTTGAATTTTGATTAAATATCAAGAAAGTCAAATGATGCCGAAATTAGCTTGAATGAGAATACTGAAACAGCAATAAACTCACTATAATCAATAAATTTATTGATTATAGTGAAAAAATCATAACATATAGACCTAGATTTTGTTCTGAATGACAACCTATCAAAAATTTTTCAAAATCGGTTCACATTTTAAGGGGTAGAAATCGTTATCGCCTTTTGTATGAAAAGGGTGATTTTTGCCGTTGTTTCACAGTCCTCTTAACAGTATGACAAATGCTACTTACAGTATTTTTAGAGTTATCCAGCATATTTAAATATGTCCGCCATATCTTAGTAATATCATCACATATCACTGCCGGGTGGTGTTCGCAGATCGCTCCTACGTTTGAAGAAAAATAAAACACAATCAATCACACCAAACCATTTTACTGCATCTACTGGATTAAGCCTTTAGTCACAGTATAAACAAGTAAGCAGTATGTTGTCTCGGCAGTGTCCTCGAAATAGTTACCTACGGCCGCTCGGTATAATATTAATTATTTCTACTTCGTTCTTATTTCTAGTTTCAAAAGTGACACTGTACTGTATGTATATATATATATATATTGTATGTAATTTGCTTTTAACATATCCAAAATATCAATAATTCTCGTGCCATAATTGTGTACGGTATACCGAAGTTCACCGAGATTTCGAAGCGCGTCGTTTCGGCCGTTTGTATGAAGATGGGGTACTGTATACTTGATTATACTGTGCTTTAATTGATGAAAGTGATCCTACTTTCAACCGACTTCAAAAAAGGAGGAGGTTCTCTATTCGGTTGCATTTCTTTTTGTTGATTAACTCAGAACTCCGTCAATTAGACGACGCAGTTAGCCTAGTTGGGAGTGACCCTGCCTCCGAAGCTAGCGTCTCGGGTTCGATCCCCGGTAAGGGCAAATATTTGTGTAATGAGCACGAATGTTTGTTCCTGAGTCTTGGATGTTAAGTATTTATTGTTAAATATTTAAGTATTTATTTCTCTATATAAGTATGTATATCGTCGTCTGGTACCCATAACACAAGCCTTTAGAACTTACTTTGGGACTAGATCGATTTACGTAATATATTGTTTTTTTATATTTATAAACCTACTTGAACAATTTTTTTTTTAATCAGTCGGATATACCTCAAATTTGATCCCGTTGTAGTCAAAGTTTACGTGTGATGAGAGGATCTATGAGGAATCGATGGAACTCCTCAAATATTATAGGCATGCACACGTGCAATCTTATTATGAAACTCGCAAAGCTGGTTTCATAAAACCGCACTAGTATTTTAAGGCCTATAATTATGCAACCGTTGCATAAACTACTATTCTTGTAGATTATTTTATGTTAGGTGACGTTTTTATAAGTCTGAAAAAAGATGAATCTCTTCCAGTTAACCTTTGGTTGAATGATATGGATACATTTAAGCATTGGATACACAAATATGTATAAAAAGTGCCAGATTATCAACTTACCTACAAGAAGAGCCAAGGGCGTTTTGCACTGAGTAGCCACCTCCAACTCACATATATGTCTTGAAGCATTTTTGGCACCAATTTCAGATTTTTTTACCACCATCATAAGACATTTTAGAGCATGCTTCCGTAATTCAGAATCATAGCCAAGAAGGCAAAGCTGAAAAAAATCATACTTAAAAGTGGAGCTCGGAAGCAGTTTCATTTTTTAAACCAGTTTCGGTCGTTGACCCGGAACCGGAAATGATTCCGGTTTATGTTGCGGTTACCATTATTTTAACCGGTTAATTGAGAGATAAGGTTTTTATACAAACAAAATTAACCGGTTATTTGAATTTCGTTGGTAAAATCAGCCCGCATTATATGTAGTTTACACATGGCTCTTGCTTTACGCCAATGAACACGCACTCAAAAGCCGGTTAACTTGGGTTACGGTGAATCTTTACATTTTGATCACCATATTAACCGGTATGGAAAATAATCAGATTAAAACTTTCGTGAGACATTACGAAGACTAGAAATAAGCACGGCTTATAAATCGAAATAAATCGTGAGTAAAGCCGTGCTTATTTCTAGTCTTGGTAAGGAAAATGTTTGACTTTTATGCCGATTTAAAGATTATGACAAGAGATAGAATAGAAGATATTTATGCATTACAACATTATGCCATACTTGTTATGCAATGCGAAAATATTATATGATACAATGACGATATGTGTGAATTGAATGTGGATTATTAAACTATTATAAATATTTCATAGACTGGACTCATCAAGTAATAACAATAACAAGTTACTATTTGCAAAATGTAATTTTAAAATGCAAAAGGGATTTTTATTTATAGAAATAATGAACATAATCATCATTAATAATAATAGTAATATTTTTTTCAGCCTTATTAATAAATTAATACATACATTAACAATATCCTCATAGTACTTCTCCACGTATGGACACGAGATGACTATATCGGTGAGCAGCTTCAAAGCATCTGCTAGAGCTTTTGTCCAGACATCCTCAATGCGTTGCTTTGATACCGTTTCGAGCAAGTTTACTGGCTTATAGAGCAGTGTGTCTATTACCCATTCTGAAAATATATAAATTTTATTTAGTTTTTATTAGGGTTCCTACCCAAAGGGAAAACGGGACCCTATTTCTAAGGCTATGTGTCTGTCCGTCCGTCTGTCACCAGGCTATATCTCATGCACCATGATAGACAGTTGAAATTTTCACAGATGATGTATTTCTGTTGCCGCTATAACAACCAATACTAAAAAACAGAATAAAATAAATATTTAAAGGGGCTCCCATACAACGTGTTTGTTTTTATAGATAATGGTATGGAACCCTTTGTGCGCGAGTCCGACTCGCACTTGACTAGTTTTTTTATATTCTATCCTGAGGTCTGTTCATTTCACAAGCTTTATTTATTTATGTTATGGGCTAATTATCACCAAAATCAGTTCAAAAATAGAAATAAATAGAATGATAGTGTAGTGTACACACTTCACAATCAGGGCGATCAATAAGGGTTGGGGTGTAGGTCCAAACCCTCTCCACCGCAAAATATTAACCGCTCATATGGGGAGCTAAAAAAAACCAGCCTTTGCAACTCATTGCATTCATTCGAGTTCCAAAAAAATTATGAAAAAAAAAATTCAAAAAGTGTATGTAAGAAAAAGCACAGATCCGTGCCTAAGCATCTGATGGGTTAAATCATGTTGTTTTTAGGCACTCTAAGGCCCTGTGTGATAATAATTAATCACTAATCCACCACCACGCGGGCCTAGTGTGAATTGGGGACTCTGTATAAATCTTTAAATTACTTGTATGTACAGGTTTCCTCATAACATTTACCTTCACAAAATGCTAGATGGGGTGTATCAAATTGAATTCCGCACACAAGTACCGATACTCTGAGATGCGAGAAAGGATTTGTACTTCGCATCCGACCACTCGGCTAACACAGCACTTTCTTGCACATACTTTAAGAACTACCTACCTGTCTCAAAGAGCGCTAATTCAGTATCGCTTTTTAGCACAACGCTCGCCGTGTGCAGTATCTTCTCAAACGGCCTGTGTCCCGGCTCTATTGGACGCTCCACGATCGCTTCCCATCGCTCCATTCCGCTTCCTCGCTTTGTTCGTATTTCCTCCAGTCACTAAAAAGTTGTGATCAAAACAAGAATGAACAAGTAACCGGGAATTCGTTAACAACTGACAGACGCCCAGTGACAGTGACAGATGACAGTTGATAGCGCTAGAGAGAAACTCAATCGGTAAGTTAAAAAAAAGTATCGTACAGACAAGGCCCCGGTTCTCGGATGCTTCAAGCTGCCTAACCGCAACAAATGTCTTGAATTTTTACTTGGCGAACCAGTATTAACTAGTACTAGTATATTTAGGTATCCATCATAGTTGAATGGTTTGGATTGGATTGTTTATTGGGCGTTTACGTTCACGCCGCGACGCCCCAAGAAGTGTATAATTTTCTGTTTTACTCATAGAGTAATTGAAGCAGACGCGATTCCCCGCGAACGCATACATATTCGCGGGGCATTACGGCGCTAATACAACGAGCCGCATCACTGCCTATATGAACACAACACGGAACTGAACATCAAAGCATTTCGGTACAGCTTAGGGTTGAATAGTCTAACACCATTGCTTACTTGACACGTAAAAAAAATATGTGACAATGACAAATGTCAGTCAGAGTTACGTCAGTTAATATTGCTTGGTTCTTGTCATCGTGATTCGGCCACGAATTTATCTAAAATTTAGCTTTTCAAGTTAAATTATCCAAACTGGCATCGAGAAGAATTCTGTTTGTGGGCTACCACAACTTCTCACCGACGGTGTCATTTCGTGCCAGCTACAATAGGTTAAATGCTGTTTATCATAAATGCTCTATTTTACGCATGAATATCTAGGATTTTCTTACTAAAACTATCATATTTTCAGTAACCGTAGCCAATAGTTATTCCTAAATTTGCACCTTAAATAGTCCTGTAGCTTGTGTATTGTAGTTTTTCGTGGGTTCTCAAAGTTTTTTTTTATTTAGGCACAGGTACGTTTTTTGGCTTATCGTTTAAAATTAACAGTATGTACATTATTTCCCCTTAGTTTCTTCATCGTGAGTTCTATAGATGTGTCATATCCAACCACCCACCCACCCACGGCATACATCAATTAATACAATCTAAGACATGACTAATTTCCTTATTGATGACAATTGAAGTCTGATATATTAAAACCTATCAACTCTGTTTTATCGTATGTATGTTGTGACGGTCGGCTGGTTTTGTGAAATGAAACAACAACCGATGTCATTCACAAATGATTATATATATTTCTTTATGTATATATTTTAAATTTACATTTACGGTCGTGGGATATTAAATGCCCGTCTGGTTTCGCTGCCGCGTTTCGGTACTCCCCTGGCGGTTTCGGAGGCTGCGAGATGGTAGTGCAGAGGCAGCGGGCTCGGATGTTGGCTGAGCACGGGGAACGCCGGGAGCAGTGAGCTGTTAGTGAGGGGGAATGCCGGGCGCAGTAGGCTGTGGCCGTCTTCCTCTCCCAACTACTCTTTTAATAAAGAAGTAGCCGGAAACGTATCCGTAACCTGGAACCCTGTGGATAACGTCCACGGTTAATAATTGTCCACACTCCTCCGCTGATAATGAACCCCATGTAAATGTTGCTAAGCTGAAGAGAAAGGAGCAACGATAAGCAGTCGGTGTGGGTGTTCATTAGCAGAACGGAGTTACACAATTTAGCAAATGGAAAAGTTACTATTAGCTGCTAATTATGTCGTCCGTGTACATGACCTCTGTGTGAACTTGAGGTACACGGCGACGTTAAAATCCGCCATCATTTTATTGTGATTGAGCGAATGTAATGGAATGATGCTAGCAGAATGAATAAGCGCATAGCACACTCAACAAAGAGTTAATAAAATAAGCACTCCTAAATCTAAGCACTACATCACAATTACGTTACTTATATTAATAATTACGTTCAACACTTACCCTATTGGGGTGCGAGAAGTTACGTGTACTTATTAAAGGCGGCAGATAGTCCTCCAAAAGACGTTGGAAGAACTGACCACTAAAACTTTAAATTATAATATTTAATGGCGGCGCGTGAGAAGACGCATAGCGGAGCTAGCGAACGCACTGACATACATCCGTCGCAAGAGACGCTGAAGCGAGGTGTGGCGGGCCGACGCGGGCGCACGGCATCTTTCGCTAGGACAAAGGATTGCCCGCGAGTCCAATCAGCGCGCGTACATTTGCGCATGCGCATCAACCGACCGAGTGTGGTATCGACGCGTTGTAAAGTGATACACATGTAACAGGTTATATATTAATTAATACCTTCAGATTATTTATATTGTTATTAGTTAGTTGTAAGTATAATATTATAATTTAGATTTTAATACTTGTACTTATCTACTTCGATTATTGTGAAATATATATATAAATTTAACATAATTATGGAATGTAAGTATCTACAACGTTACAATGTATTTTATTATTTATGTATTACTAGTTTGTTGTTTGTGTCGCTCTGCAATTTATTAGGGTGCCATCCATTACTACTTAGATTATTCCAGGTCTATCCGATTTCTGGTAACGTCTGGAATAGCACAGGGAAGCAATCTTGGGCCCCTATTGTTTTTAATGATGATTAATGGAATCCCATGGTTTATTATATCGCTGTCATCATGCAATAGAAGTGTATCTGCAATATTACTTAACACTAAAAGGTTGTAACAGCAATAATCCATTGTGTTATAATAATAATAATAAATAATAAAACCATTTATTTCAGGCACCATTGGCCCATATATAAATACCTTACAGACTAACATACATATTAAAATAACTTAAAAGTAACTAGCAAAGTAAAGTAGCATGTTATAGTTAGAACCTTTTTCTTGCAGCATGAGGCCTGTGATATTGTTCTCTCACTAGGAATACATACATATATAGCTACTGAAGGCCGAGACGGTGCCCTACACCGGAGCCCCAAGTTCAGGGAGCCTTCGAACCCTAACCAGCACATCTCGTAATGAAAGCTCAAAAACCTCCCACCTTAAACAATTTAGTTGAGCCGCCGCCTGTTTTTGGAACCAGGGCCTTTGTAAATGTTTGAGTCCACTTGTCTGTTTCTGAAATCTCTGGTAAAAGTATTATCTTTGTAGTCCATTGGTGGAACCATTAGTCAATATAATCAGTAAAATAACCAAACTCCTTCACAGTTACATCTACCTATCTCGGCGTACTCACTCCAACATGACTCTGCCGAATTGCACCCCACGGCATCCAGCAGGACGAAGTCCTGGGTCTCCTGGGGCTCCGGGTGCCGCTGTTGTGAAAAGATATGATGATATCACCAAGTCCCAGGAGGATAAGAGGGAATACAGGTGACAATAACTTTATTTTAAACTTTTGGCCATCACGCATGTCTGAGAAGTAACACAAGTTTCAACTTTAAGTCAAGGTAATGAAGGACTTTTTTACCCTGTATACGCTGTCACGTATAGTCGACAACATCTTTCTTATTGCCATACTTTCGTCCTAAGATTCACCCAGGTGCCACTGCATCAAAAGCCAACCAAAGCATAATGTTTTGAATAGTTCCGTGAAGATGATTTTGTGTCACACGGGCGTAATGTCAATTACAAACGTTGTACCATTAAAGCTCTCTCCTGCGGTTCAGTATTGGATTGCTCCATTTCGGATGGCTTCCTTACTGCCCTTGTAACACAATGTACTATTGTTTTAGGGGCCTGGAACTCTCAAATCGCTTAAAAGTATTACTGATCAGTGACCCAAAGACAGACAAGTCCGCCGCCGCTCTAGCCGTCAATGTTGGTAAGTAAGGGTTTCTCTTTTAATTATCTGTATTGTGTCATTGCTAATTTTATAGATTTTTATCTTATTTGTTAATTTGTAGTGCATTTTTATTGGGCCATAATAATAACCAAGACCAAACTATGGTTAACTCGCGGCCCGTATGTTGAACTATGACCTTGAATGCGCAGAATATATTTTCGGGTCTCAATCGAAGTGCGGTATGAGGTGCGACGCAAGGCGCAGCGCGTAACCATAGTTGTACCTGCCCGGACGACCGCCATTTTGGTTCAACTTATGTGCCGGGGATAATATAAAATTTAAAGCTATAATTATTAATATTATTGTGATTTGATCAATGTTATTGTACGCCAGAACCAAGGGGGTAGCCAGATTGGCCTGGCCCACCCCAGAACCCTTTTGGCCCACTCCAGAACCCTTCTGGCCCACCCCACAATCCTTCCGGCTCACCCTAGTACCCGTCTGGCCCACCCCAGACTTTAAATGGATCACTTAATTAGGTGCATCTACTATTTATCGACTGTTTTTGCCTGCTATAAGGTTTACTGGTATAATGTATTTAAATATATCGTTGTTATATCGAAATCATTCATCATACCATCTTAGGACTAATTAATCGAACGTGGCTACAAGTAGTCTTGTGGCTCTGCCCATCCCATTAGGGATTTCGGGCGTGATAATATGTATGTATGTATATCGAAATCGAACACTGAACACCCCTTCCACCAGACTTAACATCGAAGGCTAAGGCGGGAGCTTCACTTCGCTCTCTCTTTAGCCTGCTGAAGGTAACCTATCCTAGCCAGCTTCTACTCCGACCTGTCTTGCTCGCTCGCCGAAAATATTTCTTGTCCGCTAATTGTTTAATTAAGTCACGCCAGACAGCAGTAGTCTATATAAAACTTATGAAAACACTTCGTCGAAACGGAAGGATCCCCTAAGTTTGACTCTGACTCCTAAATGTTTATATGAAATGCATATTATATGATCGGCATATTAGATTGAAAGTTGTTATTACAAATTGCCATTATACCGTGTGATATTATTTCATATGTTTTTAGACTACTAAATAATCCCTTGAACTTTATATTGACCAATATATTGCTATATTGACTGAAATGCCAGGGGTGTCTCACTCCGGACTTTAGGTACGCTCAGCCGTTGGACAGCTCGGAGCTGTAAATCGCAGTAGGTTGCCGCTCGATCGCTCGCAGGCCGACTCGCGCGTCAAGTAGCCTAGATGTTCGGTGTTGTTGGGTAATGGGATAAACTGACAACCCTAACGTACACGAAAGACCACGTTTTATGCGACGGAGAGAGAAGGCATGATTAGCATATTTTCGTAACTAAACACCGGTTTTGTTAGACAGTGACTCTTCTGTACGTTAGTACTATTTTCTATTCCGTGGCAACGCACCCAATGGAAAGGCAGAGTGATTTTGAAGACGTTTTGCGTTAAATCTCATCTTATTAATATTATTGGAGGTTAATTGGGCCATGTATGTGCCGCTTCGACCATTGCTGATCTATTGTGGCAGCCCTACGGTTTGGCTAGTGCTGGCCTCGGCAGGGGTGGTCCTCTAGCGGCCCCGTGTGCTCAGACCCTCACCGTAAGAGCATCGGTTACCGCAATTCGCACGCAGATAATGTACATAAGTTAGAAAAACTCATTGGTACATGGCAACCGCTTGGAGTCGAACCCGGACCTCACGATCACGAGTTGACATCCTTAGCCATTAGGCCACCGACACTCTCAATCTCATCTTTAGTTCAGTTTTATTTTCCAGGATACCTTAGTGACCCAGAGGAGCTGCCGGGCTTGGCGCATTTTTGCGAACACATGCTATTTTTGGGGACGGAGAAATACCCAGAGGTAAGTTTTTTTATTAATACTAAAAAATGTATAGTCCTTTAGGTAGATGCAACGGTTATCCGGTTACTATCCGGTCTATCCGGCCATAATTTTACTATATTTAATTTAGTTAAAGCTTTAATCAGAAATAGGATAAAACAAATAAAACGTCATCAGAAATAATTGAAATCAATGTCAAAAATTAAAACTTTTTTTTAATCATCAATACATAGGTATAAAAACAGTACCGTGACTCACTTATAGACAACGCACAGCCTAAACGGGTGGTCCTAGAGGTTTGAAATTTGGAGAAAACATTCCCCGAGTACCCTAGAAGGTGCAGGAGGGATTCCGCAGGTCCCAGGAGGGACTTTTTGAATTCCATCCCTAAAGGGGTGAAAAAGGGTGATAAAGTTCGTATGGAAAATACCGCGGGCGATGTTTTATAGTACATTGTGCATCTAGGGCCGTAAGAAGGGGATAACTAACGAGAGTCTGTTAGAACCCCGACGCCGATAGGCGAGAGCTTTTATGACTCGAGTTTGTTATCTCCTTACTGCCCGTGATACACACAATGTTTTTCATCACATTTGCGAGGAAATGAAATAAAAATTAGACAAAAAAAGTATATATAGGTATTAATTTTATTTCCATTTTACATCGTGAATTACCATCAGGTGGGTGTTCATAAACTGAGCGTACGTTGCGATCAGCGCGGGGCAGCTCCGCCGGCTTGCGGTCGCGCGCCCCGCCGGCTGCGGCTCCCGAGCAGCTCCGCCGACCTGGCGCACTTAACTGCCCGCGGGAGTTCGAAACCATACAAAAACTCCCGCTGACGGCGGGGCCCGTAGAGGAGCTAAATCGGCTATAGCTGCTCTATACGCCTGCGTGCAATAACACCCTTTCCGAGCAAGTGTGATGAAAAATATAAAGCTTCGCTTAACATCACATCGTGCACGTTCGAATATTCCCAACTGACGTAATAAAGCGCGTATTGAACCTCAAAGGGCCTCCCCGCGCACTTACAATTCGTAACAAGTTGAAACTTGCTCGCCGCGCAAACGCCGCGTAAGACAACAGGAATTTAGAGATAGCTCGTGTTTAGCCGAATATCCGGTATCCGGCTAACCCACTATCCGTTGCATCTCTAGGTACTGTAGATTAGAGATGTAACAGACAGTGGTTTGGCCAGATACCGATTTGAGAGATCCGACTGTTGCCGCGACAAAAAAATGGTAGGACATTAAGAGCGCTTACGCACTACGTCCGATCCGTATCCGATCCGTAGAACTATTTCTATGGTAGTAGTTGGTATGTGAATTCCGGAGAAGATTATTGACGGACCGAAGTAGCCGTAGTATTATTTGTATGAACGCTTGCGCACTGCGTCCGATCCGTATCCGAACCGAATCCGAGCTGCGTACGAGCAGTGCGCTAGCGGGGCGGCGAGGTATGTGGTCGGGGGGCGCGGCAGGCATCCAGGTTAGTTCAAGGTGGCAGTTGGATTAGAGATTGGACTAGTGCGTAAGCAATATCCGAATTCGGTCCGAGATTTCTAGATCCGTATTATCACAGGTTCGGATCGGATACGGATCAGCTGTAGTACGTAAGCACTCTAAGGTTAAAATTTTCTCATAGCAAATATGTGGGAAGTAGAGTTGTTGGCAATGAAAGTGTTTTTGGCAGGAGAACGAATACAACAAGTTTCTCTCGGAGCACGGCGGCTCGTCGAACGCGGCGACATCGTCCGACCACACCACGTACTATTTCGATGTGCTGCCCGACTACCTAGCTAGATCATTGGACATGTAAGTATTGATACTACATTTGTAATTATAAACAACCCTTTTAGGGTTCCGTAGCCAAACTATGGTATGTAAATATTGTTTCTGAACACATCATGGAGGATTTATAATATGTGTGTAGATAAAGTTATGTATGCAGCTCTGCATAATTTGGCCTTAAAACACACGTGCGATCTTATTATGAAACTCGCTAAAGCTCGTTTCATAAAACCGCACTAGTGTTTTAAGGCCTATCATTATGCAACCGTTGCATAAACTGCTATTTTGATTCCCTTGCGAGTGTCAAAATATGCGGCAGAAACGGCCGTATCTTTTGATTGCGTTGACTTAGAAGTTTTGAAGCTTGGCTTAGAAGTTTGATTGTGTGTTCGAATTTTTGAAGTTTTGATATTTTAAAAACAAAATACATTAAATGCATTTTTTTTACTCCATCCGTACCCAACCAAGGCGCACTCGCGACTGTTGCTACCTAATTTTACCGAGATTTCGAACCGCGTCGTTTCGGCCGTTTGTATGAAGATGGAATACTGTATACTTGATTATAATGTGGCTGAGGTGTCAGACACTCGCAGCGCTGTTCAGCCAGCGCCGTCTGAAGCAATCGGAGCGCTATACAAACACTAAACACTAATAACCATAGGGCACAAGACTGCTAATCCGTTAATCATTATAAACAAAGTTAGCACAACGGGAAACGGATTAACTTTTAAGTTAACTTTGAAAATTGTTAACAGACTCATAACTTCCGTTAAAACAATTAAACTTCGTTAATCAATAATGAAGTACATAAGTACTATTGGCCAAAAGAAAACCACGCGGACCGCGCCGCGCCGCGAAAAACAGCTTAACAATAATTAGGTATTATTACAAACCCTAATGTTACACCCTGTTTTATTAATTTTTCATGTCCTGTCCTTCACTTAAGCAAATCACTAACGCAACCACATATTGACATTTGACGACGCGGTTAGCCTAGTTGGTAGTGGCGAGCGAGTGAAGCGAGCAAGCAAAATGGGTCGGAGCAGAAGCGACTCGGAAAGGTTAGCAAAGCTTAGCCTTAGCCTTCGATGTTAGATGTCTTAGTCATAGATGTCTTTATTTCAGCCCCGAAAATCTTGCTTGTTTGTATGATGTTATATATGCTAAATAGGTCAAAATAACGTTTATCCATATAAATGCATCTAAGCAAAATAATTTCGATCAAACAATTTTCGACTTTTTAATCACACGAAACGTTGCGCGTTGGTAATAAAAAAATATGTTGCGAAAAAAAAAACAACAAAAAAATGTTATCCTAAGTAAAGCAATCCTAAAAATTGGCAAAGTGATGTCTAAAATATTATCTCCGGTTGCTTAATTTACGATAAAATGCTGTTTTAGCCCAAAATGGTGCATTTTGAGGTTAGAAACTTATTTACTAAATAAGACAAGTATGGATAAATTCACTTAAGAAGTTTAGTATTTGAATGACGTTTTTCGTTTCAGGGTGACAGCGGTGGACCCCTAACCATAAACAACAAGAGGGTGCACTGCATGTACGTTGTTGTTGGGATCACCTCCTTCGGGAAGGCTTGCGGGAAGCCGCAGGACCCCGGGATGTACACCAAAGTAGCACCCTATGTGCCTTGGATCGAAAGCATTGTTTGGGCTTAGAATAATATTTCTGACAATAGGGAATATGCATAAAAATCAAAATGAGGAAACAAAAAGACCACTTTGGATGTACCTTTTTTATATTAAGGGCAAATAAGTGAAAATCAATATTGTTTTTATTTCGAAATTTTTGACATCTTCGTAGAATTTGTTATTTTTTATTTTTTATTGTACGATATTGGCTTCTAAATTCCGTTTAAACGCCATATATTTTGTATACCTCGCCCAACGTAAAAAAAGGGGCTGACGGCCATATCAAATGTATGTCGATATTGACCGTCAATATATCATCTACTGACAATCACTATAATTGTGCAACCATTGATATTGCACAGTTATATTGTAGGTCAGTGGCTAGCCTTACGCTGTGATGTCATAGTTCATGTTCATTTTTAAACGACTTAAAAAAAAGGAGGAGGTTTTCAATTCGGTTGTATGTTTTTTTTTATGTTGTTACTTCAGAACTCCGTCATTTATAAACCGATTTGGCAAATTCTTTTTTTAATCGGTAGGGTATACTTCCAGTTTGGTCCCGTTGTAGTCAAAGTCGAGGTGTGATAAGAGGATCTATGAGGAATCTATGGAACTCTTCAAATATTATAGGCACGCATATAGCAATTTTAGTATAATCTGTAATAACTCAAGCAGTTACGTTCCAAAAGCATTATTTGGTGAAGTGGAACTGTTGATGAAGAGCATAGATGATCACCGGTACTCCTGAATGATAAGTATTTCACAGTTGGCGATTAAATTTCTTTATAAGGTTGTGAAGCAATTTATGGTCATGAAAATGCATGTGGTAAAATAGAACTGGGTTTGAAGAACCAGGAGAACTCCTCAAAGATTGATGCCCTTGCACCCTGGATAGCAACATTTTGTAAATGGTGATGAGCAATTAGCATTATGCTGTTGTTGCTTGATGTAATAAATGTGTTTTATACGATAAGCACTAAAAAGTATAAAATAAAATAATTATTTAACAAATAAAAAAACCGACTCCAAAACCCCTCCGAAAAGTAAGAAATAATAATTGGCTTTCGTAAGTCATTTACCTAGAAATGGGAGATATATTATTGGTTAAGTGACGTCATAAATTAAATATATCGAAGTCGGTGGCAAGTTAATAAGGTAATAGGTACATGGAATAAATGGTACTTTCAAATACATCCCTCATACTGTGTCGGTGTGTTGTGTGTTACACCAACCACCAACTTGCCACCAACTTCGATATGTTTAATTTATGACTTCACTTAACCAATAATATATATCCCATTTCTAGGTAAATTACTTACGAAAGCCAATTATTATTTCTTACTTTTCAGAGGGGTTTTGGAGTCGGTTTTTTTATTTGTTAAATTATTATTTTATGTATGAAGCATTTTTGCGAGTGGAATGAACTATAACTTTTCAAAGCTTTGTATCTCAAAAAATAAACAACACAATAATGTTTGGCGTACACAGTTTGGTTTCTAATACTTAGTACTTTCCAATAAAAGATGGAAATAAAATTATGCACGTTCCCTAATTATAACATTTCTTTCATATAAATACAAACACTGTAGGAGTAACACGAATTTCAACCTTAAGATAGACTTAAGTAGGTATCTTTTATACTGTATGCTCTGACGAATATATCCGTCGTTACCGGACTTACGGATATCCGTCACTGGCGCTCAAAAGGTTAAGTCAATAAGATTATTTGTTGTGTAAAGTTAACAAAGCATCATGAAAAGATTAACTCGATTGCATTCACAAAATATAAGAATAGGTAATATAGATTTATTTTATTATAGTTCATGTTTTTTTTTTTCGTGCATGATCTTGAATAGCTTGACTTAAAATGTAAAAAGATTTATTTTACTTACAATTATCACACGTGCCACGAGCGCTCGACGACGGCTGTAGCCGACGCAAATGTATGGAAAACGGCATATCGTGGCGTCAGGGGCACGAACGGCCACAGCCGACTGCGGTGGTTAAAGGGTTAAATCCAAAATACTCAATGGTCATTGCCGCCACGTACAATTTGCACCACGTAATCGCAGTAATCGTTTTTAGGTGTCATGGCTCCTCTTCATATTCGGCCAACATGGGCGAATATAGGCACGCACGATTATGTGAAGAGTATATTCGTCGGTGTGTGGCCAACTTGGCCTGTATTCGTGAGTAATCGGTCAGTTGTCGGTACACCGAAGGAATTCGTGCCGATGATGGTACGCGTGCCCACACAATCGCCCAACATTCAGCCATTTATCCGCCCATGTTGGCCCAGTGTGAAGAGCAGCCATCAAAGGGGTTCGATGGACGCAACGGCATGAGTGTATGCGCCGAACACGGCTTGAGGCTAACCTCATAGACGCAAACTTACCTGACCCCTTAGCACACTAGTTTTTATCGCGCACATAAAGAATGCGTCCCTTTCGCACGCGCTAATTGGTCAAGAAGTGACAGATGCTTTATGTGCGCAATTAAATTTAGTGTGCTTGGCCCTCTGGTGCGCACTGTAAGCGTCGGTTTTAACTTTTTAGAAGTTTCCAAGCATCTTGTATTTTCTATGCCATACATATTATGTATTCGGTATGCTCAATTATTATTCAATTAAATGATTTTTATTTTCCGATACAACAAACTTTGTATAATTTCTACAAAACCACTATCTGTACAGGTCGCGTCACGTAAAAAGAGCGCTGATAAAAAGTATCCTTTGTGCTATTCCAGGACCTAAAGTAAATACATACCAAATTTTATGAGAATCTGTTCTGCTTTTATATTATGGAGTTGAGTGGATGACAACACACGCACGCACTCACACACACAAACGTTAATTGTAGGATAGGATACTTGCTCCTAGTATGGCAGACCCTTAACTCAGTTCCTGGCATAGGAAATAGGGTACTTTTTATCCCGGAAAATTAAAAGATTCTTGACGGAATTCCACGCCACCGAAGTCGCGAGCAAAATATAGTATTTTCTTCCAACTGCGATTACTATGTTTGTAGGTGAAGTTGCAAGAAAAGCGATTATGCACCTCGCATCAAGTAATCATTATTGCGCTTGTGTTTACTCAAATCATTTCAAATCAACACAACGCAAATAAAACCACTTTCATATTGGGTCGAATTATAATTATGGCGGAATGAAAACATCGTTATAGAACACTACAACTAGCTACGCGTACAAACTTAGTACTCAACCCACACAGTCACATAGCGCTCTCGGAACCCTGTGTCTATCCCCCCGCTCCTTTCACTCCAGTCCCGCTGACGCCTAATATTAGCTACTGCGATGCCACTCGCGCGAACGTCAGACGGGTCATAAAGATTGACGCGACCTGTGATACCAATAATAAATTAATTATGTATAATGTTGCTACATTTAAAAGCATAGCTATGGTTAATGATATAAACCAGATCAAATACTTTTTAATCTGGTAGAGTTCTGTTTTTTCCATAAAATTGATACAAATTACGTTCATGAGATTTTCGTTGTATGAAGTGACGACCGACTGATCATGAATAGAAAGCTTTAACATGAAGACGTTCGATTAGCTCATAGACAAGATAAAAGTTATGTCATCTGTCATTCTGTCAATGTCAGTCAACCAACAGTCAACTTTCTAACTGAATGACGGCGTTGCTTTAACTTATTTACGTTCATCGTATTGTTTTCGTAATATTGATCAGTGAACAAGTTTCACAAACATTTAAAATCGCGCCTAATAACAGTCTAGATGACGCAAAATCTGGCCAGAAAAGATGGCGGGCCGGGCTACGTTGGAATTCAGTTCTGTCAGGAGTGCAACAACATGCTATACCCGCGCGAGGATAAAAACAACAAAGTTCTGCTATACGCGTGCCGAAACTGTGATTACAAACAGTTAGCTGACTCCAACTGTGTTTACGTTAACAAAATTATGCACGAAGTCGACGAATTGACGCATATAAATCCGGATGTCGTGAGCGACCCGACGCTTCCTCGGACGAAAGATCACATGTGTCCAAAATGCAACCACCGAGAAGCGGTATTCTTCCAGGGCCAGACAAGACGCGCTGAAGAAGAAATGAGGCTCTACTACGTCTGTACGAGTTGTAAACATAGATGGACTGAGTAAATGTATGCTGCGCTAATTTTAGGAATAAATCTGGTTTATACACTGCTGTTTCATTTTACGTGTACATTAACCTTATGTTTATAAATGCAATATGATTGCAGACTTGTGAACGAGCCTAGATCATGGACTTCAAATCAAATCAAAATGTTTTATTTGCAAACATAGGTAGTACATTTAAGTGGTGTTGTTTATTAAGTTTTATCGCTATGTTTTACCAATCGGCACGCAAAAACAAAATTATTACTTGAGACAGTGTCTTGACTTGAGACAGTGTTGGTGTATTATGGAGTAGATTCACTTTATGTTCCTGTGTATTATTATATTATTATAGGTTTTATGCACAGGTAGCTGATATGTGCATAACCCTTCATGGGGCGGCCGAAATCATACACATTTGGGCGCTTCTCTAGGGGGTAGTCGATATAGCAAAATGGTCCGGTAGAGTCCTATAAGCAGAATTCCCTGATATTGGATGGTCGATATATCAAAATGGCGATGTAGCAAAACGTCGACATCTCAAAAAGTCCCAGTATCCCTTAGTCCTCAAGCGGTGCTCAAGGCGTTAGACAAACACAGCACTACATCGGCGCTGGTACTAGAGTGCAAAGCTGAGCTAAACAACCTGGGATCAGAGGCCACGGTCACACTGGCATGGGTGCCAGGACATAGCGGAGTAGAGGGCAACGATAAGGCAGACGAACTGGCAAGAGCCGGGGCTGACCAAGAATATTTGGGGCCCGAACCGGCTCTACCAATTTCAGCCGTGGTTACCAAAGGAGTCATCTCAAGATACATTGAGGGAATAACCAATGAAGAATGGAGGACTGTACAGGCGTGCAGACAAGCAAAACTCATGATAAGGAGATTAAACCAGAAAAGGACCAGGTATCTAGTAAAGCTTGGTAAGTACAACCTCAGTATACTGACAGGGGCAATCACAGGCCACTGCCCACTTAATAGACACCTGTCAGTAATTGGGGTAAGATCAGATTCTCTCTGCCCACACTGTGGGGAGGAAGAAACTAGCAAACATCTCCTAGCCGATTGTGTCATGTACTCGTCACTGAGATATGACATCTTCGGGGAAGATAAAATAGATGAAACCGAGATCAGTAGCCTGAACCTGCAGGATGTACTTATGTTCTGCAGGAAAACAAGAAGATGGGATCAGTGCTGGATGGGAGTGCCGCCGCGATAGTAACCCTCGGCTCCAAACCTTGGGGAACTGGGCTGAATGATCAGCGCACGCAGATCGACCGCCCGCCTGTCGACGGCCGGGCGTCCCCACCCACCATCATCATCATCATCATCCCTTAGTCCTACAAGCAAAATGTCTTTATAGCAAAACGTCCACTTAAGTGAATTTACAGTCAGCAACAAAATTAGGTTAGGTTAGGTTAGAAAGTCATTTTGAGATAATGACGTTTTGCCATGTCGGCCATCTGATATCAGGGTGTTTTGGTACCAGGACCATTTGCGGTTACGACGTTTCGCTACATCGCCGTTTTGCTATATCGACTACCCGCTAGAGAAGCTTTTGGCAGATCTGACGCTTTTTTACTATAATTGAATTATTTGTTAATAACTTAATTTATATTCTAATATTAACTCAAATTGATTAGTCATAACTCATAAGTAATTGATTGTTGGAATTTCCATTACTGTAACACAAACCTCTTCATACTTAAAAAATATTTTCTACTTTTTAGTTCGGTTTGCTATTAAAGCGTGTTTTTTAGTTTTTTTTTCAACTATAATTTACTCAAAGACTAAAAGAAACACGCTCTTGTCATTAACGCACTAAAAGACCCTCATTACTAAGGTATACCTATTGGACTCGTCAAACCAAACCAAATGAGCCCAAACTCGAGGGGTTTACTAGTAGTAATTGAAGAGTTCCACTATCCACCTTCTGGCTGACAAACCAGGTCAGATCAGCTCGATGGAACCAAATAATTGTATTGTCATCCGAATCTCAAACCAAATGAGCCCAAACTCGAGGGGGTTACTAGTAGTCATTGAAGAGTTCCACTATCCACCTCCTGGATCCATGGTCAGATCAGCTCGATGGTACCAAATTATTGTATTGTCATCCGAATTGCATACACTTGCAAAGTTTCAGATATTTACCACAACTAGAAGTAGGTTAAAATTACGCTGAAAGATTCCATTACATACATACATACATACAGGTGAAGCTAATAAAAAGCGTGTAAAATAGTAGTTTATGCAACGGTTGCATAATGATAGGCCTTAAAACACTAGTGCGGTTTTCATGAACCGAGCCGATTTTGTATGGTATTTCGAACTCCCGCGGGCAGTTAAGTGCGCCAGGTCGGCGGAGCTGCTCGGGAGCCGCAGCCGGCGGGGCGCGCGACCGCAAGCCGGCGGAGCTGCCCCGCGCTGATCGCAACGTACGCTCAGTTTATGAACACCCACCTGATGGTAATTCACGATGTAAAATGGAAATAAAATTAATATATATACTTTTTTTTGTCTAATTTTTATTTCATTTCCTCGCAAATGTGATGAAAAACATTGTGTGTATCACGGGCAGTAAGGGGATAACAAACTCGAGTCATAAAAGCCCTCGCCTATCGGCGTCGGGCTTCTAACAGACTCTCGTTAGTTATCCCCTTCTTACGGCCCTAGATGCACAATGTACTATTAATCAGCCATTGGATATAAAAGAATTGATAAGATTACTAATAATGCATAGGAACTTATATTGTACCCAATGCAAGTCAATTTAATTACCTATTTTATAGTGCGTGAAAAAAGCGTGTTTTTTTAGTTTTTAGGGTTCCGTGCCTCAAAAGGAAAAAAACCGAACTATTATAAGATCACTCGTGTGCCTGTCTGTCTGTCACAGCTAATTTGCTCCGAAACTACTAGACCGATTGAGTTGAAATTTGGCACACATTATGTAAATCGGTGACCGCATCACGGATGTGTAACCTAAATAAATGAATTTTAAACATGGGACGTTTCGATCGTAATAGAAAATTAAGAGGAATGTGAACCTACGGGTTTTCATACAAAAGGCGATGACGATTTCCACCCCTTAAATGTTAACCGATGTTTGACCAATTTTTGATACGTTCTCAGTGAGAACAAAATCAAAATATTTTTTCACTATAATCAATACATTCCCTTTTATTGCTGTTTTAGTATTCGCATACAAAACTAATTTTGGCATTTTTTGACTTTCTTGATCTTTAATTAAACTTCAAAAAATGTAGACCTAGATTTTTCCTATCAAAAATTGGTCAAAATCGGTTAGCATTTAAGGGGTGGAAATCGTTATCGCCTTTTGTATGAAAAGGATGATTTTTGCCGTTGGTTCAGTCCTCTTAAACAAGCGCAATTGTTTATCATTCAAGCCAACCTTGACTCCATGTTTCGACAGAATGCATGAATAAAGTATAAAAAATTAAACCAACTTACCTTTAAACTGAGTGGGGGCGCTGATGGTCAAGAAATATCAAACCAAAATGGAGCTTACTATAAAGAGACGTAGTTCCTAATTTTCCCGTCAAAAGATTAATGTTGCGTTGTTGAAAGCGACTGATTACTTTGTTAAACTCGTATCTCGTTCAAAATTGAAGTTTTAAAGACCACCTTGTCAATATTGGAATAAAGTTGAAATTGCGAGACGTGGCAATAGCGACATACTACTACTACTACTATACTCACTTGAAATGGTCAGATTGCGTCATTATCTATTGTCTGGGAATATTTAGTGGTAAATTAAACGGCCTAGAATTCTGTAGTCATTCAAAACGCGCGTTTAGGGCGTTTCCACACGACAGGAAGGCCGTGCGACCGCAGCGTGGCGTCATCTATTGTCTTGTATTGGAAGTCATAACAGGCGTACATGGGGCGTTCGCCTACGGTGACTTTTATAGCGACACAGTCACGCGTTTCGTGACGACATGTGGCCGCTTGTCGCATTTGCAACGCGCGACTATAGCGATGCAGTCGCGCGGTATCGATTCAGCATCACTACTGTATCGATACAAACGTGCGACTATATCGGAGGAGGGGATAGCAAAGCAAAGCAACGAGCGTCTGTAGCGATGCAGAATCCAGAGGCGTGCAAAAGAAAACTGGGGCCCGTGAAATTCTCAGTGTAACAAGTAAAAATGTCATGACGCGATATAGCGTCATGCGCATGTAAGTATTGTTTCGAAATGATGCGATATCGCGTCATGCGCACTGAAAGGGTTAAGGTGGTAGAATTTTTAGCTACGAGCTATCAATACGAGGTTTGCTGGGGTCCCGGTGCACGGCACCGTCTAGCCCTTCGGTAGCTACGCCACTGGTAGAACAGTTATCCTCACTAGATGATTACTGTTCGACTGGGCCGGGTCGACCGGGCGTACTCTCACAGAATATCGGCGTAAAGTAATAGGCTTACTATTGCGTTTCGTACCTACGGTGAGTGACGAGATCCGGAGACCTAATTCCCTCATCCCCATCCCATCCCCATTCCCCATCCTCCCTAGACTGGCAACGCATTTGCAGCACCTCTGTTGTTGCAGATGTCCATGGCCGGCGGTGACCACTTTCCATCAGGTGGGCCGCCTGCCGGTTTGTCTGTGAATTTACATAAAAAAAGATCGTGTCTTCGTGGGCTATGGTGCACGGTCAGCGACAGCATCGCGGCCGTTTTGCGACTGTATCGCGACCGCATCGCTGCAAAAAAGTCGCCAAGGACGAGTGCCCATGACACCGCGCTCACCCGCGCTGCGGACCAGCCAAGCGAAGCAGAGTATTTGTAAAATGAATTGTGTAAGTACCTTCAATTTACAAATAAAAATACCTAAAGATTAGTCTGCACTTGAAAATTTCGTCGTGAGTTAAGTCAAAGTCGAAATATCTTTAATAAAAGGCTTTTACAACCTTATCTACATTTATAGCAACATTTTATAGATTTTTCCTGACATACATTTGTATTTCAAATACGTACTTATATTTCAAATACTAAAGGTCCGGTCGCGACGCGCCGCGCCCGCAATGTGATCGTGCCTTTACCTCGTAAAAATATATCCATTAGTACGCCCGACGCGCGCGCACATACACAACGTATCAGATGTTATCGCAAAAAATATACGGTTCGAATATATTACCTCCGCTTTTTTGAAGTCGGTTAAAAATGTGTATTTATGGCAAAAGTTTTTTTTAATATTGAGGGAGCTCTCAGTGAGTTCTTTTTACTCTTCTCAGCAGGCCAGAGAACTGATTTTGAATCAGCAGTTGTGCAATTCCAAACAGTCTTCTAAATTAAAAAAAATCCTAAACTAGAAAAAAATAACGTCAAACTTGATTTTGTATAAGGTAGGTAAGCGTCCACAGTTCCGCATCGCACGTAACCAAAGATCTCAAATGAAGGATATGCCTATCACTACAATTTCGTGTAATAAGCCTCATAGAAGGTTGTCAAACGCCAGCGCCATAGCTTAACCACCCACCTTATTTATTGCTGATGTCTTAGTTCTTACGACATACATACAAAAGTCTTGTATTGCTTGATTCACACGCTATCATATCACTGTGCGCGGTGTGGTCGGTGGTGCTGCGGTCTCACACCGCCTTTGTAACAATAACAACGCGTAAATGCGTGCGATGCGGAACTGTGGACATGACGTACGTTATGGCGCCAAGCTGTCACGATCAAGTTTGACATTACTTATTTCAAGTTGCGACTTTTAAAAGCAAACACGCTTTCGAAATGGCCCCAGTATGTATCTACACTTAGCCACACGTACTTAAAAAGGGCGCTGACGGCCATACATCTGGTCGTGAGCGCTCGTTTTACGTGTAAACTAACGATTTGATTCTAAAAATAAATGAGCAAATATAAGGAAAAAATACTTAAACTCTGATTTAATAACTAGTAATCTTTCAAAAAAAATACCAACACTCATTGTAATCTTAAAATTATGAAGTTAATTAAGTCGATCTCCCGCGCATACGCAACTGTTATTAGCGTCTCAAACAACAAAATACTCCTTTACGAACCGAAATGTAGGTACTTTAATAATAATAAAAAACCGGTCAAGTGCGAGCCTGACTCGCGCGCCGAGGGTTCCGCAATTACGTATGAAAAAGAAACAGTACCTTGTAAGTACGGAACCCTAAAAAAGAAAAAAAAAAGCTTTTAACAACGGGGTAACCATTTACAACCTACCTATGAAATAAGACAAAAAATAACTTTCGCAAGCTCCTATCTCTGTTCAATCGTAGGATGTGATACGACTTTGCAAAGGTCCGTTTAACTTTTTTTATACTATTAATCATTTTACATTGACATTCAGAGTTATAATGTTAAATAAAAACTTCATCCACAACATGCTTCGTCAAACACGTCACTTTTTTTTTATGTGATGTAATTACAAATTCACGGTTTCGGACTTTTTCCTTTACTTGTGCTGTAAGACACTGCTTCTTGCCAAATTTCATGATTTTAGGTCCATGGATTCCCTTAAAAGTATCAAAACATGAGACATAAACGGCCATATCTTTTGATTGCGGTGAGTTAGAAGGTTGATTTTTTCATAGCTTCAAGAGATTGCAGACCTGAGTATTTGATATTAATTTCAACTTGATACCTCCACGCGTTCCTGAGAAAAAGGTCTTGACAGACAGACAGACAGACAGACAGACAGACAGACAGACAGACAGACAGACAGACAGACATACAGACAGACAGACAGACAGACAGAGAGACAGACAGACAGACAGACGGACAACCGAGCGATCCTATAAGGGTTTCTTTTTTCCTTTTGAGGTACGGAACCCTACAAAGCGCGAATAACAAAATGTGTTAAATGCTAAATGAACATTTTAGTTTCTAAATAACCTGAAAAGATGCTAAATTTAGCTACAAAGTTGCTAATTTGCCAACACTGGTGGCCTTGAGGAGTCCGCGGGCAGTTTATCTGAAAGCGCGCGGGTTGCCGCCATCTATCGGCAGGAGGAGTAAACATGAGACAATAATTCAAATGAAGCTCTCGAAGGTGCCACTGTCTACGCAAACTGTTGCTATAGTTACGAAAATGTTAGTTATATTTTTGAACTGATGCTTTACGACTACCTAGAAGTCCTACTAATATTATAAATGAGAAAATTTGGGTGGATGTATGTTTGATCAATCACGACTGAACGAATTTGGGTGAAATTTGACACAAATTTATTTATTATTCCTTTATTTATTGAACCATTAAAACACGTAACATGACAGTAAAATAACCATAGCGTTACATAGGTTCTTAGAGACTAGAAATTACAATAACTTAACCAAACTAAGACAGACATAGACTTTTTAAAAGTTCCAGAAGCTAGTCTTATAGATATTCCCTATTTTTTATTGTATTTAAACCACCCCAGTATTAAAGCGAAAAAAACGAATTGGTCAAGCCATTTTTGATTTTTAGCGGGACTGACGCACGGAAATTGTTTTATATAATATATATATATATATAGCTAAAAATCAAAAATGGCTTGACCAATTCGTTTTTTTCGCTTTAATACTGGGGTTGTTTAAATACAATAAAAAATAGGGAATATCTATAACCGATTTCCACGCGAATGAACGGGTAGATGCTCCTAGGTACTGTCGAGCTGTGTAGCTCGACGGTAAGCAGAGAAGACGGGGATTACTGATGATCTTCAGAATTAAAACACTCTCGTGGCAAACTTATTATATTTGCTATCACAAATACAAGGGAGTAGCCACTCCGACGGCACGAATTGGAATGAGCATCTGGACAATCGCATCCGATGTTCTAATAATATTTGAATTTAAAAATATGAATAACAAGTACATCGGTGATGCGCCTGTCCAGTTACAATAATACTATACTACTACTAGAGCAAAAAGAGGTTGCTCTGCAGTACCTACATTATATTTGCGATTGCTATTGGAGCTAAGGGCGCTGTACGCAATGATTTGTCGGCTTTGCTATCAAATCCATACAACGCCGCCGAAGCCCTTCTAATAGTATTTAATCTTCTACACGGGCATCTAGGTATATTTTTTGCAGCCTCTACTACATACATACATACATAGCATGACGCCTGAAATCCCTAATGGAGTGGGCAGAGCCACAAGATTACTTGTGGCCACGTTCGATTAATTAGTCCTAAGATGGTATGATGAACCGTATGGTGACAGGTGATCAGCCTATCGCCCATATAGATAGTCCACCATGTTGGAGAGGACCCGTCCCTTACTCGACTTTTTCGACATGCCAGGATGATAAGCATCTGCACGCATTCTATGCAATTTTTTCACTCCCAGTGCAGCAGGGGAGTAACCTCGCCTTTACTATCACGTTAATAATAAGAGCTACCATATCGTAACAAAATACCTAATCTGCGAAATCGCTTTTAGAATACAGGCCATGAGTACTGACGTTTATTTACACAAGATGGATCATCAATACAAAAAACCGAGCGCGCATAACGGTACACAAATTCACTTCACAACTCAACGCGAAGCTTCGTTTATTTTGCTCATTATTTCAGTGGGTTTTTCTCTAACAATGTGACAAGGTTTTTATCTTATCGTCGCCTAAAAATTAATTAAGGAGCATTCGCCGACAATGTACCAATTTAATTGTGTAGGTACTCGTTTATAAATTGTAACAGCATCACATGATTCACAGGAGCCCAGGAGATAAGATACACAATTAAACACAGTTCGAGTGCTTCAATATAAAAATAAATAACTTGTGACGGAAATATGGTGTTAAAAGGGGAAGATCTTGTGCTAAATGTGAAGTGATATCCACATCCATCATGACATCATCAGTCTCAAGACTGGTTATCTTGGTTTTGTGTTTAGAGTATGCCGCGGTTGCTCAAGATCACAGTCAAGGTCAGTATGTTTTAATGTAACAATCGTTTTACAGTTAGCAAGGTTCGTTATGATTATTATGAACGAATAAAGTCTCGCCATATGTAAAAATAACGCTGGCGGCCATATATTTTACGTGACGCAAACTAGGTAGGTATATTATGGGCATGGTTTTTAAACATCCATAATATACTGATAAACCGGTAGGTATCCCCTCAGTTGTCCGAATTTCAATTATGGCTAAATTTGTTTTCGCCTACTATCTTTTGACATAATCATCGTTTGCCCTAATATCGTAAATCCTAAAATTGTGTATCCGAATTATTAATTTGTCCTGAAGTTCAAATGATCTTATCGAGGCTTTATCTAATCTTATTAAACCTGATAAAGAACCCAACTACCTAAGTGCTTTAATGGCATTTAGCTGAATATTTATGTCCTAATATTTATTGAATCTAATGTCAATAAACGTTATAATGTGGCCGGCCTAAATTTGCGAAGATCTATTCTATGTTTACAAGAGTCGGTAGACTGGATTCGGGAACAACTGTCGAGGGCCACAGACAAAAATAGTACATGCAATGTAATGTCTAGCCGCGTCTAATAGCAAACTAGCTTTTATCGCGCGCATAAAGCATGTGTCACTTTGTAACGATTATGCGGGTGTTTAAGGGACGAATGATGTATGTGTGCGATAAAAAATAGTGTACTAAAGGCAGGGCGGTGTTGGGGTTGCCGCTGCGTCGCAGCGCGTTGGGTAAGTTCTGCGAGGCGCGCATAAACGGCTTCTATTCTACCCCACTATACGCAAGCGCGCTTCCGCACTCGTGCGCAGAGACGGACATGTCTAACACGGTCATCGGAATGATTGAAGACAGGCTCAACTATGTATACTAGTGGCTTCGTGAGCTGTAGACCTTGCCATAAACAAAACTTAACTTTGCTGTTGGACAACTGTTATTCCCATACATCGACATATCGCGGTCAGTTTACCAACACCGCAAATAACTTTGTAATCGCCAAAACCACCACATGGCGGGAGCTCCCGCCTTAGCCTTCAATATTAGGTCTTTTTTGTAACAGCCCAAAAAATCTTTATGCCAAATAGTGTTAATGTACCTATACCTATATACCCCTGTCACAAGGGTTACGGAGGTCAGACGGCAGTCGCTCCACTGTAATAACCCGACCTGCCGAACCAGGAATCATACATACAGGTACCCCGTAGCGTAAGCGTAGACGGGAAAAAGCGATAGGAAGAGAGAAAGTGTTAGTGTACTTATAGATGATTATGGCATCCATTATAAGAATATGTAACTATTAGGACACATGATCATTAGTACTCAAGACAAATAATGCAAAAAAGCATTAGGTTTTACAATATTAGGGTAAAAAGTATTATGCCATTTACATTAGGGCAAATGTCGTTATGGCAGAAGATCATTATGACCAAAGAATATACAAATATGACAAAAGATATTATGAATTTCCAATATAGACCTGATGTTTCGTGAGCAGGAGATGGTCCCTATTTTTATTATTATTATTACAGCCGTTGGTGACAGTTGCAACATAGACAAGCAGACCGGCGTGTGCACCCATATAAAACAATGTCAGGCTGCCCTAAATGATGTCCTCAAGCGCCGGTTGTCGGTCAAAGTAAGTATTTTAGGCTTTCATATAAAAAGCCAAGTGCGAGTCGGACTCGCGCACGAATGGGTTCCGTACCATTATCTATAAAAACGGCAAAAATGTCACGTTTTGTTGTTTAAGAGCCGCCTTAAATATTTGTTTTATTTTAATTTTAGTATTTATTTTTAAAATGAATATATAAATAAATATTCTGTTAATATTTCAAGCGTCTACCTGTTGCCGTTATCAATATCGAGCAAAAACGAGCAAAAAAATCACGTTTGTTGTATGGAAGCCCCCCTAAATATATATTTTATTAAAAAAAATTGTATTTGTTGTTATGGCGGCAATAGAAATACATCATATGTGGAAATTTCAACTGTCTAAGTATCACGGTTCATGAGATACAGCCTGGTGACAGTCGGACAGACAGACAGACGGATGGAGGGACAGCGGAGTCTTAGTAATAGAATCCCTTTTTACCCTTTGGGTACGGAACCCTAAAAAGTAGGTATGGTTACAAGATGTCCCTGGCTGATGGACATTCCTTAACACAAAATGCTCTGTGCATATCTGACCAATTGCAAGTTATGAACACAATCACTCTATTATGTACCAAAAAAAAACTGTTGTACACTTTATCTCGTTGGAGCAACCTGGATTTACCTCATTGACATTGTCATGTGTCACGTGTTGTTGCATAGGTCCCAGTGGCGCAGCCTGCTAACAAGCCGATTCCTGACGACTTTACCAAGCTAGAAAGCTACGGCTAGCTATCAGTAAAGTCCATGTTGCTCTACTTAAATGTCAGACTCGCACCGTACGGTTCTAATTCTACCGGAAATATTTGACGCTCCGCCACTGATAGGTCCTGTCACTATTCTTTTTGGTATTATCAATAATTGATTAACATTTGTTTTAGTTTAGTTGGGATTAAATTTGTAAGAAAATGTGGTTTCTTGTTTTTCTTACAAAGCATAGTACATTGTGCACCTAGGGCCGTAAGAAGGAGATAACTAACAAAAGTCTGTTATTTAGAAGCCCGACTCTGAAGGCGATGGCTTTTAATGACTCGAGTTTTTTATCCCCTTTCTGCCCGTGATACACACAATGTTTTCCATCACATTTGCGAGGACATGAAATAAAAATTAGACAAATATAATACATTTAATTCCCATTGTACACCGTAAATTACCATCAGGTGGGTAGAATTACTCGTAGTATTTCGCGTCGGTTACGCGCTACTTGTATAAGAAAAAACCGACTCCAAAACCCCGCTGAAAAGTAAAAAATAATAATTGGCTTTCGTAAGTCATTTACCTAGAAATGGGAGATATATTATTGGTTAAGTGAAGTCATAAATTAAATATATCGAAGTCGGTGGCAAGTTGGTGGTTGGTGGTGACTTGTCAAGTAAATGAACACAGTATGAGGGATGTATTAGAAAGTACCATTTATTCCATGTACCTATTACCTTATTAACTTGCCACCGACTTCGATATATTTAATTTATGACTTCACTTAACCAATAATATATCTCCCATTCTAGGTAAATGACTTACGAAAGCCAATTATTATTTTTTACTTTTCAGAGGGGTTTTGGAGTCGGTTTTTTTATTTATTAAATTATTATTTTATTTTATACTTTTTAGTGCTTATCGTATAAAACACATTTATTACATCAGGCAACAACAGCATAATGCTAATTGCTCATCACCATTTACAAAATGTTGCTATCCAGGGTGCAAGAGCATCGATCTTTGAGGAGTTCTCCTGGTTCTTCAAACCCAGTTCTATTTTACCACATGCCTTTTCATGACCATAAACTGCTTCACAACCTTATAAAGAAATTTAATCGCCAACTGTGAAATACTTATCATTCAGGAGTTCCGGTGATCATCTATGGTCTTCATCAACAGTTCCACTTCACCAAATAATGCTTTTGGAACGTAACTGCTTGAGTTATTACAGATTATACTAAAATTGCTATATGCGTGCCTATAATATTTGAAGAGTTCCATCGATTCCTCATAGATCCTCTCATCACACCTCGACTTTGACTACAACGAGACCAAACTGGAAGTATAGCTTACCGATTAAAAAAAGAATTTTCCAAATCGGTTTATAAATGACGGAGTTCTGAAGTAACAAAAAAAAAAAAACACAACTGTATTGAGAACTTCCTCCTTTTTTATTTGAAGTCGGTTCAAAACGACCACCGCCGGAGCCAGTGCGCACCTCGCTGACCCTGGCGCACGCCCGCCGTCAGCAGGAGTTATAACCCATACAAAATCCATAACTCCCACGGGCGGGGCGTATAATAACACCCTTCCCAAGCAAGTGTGATGAAAAAATATAAACTATTCATAGTGCTTTTGACAAGACCTATTTTCCGCATTTCCATTTAATGTCGAACAGCGAGAGACACGTATTGTTCTATCTTACGTTAAAATGAAAGGATATGAAAAATTAAAATTATTTATTTTGCAAGTAACGCGGGCTGTTTACATGACAATGTATGTATGTCTTGTCGTTTGTCGCTCAGTGCATCCCTTACATATTTTACTAGTTTGACAGAGACGCAATGAGCGACAAACGACTCGCGGGCGTCGTGCTAGCCCCCCTGAACGGCTTGATCGATTTTAATGTTATAAGGTGTCATTAGATTTTTATTAATTGTGAGAGTAACTAATCGATATTAATTAATTAAACAAAAAACCAACCAGCCAACTGTCTAACCTCTAAAAAGAGAATAACTAGAAATGGATTCTGCCGTACGCGTACCCATTGGGGTCGATATGGTAATGCAGACAGTGAATCATAAAATCCTATAATAGCAATTTGAAGTCATCGACTGCTATTTCCATATTGATCCCGTAAGTCAGAAACCATTTCTTATTCCTCTCTTTTTAGAGGTTATGCAGTCGGGTTTTTTAATAGTTTCGATAAATGTTTCTACACAGCAAATATGCGGCTTCGAAAATAAAACTCCTTTAATTTGTTGCTTGGGTATCACTCCCACCACCACTGCAGGACCCGTCGCCACCACTCCTCGTTTAGGGTAAGTCATGTTCACTCTACCTTTCTGCTGCAACTTTACCTGGGTAAAGATATTTAGACCAAGATATAACCTTTTAACTACTGTAAAATTTTCATCAGACGTGTCCGTGTCCCCTCCAGAGCAGCTGGATGGATTCTCGGCTGGACAGATTCTCAGCTGGACAGATTCTCATCCGGACAGATTCTCAGCTGGACAAATTCTCAACTGGACAAATTTTCTGCTGGACAGATTCTCTGCCAGACAGATTCTCAGCAGCTCAGATTCTCAGCTGGTTAGCTTCTCAGCTGGACAGATTCTCAGCTGGACAGATTCTCATCTGGACAGATTCTCAGCTGGACAGATTCTCATGTGGACCAATTCTCTGCTGGACAGATTATCTGCCAGACAGATTCTCAGCTGGTCAGATTCTCAGCTGGATAGCTTCTCAGCTGGACAGATTCTCAGCTGGACAGTTTTTAGTTTTTGGAAAAAAAGATCCCCTTTATATCTCCGTTTAGTAAAATTATTTTATTATTAATATTTGTTTACTACTCCTGACTAAACTTCGTCCAACTGCAACTTCGTCTAAGAGAGACTCTTTCTCGTTGCTAATCTGTCTAGCTGAGAATCTGTCCAAATGAGAATCTGTCCAGTTGAGAATCTGTCCAGATGAGAATCTGTCCGACTGAGAATCTGTCCAGCCGATAATCTGTCCAGCTGCTCTGAAGCGTGAGCTGGATATTTTGTCTTCAGATAACGAAGGTTAAAAGGTTAAAAAATATAGCAATAGATAAAGTGTACGCGGACAAAGTAGCGGACAACAGCAAGCTTGTCTAATAATACTTATTTGAAACGTTTTAGAACAACAACGACAGAGTACATGCCTCGCGTATACGATTATGAGACCCCACCAGAGCCAGAATGCGCCCCGCTGCAACTAGACGAGACCGCCGAGAAGACTGGACAGAAGGCTTGGGACAGTGAGTAATGTTTATCATAATTTAAGTCATAATATTCATTTGGCATACACTGTTTCTTGTCATAATGCATTTTTCATCGGTCTTTGGCAGAAAGAAATGAAAATATCTAGTTTGCAAGTAGATCACACGGGCTTCCATATGTCTGAATCTACCAGCGCTACAATAGTGACATAGTGTGCAGCAAGACATTAAGCAGTAGGTAAGTCTTTTTTTCAAACCAAATCGTAACAATTCCAATATTACAAACCTAATGGGCACAAATTATTTATCAGTAATGATAATTTAACCTAACATTTCGCGATCAGTATTAATTATGTAAAAATCACAGCTAATAAAATTAAAATTATGCCAAATGAAACGTTATAAGAATGAAATTATAACAAACGATGTGCCTTGCTAACGATTAGATAGTAAGAGTGCAATTTTTTTATTAAATTGTGTTAAGTATTTGGAATCGACGTATTATGCTGTTTCCAAATCAATACTGCTCTGCTGTACTGGGAGTGAAGAAATAACATAGAATGAGTGCAGATGCTTATCATCCTGGCACGTCGGAAAAGTCGACTAAGGGACGGGTCCTCTTCAACATGGTGGACTATCTGGATGGGCGATGGGCTGATCACCTGTCACCATACGGTTCATCGTACCATCTTAGGACTAATTAATCGAACGTGGCCACAAGTAGTCTTGTGGCTCTGCCCACCCCATTAGGGATTTCGGGCGTGATGCTATGTATGTATGTATGTAAATCAATAATTAACTCAATTTCGTCAAAAATGCGCGTCTTCGGCAGCGATGTGCTCCGGGTTTACGAGACGAGCCATCTGGTAAAATAACTAAAGAGTCGGCACCAAAAATATAACATATTATTACTGAAGCGCTCGCGGTGGTAAACATTCAGACACGTGAAAAAAGCCAGTGCGTCCTACTTGTAGAATAAATATAGGGCGGGCCATAATTTTGTGCAAAATTTAACAAATTCTGCGGAAGTTTAAAGTTATATCGTCGCTTATCTAACAACAACGCTCAAGTCATTTTGACCAACTTTACAGGAGAGCGAAAAAATATTACCTTTGTTTTGTAACAACGAGTAATTCAAAAACCGGACAAGTGCGAGT
Source organism: Tortricodes alternella (assembly GCA_947859335.1). NCBI lineage: Eukaryota > Metazoa > Arthropoda > Insecta > Lepidoptera > Tortricidae > Tortricodes > Tortricodes alternella. Next base: position 4,821,074 of record OX401972.1, read on the forward strand.
TAAACTCGCGTGGAGAGGGTTCCGTTCCGTACATGATTATCTGCAATTTACTACGTTACTTTAAATACCATAGACTTCTTATAGGTTTTCCTGTAATGTATAGGTAAAGAACTATGTTCTGTATTTGTTGGCTGGCAAGAGGCAGTGTCTTACAGCACAAATAAAGGAAAAAGTCCGAAAACCGTAAATTTGTAATTACATCACATAAAAAAATTTGTTAAACGGAAATAACCTTTGCAAAGTCGTATCACACTCGACGATTGCACGGAGATAAGATTTTGCGAAAGTTATTTTTGGTCTTATTTCATAGGTGGGTTGTAAATGGTTACCCCGTTGTTAAAAGCAATTTTTTCTAATTTTTAGTGTTCCGTACCTACGAGGTAATGTATCTTTTTCATAGGTAAGTACGGAACCCTCGGCGCGCGAGTCAGACTCGCACTTGACTGGTTTTTTGAATTCTGGTCTCTTATTGGCCGAAACGTCTAGAATGTGATTGGCAGAACGACGCGCAATGAGTAGCTCTATCCAATGACATTGAAATGTAAAAACCGCAAATTTTCGAATTGAGCGGTGTTGTTAGATAAGCGATATCGAAAAACGTGAAGAGTTGTCACTGTACTTACAACACTTGTTTCCAGAATGTATCGAGTACCACGAACAGCTGGTTCGTCCATGCGGGCGCAGCGTGGCGTTACTCGGCGGTTTGGCCAGGGCCAATAACTGCAAACATAGTGACGATATATTTTCGGATAGTTCGTCCGTATTACACGAGAAAGCGTCACACGTGGTGAGTTGTTATCTGCCTATGTACCCCTATAAAGTCTTATCCATGGTATAAAGATTTTATCTATGTGTATTGGCTTTACACAATTACCTATACTCCTCGGTGATCGGATTTTAACAACCGTAAACATGGGGCATCATGTGGATAACTTAGAAGCAGGTCCAAGGGACCTCGATTTAAGTATTATTTTTGTATTGCTTACATTACAACTTACGATTTATAATCCCTGCATGTATAACCGGACGACTATCTTCTTCGTCGAACCTTCACGGCTGAGGGTCATGGTGGCCTTGGTTCATCGTGTGCACGAGAACTCTTTAAATCTATAGCCCCTGTGAAATTTGTACCATTATCACAGCGTCGTTTACTTTTAGGCATTGCTAGGCTATAAGCCGAAGCAAGGCTCCATGGTGTGGCGTTGCAGTGGAACTCTCCTAAGCGACCGCTTCATCCTCACCGCTGCACACTGCACGTTTGGTGGAATAAGGTAAAGCTTAAAAAGGTGAAACAGAGGCTGGGAAATTTATTTACAGCAAGTTCGTTCGGCCTGATGAGAGCCCGTTGATCTATTTGACCGAGCGAGCAAAGCAAGATTCAAGATTCAAGATTCATTTATTTCACCACAATGTAACATGGTCATTACATGGTATGTCAAAGTACAGTCCGGCACATAATATTAAGTAATAAGTGTAGTTAACAAAATTGAATATCATTATTTGAAATAGTTAATATTAATGTTGCAAGGTATGTCATTACATGGGATGTCAAAAACTACAATTCGGCACATAAATTAAAAATAATTTAGTTAATAAAATAGGTATATCATTCTTTGAAATCGTCAATATCAATGCTGCAAGTAAGGTACTCTGACACTAAGTTACAAGCATTTTTTCCGAAGTATATGGATATACTTTTTTTAAAACTCTTCATTGGCATATTTGTTATTTGAAAAGGGAGTTTGTTAAACATTTTAATTTTCAAGAAAATACCCTGCTTTTGTGATTTCTTAAGCCTTAATTTTGGTAATACTAATTTATATTTATATCTCGTATTATAATTATGCATGTCAGAGCCTTTTAAAAGAGAACCTGTCTGTTTGTGGATTTCCAGAAGGGAATTATAAATAAACAAAGAAACCACAGTCATTATACTTTTCTCTCAAAGTGAGGTCTGGCTGACTCCCGTCGATTCACTCCGCACATGATCCTAATAGAGCGTTTAAGCGCCTAAGCAAGCGAAGCCTCTCAGTTTCATACATACATACATATATAGCATCACGCCCGAAATCCCTAATGGGGTGGGCAGAGCCACAAGACTACTTGTGGCCACGTTCGATTAATTAGTCCTAAGATAGTATGATGAACCGTATGGTGACAGGTGATCAGCCCATCGGCCATAAAGATAGTCCACCATGTTGGAGAGGACCCGTCCCTTAGTCGACTTTTACGACATGCCAGGATGATAAATATCTGCACGCATTCTATGCTATTTCTTTATTCCCAGTGCAGCAGAGGAGCTCTCAGTTTCAGCTTGGGCAAAAACACTTTCGTATGTCCGGTGTCCGGATGTCCCGCTGTTCTCTATAGGTCGCATTATTGAACCGATTTTTGTGAAATTTCGTTGATTCAGTTTTTCGTAATTTTGCAGAATGGCGGAGATATGGGGGTTTTAGCGTTTGTAAAACTTATTTGCGGTGTTGGTAAACTGACCGCGATCTATGTATGTGTGCATAATTAGTTATTAAATCACTTGTGGAATCCCATTATAAAACTCGCCTACGGTTCGTTCCATACACCCGCTGGTGTTTTATTATGCAATAGTTGCATAACTATATGTATTTGCTGATTATTTTTAGCCGCGGCAAATCCTACGCAATGGTGGGATCTCGGAAAGGCAAGGACAACATGGACGCACCACAGATTCACATCATGAAGCGCATCATCAGACATCCTCTGTACAAGAGAGGTTCCCGCTACCACGATATCGCGCTGATTATGACTGAGACACAGTAAGCAAAAGCAGATGATGCAGACATCACTTCTACATTCTTACATTCATACATCTACATCTCCATTTAACCTAGATAAATCCATTTAGATGTTTCTTTGGTTTAATTATAATTTTTAGGGTTCCGTACCTTAAAAGGAGAAAACGGAACCCTTATAGGATCACTCGTGTGTCTGTCTGTCGCTAATTTGCTCCGAAACTATTGGACTGATTGAGTTGAAATTTGATACACATATGTAAGTTGGTGACCGCAACACGGACGCGTAACGTAAATTTATAAATGAATTTTAAACATAGGGGTAAATAAGAAAATTAAAAAAAAAGATTTGCAATATATCGTGTAACATATCAAATAAAAGGGCTTGTTGTCTTAAATATATATATTTTTTGGAATTTTGAGATAAATAGTTTTGTTATGAAAATAGGCGAAAATTGAACATTCCCCCCTTATCTCAGAAACTACTGGGCCTAACGTTCTGAAAAAAATACAGAAAATAGCTCTTTATTTATAGATTATAGGAAAACCTATAAGAAGTCTATGTTATTTCAAGTAATTACTTTGCAAGGTCGTATCCCACTCGACGGTTGCACAGACATAGGAGATTGAGAAAGTATTTTTTTTATTTTATTTCATAGGTAGATTGTAAATGGTTACCCAGTTGTTAAAAGCAATTCTTTAATTTTTAGGGTTCCGTACCTACAAGGTTCTGTCTGTTTTTCATAGGTAAGGTCTATGGTATTTAAAGTTACATAGGTAATTTGAGTTAATCATCTACGGAACGGAACGGTTTTATTAGGGTTCCGTACCTACAAGGTACTGTTTCTTTTTAATAGGTAAGTACGGATCCCCCGGCGCGCAAGTCAAACTCGCACTCGATCGTTTTTTTTTTCTATGAATGTGGTATGACTGCTTCACGACAATTGGTTACTCATTTGATTCCCTTTGGATTTATATACAATTCAAGGGAATTTGGACACTTCTCACCAGGTTTTAGGGCCGAAAGTAAAAACAAATTACAACATCAACCACAGTGGTTGATGTGGGAGACTGCACACTTATAAGAAAGAAAGAAGAAAGAAAGAAGAAAGAAAGAAGAAAGAAAGAAGAAAGAAAGAAGAAAGAAAGAAGAAAGAAAGAAGAAAGAAAGAAGAAAGAAAGAAAGAAGAAAGAAAGAAGAAAGAAAGAATAAACGATAGGACCTCAACCACAGTGGTTGACCTTGAATACAAGGTGTTAATCCCTTTTTAACCTCTTCTTCAGGATAACCCTGGACCAGTGGACGGTGCCAGCCTGTCTGGATGTCTTCGGGGGAAACCACTCCAAGGGCATTGCACTCAGCTGGTTGCAGAGTACAGCAAGTATTGTGGAGAAAGTAAGTATACCGTTTCATAAAAAATATCCTTAAGTATCGATTAACGTTGGATCAATTGCCGATCGAAGTAGAAATGAGGTGATTCGGAAAATAATCAGACTATAGGTTGGCCACTTAAATGAGTCGTCGCCCGCGCGGCACAGGGGCGCGGGGGCATGGCGACAAAGGGGACCGAGAGAGGTGCGGGCGGTAGGCTCATTTTTGTTTTCATTCATTTCACGCCGCCCGCACCTCTCTCGGGCCCCTTTGTCGTCATGCCCCGCGCCCCTGTGCCACGCGGGCGACGACTCATTTAAGCGGTCAACATATAGACGACATAGCCCAAAAAATTGCTCAGTGGCGGCGTAAGGGGGGGGCGAAGGGGACTGTCCGCCCCGGGTGCTAAGCACCAAGGGGTGACAACGACAACTCACTCGTACATCCAAAGAAGGCGCACAAAATCTCCCTATTTAAAGACATATCAATAAATAACTACCACCAAGACATGACACCAGAAACCATAAGCAAGCATGTTTAGTATTTGGTGTTTTATTTTAAGTAGGGGTGGTCAGTACCCAACCGCCCGGGGTGCTAATCTACCCTACTCCGCCACTGAAATTGCTAAAAGTACGCGGGCTCATTGCTCGTAGAACAGATGGCCGATGGTGCCGAAGAGTTCTCGAGTGGCGACGGCGATTTCGGGACTCCGCCGTGGCGATTATTGGATTATTATATGTTTATGCCATTATTGTTTCTTCCTATTCGTAATTCTGGACAATATGAATTCCATACAACTACATTTGATCACATTCGCTATTCTTCACAGTCATTATTTTTATACAATCCGGTTATTTCCTATTCGCGATTTTGCACAATATGAATTCCACACAACTGTATTTGATCACATGCGGTATTCTTCGCAGTTTTATTGCGTTTGTTTCCATTTGACCTCTTTATTTTCCACTTTTCTAACCATTTGTTAATAGGGTTGTATAAGAATAAGGATTGTGAAGAATACCGCATGTGATCAAATGCAGTTGTGTGGAATTCATATAGTGCAGAATCGCGAATAGGAAAAAACCGGATTGTATAAAAATAATGACTGTGAAGAATAACAAATGTGATCAAATGCAGTTGTATGGAATTCATATTGTCCAGAATTACGAATAGGAAGAAACAATAATGGCATAAACATATAATAATCCGATTATTGGGGGAAGTATGTCAATCAATAGACGTCTTTCCACTAAAAATTATGAAAAATGATGACCATCATCGATTACCTTAAGCTAAGGCTAGGGACGGTCATGTGAGGCGATGCCCTACCATAAAATACCAATACCCTACCTTCAAAAATACCATTGACTAAGACAATATGCTAAGAAACTTGTAACCACCGCTGCACTACTTTAAATTCAACTCTCGTTACGTGCATGCGGTTTGCTGAAACCATCGACATTTGAAAAAATCTGGTCAAGGAACACCTCAAGAGTAAAGAAAAGAGTTAATTCCGTCTACATCATTATTCTTCCTAATATAGTGTAGTCTACAACTAATGGTTTAATAGCCCTTAGCACAAACAGCACTTTTGAGATTTATCACGAGTAAACCACCGCTACGTTCCTAGCATGCCAGACAGACATGGGGATAACTTAAACGCGTTTATCTCTCTATCTCTTTAGTCAGCACTATTGTGAGCGAGACGCACTTAGAGATAAACGGGTTTAAATTTTCCCCGTGGCATGCTGGGACCGTTGCCCTACCTTTAATTCAACTCTAGCTACGGGCCTGCTGGACCCGCTTGGGGACTACTGCCCAGCTCCTCAGGGTTGTCCAGTAGTGGGACGTTGGTCCAAGAAGATGATGTCATTCTTCCAGGTCGCTCTCAACAAATTTACAACGGCGCAGTGTCAGCAGGCGTTGCCAAGTAGACGTGGGATGGCGTTTGGCCTCGAGTCGACCACGCAGATCTGCTATGGAGACAATAGCATATTCTCTACCTGTCAGGTATGGTTTAATTCAGCTGGACTGTCAAAGCTATTGGTTGAAGTCTACTAATTTACCTCGCACATTTTGGTGGACGGACGGCCTAAAGGTCTCATCGAGGGCGATGCAGCAGCGCGGGGCGACCGTCACACTGACACGCGCCTGGCCCCCAGTTCTCGCTGCATTCGAGATAATGTTGATTTCGAGATTAAACGTCAGATTCATACAGTTGTGTCAAACGATTGTATGCACTGACGTTTAATCTCGATTGTGAGATTATCGCAGCTGAGCGCAGCGAGAATTGGGGGCCTGGTTGTGGGCATAATGCCGGGTGGCCAACACAAACGTTTCACGCCGCGCTCACGTCACGCGCGCAATCTGATGTCTGTCATTGTAACCCTACTCACAACACGAGCGCGCGCGTAGCGTTGCGCTAGCGCATTGGTTTCTAACCTTTTCAATATTGTTACCCTTGTGGCCTATTAGGGAAACTGATTTTATCTACACCCATACCATAGAACCTCCATAATGTATTCAAAAACCGTAGGAAATGACCAGCATTATTACAACCAATTTTACTATGAGAACTTTCTTGTCTGTGGTAGTAGGTAAAATCTGTTCTGTAATGTTATTACAGTATCAATTTTTGTAACGTTATGAGTTTAAATTTTGAATGGCTGTCAAAACTCAAGTGGGTCTCTATTCTAGTATCCATAGATATTAAAACAGTCATCGATACGAAACATCAATTCAGTATGTTTTTTAATATAAACCGCACGACATTTGATCTCGAGTGACATGAGAATAGGGACTTCATTGGTTTGACTATGATTTAAAAAAAAACATTCGTCTTGACGGAGGATCGAATTGCCGCCATTACTGTTGTCATTTCATCATTCATGTTGGTTTTTTGCTGTTTGTAAAAAGTTGTTTGTAATTTGCATTTTAGTTGAAAATATGCATAGTAGTGACTCCGAGAATGATATGAAAACTCCGCCGGATATCGTAAATACAGCCACGATTGCAACAATTAACTTGTTGCCAGAAAATATTGTTTCTGAACACATCATGGAGGATTTATAATTTGTGTGTAGATAAAGTTATGTATGCAACACTGGACATAATTTGGCCTTAAAACACTCGTGCAATCTTATTATAAAAATCGCCTCTAGGCTCGTTTCATAAACCCGCATTGTATTTTAAGGCCTACCATTATGCAACCGTTGCATAAACTACTATTGGGTAATAGAACCACTCTTAAATTTTATGAACGAAAGAAGACTAACGAAGCATGGTAGGGTTGGAAGGGGAAGACCTCTGCGAACGTACCAAAACCAGATCGAGGACGTTCTTAAGAAAGGCCACGTCAAGAGTACCCTAAACAGGCGAGCGTGCATGAAGAACTTAATGAGAGTAGACGAAGCGAAAGGTGTGTCAGGATCGTAGCAGGTGGAAATCCGTGGTCTCTGTCTAGCCCTTTGGGAAACAGGCGTAATATATTATGTATGTATGTAGGTATGTTAAAATTTTATCATAGAAAACAAAACAAGAGGTTTTATTTAATACGACACGTTTGGCCTAGTTGGTAGTGACTCTGCTTCCTAAGCCAGCGGTCCCGGGTTCGATTCCCGGTAAGGGCAAATATTTGTGTGATGAGCACGAATGTTTGTTCCTGAGTCTTGGATGTTTCTTATGTATTTAAGTATTTATTTATCTATATAAGTATGTATATCGTCGTCTAGTACCCATAACACAAGCCTTTAGAGCTTACTTTGGGGCTAGAATGATTTGTGTAAAGATTGATTGATTTGTTATTATTATTATTATTATTAATGGCATGACGGAGGTCACGGCTGCTAGAATAGGATAGAGTATTCAGCGCGAAAGAGCGCAAGCCAGTTCATGGCGCATACCGCCGATCTATCATTCATTTTATTTAATTTTTAATTTATAATTTTACAATCTATCAATTATTTTACTATCTTTGTTGGTAGAATAGCTGTTTTACCCCCGCGTCAGTATAGGTATACCCCCAGTAGGGAGGGTGGTACTCAAATGGGCTATTTTTTTATTTTTTGGTGGGACACCACCATGTGACTCTATGCAAAAATAATAAATAAGCATGTTTTCCCTGTTTTTTAACAATGTCTAAGGGTACCTAGCTTTGAAATTTAACTAAGTCGAAGCAAATTAAAAATCTTCTAACCCCGTCCAACCGTCGAGTGTGATACGACCTTGCAAAGGTTATTCCGTTAAACTCATTTTCTTGTGGTGTAATGGCTAATTGTCTGGACCCAGAGTCTGAAATAAAGTCTTACTTTTTATAATTTCAGAGAGGCACCGGCGGACCCCTGGTGATCAAGAATCCGAGGATCGACTGCATGTTCTCCCTGGTCGGTGTCACATCGTTCGCAAAGCGCTGCAATTCCAAGATCCCGGGAGTCTACACGAAGGTGGCACAGTACGTGCCGTGGATCGAGAGTGTGGTCTGGCCTTAACCACTTGTTCATAGGCCCGCTCACATTACGTGCGTGGCAGGAGCGCGGGCACTAGCGTAACCCGATGCATGCGTGCACTTGAGTTGTAGAGGGTTGTAATAAGATGCGAGAAGATTGCACGCACGACGCGATCTAACAGTGCGGTGTGACTGAGAAATGAAGTATACTATTGTGCTGAGAATGTAGTGATCATGCCAGCAACATAACTAGTGTCCGACCGAAACATGTTTTATAACGACCGAAACTTTTATAGATGTGTTAAAATCACTGAATATTATGAATAAAGATATAAATCTACCGTTATTTCTAGACATATGAACAATAAACCACTTGTATATCGTGTAGGTGGTATGAAATGAAACAATTTCACTTATAAAAGTGGAAAAAAGATTCTGAATTTTAATTTTAACAAATGATGATCTGTCAGCTTCAAAATACTACGGGTAGGTAAGATTCTGCATTTTTATGACCTAAACCGAAGCTTCGGCTGAAACATGTGTTTTTTCCCGAAACCTGCCGAAACCCTTATTTATACACAGTGATACAATAAAGATTTATTACTATTACCGAAACTTCGGTCGGACACAATATAACGGACACTTCACGCTCAGCCGCGGTTGCGTCGCGCTACTGCCTCGCTCGATATGTGAACGGACTTTTACTCATCATTGATCGCGTCGTGCGTCGATAATTAAATTGTCATAATGCATTTCGTTTGTCGCCTTGGACTTTCTTGCAACAAAATGCAAGAAGACGGGGAGCCGGGCAAGTTGACGAAGAATGGTGTGATGATAACCTTGCTTTTAATAACTATAATTAGGGTTGCCAGGTAGCTGGATAAAAAAGATGTCTTGAATCAAGACAATATAGCCTTGGCTAAGACAATTCGTGATTTCCATATAATGGAACATACTTTCTTGAACCAAGAATATATTCTTGTTTGAAGTAATTGCTTTTTTTGGCTCAAGATATTATCAGTTTTTTGTAATGTTTATTTATTTAGGAGCTTTAATCACTGCTGAACTCGTCAGTCCCGTTAGGTCAATCTTTAAATTAACATAAACGATTGCAAGGGGTAATAGAGCTCACTTGCGCAAAAAAACAAATACCAGCTTCGCTGCATCAGCCAAAGGCTCTGCTAAAATCGATTGAAAGATACCGATGTTTCACTACAAAGATTATGAGTTGCTCTTACTGACGCGACGTCCTATAACTTTATGTGTTCGCGTTTGTTTCTCTACTTTTCATCAATAAAACCTATACATTGCTGGTCAAGAAATTTTCATAAATTAAACGCTTTGTTAATTAAGACTAATGTTTAAAACTTCTTGCTAAAACGGTTCGCCCCCCTAAAACCTGACTGGTTAAAATTTATGTTCGTATGAAATATACACGCTGTTTAAACAAGATTTCCAAGAATAATATTCTTGAGTCAAAATATCTTTTTTTTACCGTTTAGCCGGACATTGTTTGGCTTTTAACGGACGAGTCTGACCAGCTTTTGTGTAACTCGTTACGCGCACAAGGCATGGACTTCAGAGCGAAATAATGGCGAAACGAACACGACCACACGCGCGACGCACAGACCGGTGACAACCACCCCTGTTAAAAACGGTGTGTCCGGCTTTTAGGGTAAAATGTCCGGGTTTGGTATTTTACGGGTGGCAACCCTAGCTCTAATAGATGCTTAAACTAAAGTATAATTGAACTGTACATTAGGTTAGTTAAGCCGGAAATATACAAAATTGGCTACTTGACTATAATAACAAATATTAATATATTTCTGTGGAACGGTAGATTAACGTAAATAAATGCATGTCAAAGAAACAAAAAGATCATTTTGACTGTTACTTTTTCTTTTATTAACGGTCATAAAATTTCAAAATAAGTTTAAAATAAATTTTTTTTTTTTAGTTCTGAATTACTAGTTTTATCATCCTCATCAAATTTCTGTCATTTTATATTTATTTCTGCGATATTGGCCTGAAAACAGTATTTTCGGAAATAATTGCTAATTTCATAATTTAGTATACGATGCGTTAAAAAAAAATAGAAAACACGCTTTAATAGCAAACCGAACTAAAAAGTAGAAAATATTTTTTAAGTAATAATTATCACAGCGTCAGTGGCGCAGGATTCGCCCAATCCGGAGCGAGACTGGTTTGGTAACACACTTACATTGCTCTGGGGTTGCCGCGCTGCAAGGAGTCATTATTTTTTTCTATCTAGCAGGTCGAGTTTTCATAATCGGTTTTTGTGTATGAGAAACGAAATTATTCCGTTATCCCAGCACTAATGTGTAAACAAAACTGTTAAGAAAGAAAATAAGTATGTTCAGTTCCAGTATTTAACGTGTGGCGCTAGTGAGCGACTTTCACTATGACGGCCATCTTGTTTCGTTAGTTCTAAGAAAGCGACGTTCCTGAATAAACGTGGCTAACATTAAATCGTCTTATATTTCCTGCGGCCCCATAATCCTTAATAAAAACAACCATTAATAAAAATAAGTTTGTTTAATGAATATTAAATAACTAAATAAAATTACAGCGGGTGTTTGAAGTTTCCACCTGGTTGAAATATCATTTAAATATCAATATACTAAAGTAAGTAAACAAATAGTAGGTACTTAAACTATTAACGGCCTGTAATTGTGATAATGGAAGTTAATGAATCTTAACTTCGTTAATTAACTGATTGACGGTCTTGTGCCCAGCTCTGGTATCTATGGTCACGCGTGGTCCTCTATCCAAGAGGCGTAAGCGTCCACCTTGATGTACATTCCTGGTTGGTTGCTGTTACCGCCTTTTGCAAACGAAGTCACACCGATCACTGTGTACATACAGTGGATGCACTTGTTATTGACTTGTAGGGGGCCACCGCTGTCACCCTGAAATAAACATTAATAGGAATGTAAAAACGGCAATTTTTTAGATAATGAAAATGAAAATATTTATTTTGCAAGTAGGCCACATGGGCTCTTTCACATGTCTGAATCTACCAACGCTTCGAAAGGTGACATCTGCTGAGAAGAAACGCCGCAAGAAACTCAGCAGTAAGACTTTTTCAACTTTGACAATTTTATCTAATAATCATATAATTTATAAAATAAAAAAACCGACTTCAAATAGCCATTGACAAGTAAGTTTTTTATTTGACATTTTATTTATTATCCTGTGATTTAACGACACACATTTACTACATCAAGTAACAATAGCATAATGCCAATTGCTCATCACCATTTACAAACTGTTGCTATCCCCGGTGCAAGGATGTCAATCGTTGAGGAGTTCTCCTGGTTCTTCAATTTTACTATATGAATTTTCATGGACATAAGTTGCTTCAGAACTTTATACAGCAATTTAATCGCCAACCGTGAAATACTCACCATTTAGGAGTTCCGATGATCATCTGTGGTCTTCATCAACAGTTCCACTTCACCAAATAATGCTTTTGGAACGTAACTGCTTGAGTTATTATAGAAAATATTAAAATTGCTATATGCTTGCCTAAAATATTTGAAGAGTTCAATCGATTCCTCATAGATTCTCTCATCATAACTCAACTTTGACTACAACAGGACCAAACTGGAGGTATACCCTACCGATTCAAAATAGTAGTTTATGCAACGGTTGCATAATGATAGGCCTTAAAACACTAGTGCGGTTTTCATGAAACGAGCCGATAGGCGAGTTTCATAATAAGATCGCACGTGTGTTTTAAGGCCAAATTATGCAGAGTTGCATACATAACTTTATCTACACACATATTATAAATCCTCCATGATGGGTTCAGAAACAATATTTTCTGGCAACAAGTTATTTGTTGCAATCGTGGCTGCATATTTCCGATATCCGGCGCATTTTCACATCACACACACTCCGAGAAGACTAGTTACTATTCATATTTTCAACTAAAATGTAAATTACAAACAACTTTTTCTATTCAATTCAACAATAATTCTACTTTCGTTCAGCAAAACACCAACATGGCGCCGATTCGATCTTCCGTCAAGACCATTTTTTTTTTAAATCATAGACAAACGGATGAAGTCTCTATTCTCATGTCACTCGAGATCAAATATTGTGCAGTTTATATTAAAAAAACATACTGAATTGACGTTTCGTATCGATAACTGTTTTAATATCTATGGATACTAGAATAGAGACCCACTTGAGTTTTGACAGCTGTTCCAAATTTAATCTCATTTCTTTACTAAAAACGATAAAGAAGTCATGTTATTTCTTTATCGCAGCACTGGTTTTTCCTAATTGGTTGTCAAAATGGTGGTCATTTCCTACGGTATTTGATTAACCAATGGAGGTTTTATGATATGGGTGTAGATAAAATAATTTTCAAAATCGGTTTATAAATGACGGAGTTCTGAAGTAACAAACATAAAACATAATTTTTTTTTAAAAATACAACCGTATTGAGAACCTCCTCCTTTTTTTTGGAAGTCGGTTGAAAACTAACACAAAAGTGCATCAAATAAACCTAATGGGTACAAATTAATTACATTAAATAAGTAATAAGGGCGATGTATAGTCTCCGCGTCTGGAAAAGTTAAGTGACTTAGAGACGTATAAAGCCTCTAAGGGTCATAATAGTATAAATAATAATTGAAACAAAGAAACATCTAAATCGATTAATCTTGGTTAAATGGAGGTGTAGACAGTCTCCACGGTCAAGTATAAACATGGATCTCCATCTTTATACTTGACCGTGGAGACTGTCTACACCTCCATTTAACCAATATTTGGAGACCTTACATCTGTAAGGTCTCCAAATATCAAAAAGAAACAATTTGAAATATAACATTTCATGTCCTAATAATACAAATATACGAATCTGAAAACTATCCAAGAAGAGATGTTTTCTATTCTAATATTACAAGTACCCGACTACTGAATAAAAAAAACCCGGAAAGTGCGAGCTGGTAGCTTCAGACATGTGAAAGAGCCTATGTGGCCACTGGTGGGTGTTACTTGCAAAATAAATATTTTCATTTTCATTAAATTCGCATGGAGAATGTAGCGACTAAAATATCCAAACCACAACTGAACTATGTCTGTATGAAGCGCTACTCAAGGACAACGCTCTTAATTCTTTTTAGGGTTCCGTACCTCAAAAGGAAAAAGGAACCCTTATAGGATCACTCGTTTGTCCGTCTGTCTGTCTGTCTGTCTATCTGTCCGTCTGTCTGTGTGCTATTTTGTCCGTCTGTCTGTGTGTCAAGACCTTTTTCTCAAGAACGCGAACAGTTTTCAAGTTGAAATTAATATGAAATACTCAAGTCTGCAATTTCCTGGAGCTGTGAAAAAATCAACCTTCTAAGTCAACGCAATCAAAAGATACAGCCGTTTATGCCACATATTTTGAAACTTTCAAGGGAATCTAAAGGGAATCAAAACCTATAGGGTAATTCCCGTTGATCTAGAATTATGAAAATTGGCAGATTGGCCGAGTCTTACAGTACAAGTAAAGGAAAAAGTCCGAAAACTGTAAATTAGTAGTTACATCACAAAAAAAAATAGTTTAATGGAATAACCTTTGCAAAGTCGTATCACACTCGGCAGTTGCACAGAGATAGGCGCTTGCGAAAGTTATTTCTTGCCTTATTTCATAGTTAGGCGCTAGGTTGTGAATGGTTACCCGGTTGTTATAATTTTTTTTTTCATTTTTACGGTTCCGTACCTACAAAGTACTATGTGGTTTTCATAGGTAAGTTCGGGACCGTTGGCTCGCGAGTCAGACTCGCATTTGACCGGTTTTTTTTCAACTGAAACTGATCTTGTTGCCGAAGCCGTTAAAACCCAAAATCAGACGTACCAAGCCGGTGTTCTTCTTCTGGGTGTGGTCTCCATAGCAGACTTGTGTGGTATTGTCGAACCCTCGCTTGAGGTGGCTCACTTGACCGAACGTCTCTGCGCATTCCTCGGACTCGAACTTTTTGAGGGTCACCTGTAATCATCATCACCATCATTATGTTATATTTTAATAGTAGTTTATGCAACGGTTGCATAATGATAGGCCTTAAAACACTAGTGTGGTTTTCATGAAACGAGCCGATAGGCGAGTTTCATAATAAGATCGCACGAGTGTTTTAAGGCCAAATTATGCAGAGTTGCATACATAACTTTATCTACACTCATATTATAAATCCTCCATGATGGGTTCAGAAACAATATTTTCTGGCAACAAGTTACTTGTTGCAATCGTGGCTGCATATTTCCGATATCCGGCGAATTTTCACATCACAAACACTCCGAGAAGACTACTATTCATATTTTCAACTAAAATGTAAATTACAAACAACTTTTTCTATTAAATTCAACAACAATTCTACTTTCGTTCAGCAAAACACCCACATAATGGCGGCAATTCGATCTTCCGTTAAGACCATTTTTTTTTAAAATCATATTTTGTCTATGAATGAAGTCTCTATTCGCACGTCACTCGAGATTAAATGTCGTTCGGTTTATATTAAAAAAACATACTGAATTGATGTTTCGTATCAATAACTGTCTAATATCTATGTATACTAGAATAGAGACCCACTTGAGTTTTGACAGCTGTACCAAATTTAATCTCATTTCTATACTAAAGTCGATACGGGAATAACATTGCAGCACTCGTTTTACCTAATTGGTTGTCAAAATGGTGGTCATTTCCTACGGTTCTTGATTACACTTTGGAGGTTTTATGATATGGGTGTAGATAAATATTTTTTCAAATCGTTTTATAAATGACGGAGTTCTGAAGTAAACAAACATAAAAAAAATACAACCGAATAGCGAACCTCTTCCTTTTTTTTTGAAGTCGGTTAAAAATGGCTCTGATTATACCAACATTTTGCGATCTAGTCGTTTTGCTACCCTGGTCTATTAACGATTAGGTCTTTTCGAGAACCAGTCGTTTTGCTACCAAGTAATTCGGAGATATAGGCTTTCTACGGAGATGGTCCTTCTAAGATCTGGACCTTATGATGATTTGGTCGTTTTGACAATGTAGTTGTTATGATACTGTCGCGCCGTGTAGCTCGACGGTATGCAGCGAGGACGGGGATTACTGAGGATCTTCAGTATTGAAACGCTCTCGTGGCTAACTTCCCTTTATTTTCTAACACAGGTACAAGTGAGTAGCCACTTCGACGGCCCGAATTGGAATGCGCATCTGGACAATCGCATCCGATGTTCTAATAATATTTGAATTTAAAAATATGAATAACAAGTACATCGGTGATGCGCCTGTCCAGTTACAATAAAATACTAGAGCAAAAAGAGGTTGCTCTACAATACCAACCCTCCTTTACCTGTATTTGTGTGCGGGAGGGACAAGAAATTGCCGATTACGCATTTACGTTTAGATAGATAAAATAAGGCTTTCGTTACCCAGCACGTCTAGCACGACCTGCCCGCGAGTGGTTTGTCGCTCAGTGCATCCCTTACATACTTGACTAGTTAGACAGAGACGCACTGAGCGACAAACGACTCGCGGGCGTGTCGTGCTAGCCCCCCTGGAGGAGAAAGCGTGGCACAGCGCCCGTCAAGGATCTCGGGGTCCGGACAGCAGACAAAAGGATCATCCCATCGGGAGCCGCATCTCTAAAACACGTCGTAAATCATCATTTTAAAACAGACTTGGACAGCCCTGACAGCTTGACATGCGGATAACTTAATCCCGTCTTCTCTCTCTGACTATCTCTTTCGTCGGCACTAGTGTCAGAGAGACGCACTTGGAGATAAGACGGTGTTAACTTATCCTCGTGTCTAAAGGCGTAGCTAGGCAATCAAAGCCCCTGATGCAAAAAACTGGGGTCTTAACTGAACTGTTTAGGTTTTTTCAATTCCAATACGATTTTTCATCCACAGCAGTTTGGATTTACTAAGGGTAGGTTAGATCTACCACCGACGCGGGTGCTAGCTTAAGTCAAATTCATTTTAGGGGCTTAGAAAGATTCGTACGATGCGATTGGTGTCTTCTGTGACCTTTCCAAAGCTTTTAATTGTGTTGATCATGACCCTTTAATTCGAAATTTAAATTAAGTAATTGTATTTTGTATAGGTTTCAGATATCTTTAGACATAATAAATGAAATATATAATGATAACTTAGGATCTGAAGATTTAACTTCTTATTCTGTTCTATATGCACTTCCAAATGCTTGAGTGGAATTATTGAAATATTTCTTCTGCACCGTTCTGTATTCCACTGCCTTTGCTTCGGGAATGCATTAGGGAAATTATAAGACACGTCTATGGGTCTACGCTCCGTGTTACACATTCTTCTACCACGGGTTGCGACTCTTCCAGTCGTGTAAAACAGTACCAAGGATCCTCGCGGTCATGGTTTCATGGGCGAGGAAGGATTCAGGCCGAGGGACCTCACCGTCGGAGACTTGATACCAGTCTAAAGTCTGTTCGCCGAGAGTTGACAAATAAGTATCATGATAGCGCACTGAGTTTCGTGGTACGAGGGACGAAGACGTTGTCAAGTCCGGTGTCGCGACACCGCATCGCGACGGGCGGGTGGCGGCGCAGAAATATATATTTGTTTTGCTCATGCACAATCGCCATATTTCAAATTAATCTCTTATTATACACACATACATACATATTATCACGCCCGAAATCCCAAATGGGGTGGGCAGAGCCACAAAGCTACTTGTGGCCACGTTCGATTAATTAGTCCTAAGATGGTATGATGCGCGTCAAATGTCACATATACGTAAATCTGCACTGGCCGAAAAGAAATGAAAAAGAAAAATTGTATCTATGACACAACGTTTAAAGCGCGTTGAGTATGGATAAGTATGGCGTGTCTTGTGTCTTTCTATAATATGTCGTTGGCTTCGAGTGTGTAGTTTGGGTGTTCGCGAGTTGCTTTCTTTTTATACAGCTAGGCTATTCAATAATAATATTCAATGAAAGAAATTAAAAAATCCCTTTAATTTTTAGGGTTCCGTCCCCAAAGGGTAAAAACGGGACCCTTTTACTAAGGCTCCTGTCCGTCTGTCAGTCTGTCCGTCTGTCCGTCCATCCGTCTGTCACCAGCCTGTATCTAATGAACCGTGATAGACAGTTGAAATTTTCACAGATGATGTATTTCTGTTGCCGCAATAACAACAAATACTAAAAAACAGAATAAAATAAACATTTAAGGGGGCTCTCATACAACGAACGTGATTTTATTGCTCGTTTTTGCTCGATATTGATAGCGGCAACAGGTAGACGCTTGAAATATTCACAGAAAATGTAGATATATATATTAAATTAATAAATAATTACATTAAAATAAAATAAATATTGAAGGGGGCTCCCATACAACAAACTTAATTTTTCTTTGTTTGATTATAGATAAAGGTACGGAACCCTTCGTGCGCGAGTCCGACTCGCATTTGGCCGGTTTTTTATAATAATCGCTAAAAAAAATTGCGGGCCGCTATTTGTAATGAGTTAAGAAGCCCTGACTTTTTAGTTTTTTTATGAACTCTCGGCGAACAGACTGTCAGACTGCTAAATCCAAGTTAGATCTGCCCAAATTATAGAGAGGGTCCCTAGTTCTTAAACCTTGGTTTCCGATAATGAGATTCTGTTAAATCCTTAATTCTGATGGTATGATTTTCACAGAGTCATAAATGTAAAGCCAACATAGATCCTAATCACGACCTCTACAATAATTAAAGATATTATAATAACTATATAAAAATATAAATCTATAAATACATATGCTTATAAATTATAATAACACACAAAACAGATACAAGTTCAATGACGGATCTTACTACTCTTCATCTTGATTTAGCAAATGCTTGCGAAGCATTCGCTTGAAAGCAAACTTGCTTGGGGCTTATTCTGTCTAAATAAATATTTTGTCACCAATTATCGAGTTAGTCGTGTTATTAATACCCAATCCTATCCATAAGGAAAGTCAATGTGACATTTTGTTTGTTAATTTTTATAGATTCCACCATTTTAAAACTGGACATGTTTAGACAATTTTATGGCTTGCAAAAAATGCAACTCGGACTGTACGACGATCTCTTTCGATTATCTAAAGATAAATCTTCTGCCCGCAACTTTTATTCGGTCACAGTTATTCCCTCGGGAACTTTTGAATTTCCCGGGATAACCCTATGTTAAGAGGAGCGTGAACCTACGGCTTCTCATACAAAAGGCGATATCGATTTCAACCCCTTAAATGGTAATCGATTTTGACAAATTTTTGATAGGTTGTCAGTCAGAACAAAATCTAGGATTATACGTTTTGGTTTTTTCACTAAAATCAATACATTCAGTTTTATTGCCGTTTCAGTATTGTTATACAAAATTAACTTCGGCGATTATTTGACTTTGTTGATCTTCAATCAATATTCAAAAACGTATAGACCTAGATTTTGATCTGACCGACAACATATAAAAAAGGGACACAGTTTGCTGCGTCATCATATTACAGTGAAAATGCACTTGAAACATGTATTGACGTGTATTTGTGGAACGTTCATTAACGAATAATAGTTTTATCTACACCCATATCATAAAACCTCCATTGTTTAATCAAAAACCGTAGAAAATGACCACCATTTTGACAACCAATTAGGAAAAACCAGTGCTGCAATGTTATTTCTTTATCGTTTTTAGTAAAGAAATGAGATTAAATTTGGAACAGCTGTCAAAACTCAAGTGGGTCTCTATTCTAGTATCCATAGATATTAAACAGTTATTGATACGAAACGTCAATTCAGTATGTTTTTTTAATATAAACTGCACAACATTTGATCTCGAGTGACATGAGAATAGAGACTTCATTCGTTTGTCTGATTAAAAAAAAAAATGGTCTTGACAGAGGATCGAATTGGCGCCATTATGTTGGTGTTTTGCTGAACGAAAGTAGAATTGTTGTTGAATTGAATAGAAAAAGTTGTTTGTAATCTACATTTTAGTTGAAAATATGAATAGTAGTCTTCTCGGAATGTGTGTGATGTGAAAATGCGCCGGATATCGGAAATATGCAGCCACGATTGCAACAAATAACTTGTTGCCAGAAAATATTGTTTCTGAACCCATCATGGAGGATTTATAATATGTGTGTAGATAAAGTTATGTATGCAACTCTGCATAATTTGGCCTTAAAACACTCGTGCGATCTTATTATGAAACTCGCCTATCGGCTCGTTTCATGAAAACCGCACTAGTGTTTTAAGGCCTATCATTATGCAACCGTTGCATAAACTACTATTACCCATCTGAAGTTTTTTTCTCCGAAGTGGCTCACTCTATACTTCATTTTATTTAGCATGAGAAAGATCTTGACAGAAGTAAGCGTAAAGCCTCTTATTGACCACGTTTTACGGGAATATTTCGGAATAAGTGGTAAACTGTCCAACATATACCTATTTCCACTTATTCCGTAATACTACCGTGAAACGTGTTCAATAAGAAGCTTTACGCTTACTTCTGTCAAGATCTTTCTCTTGCTAAATAAAACGCAATAATCAGAGATATATCCCAATAGTGGTGACCCCGACGTGACTTGTGGGTACTTGACTGTGGGTAGTACCACACTCTCACAGAATATCGGCGTAAAGTAATAGCTTGCTATTGCGTTTCGTACGGTGAGTGACGAGATCCGGAGGCCTATTCCCTCATCCCTATCCCATCCCCATTCCCTATCCTCCTTAGACTGGCAACGCATTGGCAGCACCTCTGGTGTTGCAGATGTCCATGGGCGGCGGTGACCACTTTCCATCAGGTGGGCCGTCAGCTCGTTTGCCAGTCAATTGACATAAAAAAAAAAAAAAAACATTTGAATGGCAAAAAGGGCAGCCATCTATGAACGAGCTCATAGTGACGAATAATACTTGAGCCACTTACCTTCAGATTCCACCGTTTGTTGGGGTCAGCACGTACAGACGGACAGCTTCCAAGGTCTACACACTTCCCTGGGACGCCGTTCTGATAGCAAGAGTCGCTATAACCTCGATAAAAATTATCAGTTTTCTACATTTTATTAAACAACACAGCAACAGACGAATCCAGTAAAAACGGTTATTAAAAACAAAATAAATAAACTTAAAGAACGCTTAAAATTTTCTTAAAATTATTATCAACATACATACAAATTAAAAACGAATTGAAGGTAATAAATAATTTTGAATTAAAGATCAAACAATTTTAATTCGAAATAAATAGCCAATCATTCAGACGGTTTCTTAGTAAGTGCAGGTCATAGCAACGACTCTATTTTCTTATGAACGAAACGTTTAACGCGTTAGAGACGTTTTTCGGCTTCCATAGGTACCTCAAAAGGAAATCCCGGTAGAGTGCGAGTTAGATAGCACTCGCGTGGAGAAGGTTCCGTACCGTTCACGATTATCTAAAATTGCCTGTCGTTGTTTTAAAATTTTTAGGCCCATTTGTTTCGGAGATAAGGGGGGATTGGTAAATTTTCGCCTATTTTCCTAAATAACTTCCAAACTATTTACTTTAAATTTTGAAAAATAAATAAATATGATTCTCACAATGAGCCCTTTCATTTGATATGTCACAGGATATAGTTTGAAAAACTTTTCATTTTAATTTACTAATTTGCCCCATAAAAGTGGTCCCCATGTTTAAAATTCATTTATTTACGTTACACGTCCGTGTTGCGGTCAACGACTTACATATGTGCACCAAATTTCAACTCAATTGGTCCAGTAGTTTCGGAAAAAATTGGCTGTGACAGACAAACAGACAGACGGATACACGAATGATCCTATGAGGGTTCCGTTTTTTCCTTTTGAGGTGCGGAACCCCTCTTGCCCCAAATCGCCGTCATTATAGCTTTACCTTTAAAGGTGACTGTGACAGACAGACGGACAGACAATTAATACAATGTATATTGTGCTGGTTTGCACCCATGTTTTTCAACCGGCTGGTCGTGCCGGTGTCGCGGGCGCAAGTCAGGTTATTACATGTTTTGGCTAATCCGGCCCTGGCTTGGCTGTTGACAATTTTCTTAGTCCTTTGACGAAGAAAAAAATGTTAAAACACTTTAAGAACTAGACAAAATGATACAGGTATCTACATTAGTTTAGACGGAATCAAACGACACTCTTCCAGAGCAGAATAATAAATTAAAAACTTACTTTGCGTCAATCCCTCATTTAAGCACAGAAAAAAAACTGTCAAAGACCATATCCGAACTGACATTTTATTATTTTAAAATAACAGACGTCTAGCCATTTGCGCGGCAGATCTCAATTGATGCGCGGAGAATAAAAAATCTAGTGTACATGCATTTATAAAGACGGTCCTATTACTTGTTTACACCGGGTCAACTGTCGAATTCGGCGGAATACTTCGAAATGTCGAAAGCGACGCAGTCGAAGCTTTTGTCGCGAATCTTCGCGATTTCCAAACAAAAGGTGAGTGAAACGGAATTTATGATTTTTACCTTAGCAACATTGTGACATGAATTTTGGCGGGAGGCTAGAGTTTGACAGAAGGTTCGGTTGGCGGTTAGAGTGAGATTACGTTACGAGACACGGTTAGATAGATCAGTACAATAAAGTTGATATAAAGAACAGTGCAAGAGGTTGTGATGAGCATCAAGACCCACTGGTAAGTGCTTATAAATTACTTACCTTGAGAGGAACACGTTGAGAGGTTATTAAAGAGTAAAGTAACTTAAGGTGGACAGGGAAGGTCTATGGGGATGGTGGAGGACCCTCTAAGGGGACCCAAGGGTCCCACGCATTGAGGTGAGAGAAGAGACTCCGTGGGTAACGATGGATCAGACTGACAATGAGAGGATCCTACCACCCTGAGTGGCTCTCGGTCTGACCCATGGTGTTAGCCACGGCTCTCACTGATTGTTCGGTTAAGTAAAGCTGACAAAGCTATAAAACCTCTCAACGTCGTCCTATCAAAGTCTTGTCGCTTCCGGTAACTGGTGATGATGATGGATAACATTACTTTGATTATGTTACTATTAAGAAACGCGGCGACAGCTTTATCGACCGAGCGAGCGAAGCGAGCGAAGCGAGCGAAGCGTCTCCGTTTCAGCTTGGGCAAAAAATGCTTTCGTATGTCCAGCGGATGTCCGTCGGCTGTCTGTTTGTTCTCGTCTACAGGCGCCTCATTCGGCAACGCTAAGTGATTCTGTAGCGACTCGTAAGCCAGATCTCTCATCTCGCTCTTACGCATTTGGCGTCGTGCGGAAGAGTGGAATGCGAAATCTGGCTTACGAGTCGCTACAGAATCACTTAGCGTTCCCGAATGAGGCGCCAGGTCACAGTTCTCAATCGATTCTCGTGAAATTTTGTGAGCAAGTTCGACAATTATACATAACTTTTTCGTCGCGTCAGTTTTCAGAAATTTTTCAAAATGGCGGAGATATGGGGGTTTTTGCAACTACAAACATATTTGCGGTGTTGGTAAACTGACCCAACCTATACCGATGTATGGGGATATCAGTTTTCCAACGGCAAAGTTAAGTTTATCGCGATGTCTACAGCTCACGGAGCCACTAGTTTACACAAGTAACTATCGCTCGGTCCCTTTTACTTGTATCGGCAACAAGCAGTATTTCCGATAGATTTCATCGGATAGAATCATGGGGTCTAATTAGCAACTCGTATATATCGCAACTCGTCTATGTCGCGTTTGGTCTAAATATCTACTGGGCTAAAAAAACAACTGGTCTACAATTTAATTTGAGTACCAACTGGCCGTCCGTCTGTCACCAGGCTGTATCTCATGAACCGTGATAGTCAGACAGTTGAAATTTTCACAGATGATGTATTTCTGTTGCCGCTATTACAACAAATACTAAAAAAAAACAGAATAAAATAAATATTTTAGGGAGCTCCCATACAACAAACGTACCTAGTCAAGTAGCTAGTTAGGCCAGTTTGTACTCAAAAAAATTTGTAGACCGTTGCTTTTTAGACCAGCAGATATTTAGACCAAATGCGATATAGACGAGTTGCGATATATTACGAGTTGCTAATTAGACCCCATGATCCTATCCCGATTTCATAGCGAGAACGGTTTGCATAAACTCATGGTAATGGTACAGTCGACTGCCGTCTTTCGGCAAATGACTTCGGCTCGGCTCGGACGACTTCGACTGCAGAGTACACATACAGACATTACTTTACAACGGGCAGCGCCTCTATTCGGGAACGCTAAGTGATGTTGTAGCGACTCGCGAGCGAGAATTCTCATCCCACTCTTCCGCACGACGCGTAATGCGTAAGTGCGAGATGCAAGTCTCGCTCGCGGCTCGCTGCAGTATCACTTAGACGTTCCCGAATAGACGCCGATTGCCGTTTTCGACTACGAATAGCAAAAATTTGGCTTCAAACATGGTTCTACCTCATTTAAAATTTTAATTAATTTATACCCATTAGATTTTTTTGTTGCACTTTTTGTGTTAATTTTAGATAAAACTGTGTGATGTCAAAGTTGAAAAAAGACTTACTACTGAGTTTCTTGAGACGTTTCTTCTAAGCAGGGCGTTTTGAAAATGAAAATATTTAATTTGCAAGTAGGCTCTTTCACATGTCTGAATCTACCAGCGCTTCGAAAGGTTACATCTGCTGAGAAGGAACACCGCAAGAAACTCAGCAGTAAGTCTTTTTCAACTTTGACAATTGAGTTTTATCTAAAGAACGAATTCAAAAAGACTGTATATTAAGCTACCCAAAATTTTTGTTTCCCTATATCTTTAGTTCCATTGGCGTTTTTCCCCACTTTTTTATTTCCCTATGCAGTTGCGTTACCATTAGGTTATTTCTTCGGACGCATTAATTTCTGTTCCTTTTTAACGTATTTTTTTCCATGCATTTTGTCTCCTAGTCCGTATTATCCTCATGCATACGAGTATGTTTTACCTGTAGAGCCAGTTCTCAATATTATCGTGCCAGAAGGGTCACATATTCGCACTGGCTCCACTACCAATTGTACTAGACTTTGCTCGTAGAGAAAGGCCGAAAACTCTTTATAATGTATATATGAGCTCCGGAACGCGGCTGTCTGCGAATCCCTCCGTACCATTAATTGTTATCATAAAGAAGCCACCGCTGGAATTCGGTTATAATTATTCCTTCGGGAACTTTTGACAAGCCGCGATAAAAATTACCCTATTCCCGGCTGTCCAAAAATTTGTAAAAAGGTAAAAGTAAAAATGCATGTATGTGTTTATTCTTTTATTTACGTACCCCCACACATGTAGGTACATACATTATAGCTGGGCACCGATAATCAAATAGTTAACTTCGTTAATCGCTAATCTTTTACTAATAAAGTTAACTTAGTTAAACATCAAAGCGTTACATTTCGGTAAATTTAACGGGAGTTAACGTTAATCATTAACTCGTGATTTACTTATACAAAGATGTTGGGATGCGCTATGAAAGTTTAGGCAGGACATTATTTTGAGATCAAATTCAAATCAAAAGCTATCTGACATAAGGTGCATATCCCCCTTTAAATAATAATATATTAAAGTAAGTAAACAAATAGTAGGTACTTAAGTAACTTATTAACGGCCATAAATCGTTTTAACGGAAGTTAAGAGGACTGTGAAGCAACGGCAAAAACCCTTTTCATACAAAAGGCGATAACGATTTGCACCCCTTAAATGTTAACTGATTTTGACCAATGTTTGATAGGTTCCCAGTCAGATCAAATTCTAGGTCTATACGTTTTTTGAATATTGATTAAAGATCAACAAAGTCAAATAATCGACGGAACCAGTTTTGTATGAGAATACTAAAATAACAATAAAACTGAATTTATTAATCTGACTGACAACCTATCAAAAATTGGTCAAAATCGGTTAACATTTAAGGGGTGCAAATCGCGTTTTGTATGAAAAGCCGTAGGTTCCATTTTTAAAGTTAACTTAAAAGTTAATCCGTTACTAGAAATATTAACTTCGTTAATTAACGGATTAACGGTCTTGTGCCCAGCTCTGGTATCTATGGCCACACGTGGTCCTCTATCCAAGAGGCGTAAGCGTCCACCTTGATGTACATCCCTGGTTGGTTGATCTTACCACAAGGTTTCCCAAACGAGGTTACACCAATCACTGTGTACATACAGTGAATGCGTTTGTTATTGACTTGAAGGGGGCCACCGCTGTCACCCTGAAATGAACATTAAAAGGTTTGTAATAACGGCATTTTTTTAGAATCCATATTTCCATTCTAATATTATTTCTAGCTAGTTTCTCTGCTGCACTGGGAGTGAAGAAATAGCATAGAATGCGTGCAGATGGTTATCATCCTGGCATGTCGTAAAAGTCGACTAAGGGACGGGTCCTCTCCAACATGGTGGATTATCTGTATGGGCGATGGGCTGATCACCTGTCACCATACGGTTCATCATACCATCTTAAGACTAATTAATCGAACGTGGCCACAAGTAGTCTTGTGGCTCTGCCCACCCCATTAGGGATTTCGGGCGTGATGCTATGTATGTATGTATTATAGATAGGGAGCTAGGTGCCAAAATTTCTATATGATTTGTTCGCTTGGCAGACCTGAATTGTTCGATTAATTACAAATGTAATGAACAATAGAAAAATAGTCTGCCACCATGGTAGCGCTGCGTTTTCTATTGACAGCGATTCAACAATTTAAAAAAAAAAACAGTGTCCTAAATCATTTGTTCGTGTCCGCCTCTTGGACTGATGGTCACAATCATCCTCAAAACAATGAACATCGAAGAGGCAGACGTGCAGGGCTCTGTTTTATAACGGGATGAAGTTGCAAAAATGTAAATAAAAAAAGCTATACTAAATCATTTGTTCGTCGTTCTCATTGCATCTATTCGAATCATTAGGACCCCTAGAATAGAAAAAATAATTGACAGGTCGCTGATTTTTTTATGTACGATTTTTTAAAGTTGTAACTCAAAAACGCAGGGACATACGACTTTCATTTACTGGACCAAATCGATTTGTATTGACATAATCTTTAATCCCTATCAATATGAAAGACGAACAAATCATATAACAAAATGGCACCCAGCTTCCTAACTATTATATGTTTCGACGACGCGGTTAGCCTAGTTGGTAGTGACCCTGCCTCCGAAGCTAGCATCCCGGGCTCGATCCCCGGTAAGGGCGACTATTTGTGTGATGTGAGCACGAATGTTTGTTCCTGAGTCTTGGATGTTTCCTATCTATTTAAGTATTTATTTCTCTATATAAGTATGTATATCGTCGTCTAGTCATAACACAAGCCTTTAGAGCTTACTTTGAAACTAGATCGATTTGGGTAAGTTTTGCAAACTGTGTCGTGTGGCATATCAAATAATAGTGCTCGTTGTAAGAATCTTAAATATAGATTTATTAGATATAGATTAGAATATATAGATTTTTAAGATAAATATTTTGGAAGTTATTAAGGAAAATAGGCGTAAATTGACTATTCCTCCCTTATCTCCGAAACTACTGTGCCTACAGCAAAGAATAGAGGTTACAGAAAATAGTTCTTTACCTATAAATTACAGGAAAACCTATAAGAAGTCTATGGTATCTAAAGTAACGTAGGAAATTTCAGATAATCACGGTACGGAACGGAACCTTCTCCACGCGAGTTTAACTCGCACAAACCTGTTTTTATCCTGTTTTTTATTTAAAAAAAACCCAATCACGCAAAGTATACACCTTGATTTGCCTTTATCTATATCCTTGCAAAGTTTCAATGCGATCCGGTTAAAAATATCCAAACCACAACCGCGGCCCTAACATGCATGGCACAAAGATAAATTAGAACCGTTCATCTCTATGACTATCTCTTTCGTCGGCACTAGTGTGAGAGAGACGCACTTAGAGATATACGGTTCTAATTTATCTTTGTGCCATGCATGTTAGGGCCAATGAACTATGTCAAACATGTAAAAGAGCCCATGTGGCCTACATGCAAAATAAATATTTTCATTTCACTCTTTTATCTGAAACTGATCTTGTTGCCGTTAAAATGCAAAATCAGACTTACCGGACAGGTGTCCTTCTTCTGGGTGTGGTCTCCATAGCAGACTTGTGTGGGCTCATCGACCCCTCGCTTGAGGAGGCGCTGCGGGCGGTACGTTCTCGAGCAGTCCTTGGACGAGAACTTTGTAAGGGTCACCTGTAATGGTCATCACCACGTACGTTATATTTCAAATTGTTTTTGATATTTGGAGCCCTTAAATATACATCTTTATACTTTGGCTACTGGTTACAGACCAATAGACTCCGCAGCCGCGCGACGCGGCCAGTATTAGACGCAACAAGCCACCGCACCGATTACTCGGTCGAATCGAATCGATCGGTCACTCTGTTTCCAGTAGAATGAACGAAAGCACTGTGGGGTTATTTGTATGGGGAAAACCAAAAACGAATGAATGAAACACACTACACGTAAAATATAAATTATTCAAGTTTTTAGTATGGGCGTGATCTAATAGTGTTATTAATTATAGACCCATAAGTTAAAAGAATTAGGACATAGAACTGTTTAAAAAGGATTCCAGACGTGACATCACGCTTTTTTTTTAACGTATTTTTGAAATAGTTAGGTTTTCAATAATATAAAGAATATGAACATATATTGTTATAATCATTAAAAACCTGTTTAAGTAAAGCCGATTTAGGTGTTGTCAGCGCCTTAAGGATACTTGGTCTGGTCTACACATTTCACTTTATTTTGCACTTTCCAATGTACCAAAGGTATGTTGCTTCATTTACATGCAGCCGAAGTGAGCAGGGAAGTGAACATAGAAGTGAGTCACTTCTCCTGGTCCTGCCGCTGCTACTCGCGCTGCCTGGCGCACAGTGAGTCAGGAAGCAGCATGTCCCACCCATAACCCACTGCATTCGAAAGCAGCATGCGGGAATTATTTCGCGCGAACAGCAGTGGCAGTGACTGCGTGTAAATGAGGTATGAGATAATACCATATCGCTTTACTAAGGTGGCAAAAAGGGCCTGCATGTATATAGCATAACCTGCCCGCTACTTCTGTGTCGCCCTTTCATATTCGCATAGAGCGCTCAAACGGCTCGCTTGCACGTTGTGCTACCATATACGATGGAAGTCTGGACTCGCCTTCTGAAGAACGTCCGTGTTATGTCCGAGGCTCTCGTTGTGTCCCCAACCGGCGACGGAGGCGCGCGAGTCGTCCACGGCGTCGCCGATGTGGATGCACGCCGGGATAGTCGTGTGGTCCAGCTTCATCCTGGTAAAAAGGGCAGTTTAAATAGATCCAGAATCAAATCGAGGACGTTCTTAAGAGAGGTCAGGTCAAGAGTACCCTAAACCAGGCGAGAACTTAATGAGATTGGACGAAGCGAAAGGTGTATGTCAGGATCGTAGCAGGTGGAAATCTTTCTAAGCGCGTTTCATACTAAACGTTTCGTTTTGTATTAATTTACAAACATGGTGTTACATAATGTAGTGTGAAGGAAACTGTCATGGAACCTTGGCCAGTTCTTCACTGACGGACGTCTCATTTGCTTTGGTTTAATCTACCTGCTCCTGCACGAGGGTGCAAAAGAATCACTGTCTAACAAAAACGGTGTTTAGGCACGAAAATATGCCCAATCATGCCTTCTCTCTCTGTCGCATAGCACGTGCTCTTCCGTGTATGCTAGGGGTGTCAGTTTTTATCGGCGTCACCCAACAACACGAAACATCTAGGCTTGATGTCGCGCGAATCGGCCAGCGAGCGAGCGAGTGGCAACCTGCGATTTACAGCTCTGAGCTGTGTGAAGGCCGAGCGTACCTAAAGTGCGGCGTGAGACCCCCCCTGGCAATGGATACACGAAGCCATCGAGAACCACGGCGAGGCGCTCGCCGTGTCTCTCGACATCTCCAAGGCATTCGACAGGGTCTGGCACGATAGCCTCAAAAGCAAGCTTTCGTCTTTCGGGATTACCGCCACTCTGTGCGACTGGATATCTGACTTCCTGAGCGAACGGTCAATAAGGGTGGTCATAGATGGCTGCTTTTCTGACCTATTGGCTATTAATGCCGGCGTACCTCAGGGTTCTCTCCCCAACGCTTTTCTTGCTGCACATCAACGATCTGTTGTGCCCAGGTATCTTCGGATACGCAGATGACAGTACCGTTACGGAAAGATACTTATCCAGTGCGCACGCGAGTAGTACTGAGACTGGCTTATCTAGAGAGGCCATGGTTGAGCGAATGAACTTGTAACTGGGGACGGTGTCCGATTGGGGTGAAGCCAACCTTGTTCAGCTTAACGCCAACAAAACGCAGGCGTGTCTGTTTTCTGCAAAAAGAAGTAGCTTCAGCAAGTCTCCCACAATCCAGAATACACCTTTACCGTTGACCGACCACCTCGAGCTCCTACGTATGGATCTCTCATCTAACCTAAACTTCAACCGGTCTATTGAGTCAAAAGCTAAAACCGCTGCTAAAAAACTTGGCATCTTAAGGTGTGGCGGTACTGCACACCGGAACAGCTGATCCACTTAACTATATCAAGCACTGCTGCCATCGGCGTAAAGTCGCTTGTCTTATGGTATTTTACAAGGAGTATTATGGAGAGTGTGCCCAGGAACTACACGACCTCATCCCACTCTCTACTTTCTTCCACCGATCTTCCCGACGCCTGGAGGGCTTCCATCCACATGTGGTTCAATTTCCATTGGTGCGCACGAAGCGGTTTGCTTCATCATTCATTATACGTACAGCCAAGGAGTCGAACGCTTTCCTTGCGTCTGTATTGCCGGAATCGTATAACCTTGGTGTTTTCAAGGCGAGAGTGAATAGGCATTTTTTGGGTAAGCGTGTACCACCTTCGACCTCGTCGTGACTTAACATCAGGTGAAACTGAGATCAAATGCAAACCCGTTTTTGATAAAAAAAATGCAGATCCAGGGGAATTGAAAGCAATACAAACCCGCTCCACAATTCGCTTCTTTGAAGTGGTAGAGGGTGCCATGGCCTAAGTGGCAATTACACAAAAAACCCGTAGGACTTTATTGTTATACTACGTAAGTGAACTCACCGGTTCTCTGTCTGAAGCAGCGCTATGTCGTGGTACTTCAAGGGAGGCTTGTACTGCGGATGCTTGATGATGCGACCGATTCTGTGTATGCGCGACTGCGGAACGTTCTCGGAGCGTCGGAGCACCCCGACCTTCGCGAAGGTCACTGGGCCCCTGAAATACTGAAAGATTAGCCAAAGTCCACCCCGGATTATCGCATTAGCCAGGACCGGATTATCCATAAGGTAGTGTAGAAAACTACTTAAGGGCCCTGCATCGGCTAGGGGCCCCGCGCACCAATAATTTTTTTGTTGTTTAGGGTGATGGCATACCTTCGTAATGTAGTAAAAAAATTGCGTTCTTAATTCGTTTCCTAAACATGAATTAAAAAATATTTCTGCCTGCTTGTTAGCTCATTTTAGATTATGTAAAAAAAAATTCGTAGCACGAATAATATTTTTATTTATAAATTTGCCGCTAAAACGCTATCTTACTGTCAGCTGTCGTGTGACGTAAACTTATCTAAACCAATCGTAAACGTCAACAAAAAGCAGTCTGTATGAGGGTGCGGTCCGAATAACAATCCAAATCACGCTGCCCAACTTAATGTGTTGTCGACCACCGTGAGGTCACAACGATTAAGTTGGGCAGCGTGATTCGGAACGCAACCGGACTATGCAACGTCATACGTCGTGACTGGTGTTTAAACTACGTGACTTAGAATTTAGTATAGTCTAGTCAAGTAGCCAATTATAAATATGATTGCATTGTGATAGAAAAAAAAAAAATTTTAGTAAGTTAGAAAAGGGTAAAAGTGGCCCGAGAATTGTATTGTCACATTTGTGCTCATCGCACAAAGGTTTCCCCTAGCAAGGCTCGAACCTGTGACCTCCGGCACGGTTGGCAGTTGCACCGCCACCGCGCCATTCTGTCAGTCAAATATACTCACAGTCGGGATGACGAAGTGCAGTGTCCTGCTGTGAGGATAAATCTATCACTGATAACCGCCCCCCCGCACTGGTAGTCAGCCACATCTGCTGAATCTCCGTATCCTAGCAACGCCTGTGAATAAATACAGGGTACAGGATAATGAGGATAAGAAAAAGTATTGTTCATGTTGAAGTCATTGACATGACAGTTCTTGGATAAAGTTGAGTATTAAGTATGAGTATGTATGAGTATCAAACTATCATAAAGGTTACGCCACAATGCCCCGCGAACGTATATCTGTCTGCTTCACATACCATATGTGTAAAAGGGAAAATATATACGCTTCACGGGGCGTAGCGGCGTGAATGTAGTGACCCCCATTATGCGGATTTTTTTTCCAAACGACCACCATCCAACCAATAATCAGCCGTTTGGTCACAGTTCTCGGATGATCTTTTGGTCACAGTTCTTGGATAAATATGAGTATTAAGTATTAGTAAGAGTATGAGTATCAAAGTAACATTTGCGGAAACTTATTTCACTAAACCGTCACCCCAGCAATAATTAGTTCATCAGCCTTTTGGTTCCAGTTTTTGGATAAAGATGAGTATTAAGGATGAGTATGAGTGTGAGTATCGAACTACCATGTGCGGAAACTGTTCCACTTAAACATCACTCCAAAAATAATCAGATAATCATCCATTTAGTCACAGTTCTTGGATCAAGATGAGTATTAAATATAAGTATGAATTTGAGTATTTAATTACCATGTGCGGAAACTGTTCCACTTAAACGTCACTCCAACAATAATCAGCTTATCAGCCATTTGATTCCATTTCTTGGATCAAGATGAGTATTAAGTATGAGTATGAATTTGAGTATCTAATTATCATGTGCGGAAACTGTTCCACTTAAACGTCACTCCAACAATAATCAGCTTATCACCCATTTGGTCACAGTTCTTGGATCAAGATGAGTATTATGTATGATATATTCACTTATGACGTATGGCACACTACTTTGGGGTAACTCCACGGATGCCAAAAGAGTTCTGGTCATTCAAAAACGTGCAATTCGTACTCTTGTCGGGGTGAAGCCAAGACACCCATGCAGAGATTTGTTTGTTTCGCAACGCATTATGACGCACTACTCACAACACATATTTGATGTTATTATGTTTGTAAGGAGTAATTTGTCACTGTTCCCTTCTTTTAATATCCCTGGCAAACAAACCAGGCAAACAGGTCGCCTGCGAGCAGTTCCTCGTCGCATGGCACTTGCTAAAAAGAACCCCCGAGTGATCGGCCCTAAATATTACGAGCGTCTACCCGCAGATTTCAGACATGAACTGGCTGATGAAACGTTTAGGCGCAAACTTAAGAACCTTTTATTGAATAATCCACTGTACTCAGTTAACGAGTACATGGAACTTAGACTGTAGATTTATTTATTTATTTGACATTGTTTTATTATTATTGTATTATTATTGTTATCATTATAGTTTCTAATTTATATTTTGAAATGACGATCCTTCACGGAGATCCCTATCTTTTTCATTTGTGATTGTGACATTTAATATTAGTTAATTTTGGATTATAACTTTTTATTTGTATTTAAAAAATGACGATCTCAATTTAATTTCATATATCTTGACATGTGTACAATTTATAATGTAATATTATATTGAGAAATAAATAAATCTAATCTAATCTAAATCTAATCTAATCTAATCTATACATAGTGTAGTACAAAACTATCTCGTTGCGTAAACGTTCTACTTTGCTTCCCCACCCGTTTCTCGCTAGATATATTTGAAGCTGAGGACGAGTATGAGTATCAAACTAACCATGTGCGGAAACTCGTTCCGCTTGGCATCCACGCCCCCAACAATCAGCTCGTCGGCCTTATGGTTGCAGTTGTTAGCACGGCTCAGCTTCCCCAGGAAGTCTACTCCTCGGACGCATGGGTAGAGCAGCTGTTCTTGGTATTCTATGCATTCTGGAACACGGATGAAAAACATGGTCTTCAAATCGGGACTCTTTACAAAACAAATATCCTACAAAATCCCCACGTGAGATTGGGTGAGAATCGGCGTCTATTGGATTATATGGTCTGTAGATTAAAGAAAAGATTATAAGACGTACTGTCCCAAGCCTTCCGTCCGGTTTTTGGTGCAGTCTGGGTCTGAGGGATGGGGGCGCAGCCTCCCCCGTTCCTATTAGATGATGCATCCTCATAGTCGTTTATACGGGGCACGTAAGGCGTCGTGGACCTGTAACATACAATTATCGACCTTAGACACTCGTGTTACGGGCGACCAGGAAAACGACTCTTTAAAACGGAAATACCATTCACTCACTGACTCATCACAAACTGCTACTAATAATAAAACATACAACCTTGAGATGTGGCTGGTAGGTTTCTTTTAAGGTCTAGACATCCGCTAAGAAAGGATTTTATTAGTGTCCGACCAAAGTTTCAGTTTCAGTTATGGCAGGTTTCGGCAAAATAGAACATGTTTCGGCCGAAGGTTCGGTTTTGGTAAAAAAAATGCCGAACCTTTCAGTGGCTGGCGCCGAAACTTGCCTACCCGTAATATTTTGAAGCTGGCTGATCGTCATTTGTTAAATGACTCTGACTGAATACATCTTTTTTCAAGGTTTACAAGTAAACTTGTTTCATTTCATACCACCCACACGACTTACAAGTGGTTTATTGTTCATATGTCTAGAAATAACCTTTCTTAAGAAGCGAATCTTTAATGTACCGTTTAAATGGATTAAAAGATCCCATCTTCCAGGAGAACTTTATTGTAGAATCTTATGCAGTTCCCCAATAGTAGTTTATGCAACGGTTGCATAATGATAGGCCTTAAAACACCAGTGCGGTTTTAATGAAACGAGCTTTAGCGAGTTTCATAATAAGATCGCACGTGTGTTTTAAGGCCAAATTATGCCAAGTTGCATACATGACTTTATCTACACACATATTATAAATCCTCCATGATGTGTTCAGAAACAATATTTTCTGGCAAAAGTTATTTGTTGCAATCGTGGCTGTATATTTCCGATATCCGGCGCATTTTCACATCACACAGTCACTCCGAGAAGACTAGTATTCATATTTTCAACTGAAATGTAAATTACAAACAACTTTTTCTATTCAATTCAACAAAAATTCTACTTTCGTTCAGCAAAAAACCAACATAATGGCGGCAATTCGATCCTCCGTCAAGACCATTTTTTTTTTTAAATCATCGACAAACGAATGAAGTCTCTATTCTCACGTCACTCGAGATCAAATGTCGTTCGGTTTATATTAAAAAAAACATACTGAATTGATGTTTCGTATCAATAACTGTTTAATATCTATGGATACTAGAATAGAGACCCATTTGAGTTTTGACAGCAGTTCCAAATTTAATCTCATTTCGATACTAAAATCGATACTTTAATAACATTGCAGCACTGGTTTTACCTAATTGGTTGTCACAATGGTGGTCATTTCCTACGGTTTTTGATTACACTATGGAGGTTTTATGATATGGGTGTAGATAAAAAAGATTTACTTACTTTCTTAAGGCGAAACTTAGGAACCAAGAGCTTATGCTTACTGCGTGTATTAAAATTACGGAGATCAGCCACTTTCTTAAAACCTTCTATATTCTTGTGCGTATACAAGATCACCTCATAAATATACTGTGAAGCTACTGTTAGGATGTCGATTTGTTTGAAGCGATCTTTTAACTGCTCTCTTCTGTACAATAAAGACCGCTTCAATGTCAGCCGCTTTACCCCAGACCAGGATGCCATAAGACATGATCTATGGAAATAACTAAAATTAACAATTCGCGCTGTTTCCTCATTGGCAAGTTGACGGATTCTTCTTATGCAGCAGAGCTCAGTTTGTCTGCTTTTACGAGTAGTTTTAAAACTTTCGTGAGTGATTATGAATACTAATGCAATATTGAGTGTCTCGTTTATTTATTGAATTAACCACAACGAACAGAATATTAGGTCATACCTATTTGTAATTATAAACCCACTTAAAATTAATTGTACGATTTTTACAATAGGTATCTTAAGAACTCATTTTTTCTAACCGGGTACTTGGAAAACGCTCATTGTAAACTCTAGGTATACAAACGATTTGTAATACGTTTCGAATAAGCCATGACATCTAGAGTCTAGATTATAATGCGTTGCACACGTTGTATACGTGGGCTCAGAATATTTACCGTCGTTTGTGCGTGAGAGGGACAAGAAATAATTGTCGATTACGCATTCGCAAATAGGTTACTTGTTTAGATAGATAAAATAAGGCTTTCGTTACCCTGGAGGCGAAGGCGTGGCACCACGCCTGTCAAGGATCTCGGGGTCCAGACAGCAGACAACAGGAACATCTCCCAGGAAGCCGCATCTCTAAAACACGTCGTAAAATAGTGAGCTTGACACGGGGATAACTTAACCCCGTCTTATCTCTCTGACAATCGCTTTCGTCGGCACTAGTGTGAGAGAGACACATTTGGAGATAAGACGGTGCTAAGTGTCCTCTAGACACGTGAGGCGTAGCTATAGGCAGCCAAAGGTCCTGCCCCCGTCTTATCTCTAAGTGCGTCTCTCTCACACTAGTGCCTACGAAAGAGATAGTCACAGAGATAAACGGGTTTAACTTATGTTTGTGTCTTGCACGTTAGGGCCGCTGGTCAGCCTTCGCAGTTAGAATGGCTTGTGTGATACATGGGAAGCTATACATACACATATAATACACGGGACTTTAAGGGGTTCGCTGTTCCGAATGACTTTGACTTTGATCCAACGGACCCTCACCGCATGACATCAGTCAGTTATTAAAGTGCCACTTGGACATTTAAAAATAAATAGCAAACTTTAAAACAACATTGAACCGAATAAACAGCGTGACTAAATTAAATTACTTTATCGAGATTTCAACATTATTATCATGATGACAAATCACTTAAAACCGGCCAAGTGCGAGTCGGACTCCCGCATGAAGGGTTCTGTACCATTATTTTTAAAAACCGCAAAAAAAATCACGTTTGTTGTATGGGAGCCCCCTTAAATATTTATTTTATTCTTTTTTTTAGTATCTGTTGTTATAGCGGCAACAGAAATAGATCATCTGTGAAAATTTCAATTGTCTCACTATCACGGTTCATGAGATACAACCTGGTGACAAACGGACGGACGGACAGACGGACAGCGGAGCTTTAGTAATAGGGTCCCGTTTTTACCCTTTGGGTACGGAACCCTAAAAACCAGCCAAGTGCATGTCGAACCATGCACAATGTAGGGTTCTGTACTATCCAACATTTAACGCTATTATTTTTTAACAAAGTAGGCACCTACGAGGGGCGGCTGAAAAGTTATCTACCTAACTATGAAACAAAAGATGATCATGGCTAGTTTATTTTTTATTTTTCAATATAGTCTCTTGACAGGGAAATGCACTTATTACATTTATCAATTAAAGACATTGACCCGTTAAAAATAAAACTTTAGGTTTAGACAACAAAAAGTCATTAACAGCAGCCTTCATGTTGTTATCGGTTACGAATCTTCGTCCCCTCACTTCTTTCTTCAAAAGTCTGAACAGGAAGTAGTCGGATGGGGCCAAATCTGGACTATATGGAGGGTGGTTGATTACTTCGAACCCATTTCCATTAATTGCTAGCTTCGTTAAGCGAGCAGTATGCACAGGTACGCTATCATGCAAAAACAGAATCCCTTTACTGAGTTTGCCCCTTCTTTTTTCTTTTGTGACTTCTCTGAGCTGGTCAAGTAAATCTGCGTAATATTCAGCATTCATTGTAGTTTTTTTTGGCAAGTAATCTACAAGCAGAATTCCTTCCGCATCCCAAAAAAATGTTGCCATTACTTTGCCTGCTGATGGGCGACCCTTAAATTTCCGAGGAGGCTTTTCATCCTTGAATTTCCATTGTAATGATTCCTGTTTACTTTCGAGATCCCACTGCCGAATCCAAGTCTCATCACAGATTACTATTCTAGAAATAATTTCCTCCTCTTTTCCACGGCTCATGTCTAAAAATTCCTCGCAACATTGAACACGTCTGTCCTTGTCAAACGGAGTCAACATTCTAGGGACCCAGCGTGCACTAACCTTAGACATGTGCAAATGTTCATGAATTATTTCATTGACCCGTTCTTTACTAATGCCCACATCCCTGGCTAACTCCCACTGCTTAATTCGCCGGTCTTCTAAAATAAAATTTCTCACTTCGGCCACATTTTCATCGGTGACAGCGGAAACTGGTCGCCCACTACGAGGATCATCTTCAAGGCTCTCACGGCCAAGCTTAAACTGTTTCGACCAGAACTTTATTGTAAATTCAGAAGGGCACGAACCACCATAAACAGGTAACATACGCAGTCTAATCTGCGAGGGTGTATTTCCTTCTTTAGTGAGAAATTTTATCACTGCACGCTGCTCAATTTTAATCAGATAATTTTTTTCTTGCGACATTTTGAAAACAATCCAGTCCCAAAAAAAGCGGGAAGCAAGAAACAAATGAATGTTGGTGATTTTGAAAAAAGAATAACCAGTGAACACGACCTCATAGTGGCCAGTATTATTTTCGCATAACATATAGGCTAGGTAGATAACTTTTCAGCCGCCCCTCGTATATGCCAAAATCTACTTCGTGGTAGTCATAGCTGGGCACAAGACCGTTAATCCGTAAATCGTTAAATAACGAAGTTAACATATTGAGTACGGATTAATATTTAAGTTAACTTTAAAAATAGTTAACGGACTCAGTAACTTCCGTTAAAACAATTAAAGTCCGTTAAACTTTAATGAAGTACCTAATTTGCCAAAAGGACACCGCGCGGCTTAAGTCAGATTATAGATTATAGATATAAGTAAGAAAAATATTTTATCTACACCCATATCATGAAACCTCCATTGTTTAATCAAAAACC
Source organism: Tortricodes alternella (assembly GCA_947859335.1). Classification (NCBI taxonomy): domain Eukaryota; kingdom Metazoa; phylum Arthropoda; class Insecta; order Lepidoptera; family Tortricidae; genus Tortricodes; species Tortricodes alternella. The sequence continues at coordinate 4,859,581 of OX401972.1, forward strand.
GTAGGAAATGACCACCATTTTGACAACCAATTAGGAAAAACCAGTGCTACAATTTTATTTCTTTATTGTTTTTAGTAAAGAAATGAGATTAAATTTGGCACAGCTGTCAAAACTCAAGTGGGTCTCTATTCTAGTATCCATAGATATTGAACAGTTAGTGATACGAAACGTCAATTCAGTATGTTTTTTTAATATAAACTGCACAACATTTGATCTCGAGTGACATGAGAATAGAGACTTCATTCGTTTGTCTATGATTTAAAAAAAATGGTCTTGACAGAGGATCGAATTGGCGCCATTATGTTGGTGTTTTGCTGAACGAAAGTAGAATTGTTGTTGAATTGAATAGAAAAAGTTGTTTATCTACACCCATATCATAAAACCTCCATTGGTTAATCAAAAACCTTAGGAAATGACCACCATTTTGACAACCAATTAGGAAAAACCAGTGCTGCGATAAAGAAATAACATGACTTCTTTATCGTTTTTAGTAAAGAAATGAGATTAAATTTGGAACAGCTGTCAAAACTCAAGTGGGTCTCTATTCTAGTATCCATAGATATTAAAACAGTTATTGATACGAAACGTCAATTCAGTATGTTTTTTTAATATAAACTGCACAATATTTTATCTCGAGTGACGTGAGAATAGAGACTTCATCCGTTTGTCTATGATCTAAAAAAAAATGGTCTTGACGGAGGATCGCCATGTTGTGTTTTGCTGAACGAAAGTAGAATTGTTTTTGAATTGAATAGAAAAAGTTGTTTGTAATTTACATTTTAGTTGAAAATATGAATAGTAAGTAGTCTTCTCGGAGTGTGTGTGATGTGAAAATGTGCCGGATATCGGAAATATGCAGCCACGATTGCAACAAATAACTTGTTGCCAGAAAATATTGTTTCTGAACCCATCATGGAGGATTTATAATATGTGTGTAGATAAAGTTATGTATGCAACTCTGCATAATTTGGCCTTAAAACACACGTGCGATCTTATTATGAAACTCGCTAAAAGCTCGTTTCATAAAACCGCACTAGTGTTTTAAGGCCTATCATTATGCAACCGTTGCATAAACTACTATTGTAATCTACATTTTAGTTGAAAATATGAATAGTAGTCTTCTCGGAATGTGTGTGATGTGAAAATGCGCCGGATATCGGAAATATGCAGCCACGATTGCAACAAATAACTTGTTGCCAGAAAATATTGTTTCTGAACCCATCATGGAGGATTTATAATATGTGTGTAGATAAAGTTATGTATGCAACTCTGCATAATTTGGCCTTAAAACAAATGCGATCTTATTATGAAACTCGCCTATCGGCTCGTTTCATGAAAACCGCACTAGTGTTTTAAGGCCTTTCATTATGCAACCGTTGCGTAAACTACTATTTTTTACCTTTTCTTTACATTATAGGAGAGATAGTAAACATATTATATATATTATGTAGAAATATTATATAAATATAAAATATTATTCTTTATCTTTGTGCGCAGTGCAAGCTTTTATAATCGTACAAAACAGCTTTGTAAGGTACAAAGCTGTTTTGAATAAATTAAATAGTGTTCAAGAAAAAGTGGATGTGACATACAGACAGACAGATGGACATGGGGAAGGGGAAGGGTTGCTAGTCTACGGAACCCTAAAAATGCCCGAGACTTGATTATTCTTTTGAAGTGTATTAAAATATTATTTGAATACATCAAAAATCATAATCAATTTTGTAAAATTATGTAGTAGAAATGTTATCTAGTTGGCAAAAAAACTAAGAAACGAGTTTTGTTTGTTAATTTTTATACATTCCAACATTTTGAAACTGGTTTGATACTTGTTAGCCAATGTTACGGTTTGCAAACGAAGAAACTTATCTTTAGATAAATCTTCTGCCCACAACTACGTCCGAATGGAATTTGGTCATAGTTATTCCTTCGGGAACTTTCGGATTTTCCGGGATAACCCTATATGTTAATTCACGGTATAAGCTATCTCCATAATAAATATCACTGAGCCTTTTCAGTGTGAGGAACAAACATACACACTCATAAGATTAGTATGTCTTTTACCATCACGAGACTATGAGAGTCCCGGGCCTTTGGAAGGCGTACATGGGGCCGAAGCCAACACAGAGGCCCTTAAGACAATTTTGATCCCTAGTAGCATTTTCATTTGGCATCCATTTGCCAACAGTAGGGAATCCGTAGGGATATAGTGAGTACTATATTTTACGGAGTTACTCCTCTGCTGAATTGGGAGTGAAGAAATAGCATAGAATGCTTGCAGATGCTTATCATCCTGGCATGTCGTAAAAGTCGACTAAGGCACGGGTCCTCTCCAACATGGTGGACTATCTGTATGGGCGATGGGCTGATCACCTGTCACCATACGGTTCATCACCCCATCTTAGGACTAATTAATCGAACGTGGCCACAAGTAGTCTTGTGGCTCTGCCCACCCCATTAGGGATTTCGGGCGTGATGCTATGTATGTATATATGTATAGTTAGTAGTTTGCTCACATAAATCTAACATCATAACCATATAATACCAGTATAACAAAAAAATATCATTACGCCAAACCAATTACCAATGTTGGGCTATTATGAATACCGCTACCGTTAAAACTGTTGGCATTCCTGCATAGATTGTTTCAGTTGGAAATTCTACAATGGCCCTTGGTTGTATTTGGTTGTAGGCCTTACCTCAAAACGAAATGTAACCGTTGGTCAACTAACGAGACCCATGTGGCCCAACCAAATGCCAACACTAAATGCTATTAGGGATGTGACACCAACCCGCGATTATCTACTGAGGTGATACTACAGAAGTGTGCACGCACCGACAACCACCGGTTAGTGTAGGACTATAGTAAGGCAATGGGTACAAAACTAACTAGATTATGTGGATCGGCTAACTGGGCTATGGAAGCGACTATGGCGTCTGCCTGGTCATCGTCTTTATAAAAATCCGGTCAAGTGCGAGTCTGACTCGCGCCGGGGGTCCTCTGAGAAACAGACAGTAACTTGTAGGTACGCAACCCTAAGAATGAAATATAAAAATGTTATTAACAATCAGGTAACCATTTACGACTCCGTGCAACTGTCGAGTGTGATACAGACCTACAACTTTGCAAAGGTTATTGTTTTTTGTGATACATACATACATATTATCACGCCCGAAATCCCTAATGGGGTGGGCAGAGCCACAAGACTATTTGTGGCCACGTTCGATTAAATTTGATAATTTTTTTTGTTATGTAACTACAAATTTACAGTGTTCAGACTTTTTCCTTTACTTGTGCTATAAGACATTGCTTCTTGCCAAATTTCATGATTCTAGGTCAACGGGAAGAACCCTATAGGTTTTGATTCCCTTGCAAGTATCAAAATATGTGGCATAAAGTAAACGGTCGTATCTTTTGATTGCGGTGACATAGAATATTGATATTTTCACAGCTCCAGGAGATTATAGACCTGTGTATTTGATATTAATTTCAACTTGATACCTCCGTTCTTGAGAAAAAGGTCTTGACACACATGTCTATGTCGGGCAGACAGACATACGGAAAAGAAGTGATCCTATAAGAGTTCCTTTTTTTCCTTTTGAGCTACGGAACCCTAAAAACGGATAAAATAGCAGACGGTGTCATAAAAGGCGTACTATTTTCGGTACTTTTTTTGTTGGTCAAAATCGGTTAACATTTAAGGGGTGTAAATCGTTATCGTCTTTCGTATGAAAAGGCTGTTTTTTTCCGTTGGTTCACAGTCCTCTTAATTTTACGTTTTCTTCATACAGGCCCTAACTATGGCTAATGTCCTACATGCCGGATATAGTCCAAGCAAGAAAATCAGGACTCAGGGCAGTTCTGAACCTAAACGTGTGTATGACCCATCTAAAGGCCAATCAATGGACTAAATTATAATGACGAATAATACTTGAATTACCTTCAGATTCCACCTTTTCTTGGGGTCAGCGCGCACCGAGGGACAGCTTCCAAGGTCCACACACTTCCCTGGGACGCCGTTCTGGCTGCAAGAGTCGCCATAACCTTGAAAATAGATCAACTTACTATATTTTATTAAACAACACAGCAATAAACGATACAGTGAAACGGTTATTAAAAACAAAATAAATAAACTTAAAGAACGCTTAAAATAAGCGTATACTTAACTATTATCAACATAAGTACATACATGTAAGTATGTGTTTTTTCCTGTAGTTTATGTCTCATTCTCTTCGTACTTTGGCTGAATTATTTACATATACTTACATAACGTAGGTATAATGTATTTGTATGTATATATGTATGTATGTAGATATGTATTTATTTATCAATACATATAAAATAGTACCGTGACTCACTTATAGACAACGCACAGCCTAAACGGGTGGTCCTAGAGGTTTGAAATTTGGAGGAGACATTCCTCAAGTACCCTAGAGTTGCACTAAGGAGGGATTCATTGAAATTCCATCCCTAAAGGAGTGAAAAGGGGTGATAAAGTTTGTATGGAAAATACCGCGGGCGAAGCTGTGGCGGGTCCACTAGTATATATTAGTTATTTGTGAGTGCTTGTAAATTTAGGAAATGTTTTAACTTCAATTTTGCACCACCTGCCAAAGTTAAACTATTTTGTGCATTATTTTCTCTGTTTTGGTTGTCTGGAAGAGATCGCTATTAAACGACATTACTCCCTAACTTTATTTTGTTAGTGTATTCTTTTTGTGGTATTATTTAAATAAAGAATATTGTATTGTATATAAATTAAAAACTAACTTCAATATAACTATAGTTAAAATAAATCATAGTTTCAGCTAATTGCATACACTTGCCAAGTTTCAGATATTTACCACAACTAGAAGTAGGTTAAAATTACGCTGATAGATTCCGTTACGTACATACATACATACATACATAGATACATACATACGTAAAGGTGAAGCTATTAAAAAGCGTGTAAAAAAATGTTGAAACACTTTAGGAACTAGACAATGAAAATGAAAATGAAAATGAAAATATTTATTTTGCAAGTAGGCCACATGGGCTCTTTTACATGTCTGAAGCTACCAGCGCTTCGAAAGGTGACATCTGACAAAATGATATACCTACTTTAGTCATGGTTGAGATACGCGTCATACTCGTGAACGGGTGCTGTCTGTGGGGTCCGGACGGTTCATGCTCGCAAGGACCATTTAAATTGGTTAGTGTTTAATTGATTAGTTTTGTGCAATATCTGAACCTGACCAGAGAGACTTCATAGTATTCTCTATACTACCTATATTTGATAGTTTTTCATATTCGTATATTTGTATTGTATTTGTATAAGACATGAAATATTATATTTCAAATGATAATATCTATATTCTTTATAATATTCTTTTTGATATTTGGAGACCTCACATACACACTTCCATTTAACCTGGATCAATCAATTTAGATGTTTCTTTGTTTCAATTATTATTTTATTGTTATGACCCTTAGAGGCTTTATACATCTCTAAGTCACTTAACTTGTCCAGACGCGGAGACTATACTTACATCTCCCTTATTAGTTATTTATTAAAATTAATTTGTACCCATTAAGTTTTTTGCACTTTTGTGTTAGTTTTTAGATATAACACTAATGTTAAAGTTGAAAAAAGACTTACTGCTGAGTTTCTTTCGGCGTTTCTTCTCAGCAGATGTCACCTTTCGAAGCGCTGGTAGATTCAGACATGTGAAAGAGCCAATGTGGCCTACTTGCAAAATAAATATTTTCATTTTAATTTTCAGTCTAAACGGAACCAAAACTGAAACGACACTCCATTTTTATCCATTTTATTTTTATTTATGATATTTTATTTGGTTTTGAGTGTATAATTTATTATGTAAACATGTGAAATGCTCTGAATCTATATTGTAATATAATGATAAATAGGTATTTATTAATTTCCGTGACAATAATAGCAACTTAAATTTAAATTGCAATGTTAACTTATGAAATATTGTACGCCTCTCTGAGGCAGGTTATGAAAATTTCTAAATTGAAATAACCTAAGACCTGTATAACTCATATGGCCGAATTCAGAAACGCTACTTAAGCATTTGACTAGATATTAAGTAGTTAAAATGTCCCTCAACTAGTTGTCAAGCTATACAGAAACGTCACTGAAACTTCACTTTAATTAAAGCTCAATTTGACCTTTCTGAATTCGGCCAATAGCCATGCAATAAATATATTTGATTTGACTCTTTTAGAGTATAATAATAAATTAAAAACTTACTTTGCGTCAATCCCTCATTTAAACACAGAAAAAAAACTATCAAAGACAATATTCGAATTGACATTTTATATTATCAAAACTGACAGACGTCTAGCCGTTTGCGCGGAAAATCTTAACTGATGCGCGGGGAATAAAAATCTAGTGTTTATTTATGCATTTATAAGGACCGGTCTTATTACTTGTTTACACCGGGTCGACAGTCGAATCCGGCGGACGACTTCGGCATGCCGAGAGCGACGCAGTCGAAGCTTTATACAAGTACCTAGTATCGTTCGGTCCCTTTTACCTGCATCGGCAACAAGCAGTATTAGATACAGCAGCAGTGTGAGATAGCGAAAACGGTTTGTATAAACTAATAAATAGTAATGGTACAGTCGACTGCCGCCTTTCGGCAAAGGACTTCGACTCGGCTCGGTCGACTTCGACTGCAGACTACAGACAATATTCTTTACTTTATACCTCATTTACATGCAGCCGCTGCCACTGCTGCTCGCGCTGCCTGAAAGAATTCCCGCATACTGCTTTCGTAAGCAGTGGGTGTTTACATGCTGCTTCCTGACTCACTGCGCGCCAGGCAACGAGTAGCAGCGGCAGGAGCAGGAGAAGTGACCCATTTACATACTCGCGCTGCCCACTTCCATGCCCACTTCCCTGCTCACTTTGGCTGCATGGGCAACGCGAGTAGCAGCGGCAGGAGCAGGAGAAGTGACCCATTTACATACTCGCGCTGCCCACTTCCATGCCCACTTCCCTGCTCACTTTGGCTGCATGGGCAACGCGAGTAGCAGCGGCAGGAGCAGGAGAAGTGACCCATTTACATACTCGCGCTGCCCACTTCCATGCCCACTTCCCTGCTCACTTTGGCTGCATGGGCAACGCGAGTAGCAGCGGCAGGAGCAGGAGACGTAACCCATTTACATACTCGCGCTGCCCACTTCCATAACCACTTCCCTGCTCACTTTGGCTGCATGGGCAACGCGAGTAGCAGCGGCAGGAGCAGGAGAAGTGACCCATTTACATACTCGAGCTGCCCACTTCCATAACCACTTCCCTGCTCACTTTGGCTGCATGGGCAACGCGAGTAGCAGCGGCAGGAGCAGGAGAAGTGACCCATTTACATACTCGCGCTGCCCACTTCCATAACCACTTCCCTGCTCACTTTGGCTGCATGGGCAACGCGAGTAGCAGCGGCAGGAGCAGGAGACGTAACCCATTTACATACTCGCGCTGCCCACTTCCATAACCACTTCCCTGCTCACTTTGGCTGCATGGGCAACGCGAGTAGCAGCGGCAGGAGCAGGAGAAGTGACCCATTTACATACTCGCGCTGCCCACTTCCATAACCACTTCCCTGCTCACTTTGGCTGCATGGGCAACGCGAGTAGCAGCGGCAGGAGCAGGAGAAGTACTTAACCCATTTACATACTCGCACTGCCCACTAGCACAAATTTGCACAGGTAAATCACGCGACAAGTTTTTTACAATGTATAAATTGTATAATTGTAATAAATTGATGGGTTTGATTTAATTTAAAATTGAATTATATAATTTATATGATATAATAATATAAATTGTAAAATGTAATAAATTGACGGGTTTAATGAATTTGAAATTTGTATTTTTTATTTTTTGAGCATTTAAATAAAAGCTTGTTTTAATTTTTTTTTTTTTTTACTATTAATTTATTTTAGTTTATAGTTAAAAGTGAAACAAAAAATATCCATTTAATGGCATTCTGTAATATAAATGTGAAAAAATATATTGAAATCAAACCAGTTTTTTTTTTATGTCAATTGACTGACAAATGAGCTGACGGCCCACCTGATGGAAAGTAGTCACCACCGCCCATGGACATCTGCAACACCAGAGGTGCTGCCAATACGTTGCCAGTCTAGAGAGGATGGGGAATGGGGATGGGATGGGGATGAGGGAATAGGGCTCCGCTTTTTAAATTACCGCTAAATTACCACTGCAGCTTAACAATCTGCCGACTTAGTTGCAACTGTCAAAGTTCTTATATCATTAACATAAAGTCTAGTCGATAACATCATATGGATTGTTTGAGAGTTGAGACCATGCCAAATTGCCGTAGTACGGAACCCTCGGTGTGCGAGTCCGACTGGCACTTGACCAGTTATTTGAAATTTTTAGACTTTTGCGGTGTTTGAACTTGTGACCTCTAGTTTTGGAACCACGGGGCCAACCGGTATATCGTATGCATTATGTATATAATTAGCTAGGGAACGCGGCTGTCTGCGAATCCGTCCGCGTTATTAATTATTATCAAAAACCCCCCGCTGAGACGTTTCTGTACCTATATTAATAAAAGGCTGGTGCCCGCGACTTTGTCTGAGTAGAATAATAATTTAAGTAACTTATGTGCTTCTCCAACGTCCAATCTATCTCTATACCAAATCTCATCAAAATTGGCTCAGCGGTTAAGGCGTGATAACGTTACAAACAGGTCTATCTCTATACCAAAACTCATCAAAATTGGTTCAGTGGTTTAGGTGTGAAAACGTAACAGAGATACTTTCGCATATTTATAAAATATAGCTTCCGTCCGCGACTTCGTCCGCGTGGAATTCGGTTATAATTATTCCCTCGGAAACTTTTGACTTATACGGGATAAAAATTACCCCATTTCCTATTCCAGGAGCTAAGGTCTAACTTTATACGATCTTTCATGAAAATCCGTTCAGCCATATGGAGCTGAGTGGTAACAAACATAGACACACGCACACACAAACACACACACGCACATACACACACACAAAGTCAAAGTCAAACTATCTTTATTCAATTTAGGCTTTTGTAAGCTCTTGTGAAGGTCAAGGAATGAATCTACCACCGGTTAGGAAAAAAGTCCTCTACTGAGAAGAGCCCGGCAAGAAACTCGGTGAGTTATAATTTTTTCAATACAACCCTCACCTCTTTTTTTGAATTCAGTTAAAAAGAGTTATACGTAAGTGAACGAGTAGAAGAAATGAAACGAATCAGATGAGCGATAGACAAAATAGAGTTTCTGAGCTTAACAGTGATACACTCTTGGTGAGCTGAAGATTCATAATCACTCCTTCAATTTAGTGAGACATTGTGCGCATCTCTACCAGCGGCCCTAACATGCATGCCACAAAGATAAATTAAACCCCTTCATCTCCATGACTATCTCTTTCGTCGGCACTAGTGTGAGAGAGACGCACTTAGAGATAAGACGGTCTATCTTATCTTTGTGTCATTCATGTTAGGGCCGCTGTGATGAATTTCGAGACGATATCATAATATTTATCAACTCCCGGCGACGACTTTAGGGTGAGAGGTCTTATTCCCATAATAAAGTGAATATCAAACACGTTTTCCTTCATATATAAGTGCAGCCGGTGAACTGAACTGCTAAAAAATAATAGCCCCACAGCCCAATAAAAATACTAATCCATTTTATATCTTAAGATAGCTTGGTAAGATATAAGGTTAACTGCATTTCCTATGAGATTTACGTCATTTTATTTCTGAAACAACGCTATGTGGTGACCAATACTTAATCGAGAACTGGTCTTAAACAAGTTGCGTAAAACCAAGTTACTATCATCATTAAACAACAAAAGTTATATACAAAAATGAAGCTTAACGGAACTGTTATAAGAGTGGAGTTACATTTAATAAAACGTCTACGCAACGTGGTTGTATACAGGAAAAACAAAACAAAACTGTTTTTTGCCACAATTAGTGCAAATATAATATTGTGAGGAGCTGTTATTGTGTTCTGTGGCTTATAATTGTGTTTAAAATGATAAGGTGAGCTCTTAAACTAATAACTTACAATGATAGGTTACTTCACCTAAAAGTTAGGTTATATTATACTTAACACTTCGGAATGGGCCATTTTCGAGATGTTTTTACGGAGATCTAATCAACTTTAAAATAAGTTTTGTTTAGAAAACGATTTTCTATAACCAGCCTTTTGGCCCATTGCACTTTAATATTGCAATAAAATGCGTACACAATTTCGTGTCTTTGCTGTTGACCGTTGAAGAGTTCCTTTATCTGGAGCTAGCATGCATGGCACAAAGATAAATTAGAACCGTTTATCTCTAAGTGCGTCTCTCTCACACTAGTGCCGACGAAAGAGATAGTCATAGAGATAAACGGTTCTAATTTATCTTTGTGGCATGCATGTTAGGGCCGCAGGTCATGCTTACCATAAAAAACCGGCCAAGTGCGAGTCGGACTCGCGCACTAAGGGTTCCGTACCATTATCTCTTCATTATCTATAACACGGCAAAAAATCACGTATGTTGCATGGGAAGCACCCTTAAATATTTGTTTTATTTTAATTGAATTATTTACTTTTAAAGTGAATACATAACTAAATATCCTGTGAATATTTCAAGCTTATATCTGTTGCCGGTGTCAACATCACAACAACAAAATCGAGCCAAAAAAACCACGTTTGTTGTATGGGAGCCCCCTTAAATATTTATTTTATCCTGTTTTTTAGTATTTGATGTTAGACAGACAGACAGACAGACAGACAGACAGACAGACAGACAGACAGACAGACAGACAGACAGACAGACAGACAGACAGACAGACAGACAGACAGACAGACAGACAGACAGACAGACAGACAGACAGACAGACAGACAGACAGACAGACAGACAGAGAGTCAGACGGACGGACGGACAGCGGAGTCTTAGTAATAGGGTCCCGTTTAACACGTTGGGTACGGAACCCTAAAAATTCAAATAACATCCGATATTCTTTAACAGAATTGGTACCTATTTTGGGTTTATGCGTATTTTGGGAACGAGTGATTGATTCTATGTCATGCAGTCACATAAAACAACATAGTCAGCGCCTCTATTCGGGAACGCTAAGTGATTCTGTAGCGATTCGCGAGCGATATTTCTCATCTCGCTCTTACGTATTACGCGTCGTGCGGAAGAGTGGGATGAGAAATCTCGCCTTGGTGTGGCACTAACCGAACATGGGCGCGAAATACTAACCGAATATGGGCGCGAAATTTAAATTCATTCGAACTTTAATAAATACAAAATATATATAGGTTAAGCGGTTCATAAGATTAAGTCCCAAAAAACTCATTTGGCAAACACGACAAAAGGCATTTGTTTTCTTTTTTAAACTGCGTGACTAAACTTGAGAAAAACAGAGTTAAAGAACACTTTAGGTACTCACGATTTATTGACAGGAACGGCTAGCGCCTCTAGGCTAGGTATTTGCGCCAAAGATGGCCCACGGTTCTTAAGATGGCCCACTTTCAATACTTTGTATTTATTAAAGTTCGAATGAGTTTAAATTTCGCGCCCATCATCGGTTAGTGGTACTAACCGAACATGGGCGTGAAATACTAACCGAATATTGGCGCGAAATTTAAACTCATTCGAACTTTAATAAATACAAAATATTGAAAGTGGGCCATCTTAAGAACCGGGGCCATCTTTGGCGCAAGTACTTTATATGGTCTGTGCGTGAAATCTATGATAATTCGTCAGTTTTCGCAGGGATGTTTTTGGGGCTCCCTGCAAAAATGGTCGAAAACTGCGAATTCGGCCATCAAACTGTTCAAACGTTACTTGCAGATTATTGGTCGTGCTGGTTGTTGTCCAGTCAGCGGTGGCGCTAACGGAGCCTTCTCTCGACGACGTTCTCGCCGAATTATTCGGCTTGCCAGGTATGAAAAAACGGGACAAGTGCGAGTTAAATTCGCGTGAAGAGGGTTCAGTGATTATATGAAATTTCCTATGTTACTTTAAATACTAAAGACGGGTTAGTATCATCTCGTCTAAAAAAGCAGCTGGTCTAAGTAGCAACTGCTCTAAAAAGCAAATGGTCTAAGTAGCAACTGGTCTAAAAGTCAGATGGTCTAATTAGCAAGCGGTCTAATCCACTGTATCTTGAACTTTTGTAAAGTCGAATACTTTTTCCGCCAACCAACCGCTTCACAGCCAACACCCTGTGCTCTCAATGACAATGTCATCCGACAGATACTCGGTGAAGTAGCGTTCAAATATCTATGTTTTTTTTTTTTCAGATGACAATGATATCAACCTGACCTCCCCGGCGTGCAATGACGTGGAGGGAAAGGGGCAGGGGTGCCACGAGTGCTACTTTTGCAACGACACCAAACTGAAAGACGAAAGGTTGACAGAAAAGGACATTTTGCACTTACAGTAAGTTACGCCGTGGACGAATAAAAAAAAACTCAGTCGCCTTATGGTGATCATACCCCTGAATAGGGTTGCAAATAGAAAAAAAAACGAAATGTTTTTTTTTCAAACTCATGAAAAAAAACCTAGCACCATTGTCTTTTTTTCTAAATAAGGATTTTTTTCAAAAATGAAAATAATGGTTTTTCGTGGTTTATTTATATAAGTAACTTAAAACTAGGTACATGGTATGTATGTATGCAACTAAATTATTCTTAGTACTTGCAAAAAACCTATGAAGTTTGAACTTATTCACTAGAACTATCAGTAGCACTACCAACACTAGTACGATCAGTTTCAGAATTTTCTGGTTCTTCTTCTGTTTCGTCTTCTAATTCTATTATATTGTCAATAACTGTTTCTTTTTCTGGTTCTTCTGGTATTGCAGGCAAAATATTTTGAGATTGCAATTTTAAATTGTGAGCAATATAAACAATTCCGGTTTTTTCACTACCATTACAGATTTCATTAATGAAAAGAAGTACGAAAAATGTAATTGAGCAGATATTGCCGCCTAAATCGAAGAAAATCTATCTCAGCACATACGAAAGTTGGAAGAACCAAAAAAACGTAAACACATTTGCACAGTGTGTTTTTTTAAGCTATTTTGACGCACTGTCGAAGAAAATACAGCCTCCAACCCTCTGGAGCATTTATTCAATATAGTTCACTTATTTTCTTGTATATGCTAAATCCTTGTTTTATTTCCTTGCAATCGAAGTGAAAAGTAGAGTGTAAAAGTCGAGCATAAAACCCATTGTACCCGCGACCTGACTATCCACCCTCGCCGTACCGGCTCGGGTAGCTATACCCAAGTAGCATTTAAGTGTCGGTAAAATCAATATACCAGCCAATTTAGAACTTAGAGTGTTTTAAGGGACTTATAAGAGTGTCAGAGAAAACTAACCTGAGCTCAAGCTGTATAAAATCATTATAAAGGAATCTGCGTACGCATGGGGTATTATATCAGAATATAAAAAATCAACTATAAAACTTTAAGTATTGTGTGACACTTCGAGCTAATTCTATCGTTAAAGCTGTATACAGGCTATATTGTAGTATCAATTGGCACTTGTTGCTGTAAAAAAGTATCTGTAAACTCCGTTATAAAACTTTAAGTGTTGTGTGAAGCTACAAGCTTATTCTATCATTAAAGCTGTATAGAGGCTGTAGTGTAGGATCACCTGGCACTTGTTGGGTAAAATGGCTCGTTTTATGCTCTTGTTGTACAATCTACTATTTACAGACTAAAAGGATCCACGTGCGCCAAGACTGAGGTTTGCTGCGCGTCGCAAGGAGATCTCTTGAATTTGAGGTACCTACATTTTTACTTGCCCGGCTAGCTGTTGCTTCTCACTTGACACAATTTAAGCCCTAGCAAGGTTGACATGGGTGTAGCTTAACTCCGTTTTATCTCTCTCTTTGAAAATGAAAATGAAAATATTTTTTTTGCAAGTAGGCCACATGGGCTCGTTCACATGTTAGCTACCAGTGCTTCGAAAGGTGACATCTGCTGAAAAGAAACGCCGCAAGAAACTCAGCAGTAAGTCTTTCTTTTCTAACTTTTACATTAAACATTAAACTTTAACTAATTAACGAGTTTTAGCGAGACTAATGCTGGGCAATTCATTTTTATATATTTAAAAACCGGCCAAGTGCGAGTCTGACTTGCACACGAAGGGTTCCTATAATAACGGAAAAAAGCCGCCCTTAAATATTTGTTTTATTTTAAGTTAATTATTTATTTTTCAAGCGAATATATAACTAAATATTCTGTGAATATTTCAAGCGTCTACCTGTTGCCGTTGTCAATATCGAGCAAAAATTGTCTGTATTTGACTTTGTTGATTTTTAATCAATATTAAACAAAAACGTATACACCTAGATTTTATTCTGACTGACAAAATCTGACGGACGTTCCCATACTGTACTTCCAGGTTGGGTGAAAACTGCGGGAAGAGCAACCCAGACGGGATTCCTCGGAAGCGAAGACCTTCCCCTCGCGCTGTGTTGCAAGGGGAACTGCCGTGGCAGGCTTGGGTTTACAAGTGAGTCACCATCATTTCTAAACTTCGAACATCCCACAAAGAAATGTCACCCTTAACCCTTTGATCACCACAGTCGCCCGACGCCACGGCATGCCATATCTACATTTTGTTGGGTACAGCCGTCACTCGGCGTCTTTGTCACGCTTTCTCAAAGGTTAAGGGATCACTCTTACGTCTGTTTGTATGTCACAGCCTTTTCTTTGAATCTACTGGACGAAAACCGATACTTTTTCTCATAAAGAGCCACTTCATTTGAGATGTCACCGCAACGCGCTCGGCTTGTTGTGTGAGGTGCCTCGCCCGCAGAACATTTTTAATTTTCATTCAAGTAGGTACTAGCTTCCAGTCCAAGTTTCAAGTTGATAAACAAATAGAATCGATTTTTCCCCTACAAAGTATAAGGCACCCCATTTTAGGGGTAGTTAATTTTTCCGTCTAACTTATACGTAATTGTTTGTTTTGAAGAGTATATATACCAAGTTTCAACTTGATAAACTTATCGAATACGTTTTTCCCATAGGTAAGTATTATTAACTTCAACCCCGTCTTTTACCCCCGTCCAGTTTTATTTTCAAAACTTTCTAAAGCCTATTTCCTGCCCTGCCTGAAGTGTTCCTGCGGCCCTAACATGCATGACTATCTATATCTCTCTAAGTGCGTCTCACACACTAGTGCCGACGAAAGAGATAGTCATAGAGATACCTAAATGGGTTTTAATTTATATTTGTGGCATGCATGTTAGGGGCGCTGAATATCACATCGAAAACCGCATTGAAATCCACCCAGCGGCCTAACATAAATGACACAAAGATAAGATAGACCGTCTTATCTCTAAGTGCGTCTCAGTCTCACACACTAGTGCTGACGAAAGAGATAGTCATAGAGATAAACGGGTTTAATTTATCTTTGTGTCATTCATGTTAAGGCCGCAGTAGCTTTAAAGTTTATCACGCACATACAAACAGACAATCAGTCAAACAGACATGAAATTCAAAAACCATTGGGATGTGCAATGGTAGAGCTATACCAAAATTTGATGTGGGCAAGGTACATTAAGTATGCAAGGCCCCCTGAAGAAGACTTCATTTTTACGTTGCATCCGAGGCCCCAGACCGCCGGGCCGTAGGCGAGGGCCCGGGTCGCCCATGCCGCCTCTGGGGATGTGTTGTGTTGCTCATTCTGAAACCCCCATAGCATTTTTTCATTGTTATCTTCAATGACTCTTTCCACTTTACAATTATTTTTTTTATATTTATAGATTACTAGTGGATCCGTCACAGCTTCGCCCGCGGTATTTTCCATAGAAACTATATCACCCCTTTAGGGATGGAATTTCAAAAATCCCTCCTTAGAGCACCTCTAGGGTACTGGAGGAATTTC
This sequence comes from Tortricodes alternella, assembly GCA_947859335.1. Lineage (NCBI taxonomy): Eukaryota > Metazoa > Arthropoda > Insecta > Lepidoptera > Tortricidae > Tortricodes > Tortricodes alternella. The sequence goes on from OX401972.1 coordinate 4,875,494, forward strand.
TCCTTCAAATTTCAGACCTTTAGGACCGCCCGTTTAGGCTATGCGTTGTCTATAAGTGAGTCACGGTACTGTTTTATATGTATTAATAATACTCAAAATGTATTATCAGAAATAGTCCGACATGTTTCGGCCTCATATTGAGTCCTTCAAGTTTTCATAATGTCTCACGAAAGTTATAATTTGACTATAGGTAGGATTTTGCTTCAGGAAGAACTCTGCCGAACCTCTCTGCGCAGCTACGTTCGTACACGAGCGTTCTTTGGCTGTGCTCACACTAGCGTCGTGTTTGAAGGGCCTAATGGCCGACAGTGTGGAGGTGGCTTTTGTTAAGGAGGGACAACGCTCCGCTGTCAGCAAGGTGATTGTGCACGAGAGTTACAGACCAGGTAGGGGTGTACTGCCCTTTGGGCAAAATATTTTTCGCCAAATTTATCTCCCAAAAAACTTATCGCAGTAGTTTCATTACCCAAACGAATCTTTAGCATATTTCTATTTCGCATTTTATCATTTGGTCTAATTATCATTTCATTATTAGGCACTATTTTTTGGTATATAGCTGGTTTAGGAGTTCAATGGTTTTCTGTGTGATCTCGGATGGGTACGCCAGCTTGACGGCGCACAATATTTTACCCGTGTTTGTTATGAAATATCTCAGTTTCTATTAAAGCTACGAAGTTGAGACTTCACGTGCCAGGGGTACTATTTGTGCACTATTTTTTGGGATACACAGCATATTTAGGAACAGCACCGTTCTCGAGATCCAAAACTGGTGCGCTCGCTTGACGTCAAGTTAGCGTACCCGTTAAACAAGGCTCGTATCTCCGAAATTACAAAGGTACTATTTTTTCTAACTCGGTACTAATTGGGTACTATTTAGGCACAATTTTTTGGAATCATCAGATCCTGGGATATCTTCGAAGGGTACGCTAACCTGACGCTCACCAAACATTGGGGGGTAGGGAGGTCTCTCAATTCGACGCGTATATTTGTTTTTATTACGTACGTTATAAAAAATATAAGTGACTGCGACGTCTCATAACCCAACCCAATCATTAACACATAGCTCTAAGAATTTCATTTATACGTACTAACTATTTTCGTATGGACTTCGTCTGAAATAACGTTTTATTATTATGGTAGTCTCCACAGATCTCAAAAGAAGGATAATAATGCCTATCAGTACAATTTCGTGTAACAAGTCTCACAGAAGGTTGTCAAACGCCAGCGCCCTGGCTTAACCACACCGTACTGCTGATGTCTTAGTTCTTACGACGACATAGGGTAGACCGGGGACAATTGAAACATGTCATGATTGAAACAATTCAAATTTCTCGAAAGCCACTGTACCTATTGGTACGATGCAACGTTCGTTACTACGTTTTCAGCGTGTTTGATCTTATCGTCAGTGCAGTGCGAGGCAGCGAATAATGCAATTGTGTGCAGGACGCTTCAAAGAATTTGACGCCCGAAAGTAAGAATTTCTGATCTTTTGATATCCGCTTTTTCATATTTAAGTCTTGTGATTTTACATGTTTTATTGTTTTTGGTTTATTATTTGACTATTAAGGAGTGTTTTTATTGCCATTTGCGAACGCTGAAAGTACATTAAAAGCAATGTATTGACCTTGAAATGAAATATGTTACATGGGTACATTTGGAACAACTTGCATGTGGACGATTGAAACGTTTCAACCGTCTTGGTGTTTCAATCGTCCCGGCTTCTTGTTTTTTTTTTGCTTCGGAATGGTGATGGAAATTTAATTCATTAAAATCGCTTGTATCTAACTGTCACAGTTAAAATTAATTACTAAATGGTTTACGCACCATTTTTTTTTTCTTACATATTTGTGTTTATAAGGAAAACTCACGGCACAAAATAAAATACCAATTAAGATCTTATTTATAGATTATTTAGGTAAGTATTTTTATTAGAAATGCAACGGATATTGGTTTGTCCAAATACCAAATACCAGATATCCGGCATGGCCATTGGCCGGATAGCCGGATATCCGGCCGTACACGAGCTATTTCAACGCGTGCGGCGAGCAAGTTTCAACTTGTTACTAATTGTAAGTGAGCTGGGCCCTTTAAGGTTTAGTATTTATTACGTTTTATATTTAAATAAAAATAAACAGTTTGCATTGTATATCTGACGTCGATTTCGTTTGTTTCTGATGGCTTTTTATTTGTTTTATCCTATTTTTGATCCAAGCTTTTATCTACTATCCGGTAGCCGGCCAGATAATGAAATGACTCACTATCCAGTATCCGGTATCACAATACGGTATCCGGCCATGATTTTACTATCTAGCCGGATACCGCATTGTAACCAGAAATCGGTTGCATCTCGAATTATCATTTTACTTGGTCAGAAAATCGGTCCTTCAATCGCGACACAAGTAAAAAGTAGATTTTCATTTTGTATTAAAAAAAAACTTAAAATCAGAAATAAGCTGCATCGTGTAGTTTTATTCCATTTTACAACTATGGAAACTAAATGAAATAATAATATTACAACGATTTTAAATAAATAAGATTGAAATAGGTATTGTATTTAGTATGGAAACTGAACCATCAGATCTCGCCTTAACTACCTATAATATTTTTCTTTTCCAGATGCCCAGAAAACGTAAACACGTTGCAGAACGAAGTTCAAGGAACTTATTTTCATATCAATTAGCTAAAGGATGGGCTAAATTGATTGGCGTTATCTCCTTTCTGGAGGTGAATGTCATAATAAAAAAAGAAGAATATAATATTAAACGGGTAAATAAATTATTATTAAAAAAAAACTTGAAGTCATAATTGAAACATTGTTATGATTGAAACATGCTTGTTTGTATGAGATATGATTATCTCTTTTTCTCGCCAAAATATGCTAGTCTAGGTTTGTTTCACTAAACATATATTTTGATTAAGTATAATACTAATGCTTAGTACAACTTGGATCTAAGAACAATGCAGAAAATAACTTTTATTTAAATTATTATGTCTAAGATATTGTTTCCGTCATAATTTTTGAAATATTTATCGTTTTGTTACTAACTTTCCACGATCTCATTTAAATAATTGTGTAGTGTAGATACCTGTTAAATGGAATGAAAATATAAATTTGTTTTGAAAGATATTAGAGTGTTTCAACTAACCCTACCTACTGTTTCAACCGTCCCTAGCATGAGGTTGATTGAACCACATTGCCTGGTCCTTTTCATTAGCTTATAGTAAATTAAAGAACTGAGATAAAACTGCGCAACACATTGTATTTAGGAGCCAGACAACGATAGTTGATATTATGAAAATATTGGAACCGTAAGTACAATAGACGCTTCACTACACACTGTTAAAGTAAAATTGGTTCAATTGTCCCCGGTCTACCCTACATACAAAAGTCTAGTATTGCTTAATTCATACATACATATTATCACGCCCGAAATCCCTAATGGGGTGGGGCGAGCCACAAGACTACTTGTGGCCACGTTGGATTAATTAGTCCTAAGATGGTATGATGAACCGTATGATGACAGGTGATCAGCCCATCGCCCATACAGATAGTCCACCATGTCGGAGAGGACCCGTCCCTTAGTCGACTTTTACGACATGCCAGGATGATAAGCATCTGCACGCATTCTATGCTATTTCTTCACTCCCAGTGCAGCAGAGGAGAGTAGCTAGTGCTAGTATTGCTTAATTCACACGCTATCATTTTACTGTGGACGGTGGGGTCGGTGGTGCTGTCTCACAGGTTATGGAAGTGTAGGTACTAGAGACTTAATTATAATATGTCACTTAAACGGGTGTCAAGGACCGTGGTTGCCGTGCGACTGAACGAGCGATGCTGAGAGACTCGCGTGCTGACACCTCAAAAGTAAGCATCGTGAGAATTGCTTTGAGCAGTTCCTTACTATATATTTCAATGATACTCTCTTATTCTTTCAGGTCAAGACACCAATAACATTGCGCTACTGAAGCTCCGCTCGCCGCAGTCTGTTCCGGACTGGGCCTCCCCCGCCTGCCTCCCGCTCGTACCGCCGATGCATGCGACGCCCTGCATCACCACCTCCGTCAAAAACATACGGGTCAGTCGGACATATGAGTCAGTCAAGCATGGGGGTCAGTCAGACATATGAGTCAGTCAAGCATGGGGGGTCAGTCAGACACATGAGTCGGTCAGGCGTCGGGGTGAGTCAAACTTAGGACATGAAATGCTATATTTCAGATTGTTTTTAGGTCAGTCGGACATATGAGTCAGTCAAGCATGGGGGTCAGTCAGACATATGAGTCAGTCAAGCATGGGGGGTCAGTCAGACACATGAGTCGGTCAGGCGTCGGGGTGAGTCAAACTTAGGACATGAAATGCTATATTTCAGATTGTTTTTAGGTCAGTCGGACATATGAGTCAGTCAAGCATGGGGGTCAGTCAGACATATGAGTCAGTCAAGCATGGGGGGTCAGTCAGACACATGAGTCGGTCAGGCGTCGGGGTGAGTCAAACTTAGGACATGAAATGCTATATTTCAGATTGTTTTTAGAGTTCCGTACCTCAAAAGGCAAAAACTGAACCCTTATAGGATCTCTCGTATGTCCGTCTCTGTGTATGTTCATCTGTCACAGCCAATTTACTCCGAAACTACTGGACCGATTGAGTTGAAATTTGGTAAACATGGGGGCCACTTATCGAAATCTTTCGGGGTACCTAAATACGAAAATGTAAAAATTAGTTTTGCTAACTGTATCATGTGACATATCAAATGAAAAGGCTCGTTGTGAGAATCTTAAATATATTTATCTACACCCATATCATAAAACCTCCATTGGTTAATCAAAAACCGTATGAAATGACCACCATTTTGACAACCAATTAGGAAAAACCAGTGCTGCGATAAAGAAATAACATGACTTCTTTATCGTTTTTAGTAAAGAAATGAGATTAAATTTGGAACAGCTGTCAAAACTCAAGTGGGTCTCTATTCTAGTATCCATAGATATTAAAACAGTTATTGATACGAAACGTCAATTCAGTATGTTTTTTTAATATAAACTGCACAATATTTGATCTCGAGTGACTTGAGAATAGAGACTTCATCCGTTTGTCTATGATTTTAAAAAAAAATGGTCTTGACGGAGGATCCGCCATGTTGACGTTTTGCTGAACGAAAGTAGAATTGTTGTTGAATTGAATAGAAAAAGTTGTTTGTAATTTACATTTTAGTTGAAAATATGAATAGTAAGTAGTCTTCTCGGAGTGTGTGTGATGTGAAAATGCGCCGGATATCGGAAATATGCAGCCACGATTGCAACAAATAACTTGTTGCCAGAAAATATTGTTTCTGAACCCATCATGGAGGATTTATAATATGTGTGTAGATAAAGTTATGTATGCAACTCTGCATAATTTGGCCTTAAAACACACGTGCGATCTTATTATGAAACTCGCCTATCGGCTCGTTTCATGAAAACCGCACTAGTGTTTTAAGGCCTATCATTATGCAACCGTTGCATAAACTACTATTTTTTTAGATTTCTTTTTCGAAACGGCTGGGCATACAATTTTGAAGAAAAAATACAGAAAGTAGTTCTTTACCTATAGATTACAGGAAAAACTATAAAAGTGTGTGGCATTTAAATTAACATAGGAAATTTCAGATAATCATGTACGGAACGGAACTTTCTCCACGCGAATTTAACTCGCACTTCGTTTTTTTTGATATCTGGAGACCTAACATCTCCATCTTTATACTTGACCGTGGAGACTGTCTACATCTCCATTTAGATGATTCTTTGCTTTCATTATCATTTTTATTATTATGACGCTTATACTTTTTACAACTCTAAGACACTTGAATTAACTTGTCCAGACGCGGAGACTATACATCTCCCTTATTAGTTATTTGTTATGATTAATTTGTGCCCATTAGGTTTGTTTGTTGCACTTATTTTGTGTTAGTTTTTGTCATAAATCGAATGTTAAACTTGCAATAAGACTTACTGCTGAGTTTTTTGCGGCGTTTCTTCTCAGCAGATGTCACCTTTCAAAGCGCTGGTAGATTTAGACATGTGAAAGAGCCCGTGCGTACTTCGAATTTGACAAATGTGTCAGTCAGGCATGGGGCTTAGTCGGACATATGAGTCAGTCAGGCTCGGGGGTCAGACGGACATATCAGACAGTCAGGCATGGGGTCAGTCGGACCTATGACTCAGGCTAGTCGGACTAAAGAGTCGTCTCGGTTCTCCTCCGTTTGCCGACGGTACGAACCCTAGTTTACGCTTTGATTTCTATATATCAAATTTAACCCATTCAAATGACCGAATTCAGAAACGCATTTGATTAGAGATTAAATAATTAAATGTCCGTCAACTAGTTGTCATCCAAACGTCACTTCAATTAAAGATCAATTTGAGTGGCCTTTCTGAATTTGGTCATAAATAATACAAATATCAGACATTTGAAAATCTAACAGTTGCATTTTCGTGAAATTAAAGGTATCCAGAATCAGTCAGGCGCTCGGTCGGCCAGACATCGCATGTAAAGCCACTGTCTTTACGCGATCATACGACTTTTCGTGAAAACACGGATCACTGCCGATATAACGTCGCTTATCTAACAACTAGCGAAAATTAGCGGTTTTTCATTTGAATGTCATTGGATAGAGCTACTCATTGCGCGTCGATCTACCAATCACATTCGAGACGTTTCGGCCAATAAGAGACCAGAATTCATAAAATAGTGAGAGCGTGCAAGTCGGTTGGCCTTCCAACACCACTCAAGTCGTCGTTCGGCCATACTTTGACAACTTTGCGCTCCGTGTTTATTTGTATTTCGTGGGTTTTGTGACTAAACTTGTGTAAAAAATGTAATATCAGAGTAAGTATCAGGTAAGCTAATGAAGTTATTGTAAAAATTATGATTTGCGTATAACAATTAACCAAAAATCGAATGAGTTTATTGCCATGTGCCACTTAGGCGGTGTTTGTTAGGGTTCCGTACCCAAAAAGCGTAAATCGGGACCCTATTACTAAGACTCCGCTGTCCATCCGTCTGTCTGTCCGTCTGTCACCAGGCTGTATATCATGAACCGTGACAGTTAGACATTTGAACTTTTCATAGATGATGTAAGTATTTCTGTTGCCGCTATAACAGCCAATACTAAAAAAACAGAATAAAATAAATATTTAAGGGGGCTCCCATACAACAAACGTGATTTTTTGCCGTTTCTATAGGTACGGAACGATTCGTGCGTGAGTCCACTGCACTGCGTGGCACTTGGCCGGTTTTTTTTTAAAAACGCGTTGTTGCAAAGTTAATGATTTTTCGTACCTGTGAAGTTGGTCAAAATGACTTGAGCGTTGTTAGATAAGCGATGTTAAGGAACCATAATTCTCAATCTCATTGGACATTTGTCTCATTTGTCAGTTGAACACTGTAATCCCGCTGCGCAAGGCGTGCACAGCCAGCAAGGCGGCGCTGCCCGGCGCGCTGACGTGCGCGGCGGCGGCGCCGGGCGACTACGCGCCGCAGGCGGCGGCGGGGCTGTACTGCAAGGAGCAGGTATTCATTGTGCAACAAGAGAGCAAAGTTGGTTTTTGCTGCGGGTGTTGATTTTGAATCCCGAGTAAGCGAAGGATGCCTGAGCGTAGCGAGAGATTCGAAGACACGAGATGCAATAACTTTGGTCTCGTGTAGCACATACGACTTTTTACCTCAGCAGCGAGAAAATATCGGATAAAGAGACTTTCAGGCAGAAAGCTTAATTCTGAATTTTTTACTCGCTGCCTCAATTTTTCCGGTGTTAAATAGCAGGCTTCGTCACTGGACTCACTCATATTTACAAGATTTATTATTATTTTTATGTTATTCCACGGGTATCCAATTTTGTAGCTAGCTTATCAGAAGAAGAAACCAATAAATAAATAAATAAATAAATAAGGGGACAATCTTTACACAAATCGATCTAGTCCCAAAATAAGCTCTAAAGGCTTGTGTTATGACTAGACGACGATATAAATACTTATATAGAGAAATAAATACTTAAATACATAGGAAACATCCAAGACTCAGGAACAAACATTCGTGCTCATCACACAAATATTTGCCCTTACCGGGGATCGAACCCGGGACGCTTGCGTCGGAGGCAGGGTCAATACCAACTAGGCTATTCGCGTCGTCCAATGAAAATTTAAATTCGTCTATTTTTTAAAGATGCTTTCTGAAACTGCACCCTATCTTTATTTTATTATAAAAAATACAATTCGATTATTTAGAAAAAAAATTAATAACCTTCAAAATCTTAACAGATGATTTGCAGTTATACCGTTAGGTATGTGTGCTTCCGAACGTTTTATTGTGTATCTTTTTTGGACCTCCTAGGTACGAAATTTTAAAATAGAACTTTGTTCACCGCGCGAAAGACCGTGAAAGTTACAATCCCCGGCGCATAAGTTGAACTAAAATGGCGGCCGTCTGCGCAGTATAGTATAGTACTAGTGGAACAGTCTCAGCTTCGCCCGCGGTATTTTCCATCTTTATCACCCCTTTACAGATGGAATTTCAAAAAATCCCTCCTTAATGTTCCTAGGTTACTCGAGGAATATCTCCTCCTTTCAAACTTCTAGGACCACCCGTTTAGGCTGTGCGTTGTCTATAAGTGAGTCACGGTACTGTTTTATATGTCTAGATGATACTTAGTTGTAGCGAGACGGTAACCCAAAATCGAGGAATCACTGCCATCTAATATCGATAATATGCGTAATAACGATGTATTTGTTTGCAGTACGTGATGAATCCGGCGTACATCGTGTACGGTGTCGCCATCTCTGGGCAGGCCAGCGCGGTAACTAAATACGTCAACGTGTGGCACTATAACAGCTGGATCAACCAGCACTTGAAGATCAATTAGTTAATAAAATATAGGATTCAGTATAAATGATATTTATTGAATAATCAATACAATTACAATAAAATATACAATACTGTCTAATTGATTTGAAATAAGAGTGTCGACGGAGCTCCGCTCGCGCGGAGCTCCTGTTTGTGGGTGGTTTGGCTCTCCGGGCCTGCTGCAAAACTAACATAACCTACGAATACCTGTCGTCATTTTTATACGTCGACAAAAATAATTCTAATCTTTGTTATTTTTCGACTTTATAATTATAAGTTGTCGACATTATTATACCTCGTCATTTTTAGGGTTCCGTAGCCAAATGGCAAAAACGGAACCCTTATAGATTCGTCATATCTGTCTGTCTGTCTGTTCGTCTGTCTGTCTGTCCGTCCGTATGTCACAGCCACTTTTTTCCGAAACTATAAGAACTATGCTGTTGAAACTTGGTAAGTAGATGTATTCTGTGAACCGCATTAAGATTTTTACACAAAAATAGAAAAAAAAAAACAATAAATTTTGGGGTTCCCCATACTTACAACTGAAACTCAAAAAAAAAAAACATCAAACCCACACGTGTGGGGTATCTATGGATAGGTCTTCAAAAATGATATTGAGGTTTCTAACATAATTTCTAAACGGAATAGTTTGCGCGACAGACACTTCCAAAGTGGTAAAATGTGTGTCCCCCCCCCCTGTAACTTCTAAAATAAGAGAATGATAAAACTAATAAATATATATGATGTACATTACCATGTAAACTTCCACCGAAAATTGGTTCGAACGAGATCTAGTAAGTAGCTTTGTTTTAATACGTCATAAATCACGGAACCCTTCATGGGCGAGTCCGACTCGCACTTGGCCGCTTTTTTCATTATAGATATTAGTCGCCTAACCCCAAGAAACAACTCGAATCAGCTACTTATACACACTGCATGATTTTTGTCAGGCCTAATTTATATTGTAATTGTTTTATGAAATAAAAAAAAAAAACAAAATTAAGTGCGGTAAAAATGTTTTTTTTTTATTTGAAATTATTGGATGGTGAGCCTCTTAAGAGGATTCTAACCCACGGCAAAAATCACCTTTTCCATGCACAAGGCGATAACGATTTCAACCCCTTAAATGTAAACAGATTTTGATCCATTTTTGATAGGTTGTAAGTCAGAATAATCGCTGAAATTAGTTTTGTATGACAATACTGAAACAACAATAAAACTGAATTTATTGATTATAGTGAAAAAACCAAAACGTATACCTATATTTTGTTCTGACTGGCAACCTATCAAAAATTGGTCAACATCGGTTAACATTTAAAGGGTGGAAATCGTTATCGTCTTTTGTATGAAAAGCCGTAGGTTCACACTCTTCTTAAAGACTAGCTTCAGATCCAGGGTTCCCATCCCGCTCTGGTGACACTCAGGAGTTCAGGAGACGTGCAATGACGGAGGAGACAGCACACCTGCAAATAATATATCATCCATAACCTTTCCCTACCATGAAAGAGTGACAAGTGACACGAGCGTCAGTCGTAGAGATGACAAATTCCAAGTGAAAATAAATTGTTTCATTATAAGCGTGTCTGGGCAACAATGTCGATTAAAATAATGCCGTTAATTTTCCAAGGCATGGCACTGGTAGCGCGCTTAAAATGGATTTTGCCGATTTTGGTACAACCCTATGTAAATAAAGACAAAAACTGACAACATCTTTCACCAAACCAGCGTCGTATTCCCCCAATAGATGGTACGACACATAGCTGAGTGAATACTATTTTCGCAGCAATATGTAACGTTTATTTAGATAACACAAATTGTCAGATAATTCAAACATTTTCATTTTGAGAAATAAATATTTTCTATTTCTATTTCACACAAATTAAACTAAGTTTTTATTATTTTATTTTTATAACAAGCTTTTTAGCCCGTTGCAATTAAATGCGTACACAAAATTCCGTGTCTGGGCTGTTGACCATTGAAGAGTTCCTTTATCTGGAGGTCGATTCAGGTCATGCTTACCAAAGGCTTGCTTAAAAATAGATGAGCTTACCTGTTCTTCTACACTGTATAATTCCTTCTCCTCCACACCATTGAATACAAAATCGAGCAACTTCAAATGTTTCTCCTTGTGTTTGGTTTCACTTGAACTTGTGACCTCACGAGATATCTTGTAAGACAGGGTAGTGCCACGCAAGATTTGTTGTATGTAGTTTAACTGAAAAACAAGATAAATCTGTGTTGGCGTGTAGCATGTCAAGTCCCCAGTCTGCATTGAGCCTGTATAATGGGACAATCTTTACATAAATCGATCTAGTCCCAACAGTAAGCTGTAACTAAAGGATTGTGTTATGGGTACTAGACGACGATATACATACTTATATAGATAAATAAATACTTAAATACATAGGAAACGTCCAATACTCAGGAACAAACATTCGTGCTCATCACACAAATATTTGCCGTTACCGGGGATCGAACCCGCGACCGCTAGCTTCGGAGGCAGGGTCACTACCAACAACGCTAACCGCGTCGTCAAACTGCGTCTTTATAATAGATACCTAACTCTAAATTGCTCTTTAATATACAAATCATGAAAGTATATATATGGTACATATAACAAAAAAAATAGTTTTTAAAATTTCGTGTGTCTATTTGTTCCGGTTAAACTTCGAAACGGCTGGACTAATTTTGACGTAACATTCAATGGCAGGTAGCTGATGTTATAAGGAGTAACTAAGGCTAATTTAATTTTAAAAACAGAATTAAGGTTCCGCGCAAAAAACCCATGAATTTTTGACCCAAACTCAGTCTACGCGGGTGAAACTTGTATAAAAATAGGTATATAATACGTTACCTTCTTATCAAATTCTTGTCCCATCCATTTGAAGGAAACTTTGATGACGGCTTCCAATAACTGGCTCGATTCACGAAGCGTGGCCAAAGTTGTCTGCAGGCGGCTTTCCAACACTGTTTAAAGAAATTAAACGCCGTGTGAAACTGCCATTATGACTGAGCGTAGCGAGGGATTAAAAGCACGAGATGCAAATAACTTTGTTGTAACACAAATTTTCAACAGGATCTTACTCTATATAACTACAGGTCATGTTTTGTTTAGTGTTCCACCGAAACATGATTTTCTGCCGAAACCGGAGGTTCAGCTTTGGTTCCAGTTTCGGTCGAAACCGAAACTTTTATAGATGTGTTAAAAAATAACTTCAATAAATCAATTCAATGATTTTAACTTAAAATATTTTCTCACTACAACTGCAGAATAAATATCAAGTGGCTTTCCAAAACTCGACTTACCTTGCATGTCGCAAACGGCTAGCAGATTCCTGGTCAGCCGGGCGGGCAGTTCTGTCGCTCCGTGCCGACAGATATCGCCCCAGTCGATACAACACAGGCCGCCATCTTGCGCGCACATTATGTTTTGCAAATGGCGGTCACCTAGGCCTGTGGGAGTTGGAAAAAGTAGTATATGCTGTAAAATCTAACTAAAACTGTTAAAATTGTAACAAACTCAGTTGTTTAGATAACTACTGTACTCGCTATATTTATTCCAGATTATAATGTATACTAGGACAAATATAACTAGCTTTAAGCGTATGGGAGTCAAAAATAAAATTACTCGCAACACCGGCCGCCTGCAAACAGTGCCTCGTCGCATGGCACTAGCGAAAAAAAATCCGCGTGTTATCGGCCCCACATACTATGAGCATTTACCCGCTGACCTAAAAAAGGAACCCAATGACGAATCATTCAAGCACCGTCTAAAAAACCTTTTGTTGGATAACGCCTATTACTCAGTAAGTGAATTTCTTGACATGAAATTGTAATTATGTTAAACTGTAAATCAATTGTGTAATTAAGACATCATAATTTTGTATCTCGAATTAGTGTATTTATTTGACATTGTTTCATATGATTATTAATTTTGTATACTTTTATTTAACTGAACTGACGATCATAATGTGAATTCTTTTAAATTGACTTAACTGTAATATTTAATTGTAATGTCATACTATGAAATAAATAAATCTAAATCTAAATCTAAATCTACCGGTGCTGCCATTTTTAACACGCTTTTATTAGGTTCACTTGTAACTAACAATGTAATAAAATCAATCAATTTTAACCTACTTCTAATTGTAGTATCGAAATTAAATTTGGTATATATATGTAGTTCAGAGCACAATACAATAATTTGATATCATCAAGTCGATCTAAGGATGGGATCAGGAGATGGACAGTGGATCTCGTCGGTGGCTACTAGTAAACTCCTCGAGTTCGGGCTGTTTTGTGTATTTTGACGAGTCAAATACATTACACTTGGTGGTAATGGAGCCAGGAGCGTGTTTTTTAGTTTTTTTAAACTATATATTTTTATTATTATAATCCCATGTTAATTAACCTAGTACGATGTGTACTTTTTAGGGTTCCGTACATCAAAAGGAAAACACGAAACTCTTATAGGATCACTCGTGTGTCTGTCACAGCCAATTTGCTCCGAAACTACAAGACCGATTGAGTTGAAATTTGGTATACATACTCGTATGTAAGTCGGTGACCGCAACACGGACGCGTGACGTAAATATATGAATTTTAAACATGGGGGCCACTTTTGGGGGGTTAATTAGAAAATTAAAAAAAAAAGTTATGCAACCTACATCGTATGACATATCAAATGAAAGGGCTTATTGTGAGGATCTTAAATATATATTTTTTCGAATTTTAAGTAAAATAGTTTAGAAGTTATTTAGGAAAATAGGCGAAAATTGACTCCCCCCACACTTATCTCCGAAACTACTGGGTCTACAATTTTGAAAAAAATACAGAAAGGTAGCTCTTTGCCTATAGATTACAGGAAAACCTATAAGAAGTCTATGGTATTTAAAATAACATAGTAAATTTCAGATAATCATCCCTCTCCACGCGAGTTTAACTCGCACTTGTTTTGAATTAAAGTTTTTGGTCTGTGGCACCTCATTGTGGTGGTTTAATAAAATCTGATTGCACTAATATATGGGAAAGAACAAAAATCTTTTTGATGAGAAACACCGCAAGAAATTTAGCAGTACGTCTTATTTTAATGTATACTTCTAATATCGAATCGTGTGTTATACTTACCCAACATCCAAATAATTATAGTCATATAGCCCAAAGAGTCTGTAAACTTCTGCTTTTTGGATATAAAATCTTGGACGCATGCGCTGTTTTGTTCTAAGGCGGACCTAGAAATAACGTTAAAATAAATAAAAAAACCGGACAAGTGCGAGTTAAAATCGCGTGGAGACGGTTCCGTTCCGTAAAAAACGTATGAAAACTTATATCGTGACATATCAAATGAAAGGGTTTGTGAGGTTTTTTTTTTTTTTTGGAATTTAAGATAGTTTGGAAGCTATTAAGGAAAATAGGCAAAATTTACTATCCCCCCCACCTTCTTTACGAAAATACTGGGCCAAAACTTGTGAATTATATACAGAAAATAGTTCTTTACCTATAGATTACAGGAAAACCTATAAGAAGTCTATTTAAAGTAACCTAGTAAATTTCAGATAATCATGTACGGAACGGAACCCTCTCCACGCGAGTTTAACTTGCACTCGTCCGTTTTTTTTTTAAGTTATGAGTTTTTTGCAAAAAAGTAGTCTCATCGGGCCAACGGTAAGTAATTTATAATCTTAAGTAGTCTTCTTGTGATATTTGAGTACCTCAAAGCGTGCGCTGGTATTTTGGCGCACAGCTCCTTGTGAGTCTGCAGGGAGGCGGCAATCGGAGAGTCGATCAGGTTGTGATCTGCTGGTCGCATGACGGTCGGCAGGACTGTAAAAAAAAGTACATATTTAATGTCACCAAATATTAAAAATAAATTAAAATCACATCACATCACCGACACTGATGCCCCCCCCGCAACCTCTGCGTGGGCGCAGCGGGCAGGGCGCTTTTACCGCGAGTGCCGCCATGCGAGTCCGAAATATATCGTATTATTTCTGACAATAAATCGTGAGTAAAGTGTGTATTTCAAGTTTTAATTAAAAACTTAATTAAAACGTGGCAAAGGGCCACAGACCAAATAACCTTTTCATCACACTTACTCGGAAAGGGTGTTATTATTTATACGCAAGCATATAGAGCAACTATAGCCGATTTAACTCCTCTATGGGCGCCGCCGTCAGCGGGAGTTATAAACCATACAAAATCCATAACTCCCTAGGGAGTTATGGATTTTGTATGGTTTCGAACTCCCGCGGGCAGTTAAGTGCGCCAGGTCGGCGGAGCTGCTCGAGAGCCGCAGCCGGCGGGGCGCGCGACCGCAAGCCGGCGGAGCTGCCCCGCGCTGATCGCAACGTACGCTCAGTTTATGAACACCCACCTGATGGTAATTCACGATGTAAAATGGAAATAAAATTTATATATATACTTTTTTAACCGACTTCAAAAAAGGAGGAGGTTATTTTGTCTAATTTTTATTTCATTTCCTCGCAAATGTGATGAAAAACATTGTGTGTATCACGGGCAGTAAGGGGATAACAAACTCGAGTCATAAAAGCCCTCGCCTATCGGCGTCGGGCTTCTAACAGGCTCTCGTTAGTTATCCCCTTCTTACGGCCCTAGATGCACAATGTACTAAAAGACATCATAAGCGGCTAAGGCCTAACTTTTACTTTATAGGGTCGAGGTTATGCGCCCGCGCCGCCGCTGGCTTTTTGCCTTCAACGCTAGCAGCGGTCGCCCGGCTGCGGAGTCTATTGGACATATTGTCTATGAGAAATTTATTACCATCGATGTTATGAGTTGATTCGATCAGCGCACGCAGTCTCGCATGGTTCTCAAGATACTCTATCAGAGCACTTTCTTCGTCCAGTAGAGTTACCTGCAAATAAGAACATCTTGGACATTAAATATTTTCACTTTTGCTCATAGTATGACGCACCCTTAGAACTCTTATATAGCCTATGACACTCGCACGTCCTCCAAGAATCGTATGATACTCCATTGATTAAAATCAGTCCAGTAGTTCAGGAGCTAAAGTGGAAGTTGGTGGGAACTAATGCAAATAGCCCTATCAAACTCAAACTGTTTAGTCAGCAAATTGGCCACCTGTGGGCTCTCTTACTTGTCACATGAATAAATTAAAATGGGTTCAATCTACCAGCGCTTCGGACAGGACCATCATTACTGAGAAGCGCCGCAAGAAACTCAGCAGAAAGGCTTAGTTTTACATCATACATACAAACTCAAATAGAAACATTACACAGTAATAAAGCAATCAATACATATAAAACAGTACCGTGACTCACTTATAGACAACGCACAGCCTAAACGGGTGCTCCCAGAAGTTTGAAATTTGGAGAAGACATTCCTCGAGTACCCTAGAGCTGCACT
The DNA here is from genome assembly GCA_947859335.1 of Tortricodes alternella. NCBI lineage: Eukaryota > Metazoa > Arthropoda > Insecta > Lepidoptera > Tortricidae > Tortricodes > Tortricodes alternella. The sequence continues at coordinate 4,891,755 of OX401972.1, forward strand.
AAGGAGGGAATTTTTGAAATTCCATCCCTAAAGGGGTGAAAAGGGGTGCTAAAGTTTTTATGGAAAATACCACGGGCGAAGCTGTGGCGGGTCCACTAGTAAATGATAATTATTAAAACGAATAAAAATAAAAGCGATTATCGATCAAACAATAAATATGAAAAACTATATGTCATTATCTAATCCCGGTTATGCCCGGATCCTGTCGCAGTACTCACAGTGTAGCTGCCCGCGCCTGCGCCACCCCCGCACAGTGCGCCGGCGCACGCGCTCGCCCGCTGCGCCGCGGCGTCGCTCGCTAACCGCTCGCCCGTCTTGTGTATAGCCCTCTTTATCTTGCCGTTTGACAGGAGAAATGACAAAACCACGGGCCGACGGATAGAGTCGGTGAATACTTGGATCTTAAAAATATTAATACATATAAAACAGCCTCTATTACAGTACCGGGACTCACTTATAGACAACGCACAGCCTAAACGGGTGGTCCTAGAGGTTTGACATTTGGAGGAGACATTTCTCGAGTACCCTAGAGGTGCACTAACGAGGGATTATTTGAAATTACATCCCTAAAGGGGTGAAAGGTGATAAAGATTGTATGGAAAAAACCGCGGGCGAAGCTGTGGCGGGTCCACTAGTTGAATAATAAAGTTTTAAACCCGATTCGATCTTGCGTGAAATGACATGTGTGATAGTTGAGTCAATTTTTTTTAGGGCAAAGGTTCTGTCGTATACGCCTAAGTCAATTAAAATAAAATACATTTTAATGTGGATTCAATGAATTAATTAATTCTATCTTTATTGCACTGTAAGAAACAAAACAAAGAACAACAAAAGAAAAGGGGGACTTAATGCTGAATTATACGTATACAAACCAGAATCCATATATTTTAAATGGTTGCCAATAGTAGAGATACAGCGGATATCCGGTTACTATCCGATATCCGGGATATCCGGCCATGATTTTACTATCCGGCAGGATACCGGATAGCAAAGGCTACGATCACAAATAGGATAAAACTAACTGACATTGAATCGTTTATTAGATTAGATTAGATTAGATTATTTATTTCTCAAGATAAAATACATTATAAATTGCACATGTCAAAATACATGGATCTAAATTGAGATTGTCAGTAATTTAATTAAAATACAATGAAAATAGAATAAAATTACAAGTTCAACAGAATTAATACTTAAGTCATACAAGTTACAGATTAGTTTAAAAATTGTATCTCCATAAAGGATCGTCCTTATAAAATAACAATAACAATACACGGGAAAAATGATAATTTAGTTACATACTATGTCAAAATACACAATATAATCGGAATTTAAAGTCAAATAGCTTAAAATTTAAATTTTAATGTCCATAAGCTCATTTACCGAGTATAATGGATTTTTCAACAAAAGATTGTTCAGCCGGCGTTTAAATGTTTCGTCAGATGGTTCAAGTCTAAGATCAACGGGCAGACGCTCATAGTAAGTAGGTCCGATGACGCGCGGATTCTTCCCTGCAAGTGCCATGCGACGGGGGACTGTTCTCAAACGCCCGTTACGGCGGAGCTGCTTACCAGGAATATTTTTTATTTCTGATGAATTTTTATTTGTTTAATCCCATCTCTGATCCAAGCTTTTACTAGCCGGTATCCGGCCGCATAGTAAAATAATATCCGGATAGGCCGGATACCGGGTAGTATCCGGATATTCGTTGCATCTGTACTTTAGAGATGGTTTGTGTGCGCCCACTATCCGTTGCATCTGTAATTATAAGGGCTGTATAAGCCGGCCAGTCATATAAAATTACCTTGTCATAAAACTTGACAACCCTCTCTTTCTTCAAGCCGAAGAGCTTCGCCACGTTCGTCTCTTCTCGATGCTCCAACAGAATCGGACACAAGTCTGTGAGACGCAGAGTTGTTTGTGGTTCCTTCTGAAGTGCTTTATTGATAGAGTTAAGCTTCGCTGCCGCTTGTGTTAAGAATTGTGGCGTTGATTCTAAAAATACATCGTAATCTTTATACCTCGCCCGTTGTAAAAAGAGCGCTGGCGGCCATGCATTTAATATTGCCGTCAGCGCTCTTTTTACAAGGAGCGAGGTTTAACTGAATGTCAACGAATTAAACCACGTGACTCAGCTAACCAGCCAATCCAGGCGTTTTTTTAGGGTTCCGTACCCAAACCCTATTACAAAACGGGACCCTATTACTAAGGCTCCGCTGTCCATCTGTCCGTCCGTCCGTCTGTCACCGGGCTGTATCTCATGAACCGTGATAGTTAGACAGTTGAAATTTTCACAGGTGATGTATTTCTGTTGCCGCTATAACAACAAATACTAAAACACAGAATACAATAAATATTTAAGGGGGCTCCCATACAACAAAGGTGATTTTTTTGCTAGTTTTTGCTCAATATTGATAACGCCAACAGGTAGACGCTTGAAATATTCACAGAATATGTAGATATATATTCACTTTAAAAATAAAGTATTAAATTAAAATAAAATAAATATTTAAGGGGGGCTCCCAGACAACAAACGTGATTTTTTTGCTTGATTATAGATAATGGTGCGGAACCCTTCGTGCGCGAGTCCGACTCGCACTTGTTTATCTATGGTATGTTTGATTGGCTGGAGTAGCTGAGTCACGTGGGTAACTTTGTTTACATTTAGTTAACTACCTAAAAGGTCTCTACCCATTAGACTGTATCATACCATGACCGTGGTAGGAACTACTATTCATATTTTCAACTAAAATGTAAATTACAAACAACTTTTTCTATTCAATTCAACAACAATTCTACTTTCGTTCAGCAAAACACCAACATAATGGCGGCAATTCGATCCTCCGTCAAGACCATTTTTTTTATCGTAGACAAACGAATGAAGTCTCTATTCTCATGTCACTCGAGATCAAATGTTGTGCAGTTTATATTAAAAAAACATACTGAATTGACGTTTCGTATCACTAACTGTTTTAATATCTATGGATACTAGAATAGAGACCCACTTGAGTTTTGACAGCTGTTCCAAATTTAATCTCATTTCTATACTAAAAACGATACGGGAATAAAATTGCAGCACTCGTTTTACCTAATTGGTTGTCAAAATGGTGGTCATTTCCTACGGTTTTTGATTACACTATGGAAGTTTTATGATATGGGTGTAGATAAAAAAAATTGTGTTGCCATTTGCAAAAGCTTATGGCCCACCCTGTATAAGCTTGGACCTCTTGATCGTTATCATGGTACTCACCAAATTCATACATTTCATACAGCTCCTCCTTATATTTGTTGAGTAGTCTATAACTAGGTCCAGTGTACGGATTCTCATATATTTTCGTAATCATTCGATCAAATGTTACTTTCCAAAGACTTGCATCTGTAAAAATATGTCATCAGCTGGGCAGCGCATAGTAGGAATGGGCAGTAATCCCCACGCGGGCTCAGTGCGGATTGGGGACTTACACTCATACAAAGATAACAGCACACCCCTTTGATCTTTTTAGGGTTCTATTGCTTAGAGGACAACGTCCGTCCGTCTGTCAGAGGCCTTTAGCTCAGCAACGGTAAGAGCTAGAAGGTTGCAATTTTCACAGAATAGGTATGTGATGTTATGGCATGAATACTAGCAAATAATAAAAATATCAAAACGTTTTAAGCCTGAGAAGCTCCCCATACATTTATACCCTAAAAAAATTCTGTTCTAAGACCAACTTTGTTCGAGCTGTATTTCCATAACGGCTTATGTTTCAGCTATCAAATTCGGCCTGATTTACGCTATACTCCAAAGTCTAACAATAAATATCAACTTAATTGTTTTCTTTTATAGAAATGTGAAAAATATGCTCAAATAAAACGAGGAAATTACGCCTTCAGAAAATCTGCCTACTTGGTTGCAACTGTCAAAGTTCTTATAACATTAACATAAATTCTATTATTAATTGGTTGAGACCATGCTAAATTGGCGGAGTACGGAACGTTTAATTATTTATACAAATAAATGAAATTTAAGTGTCCGTTTGTAATGTCAAAATAACAGCTTTTTACTAAATGCATATAAAAGAATATACGGTACTTATAACAGCAAAATATTGTTTCTGTCTGTCTGTCTCTTTGTTCCGGGTAATCTCCGAAACGGCTGAACCCATTTTGATGGAAACTTTCACTGGCAGATAGCTGATGTTATAAGGAGTGACTTAGGCTACGTTTATTAAAAAAAAAGAATTAGTGTTCCACGCACAAAATCTTGGAATAAAACATAGGATACATTTCATTCCAATCCCACAGCTAGTTTTTATATAAAATATGTAACTGTTGTCACCTTGATTCTTCAAAGCTCTCAGCAACTCTTCACAGTAATGACCCAGCAAGTGGTCTGAGTCGCATACTATTTGCAAACATCTCTTATATTTCTCCATAATATCATCCCGTGACGCTATCACGCTATAATTCTTTAGGAGGTGCGCAGGGAATTTAGATGTGTTTTTCTCTAAAAGTTTGAGCGTGAACTCATCTAAAGTTGGTGTGAGAGATGCCAGCTAAAAATTAAACTTAATTTACTACAAAATAACGAACTACCCCTACTTAGCCCCTTTAAGGGGTGAAATTTCAATAATCCTTTCAGCGCTCACTTCGTTAAATAAAGAATTCCTCTGCTAAATTTCATGCTTCTAGACCCACCAGTTTAGGCTGAGCGTTGTCTGTCAGTTAGCCAGTTGAGGTTTTATTAACCCTTATCCGGGTAGAGGGGTTTTATCGACCATCGAGGGGTTCAAATTCTAAATACAAGTAGTATTTAGAATTTGAACCTTGGAAACTAAATAGTAAGATGCAAATTCAATTGCATTTATAAAAAAAATAGCTTCTAAATGATTCCCTAGCAAGTGACAAACATTAAACTGTATTTGAATTTTACGTGGCATATCTGTATGTATGGGGCCCACTTAAGGGTTAAGCAGAATCTTCTACATTGTCCTTACTGACTGAGTTATAATCGCCTATCCAAAATCAATAAAGCTAGAAACATGCTACTTCCTTTTTTGACGTAAAGACTAATTAGGAAAGGATTTTTTTTAAATCAACCCCTAAATGGGTGAGTTTAGGTCAAGGTTTGCATGGGAAAAAAAATGCGCATGTTAACCTAAAATTTAGTATAAGATAATGTAGTAAAAAAATATAAACGTATTTAGCCGATTGTAAAAATTCAACCCCTAACGGGGTTAAATTAAATTACTCGGGGACGCTGTGACGGGTCTTTAGTTTATGACATAAATATAACTTTGAAAGATTGTATCCACTTATTTTATGGGTTTAACCTAAATACATGATTGATTGATTAATATTCACCTTTTCCAATAACCTTCGACTCATTTCCGCCTCCATTTTGCATGGATACTCATCTAACCTGTTTAACAGAATCGCCAGAAGCATGTCAACCCTCGGCGTGTTCAGATCAACCGCTTGACAGAATACGTGTGAAATGTTTGAGAGTACGCTGTCATGGTCCAGATCGCCTGTAATAAAATACGAGAATTAAATACTCTTGAATCAAACTTAGGTAGTATTTTTCAAATATTTCATCAAATCGAAAAAAATAAGTGTGTGTATGTGTCAGCTCCGACGCACGAAAGGAGTTTACTCCTTACGAACAATTATAAAATAAACCAGTACCCATCATACCATGCTGTCATATTTCATTTTGACATTTTACAGTAAATAATATTTTCTTGTTAATGAATGAATATAAACATGTCACTCATTGAATACAATAATTAATTGACACTTCGGGTCCTGTCGTCTTCCGATTCAGATCCGAGTTTTACCGATGGGAACATATTATTCACTATATCTGTATGCAATGGGAAGCGACCGAAGCATCTTCGGCTAACATCGTGTAATTTCGTGTGACTCCGCCGTGTGACATCGTAGTTTGATTTTACTATATGAAAATCGATTCTTAAAGAGTAAACTCCAAAAAAACACAATATTCAAAACGTTTCTTTTTCACTCGTCACATGAATTAATAAAAAAACTCCGACTAGTGAGGAATTGGGGAACCTGCAGTCTACAGGTGATGCTGCAGCATCTGGTCGAGGTTATCATTTTCTTGCAATATCATCGAAGTAACAGGATATCAAATTTCGAACTGATCACACCTGTGGAAGTGGCTCACATCCCTTCAACTAGAAAAGAGCTGATGATCTTCAGACGGAAGAACAGATTTTCTTGAATCATACGCTAAGAACACTCTAGATTAAGTCACCTTTCAAACAAAAAAATCTGAATCAAAATCTGTTCATCCGTCTGGGAGCTAAGATGCCACAGATACACAAATACACAAGTTAAACTTATAATCTTATAATAATAAGTTGACTCCACCAGCGCTTCAGACCGTCGTTACTGAGAAGTGCCACAAGAAACTCAAGGAAATCGGCCAAGTGCGAGTCGGACTCGCGCACGAAGGGTTCCGTACCATTATCTATAAAGACGGCAAAAAAATCATGTCGGTTGTAATATGTATTTTATAGTTTTTTAGTATTTGTTGTTATAGGGGCAACAGAAATACATCATCTGTGAAAATTTCAACTGTCTAACTATCACGGTTCATGAGATACAGCCTGGTGACAGACGGGCGAACGGACGGACGGACGGACGGACGGACAGTGAAGCCTTAGTAATAGGGCCGCGTTTTACCCCTTGGGTACAGAACCTTAAAAAGAAACCTCAAAGCTCGAGCGGCTTTAATGGCACGACGTTTATGATTGCCGTACCGCCATTATATTTTTCATCACACTTGCAAAGAAAAATAAGGTAAAGCTTAATATTTTTAATAGCAACGTTTTTAAATAGCGGCGGCGTGCACGTGTATTGTGCCGTAATATACTATACAAAAACCATCACGCACGCGGCTCGTATCTTAACCGTACGATCCGTTTTTCTAGCATACAATCCTAATAATTATGAGAAGTATTTACCTGTATCCCAAGAGTCGTCATAATATGTCATGGCGATTTCAGATATCGCACTTACAGCCTTCGAGGATTTACTCCAGTCAACGTTCTGAGCTGTCTGGTTGACTTGAACCAATATTGTTTGGAGCTCGTTGTAAGATAGAGCTGTAAGGGAATAGATAAGCTTTAAAAATAATAATATAATTAGTAAATCTATCTATATTACGAAATCTCAAGACTATAAAACCTGGGGTGTAGACATCCGCTCTGAAAGGATTTTACGAAAGTCCAGTGAAAGTCTGTATGGAAATGACTCTTACTATTTTGAAGCACATAAATGTAGAGGATGCACAGACCTCATAGAGGCAAAGAACTATAAGCGACGGGGCTCCGGACTGTTCATGCTTGCAAGGTCCAATTGTATGTGTGATATCCAAAATTGACGCGAGAGATTTCATAGTGTTCTCTATACTATATTTTATAGTTTTCTTTTTTGTTGATTATTCAACAACCTTATACATTTTTATTCGTTTTAATAATTATCATTTATTACTTTATTACTTTGTAATGTTTTCATTCAATTATATTCAAGTTTGTATATTCTGGAAGCTTTCTGTATGATTTGAAAAGATGAATTTCTGCTGAGTTTCTCGCGGCGCTTCTCAGTAATGATGGTCCTGTCCGAAGCGCTGGTAGATTCATTTTGTTTTATTATATTACGTGACACGTAAAAGAGCCCACAGATAACCAACTTGCTGAATAAAAGATTCGATTTGATTTGCTACACGATGGCAAGGGTGTCGCATAACCTCGAACGCACCAATCACAGCGCTGTAAAAACCCTGCGCGCGCGCAAGTCTGGCAGTTTTATTTGCTAGTAAAAGTTAGGCTAAGCGACGTCTTTAGGATATTGGTCTGTACAGGGACATGAAACTTACATTTGATGTCTTTATGAAGTGTCAACATAAGATGACACATTTCTATAGTTATCGCTGGATCTGTTGACAATTCCGGAGTATATGTTTCTGTAAAAATACATTTAAAATGAAATAAGTGATCAGGTGAAATAAGTAATAGGAGTTAAACTGAGTGACAGGATAAGAAATAGTGAGATAAGGAAACGTTGTGGTCTGAAAGAAGATGTAGTGACAAAAATTGAGAAAGGTATGCTGAGATGGTTTGGCCATGTCGAGCGAATGAATGAAGAACGATTGACGAAAAAAGTGCATAAGGCGAGTGTGAATGAAAGGGTTGGAAGGGGTAGACCTAGGCGGACGTTTCGAGACCAAATCGGGGACGTCTTGAAAAAACGCCAGGTCAAGAGTACCCTAAACCGAAGAGCATGTATGAAGGGAATAATGAAAGTGGACGAAGCGAAACAAGTATGTAAGGATCGTAGCAAGTGGAAAGAAGTGGTCTCTGCCTACCCCTACGGGAAACAGGCGTGATTATATGTATGTATGTATGTAAGTAATCAGGGCCCTGCCCGTCCATGCGGTGGCTACGAATAGCATCACCCCATCTCCTCGTGGTGTCGTAACACGCGACAAAGGGCCCGACTAAAGGCGGCAAGGTCAGCATACTTATGGCCGAATTCAGAAAAGCCACTCAAATTGGTCTTTAATTAAAGTGACGTTTCAGTGACGTTTCTGTATATGTTGACAACCAGTTGAGGGACATTTATCTATTTAATATCTAATGAAATGCTTAAGTGGCGTTTCTGAATTCGGCTGTTAGAGTACTAAGTATCATGAAATACTGTGGTTGTCAAATAAATTACATTAATAAGTTAAAACTGAATCGACAAAAAAGTCCGTATAATAGGAATGTTTCCTCAAAAAACCTAATTAGTCCGTCATTTACATTATAAAAAAATATTGAACACGTATTTTTTCTTTTGTCAATTAACCTTTTGACCGGCCCAGTCGGCTGCAGTCGTCAGCGGATACAGGGTAAATAAGTCCTTCAATACCTTGACTTAAAGTTGAAATTAGTGTTACTTCACAGACATGCTCGGCGGTCAAAAGGTTAAACAAAAAACGACGAAGATATAGCGCGTTGAAGTTCCGCGTGACGTCACGACTGCACACGTTTTACCATTAAGTGACGTCAGGAGCCCCCACTCCCGAACTTTGGCGCGTGTTATCTTTGTCAATTTTGATTGATTTGATAAAGGAGAAAATACGTGTTTTATATTGTTTGATAATATAACCTTAAATATATTTTATTTCTAGTTACGTAATTCAAATATTATAATTTTTATTCATGACGACTGTACTAATTTAATTTTAATATGCTATATATTTTACAAAAACTTCATCCACAACATGCTTCGTCAAGCAGTAACAAGGATAAAATCCGCCACAGGGTTCGTCAGCTGTAAACAAACACACAAATATAAAATAAAATAACTAAAAACATTTTTACACCCCGTCACCAAAAGGAACGCATCGGAACGCCCCTGGCTCAAAAGTTCCCATCACACTAGCGGCATTGCCGCGTTGGATAGCCAAAGAGATCCTCTGTACCAGGAACGATCCAGAGCGGGGATCGCAGCCCCTCTCTCCGCAGACCCACCTCCCCAATGAAATCCTTGGCCTCTGAACCCCAAGGACCAGCAGTTTCGACAGCTACTGGAACAAAGTCGTACGTTGACTCCAGGGCAGCGTACTTCGTATGCTTAAGCCTTCCCGCAGTTTCCGCTGCAGATCCGGCCGATCTAAGAGTCTGGCTTAAATGGGAAGGAGCAAAAGTGCAAACACAGGTTGCATCCCACAGGAGACAGCGACCCCTCTGCCATGGAACCAACGTCAGACCGTCTGGTCTTTTGCCATCCGTACGGCTCAATCCAGGGGGCTCCGAGACACAAGGCACATTACACAAAACCAAAGCCCGACGAATAATATCATTGATCGCATGATGACGAGAGAACCGGCCCGCACTTCTCTGGCAACTAAGACCGTGATGGCCGCTTTCTGCTACCTCTGTTCCACAAATACAGCAAATATAATCTAACTGATAGCTTATTAGAATTATTTATTTTTTACACAGACAATGTCCCTTTTAACGAACCTACTCACAAAATTTGACGAGAATCGGTTGAGAAATGCGACCTGTAGAGGAGAACAGACGGACATACGAAAGCATTTTTGCCCAAAGTGAAACGGTTCGTCCCGGTCAATTAAAAAATTCACTGATATTAAATATTGCTGAAATAATAAATAACGGTGTCATATTGGGTCTCCACTCAGCATCATTAGCACTTACTAGCTTTCTCCAGAACGTCTCTCAGGAGTTGAGGGTCATTCCTCTCCAGACCAACGTGTCTCATCGCCAAAAGCTTTTCACGCAGCCACGGCAATGTCTCACTTTTACACAAATCCCTGAAAATAGTTCAATGTTCAACCGGCAAAGTCACAGTTGGACGAGCGGGTTTCGAAGTCGAGCCGTAGGAGAGGACTTAAAGAATAAGTTGAACATTTACTGAAACACGCATTGCCATGCCATTTTTAATGATTTTTCAACCAATTTTGGAACTCAGGCTAGGGTATTTAATTCTCCTAATTTATGAATATTTTAATTTATTTTAGCCATAATTTCATATCAAACGTATCCAAACTCATACAAATGTCAGAACTGTTAGATATCCAGAAAACAACCGTAACAGCCAAAAAAGCTTAGGTCGATTGAAAATTATGTCATAAGTATAATTAGGACAAACAACTTTCGGGCAAACACTTGAACGTTTTTATTCATCGTATACATTGTACGAGTCATGACAGTTTAGTATCTATATTTGTATGTATGTATTTATTAGAAATGCAACGGATAGCGGTTTGGCCGGATATTGGATACCGGACATCCGGCATGGCCATTGGCCGGATAACCGGCCATTTACACAGTCTTATTTTGCCTGATTCATACGCTAGGAGCTATGAACCAAGAAAACATAACGCATTAATCAAGCAATAATAGACGTTAGTACAATGTTATAAGAACTGTGATGTCGGCAATATTTACTGAGTGTGCGATGGTGCTCGCGTTTTGGCACCAGTAGTACTTACTCCACGTTTCTTTTAACACAATCTAGTACTGTATTAGGTAAACCCATCTCGTTTGCTCTCGTGCACCATTTCAACTCGTGCGAGCGAGACAGCTTGTTTATCCTGTCTGCGTCTATTTCGCTGTGTTGTAGCGAATTGTAGTACGATGACCTAAAAAAAAATTTATTGGTATTCATTTTATGCATTACTAGTTTTTGCCAGCAGCTTCGTCGTAAGGACAGGAAATACTTTTTTATTTGATGAACTCTATCATTCGGTTACCCATTTGTTAGGAAAACCCTTTCATTTGGTTACCCAATCGATAGGGAAATCCTATGATTTGATTACCCAATCATTAGGGAAACCTTATCATTTGATTACCCAATTGTAAGGGAAACCTTATCATTTGATTACCCAATCGTAAGGGAAACCTTATCATTTGATTAACCAATCGTTAACCTTTTGAACGCCACAGCTAAGGGCGAAAAAGCGTGCCACGAGCGCTCGAGGACGGCTGTAGCCGACGCAAATGTATGGAAAACGGCGTCAGAGGCACGGAAATCTGCTGTCGGCTGGAGACGACTGGGGCGTTCAAAAGGTTAAGGAAACCTTATCATTTGATTACCCAATCGTTGGGGAAACCTTATCATTCGGTTACCCAATAGTTAGGGAAACCCTATCATTAGATTACCCAATTGTTATGGTTTCCCTATCGATTGTGTTACCATATCGTAATGTAAACCTTTTCGAATTAGTTAACCTATTCCATTGCACTCACCAACTCCAATGGGGTTACCCTATCAATTGTCTCTCTTTTCCGTGCAGCTTATTGAAGTAGTGTCAAAGGTACCTACGGCTCAAATCCGTCCAGCCGTTGAAGCGTGAAGGAATAACAAACATACTTAATCACACACACACAAACTTTCCCATTTATAATATTAGTGTGACTTACCTGATCATAAGCCTAGCTGCCCACTCCGATAAGCACTCTGCAGTCGTGAAGATATTGTGTTGCAGAGCACCCTTCAGTTCACATGGATTATGACGCCACAAAACCGCTTCAGTAATCTTAAAGAAATAATAGTTCACATAAAAAACATGCTTTTATCAGTAAAGCACTAAAAAGTACAAAATACTCTCATCACCAAAGTAATGTATTGGACTCGTCAAAACGAACCGAATGAGTCCAAACTCGAGGGGTTTACTAGTAATAATTGAAGAATTCCACTATACACCTCCTGGCTCCATGGTCAGATCAGCTTGGTGGTCCAAATTATTACTTTTTTATTATTATTACAGTACAGCGATCTCTTCTAGACATACCGCGGATATTTTAAAATGTTTCCTGCAGTAAAACGAAGGCAAAAAAGATGTGATCTTACCGCTATACAGCGATCTCATCTAGACATACTTACCGCGGATATTTCGAAATGTTTCCTCGGCCATCTGTCAATACTTCTTAACCAACTCATGGCGTTAGCTCCCATTTCTTGCTTATAGGAGGCGACCATTTTGTCGAACCAGCATTGCGAGTCCGCGGGAACTGTAACAGTTTCATTATCTGCCCTTACACTGGCGCAGGCCTCATCTCGTAATGAGTAAGACTGAGCAGTCACTACGCGGGCCCAGTGCAAATCGGGCAAAGTTACGCAGATACAAAACACAAAGTTACGCAGATACGAAACACGAATTTACACAGATACAAAACAAAAAGTTACGCAGATACAAAACACAAAGTTACTCAGTTACAAAACACGAAGTTACTAAGTTACAAAACACAAAGTTACGCAGATAGAAAACACAAAGTTACGCAGATACAAAACACAAAGTTACGCAGGTACAAAACACAAAGTTACGCTGATACAAAACTCAAAGTTACGCAGTTACAAAACATAAAGTTATGCAAATTTAAATATATCTGTGGTATATATTAAGTTTACTAATAAATTATATATTTAGAAGGCAATTTTTTTTAATTAAACTATTATTACCTTCATACAAATCCAAGTGCGTAACAAAGTCTTTTTTATCCACCCAAAGTGGAGGCAAGGCTGACTTTTGTATAGACTTTTTCTGTTGTAAAGTTAGACTTTCCCAATTAGCCAACATGCCAAACGTACATTTAAGATCTGAAAATAATAATTTCTGTTACTACATATAAAATTGATATAGCAAAAACCGGACCAGCGAGTCGTTCGGCGTGGCGACAAAGTCATAGAAAACCCGATTATCGGATTTTCGGCACTGAGTGTGTTAATCTCGGTATATAGGTTTTACATTTTTTATATTCATACCAATATTACAAACGCGAAAGTAACTTCGTCTATCTGTCTGTTATACTTTTACGGCTAAACCGCTGCACCTAATTTTGATGAAATTTGGTATGGAGATAGTGACCTCTGCGGAAGAACAATATTAATTAACAGGAAGTATATTAATTATATTTTTAAGATATATTTCCACGCAGACGAAATCACGGGTAAAAAGTAGTGTTAATAAGTGGCCTCATAGGATATTTATATGGGAAAATTGTTCGCAAATCAATTTACCTTTTATAGAAAACGTTGTAGTGTCATCCATAGATACATCTTGTGAATTTTCTGATACACTAAAAAAACAATTAAAACAAGTTATGATCAAAAAACACAATTGGTTACAAAAAAACCGGACAAGTGCGAGTTAAACTCGCGTGGAGAGGATTCCGTTCCATACATGATTATCTGAAATTTACTAGGTTACTTTAAATACCATAGACTTCTTATAGGTTTTCCTGTAATCTATAGATAAAGAATAAAGTTTCTGTATTTTTTTCAAAATTTTAGCCCATGAGTTTCGGAAACAAAGGGGGGGGAATGGTCAAGTTTTGCCTATTTTCCGAAATAACTTCCAAACTGTTTTACTTAAAATTCATAAGAAAATATATTTAAGATCCTCACAATAAGCCCTTTCATTTGATATGTCACACGATATAGGTTGCATAACTTTTTTTTTTTTAATTTTCTAATTTACTCCCCAAAAGTGGCCCCCATCTTTAAAATTCATATATTTTCGTCACGCGTCCGTGTTGCGGTCACCGATTTACATATGTATACCAAATTTCAACTCAATCGATCCAGTAGTTTCGGAGCATATTGGCTGTGACAGACGGACAGACAGACAGACATACAGACACACGAGTGATCCTATAAGGGTTTCGTTTTTTCCTTTTGAGGTACGGAACCCTAAAAACAACGACAAACCCGACTACATAACTTCATAATATAAAAGAGAAACAACATTGATTCTGGCGCGCTTCAACATGGAACTAGCAAACGGTGACTCTCTATAGAATACTCGCAAAAACATAACCCTCCTTTTTGCTTCGCAGGGTAAAATTGAGAAATGTATGAACGTTATCCAGAACGTGATCCTTAAGCTTTAAATTTAAAGTGCATATTTTAATGCTTTCTGATGTGAGATTAATTACTCACCCAAGTAGATAGATCTCGTCGCCACGGTGACGCATGATAACTTCTTCATACAGAAGCGAAGTCAGAGAAGCACCTTCAGTGCCTCCAGTTATATTCTTCAGTCGTTCTGCAGGGACTAACAGACTAACAAAAAGTTCGTGTTAATAGTTTTGTTAACCGACTTCAAAAAACAAAAAGGAGGAGGTTCTCAATTCGTTTGTATTTTTTTTTTGTTTGTTACTTCAGAACTCCGTCATTTATAAACCGATTTTGAAAAATCTTTTATCTACACCCATATCATAAAACCTCCATTGATTAATCCAAAACCGTATGAAATGACCACCATTTTCACAACCAATTAGGAAAAACCAGTGCTGCGATAAAGAAATAACATGACTTCTTTATCGTTTTTAGTAAAGAAATGAGATTAAATTTGGAACAGCTGTCAAAACTCAAGTGAGTCTCTATTCTAGTATCCATAGATATTAAAAAGTTATTGATACGAAACGTCAATTCAGTATATTTTTTTAATATAAACTGCACAATATTTGATCTCGAGTGACGTGAGAATAGAGACTTCATCGGTTTGTCTATGATTTTAAAAAAAATAGTCTTGACGGAAGACCGTATTTGCCGCCATGTTGACGTTTTGCTGAACGAAAGTAGAATTGTTGTTGAATTGAACAGAAAAAGTTGTTTGTAATTTACATTTTAGTTGAAAATATGAATAGTAAGTAGTCTTCTCGGAGTGTGTGTGATGTGAAAATGCGCCGGATATCGGAAATATGCAGCCACGATTGCAACAAATAACTTGTTGCCAGAAAATATTGTTTCTGAACCCATCATGGAGGATTTATAATATGTGTGTAGATAAAGTTATGTATGCAACTCTGCATAATTTGGCCTTAAAACACACGTGCGATCTTATTATCAAACTCGCTAAAGCTCGTTTCATGAAAACCGCACTAGTGTTTTAAGGCCTATCATTATGCAACCGTTGCATAAACTACTATTTTTAATCGGTAGGGTATACCTCCAGTTTGGTCCCGTTGTAGTCAAAGTCGAGTTATTATGAGAGGATCTATGAGGAATCGATGGAACTCTTCAAATATTATAGACAAGCATATACCAATTTTAGTATTTTCTGTAATAACTCAAGCAGTTACGTTTCAAAAGCATTATTTGGTGAAGTGGAACTGTTGATAATGATGTTGACTAATGATAAGACCATGGATGATCACCGGAACTCCTAAGTGTTGAGTATTGCACGGTTGGCGATTAAATTGCTGTATAAAGTTCTGAAGCAACTTATGACCATGAAGATTCATGTAGTAAAATTCAAGAACCAGGAGAACTCCTCAACGATTGACATCCTTGCACCGTGGATAGCAACAGTTTGTAAATGGTGATGAGCAATTGGCATTATGCTATTGTTACTTGATGTAGCAAATGTGTGGCGTTAAATCACAGGATAATAAATAGTGTGAAAAAAAAACTTACTTTTCAAAGGCTATTTGAACTCGGTTTTTTATTTTATAAATTATAGATTATTATTATTATTATTACAGCAATTTATACCATTCATAATTTTAAAAACTCATATAAGGGACCAATCATCGACCATATACAACATGTAAAAATAAGTGCCCAACAGTGGGGCCAATTCGCAAGTGTATTCAGTAAATTTAAAAGTCACTAAACCCTAAAATAAGAAACGTCAAACTTGATTTTGACAGCTCTGTGCTAAACAAATCCAGTATTACGTTTCTTATTTTAAGTTTAGGAAATTATAAATTAAGATGACGCCAAGTTTCGAATTGGACCCAGTGTCCTAATAACTCACCTTTGCAAGCTGCCTCCACAGCCAATCAGGACCCTACACACATCAACGCAGAGCGGCGTCACACTTGTGGGCTCTCCAGCTAACACTGTGCCCATCAGTGGGACGAGGGTAGAGGCCAAATCGAACCCGGTACCAGCTACTATAGACTGTAGGGCTTCCGTGAGCAGCGTGCGCGCCGCTTCTTGTGAACGCTGAGAAAAGGTTAGTTGAAAAAAAACCGGCCAAGTGCGAGTCGGACTCGCGCATGAACGGTTCCGTACCATTACCTATAATCAAGCTTAAATAAGGTTTAGTTAGTTAGGTTTATCAAATTAAATGTTTTTTTTAAATATTTATATTTGAGTTGATTGACGTATTAAAAAAAACTACTTAATAGATCTCGTTCAAATCAATTTTCGGTGGACGTTTACATGGTTATGTACATCATATACTTTTTTAGTAATATCATCCTCTTATTTTAGAAGTTATAGGGGGGGGGGGGGGGGGGGGACACACATTTTACCACTTTGGAAGTGTCTCTCGCGTAAACTATTCAGTTTAGAAAAAAATGATATTAGAAACCTCAATATCATTTTTGAAGACCTATCCATAGATACCCCACATGTATGGGTTTGATGAAAAAATAATAATCTTTTGTCTCAGTTCTAAGTATGGGGAAACCCCAAAATTTATTGTTTATTTTTTATTTTTGTGTGAGAATCTTAATGCGGTTCACAGAATACATCTACTTATCAAGTTTCAACAACATAGTTTTTATAGTTTCGGAAAAAACTGGCTGTGCCATACGGACGGACAGAGGCGGCGTTAGGCGTGGGCTACGTGGGCCACCGCCTACGGCCTCGCGGTCCGAGGGGCCTCGCGCCTCAATGGTTTATATGGTTTATGCATAACCCGGACACAACGCAAAAATGTATGCGTCAACAGAGGGCCTCGCGAAATGTACCTTGTGCACATCAAATTTTGGTCTTACCCCGCCACTGCGGACGGACAGACGGACAGACGGACAGACAGACAGACATGACGAATCTATAAGGGTTCCGTTTTTTGCCATTTGGCTACAGAACCCTAAAAACAAGGAATTTTGTAGTAGACCGTGTCAGAATGGTGTCTTTTGCCTAAGGAATAATTATAATTATAGTTCACAAAACTAAAAAAAAAAACGCTTTTATAAGTAACGCACTAAAAAGTACAAAGTACCCTTGTCACAAAGGTAATGTGTTCGTCAAAACGAACCAAATGAGCCCAAACTCGAGGGGGTTACTAGTAGTAATTGAAGTGTTCCACTATTATTTGTTAGTTAGTTACAAGCTAATGAACGCGTATTAAAAATAGAAATACTAACCTTAGCGAATTCCAGAAGAGTTTCCAATATGGCATCAATCGATATTTTTACATCGATGACTGGTTCGTTCTTGTCTAAATACGAAATAAGTTTTATTAAAAAATATATTATTAATAACAAGCTTTTCTGACTATTGCGCTTAAATATCGAAATGTCACCAGGTTTATAATTATAATAATAATAAACCATTTATTTCAGGCATCAGTGGCCCATACATAAATACCTTACAGACTAACATACACTCGCCCGACGTAAGAAGAGCGCTCGGTGGCAGTGGAGGGGGATGTGTCTGGGTACAGTCGCGCACGAAAGTGCTTGGCTATTGTTTAGTAATACAAGTGTAATGCGTAAGCATAATTTACACCAAACGGCTCGCATCGCATCGGATCGGAACGGATTTTAGAATCTTTAAACGATATTAAATCATATACACACTATTTAAAGTCTATATTACCTAGCCGCGCACACCAGCTTGACCGCGGGCGTCTTCCGCGACACGCGATCGTATCCAAAAGGATGCTACAACGCGCGATCGGCTGCGTTCGCCCGTCTTCGTATCCGATCGGAGCCTATCGTCTGTCGTCGCTTGCGGATCGGATCGGAATGAATTTTACAATCATTAAACGATATTAAATCATGTACACAGTTAAAGTCTATATTACCTAGCCGCGCACAGCACTGCCGGACGCGATCCGCTGTTCGTATCCTTTCCGATCCGATGCGATGCGAGCCGTTTGGTGGAAACTATCCTTGTATACCTTGAGGTTTGCTCCGCTGTCTGGACTTTGTCAAACTGTAGCTGCTAAAAGTGCCCTGAAAAGCCTTGCTCAGGGTCATCAGCTTTGAAGATCCAGGAGACTCGCTAAGATATGAAAGAAAAGTAACAGTATCAAATGATGTCGAAATTTAGGGTACCCTTCGCCTGGTCTAAAATTGTATGCGCTCAAATTTTTTGGTGTTGAATGTTTGGTATAATATTTAATGGCATACTGTTTTTTAGCATGACGATTTTTTATTATTTTGAAAATTGTTTCATCGATTTTTTTGCATAATTTGTATGGAATAACGTTGTTTTCACCTATTTAACAAAACATCTTACAAAAAAGCAAGATTTTCAGGGCAAAAAAAGAGCTAACATCGAAGGCTAAGGCGGGAGCTTCGCATCAATTCGCTTGGCTCGCTCTCGCCTTAGCCTTCGATGTTAGTTCTTTTTTTGCCCTGAAAATCTTGCTTTTTTGTAAGATGTTTTGTTAAATAGGTGAAAACAACGTTATTCCATACAAATTATGCAAAAAAAATCGATGAAACAATTTTCGACATTTCTATTATTCGGAGAAACGTTGGTATGCAAAAAAATATATTGCGATAAAAACAATTATACCACTCGATATAGACCCCGTAATTTAATATATTTAAATACACGATACAATGCAAAAACCTTGACTATAAAAACAAAAATATTATGATAAATTATTTTTACCGAAAATATTGTATCAGCCATAACAATATGAAAAAAAAAAAAACAATAAAAAAATAAGAATAGTGCTAATCTTACCTTACATTCAAAGGTTCCTCTCTCAACCTTATATTCTTAAAGTTCTCCTCACTCCTCATATGGCTGTACAGCATTTCTAAGACAGCAGACACACAAGCAGACAAATCTAGTATTTTCTTACTATTTAATGAAGGGAAATATATTGTGATTTTGAAACATTCTGCAAACCTGTAATTAAAAACGCATGTCGTCAACACAACACCGATTTATATTTTAACGAACTTCAAAAGAGAACTACACATACTCCTCAAAGCTCGCATCTGCACTGCATTGATTCTACTTTCATGTTTCTTCTGCCATACCCAACATTCACTTCCATACATCAGCGTTGGAACCAGCACCTCTATGAACAGCCAGACGAGCGAAAGTAATGCTAAGGTTTGTCTTTAGAATATTTTGTCTGTAGGACGGATGGATTGAGTCGATTTGGATAGCGATAGTTGGAAGGCTGAAGGGCTTAAGGTACTTTTTATCCCGGAAAATGACAGTTCCCGATGGAACGAAGTCGAAGGAAAAAGCTGGATTTTAAGAACATACCTCACTCCTAAATCTTTGTCCAACTTGGCACCCAACCCCTGTCTCACGATGCTCGCTATATCTTTATCAGTATCAATTGCGCCTGCGCCGAGGCAACTCAGTATAGTACTATTATATATGTCACCGTTTTGTATCTTTAAAATGGGGGTAGATTCCGTTTTTTGGCGCTTGGCTGGTGGTGCCATATTTTGGAAGAAAATCTCTGAAATATATAAAAAAATGTAAAAATCTTCGTTTTTCTGCCATGGGTTTTTTTAATATTGCAATCTCTATCAATATCAAATTTTTGCGTATTCCAAATATTTTTCAATTGGCTACTAGACTATAGTAACAAATATGAATGTATTTTTATCTACACCCATATCATAAAACCTCCATTGGTTAATCAAAAACCGTAGGAAATGACCACCATTTTGACAACCAATTAGGAAAAACCAGTGCTGCGATAAAGAAATAACATGACTTCTTTATCGTTTTTAGTAAAGAAATGAGATTAAATTTGGAACAGCTGTCAAAACTCAAGTGGGTCTCTATTCTAGTATCCATAGATATTAAAACAGTTATTGATACGATACGTCAATTCAGTATGTTTTTTTAATATAAACTGCACAATATTTGATCTCGAGTGACGTGAGAATAGAGACTTCATCCGTTTGTCTATGATTTAAAAAAATAAATGGTCTTGACGGAGGATCGCCATGTTGGTGTTTTGCTGAACGAAAGTAGAATTGTTTTTGAATTGAATAGAAAAAGTTGTTTGTAATTTACATTTTAGTTGAAAATATGAATAGTAAGTACTCTTCTCGGAGTGTGTGTGATGTGAAAATGCGCCGGATATTGGAAATATGCAGCCACGATTGCAACAAATAACTTGTTGCCAGAAAATATTGTTTCTGAACCCGTCATGGAGGATTTATAAAATGTGTGTAGATAAAGTTATGTATGCAACTCTGCATAATTTGGCCTTAAAACACACGTGCGATATTATTATGAAACTCGCCTATCGGCTCGTTTCATGAAAACCGCACTAGAGTTTTAAGGCCTATCATTATGCAACCGTTGCATAAACTACTATTGTAGAACGTTAGCTTAACCCTCAAAAGTACGTTATAGAACAGGATCTATGTACAAATAAATCAAGATTATTTAGAATTTAATAACTTAAAAACTCTAATTTTTACATCCAAGTCACGTCACTTTAAACACCAGTCAGGACGTATGACGTTTGCTTAGGTCGGTTGCGTTCCGAATCACGCTGCCCACCTTAATCGTTGTGATCACCGTGAGTGTTATTCGGACCGCACCCTCAGACAGTCTATGCTTTTGTGACGTCACACGCGACGGCTGACAGTTAGATAGCGTATTAGCGGCTTTAAAAATGAAAATATTATTAGTGGACAAAAATTAATTACGAATACTTTTACTTAGAATAAAATGAGCTAACATGCAGCCAAAAATATTATCCAGTAACTTTATTTTTAACTATTCTTTTCTATACAGAATAATACATTAAATAGCTAAAGTTGTTAGCACGGTTTGTGTGTGTGTGTGTGTGTGTGTGTGTGTGTGTGTGTGTGTATGTATATTTTGCTTCTTTCGGGTTGAAATACAATTACATTTGACGGAACTGAAACAAAATTATTGCATAATTAATTATTATCTACACCCATATCATAAAACCTCCAAAGTGTTATCAAAAATCGTAGGAAATGACCACCATTTTGACAACCAATTAGGTAAAACGAGTGCTGCAATGTTATTCCCGTATCGTTTTTAGTATAGAAATGAGATTAAATTTGGAACAGCTGTCAAAACTCAAGTGGGTCTCTATTCTAGTATCCATAGATATTAAAACAGTTATTGATACGAAACGTCAATTCAGTATGTTTTTTTAATATAAACTGCACAACATTTGATCTCGAGTGAAATGAGAATAGAGACTTCATTCGTTTGTCTATGATTTTAAAAAAAATGGTCTTGACGGAGGATCGAATTGCCGCCATTATGTTGGTGTTTTGCTGAACGAAAGTAGAATTGTTGTTGAATTGAATAGAAAAAGTTGTTTGTAATTTACATTTTAGTTGAAAATATGAATAGTAGTCTTCTCGGAGTGTGTGTGATGTGAAAATGCGCCGGATATCGGAAATATGCAGCCACGATTGCAACAAATAACTTGTTGCCAGAAAATATTGTTTCTGAACCCATCATGGAGGATTTATAATATGTGTGTAGATAAAGTTATGTATGCAACTCTGCATTATTTGGCCTTAAAACACTCGTGCGATCTTATTATGAAACTCGCCTATCGGCTCGTTTCATGAAAACCCCGCTAGTGTTTTAAGGCCTATCATTATGCAACCGTTGCATAAACTACTATTGCTATATTTTCGATCGTGCTTTTGTGGGTTTGAAAAAAAAAACATTTAATCAAGAAAAACGCACCTTCAAAAGCTCCCAGCATGACTTCCAAAGCAGCCTTCCTAACTTTGACATCAGAATTTTGACACATGTCAGCGACCTGTAACACGACGCGCCGCCTCAACGCGTCCGACATCAAGCGGATACCGTTCTTGACTACCAACAGCGCTGTAATTCATACATTTATGACTAGTGGCAGCCTCAGCTATGGACCAACAAACATAACTTTGCCGTTGGAAAACTGTTATCCCGATACATCGACATAGGTCGCGGTCAGTTTACCGCGGTTAGTTTTTAGATATTTCATAGCAAACACGTGTAAAATATACCTGCTTTATCATTGACAATCATCTCTGACAGGTCGATAGTGTCAAACATGTCGGATGTATATTGACTTTGGCGGCTCCTTGTCAAATATCCAGCTATGATGTGCAAACACCTGGATCTATCACTAGATGGCACTTTCGTCACGTAGTCTGCTACTTTTCTAAAAAAAAAAAAACGAAAATATATCGTACTAGTGAACCCGCCACAGCTTCCCCCGCGGTATTTTCCATACAAACTGTAACACCCCTTTTCACCCCTTTAGAGGTGGAAATTCAAAAAAATCCTCCTTAGTGCACCTCTAGGGTACTCCAGGAATATGTCCTCCAAATTTCAAACCTCTAGGACCACCCGTTTAGGCTGTGCGTTGTCTATGAGTGAGTCACGGTACTGTTTCATATTTATATGTATTGATAACTGATGTAAAACATACCAATCTATTAAATACTAGCTGGTGCCCGCGACTTCTTCTGCGAAGAATAATAATTTAAGTAACCTATGTACTTTTAAACCTTCCCTAGACCTCCACGAACATTTCAAGACTAAGATAAGATAAATCCGTTCAGCCGTTCTCGAGTTTTAGTGAGACTAACGAACAGCAATTCATTTTTATATATATAGAAGATAGAAGAAGAAGATATACAGGGCAGGCCATACATTTTTGCAAATAGCAACACAGAGTTTTTTCTGAAGTATTAATTGTGCGGTTCAAAGGATGACGGGAAATTAAACGCCATTTTGTACATTTTTGACTAAGATGGACCGTTTTACAGGAAAGCAACGTGGTTATTGTGTTAAACACTTTTCCAAAAAACCAGTTTTACTTTACTATGCGATGCCTTTTTAGTATTGAATATGGATTAAGCCGTATAAGGAAGGGCCGGCAACGCATCCGTGATTCCCCTGGTGTCGCGGGTGTCCATGGGCGGCGGTTATTGCTTACCATCAGGCAACCCACCTGCTCGTTTGCCCCCCTCTTAATATAAAAAAAAAACAAAATTAAAATAAGTAAGTGTCGCTGCAGCAATTTAATCAAAGTTGTGGTCAATAAGTTTAAAGAAACTGGTTCAACAACAAATGTTCAACAAACAGGGCGGTTACGTACCAGAGGTGATGATTGTCAGCATGTTTTCATACAATTGCGTAGTCGGTTGCAAGAGTGCCAGCAACCAGACGTCATTTAGACGATCGTTTTTACAAATTGAAAAATTATTTTATACTTATTACGTGTAATAAATACCTAATAAAATTGCATTTCTAGTTTTGCCTCTATCATGTTTCTAAAAGTGCAAAAACTTATGGCCCCTATAGTAAATTATTATAAAAATTATAAATTATAATCTCACGAATAAAGTAGCGGGCTCGGCTAATCTATATAAAAAATTATGTTTGTTTGTCACCTACGGGACGTTACAAAGATACACAGTTACAAAGGATGATGGGCAGATTGGCCTATTGACCAATAAGGACAAGCAATATGTCACGGTAGCTTATTCTAAGTTCTAAAACTTTTACTATGGCAGGTAATCCCAAATCTTTGTGTGGAAAAAGTAGTAGTAGTAGAAAAATAGAAGTCATTGTTTGATGGTATATCGATAATTAGTTGTTTTCTCATGCGTATTTAGGTATATGATAATGCGTTTAAAAAACGTTGTAACCCTATAACAGTAAAATAGTAGATTGTTGCACTAAGCAGAAAGTGATTCATTATTGCGCCGAGTGTTGGTTTGGAGCCCGAACGTGAGTGAGGGCTCTAAAAACACGAGCGCAATAACAAATCACTTGATGCGAGGTGCATAATCTGCTTTTCTTTCTACTACTGCTAAAAGTTGGTAAAAAAACGTAAAGGTACAGTTAAACCCAACTAGCGAAGTAAAAAGGATTTTGGCACCTGTTATGACGCACCCTTAGAATTTTTATATAACCTATGACGTTCGCACGACTCGCACGTTCTCCCCGAATCTTAAGATACCCTATTTATTAAAATCGGTCTATTGGTTCTGAAGCTAAAGTCGAAAATCCGAAAATTTTCACAGAAATCTTGTATCTAGTCTATTAATTGTCATATTATGCCAATTTTTTTTTAAATCTTTTTGTTACCCATACTATCTTATCAGCCAGTATTTGAGCATAACATTTTAGACGAGACAATCACAGTTCGATATGGCCGCCGATATGAGGCCTGTTTTTTTTTTTTTGTTAACAGTAAGTCCACAAAAAGGTGGTTGGCTGTCCCGTCGGACTGTGAATGGGCGGATTGGGTAGCCGTTGGTGTAAACTTCTTGATCAAACAAACAAATTGAAAAAAAAAAAAAACAGTGCAATAATGAAATTTGTATGCAACTTTATTTGCTCTAGAGCAAATAAGGGCTGCTTTGTGCTGAGTATTTAAGGCCATATTGATGAAATTAAAGCGTAGTAGGAAGAAAAAATACTTATTGATGGAATGTTTTTATTTTGCCATAACTTGTTTCACACAGCGAAAGATTTCCCGCCATACAAAAAGTTTTAGAATACGAAAAAACCTTTCAAATGACATATGGCTTGTCATTATTGGTTTTTAGGCCAGTGTCCATACAAAACGGCCCATCATCCTTTACAATTAATAGTTACAATATACCTGAACTCTTGTTCCCCGTAGCACTCTGGATATCCCAAACTGGCACAATACAGCACCTTGACATAATTCGTCACGTTACATTTTGACAGAGCTTGCTTAAATCTTGACAGGGAATCATTTCTCTCATCCACATTTTGACAGACAGCCATGGCTAGGCCAACGCATTCGGCCATCTCCGCTGGATTCGAGTCAAACTTTGACATGATTTTCTCTAAGAGTTGCGGTATATATATTTTATTTTGACATATTGCTTTTACGAGTTTCGAAATCGCGTTGTTCGTACCCGGAGATTGGTCTAAAAAGAAAATAAACGTCTTTAGGGTTCCGTAGAGTCGTTGACACAAAAAACAGAGCCCTTATTGTCGGCCTGTCTTGTCTGTCAGTCTGTCTGTGAGTGACGCCCTATTATTTCTTTCGTACATGATCGCTTTTTAAACTGAATTTAATAACTAATTGATATTATCCTTACTTTATTTAATTAATATATAAACACAAAAAGTAACTTTGTCTATCTGTAACACGTTCACGTCCTATTCGCTGAACCGATTTGGATGAAATTTCGCTAAGATCTACTTTAGCCGGGAAATGACATAATCCTTTATATCCTGGATAAAAGCAAAGTTCCTGAGTGAATAGCCATAAACCAATTCCACGCGGACGAAGTCGCGGGGCAAATAACAACACACAAACTAGTGAGTTAATAATATAAACGAAAACCCATTTATTTTCTATTTTTGAGCTTTTATTTTAATGTAGAAATACACTTTATTCATATTCATATTCTTTATTTAATACTGTTCATACATCGTCACGAAATCTTTATGCAATTGATTATCTTCGAAAATTACATAAATTACATATTTTTATACAATTGATTATACTCTAAAATAACATAGGATTAAAAACACGTTAGAACTAATTTAATGAAAAATCCTCAACCCTATAATAGGCCTCTTGTACCTACTAAGGATTTATTGTAGATTTTTGGATGCAGGAGATTCCTTGTTTTTTTAGGTGTTACAAATTTTAATTTAATTAAATACATAACATACCTCCATAATACGGCTCGAAGCTCTTCCATTCAATTTGTATGGAGCTGCCATACAACTCCAAAAGACCATACAATGTTTTCAGCAAACTGTTGAATATGTTCCGCTTACGGTATTCGATACAAGTTGTTATCAGGTGATGTATGATAACATTTATATGTTGTGACGAACAGTTGTCTTTCCAATATAATATTGTGTGAAGCTAAAAAAATATATTAAGAGAGATGCAACGGATATCCGGCTATCGAAAATCTTGGATCAGAAATTGGACAAAACATATAAAAAGGCATCAGAAATAAACGAAATCTATGTAGTATGTCTGTTACTCCATCACGCTTCAATGGCTAGACAGATTTGGATGAAACTTGGAATGGAGATAGCGTATAACCTCAATTAAGAGGAGTGTGAACCTACGGTTTTTCATACAAAAGGCGATAATGATTTCCACCCCTTAAATGTTAACTGATGTTCACCAATTTTTGATAGGTTGTCCGTCAGAACAAAATGTAGGTTTATACGTTTTGATTTCTTCACTATAATCAATAAATTCAGTTTTATTGTGGTTTCAGTATTGTCATACAAAACTAATTTCGGCATTATTTGACTTTCTTGATCTTCAATCAAAATTCAAAAACGTATAGACCTAGATTATGTTCTGACTGACATTCCATCAAAAATTGGTCAAAATCAGTTAACATTTAAGGGGTGGAAATCGTTATTGCCTTTTGTATGAAAAGGTTGTTTTTTGCCGTTGGTTCACAGTCCTCTTAACACAGGATATTTTTCATTAAAATCCCACGTGAGCAAAGTCGCGAGTACAGATAACTTACCACATCCATATGCAATCCGTTCAAGCACCTGTCTACTGCGGTGCTAGCTACAGCCGCGAGCAATCCCGGGAGCAAGGCGCTAGCGTGCGGCTTCAGCTCCTCTTTACAGTTACAAATTATCTGTGGAAGTTTATAAATTATGTTTAAACTATGAACGTATGTATCAACTGGACTGACAATTGCCTTACTTTCCAATACAACAAGATTTTTTTTTTATACATCTTCCCTTTTGTAGCATCTTAAGTCTGTTCGCCGAGAGTTGAAAAAAAGAGGACTTACAAATAGCGGCCCACTAATTGTTTTTACCGATGATGATAAAAAATTAGAGGGAAAAACTATATTTTTTTCATACAACATTATTATTGAATAGCCTGTATGTCTCATTGCTGGCATATCATTGGACGACAACCATGACGAAGTCTCAGAGTCGGAGGAAGAATCAGAGTCGGTGACGTTTATTATGAAACGTTCAATTGCTTCGTCTAAAACAACACACGAACACCCAAACGACACGCTCGAAGCGTATTCCAGAACCGAATGGCAGTATATGGCGCTCGCTCGCCCGCCTGCTTGACAACAACTGCCTCGCTCGTACCACGAAACTCAGTGCGCGCGGCGCTAAACGACGCCCGTCATACAGTTTGCGATAGGTAAGCGACAGTCGCTATTTCGAGACGATATCATAATATTTATCAACTCTCGGCGAACAGACTTTATACACAGATAAATATATCATACGTCCTTTCGGTGACACTCGGTCGTATTGTGTCCTTTGTTAAAGGGCACAATGTATTTCAGAGTCATCGAACAAATCTTATCTTTATCTTTTATCTTTATTGACGACGCGGATAGCCTAGTTGGGAGTGACCCTGCCTCCGAAGCTAGCGTCCCGGGTTCGATCCCCGGTACGGGCAAATATTTGTGTGATGAGCACGAATGTTTGTTCCTGAGTCTTGGATGTTTCCTATGTATTTAAGTATTTATTCCTCTATATAAGTATGTATATCGTCGTCTAGTACTCATAACACAAGCCTTTAGAGCTTACTTTGGGACTAGATCGATTTGTGTAAAGATTGTCCCCTGATTATTTATTATTTATTTATACTAACCTGAGCCAGTAGCAATTTCAAATTAGTATGACCCTCCTCCAAAGACTTTGCCACTTTAGGCCACAAATTGAATGACAAAGTGGCCAAATGGCGGAATGTTGCCGTCATAGTGGCGGCACATTCGTGCGCGTTCAAGTCTGTCTCTGGTAGGGAAATATCCTGAATTTCTGGCTGTGAATAAATCGAACAGGCGCAATGTTTAAATCAATACATATAAAACAGTACCGCGACTCACTTATAGACAACGCACAACCTAAACGGGTGGTCCTAGAGGTTTGAAATTTGGAGGAGACATTCCTCGAGTACCCTAGAGGGGCTTTAAGGAAGGATTTTTTGAAATTCTAACCCTACAGGGGTGAAAAGGGGTGATAACGTTTGTATGGAAAATACCGCGGGCGAAGCTGTGGCGGGTCCACTAGTCAACTCTTAAGCGAAATAGGAATGTTTCCTGGGTAAAAATATAATAATTCAAATTAGTCCGTCAGTTAGAGTATCAAATATTGAACACTTATTTTCTTCTTTATCAAATCAATCAAAATTGACAAAGATAACGCGCATTAAAGTTCGGGAGGGGGGGCTCGTGACGTCACTTACTGGTAAAAAGTGTGCAGTCATGACGTCACTCGGAACTTCAACGCACTATATCTTCATTTTTAGGGTTCCGTACCACAAAAGGAAAAAACGGAACCCTTATAGGATCACTCGTGTGTCTGTCTGTCCGTCTGTCACAGCCAATTTGCAGTTTTGGAGCAAATTGGCTGTGACAGACTGGACCGATTGAGTTGAAATTTGGTAAACATATGTAAATCGATGACCGCAACACGGACGTGTAACGTAAATATCTGAATTTTAAACATGGGGGGTAAATTAGAGAATTAAAATAATTTGGAAATTATTTAGGAAAATTGGCGAAAATTGGCACGTTACACGAGCAAAATTGTATGGCCGGCAACTATAGGCATCTCCCTCTAACGTACGAAGTTAGAGTAAGACAGCTATATTTGCCGGATATAAATTGAACCTGTATTGAGTTACCGGTTGCTCTTGCTGGCTGTGCAAGTCGAACAGCATCGGGTGCTCGGAGAGAGTGCGAAGGAAGATGCGCGAGTGAGAGGTCAGAATCGACGACGAGTCCACTGGAACCGACACTGGTATTGACGCATTGCGTTTCAGCTGAAACAAAAAGGTTTTGCTATGGCTTTCCGCTAGTGACTAAAATGTGCCACGAGCGCTACAGTCTTTTAATAACATAATATTTATTTATATGGAAATTATTTTAAATCTAAGTTAAGTTAAACAATTATTAGGCACTAACTATCTAAATTCATTTGTTACTAACAAAACTTATGGGTCTCAATTACCTGAATCAAATAAATAATAATTATTATTATTACTAAGTTCAATTCAAAATTATTAATAAAATTCACTATATATTAATAAATTTATTACTTTTACATGTTTGTATTTATTTTTCACCTAACCTAACTTAACCTAACAATAGAATATTTTAGGGTTCCGTACCGTAAAAAACGGAACCCTTATAGGATCACTCGTGTGTCAGTCCGTCCGTCTGTCACACCCAATCTGCACTTCTCCGATTTTTTCATCAGTAAGTATAGTAGTTTATGCAACGGTTGCATAATGATAGGCCTTAAAACACCAGTGCGGTTTTCATGAAACGAGCCGATAGGCGAGTTTCATAATAAGATCGCACGTGTGTTTTAAGGCCAAATTATGCAGAGTTGCATACATAACTTTATCACACATATTATAAATCCTCCATGATGGGTTCAGAAACAATATTTTCTGGCAACAAGTTTTTTGTTGCAATCGTGGCTGCATATTTCCGATATCCGGCGCATTTTTCACATCCCACACACTCCGAGAAGACTACTTACTATTCATATTTTCAACTAAAATGTAAATTACAAACAACTTTTTCTATTCAATTCAACAACAATTCTACTTTCGTTCAGCGAAACACCAACATGGCGGCAATTCGATCCTCCGTCAAGAGCATTTTTTTTAAATCATAGACAAACGGATGAACTCTCTATTCTCACGTCACTCGAGATCAAATATTGTGCAGTTTATATTAAAAAAACATACTGAATTGACGTTTCGTATCAATAACTGTTTTAATATCTATGGATACTAGAATAGAGACCCACTTGAGTTTTGACAGCTGTTCCAAATTTAATCTCATTTCTTTACTAAAAACGATAAAGAAGTAATGTTATTTCTTTATCGCAGCACTGGTTTTTCCTAATTGGTTGTCAAAATGGTGGTAATTTCCTACGGTTTTTGATTAACCAATGGAGATTTTATGATATGGGTGTAGATAAAATCATTTTCATGCGTACATGCTATAAAAATATCTAAACACCTTAGCAGATTAAATTGTGTTATTTTTAGGGCCTGGCACTGGTGGTATTGCACCCTCGAAATGGCCTGGTGGCGAAAAGGTCACAAAAATCTATTTTGAGCGTTTATAAAGTCGTCAATGTATACTGAGTCGCCGACCGCTCACGTACTTAATAGTTATCCAATTGTAATTGTAAAAAGAGCGCTGACGGTGATACATATCGACACTAACAGACATTAATAATTGGATGAACGAACATAACCTATTAATTAACCTAAATAAAACTAAATTAATACAATTCTACCCTTATCAAATAAAACCTTTAGACATAGAATTAATATTAAATAACATAAAAATTGAAGAGACAAAAATATTTACCCTGTTGGGAATAACAATCGACTCAAATATGAATTGGAAAGAGCACGTACTTAACATTAAATCAAAAATGTCGCGTTTCATCTACGCTCTTTATAATATACGTAGAACAACCAACTTTAAAACTGCACTATGTACTTATTTTGCATACGCTCACGCTTGGATTAACTACGGAATAATCATGTGGGGTGCCAGTACCGATGCTCACGACGTCTTTGTAATGCAAAAAAAGTGCATACGCATTCTAGTAGGTGTCAGAGGCCGCGAGACCTGCAAGCCGCACTTTATCGAACACAGTATACTAACCGTCCCTTGTCAATATATAATGGATATGTCATTGTTCGTGCGCAAAAACATGCATTTATTTAAAATGTCACAAAATAAACGGCTTAATAACAGGCTAATTTTGCCTAATGTTAGGAAAAAAATATGTAGAACCGATCCTTGTTATGCTGCTGTAAAAATATATAATAAAATACCAGATAATATAAAATTAGAGCAGAGAGACTCGGTCTTCGCAAAAAAGCTTAAGAGCTATCTAAGCAACCGTTGTTACTATGGATTCCTGATGAATACCCTCCAATAGGGAAGCTAAGAAACCAAAATTCTGGTCAGCAATGCCTGAACATTAAGCTTGCACAAGATCGCTATAACCTTAAAACCCAAACCCTGTTTTCAAATATGAATAACTTGAAGTTGCTTTATATAACTTACTTACATTATTAATTGCATGAGGCAGATATCACTAGATTTACTTACTAGAATTAAAAGACTACTAGAATAGGCTATATTATATGAATAATTGTTACACCTCTGCAGAGGTAGCATGTATGACACCCATTTACTGTATTTTCACCATCCTGTAAACTACATGTACGCAATAAATAAATAAATAAATAAATAAATAAATACATTTTATATGGCCGCCAGCGCTCTTTTTACAACGGACGAGGTATAATAGTAGTTAATTGGAAAAATTTTAATTGCTTGACCGGGCGGCGACTCAGTACAGTAGACAATGAGGACTTTATAAAATAAATTGTAAAAAGAGCGCTGACGGCCATACAGCACAGTGCCCCTAAGTGGGTCTTGGCCTCCAACATTAGATTCCGCCGCGTTTCCCGGATCAGAGTTATCCGTCTCGGAATTCATCGCTCCAGCGTTAACCGGGTCACTAGAATGATTTGTTCTTGGTTCTTCACATTCTAATTCAACACTTTCCTAACTCGTCATATTCTTAACTCGTCATATTCCTGATTCGTCATATTCCATACTCGTTATACCATGTACATTTGCCTGCACAAACTGATTATAGAAATCTTCTGTGGTAAATGATAAGAACCACTTTATATAATTAATAGATGATTTTTATTTGTCTAAATATTATTGTCACTTTATTATTTATATCGTGTCATACATTATTTAACCTGTAAGCACGTGTTCGCGATTCCATTTGACTGTACAATGACGAGTTAGGAATATGACGAATCAGGAATATGACGACTTAGGAATACAACCAGTTGACGACGCGGTTAGCCTAGTTGGGAGTGACCCTGCCTCCGAAGCTAGCGTCTCGGGTTCAATCCCCGGTAAGGGCAAATATTTGAGTGATGAGCACGAATGTTTGTTCCCGAGTCTTGGATGTTTCCTATGTAATTAAGTATTTATTTCTCTATATAAGTATGTGTATTCGTCTAGTACCCATAACACAAGCCTTTAGAGCTTACTTTGGGACTAGATCGATTTGTGTAAAGATTGTCCCCTGATTTATTATTATTAGTTAGGAAATTGTCGAGTCAGGAATATGACGAATCAGGAATATGACGACTTAGGAATACGACCAGTTAGGAAAGTGTCGAGTTAGGAATATGACGAATCAGGAACAAATCACTAGAACAGCTTACCCAATTGGGAGTTATGGGCAGCACATATTTCCGCTCGTCAACGAGTTTTCCCCAGGCGCA
The DNA here is from genome assembly GCA_947859335.1 of Tortricodes alternella. Taxonomy (NCBI): domain Eukaryota; kingdom Metazoa; phylum Arthropoda; class Insecta; order Lepidoptera; family Tortricidae; genus Tortricodes; species Tortricodes alternella. The sequence goes on from OX401972.1 coordinate 4,924,525, forward strand.
TGCGCCGACGAGCTGCGCGTAGATCTGTTCGCCGGGCCGCCGCCGGCACACTGCCGCGCAGTAACAATTGTACACTAGACATTGGAATTGCCTGTAAACAAAAAAGGACTCTATACTTAGGGGAATGGAAATCAATTACGTTTTACTCCCTATCCTTTATCCCCCTAGACTGACAACCGATTGGGAACACCTCTATTGTTGTATGTCACTGTCTTTCCTAGTATGTCACTATTATATTTCGCATTGTTACAGTCTGAACAAGTAAGTTAGAACTATTTTATGTCACTTTGTTTCCCAGTATGCCACTAAAAGTTACTCAAAACTCTTTTATGTCACTCTATTTCTCAGTGTATAGCTGCATGCTACTGTAAGCTTTTGTGTGTCACTGTTTCTCCTGGTATGTCACTTAAGTTACTCTATTTTATGTCACTGTATTTCCCAGTATGTCACTGACTGTCACTATAAACACTTGTGTCTCACTGTATTTCCCAGTATGCCACCGAATTTCCCAGTATTTATTTATTTAATTTAGAACCAATCCTCCCAACCAAATCACAGCATAATTTTAAATATTACAAGATTATAACTACAACATGGTTCCTAATTTGAGACATTTGTGCATAAAGACTGAAGAGTTAAATGACAACGAGTAACCAAGAAGTAGGTGAGCGTAGAGACCAGTCCTCCGTACTAGTATAAAGTGTGTCACTGTATTTCCCAGTATGTCACCAAAAGTTAAACCCTTGTTGTATGTCACTGTATACTCCCATTATGTACCTGTAACTCTCCTGTAACGCCGAATCAGCATCGCTAGGGCAGGCGACATCTTTGGACTCTCTCAACGTGTGACAAAGCTCGCATGTTTTTCGGACTATATGCCACGGCGTTGGTGATTGTATGTCGCTGTATAGACGTGATGATGACGCTTCTAAAGATGATGTGGGCAGCTAGAAATAAAATCCCAAAATAGACGAAATTCATAGATTTCAGGTCGTATAGTCTGTTTGTTGTTCCTTAAGAGGAGTGTGAACCTACGGCTTTTCATACAAAAGGCGATAACAATTTCCACCCTTTAAATGTTCACCGATGTTCCCCAATTCTTGATAGGTTGTCAGTCAGAACAAAGTCTAGGTCTATAAGTTTTGTTTTTTTCACTATAATCAATAAATTCAATTTTATTGTTATTTCAGTATTTTCATACAATTGTTTCGGCATTATTTGACGTTCTTGGTCTTTAATCAAAATTCAAAAAACGTATAGACCTAGATTTTGTTCTGACTGACAACTTATCAAAAATTGCTCAAAATCTGTCAACATTTCAGGGGTGGAAATCGTTATCGCCTTTTGTATGAAAATGGTGATTTTTGGCTTTCACAGTCCTCTTAAGATATAATTTAAAAAATATATATATCTGATTCTTCGATCTTTTTAACTGACTTTTTTGGCTAAAACAACTGTTTCCTTGCAAATAAACGAACCAGAGACCAATATTTTAGACGTAACTTTGCCAATTTTTAGCCTAGGTTTGCTTTATAACAGCTGTTTCACCCAAAAATTGCACATTTTGAGGTTAGAAACTTACTTAACCTAACCTAAACTTGTTTACCAAATAAGACAGGTATGGATGAATCCACCTTATCTGTGTGTGTGTGTGTGTCTGTCTGATCACTCATACATACCTTTTCAAAAGCAACGAGCAACATATGCAAGTTTATCATGTACTGTTCCAAGCACTTCTGATAATTCTGGTTCGCCTTCACCACTTTTGGTTTTGTGAAATTTAAGATCTTCTTTAATACAGTAGCTAAGAACTTCTCGCACAGTTCTGAGGAGGAATATCTGGAAGGAAGATTTAATCTTTTCAACGACGTGAACAGTGCTATGAACACCACGGTCATCAATACATATAAAACAGTACCGTGACTCACTTATAGACAACGCACAGCCTAAACAGGTGGTCCTAGAGGTTTGAAATTTGGAGGAGACATTCCTCGAGTACCGTAGAGGTGCACTAAGGAAAGATTTTTTTAAATTCCTACACTAAAGGGGTGAAAAGGGGCGATTTAGTTTGTATTGAAAATACCGCGGGCGAAGCTGTGGCGGGTCCACTAGTTAACTATCAAAAACCTCGATAGGATTCTCATCCAAATTTTGATCATCGTTTTTTCTTTAAATCCGTAATCCATAATAATATATGCTTTCACGACTAAACCGATGAACCGATTTTGATGGAATTTGGTATCGAGAAAGTTTGAGCAGTGGGGAAGGACAGGCATAACTTTGCCGTTGGAAAACTGTTATCCCGATACGATACATCGACATAGTTTGCGGTCAGTTTACCAACACCGCAAATAACTTTATAATCTCAAAAACCCCATTTCGCCGCCATTTTGAAAAATTTTAAAAAACTGAATCGACAATAAGAATACATATAATTATTGAACCTGCTCACAAAATTTCACGAGAACCGGACCTCCGGAAATACGAAAGCATTTCTTCCCACGCTGAAACGGAGACGCTTCGCTCGCTACGCTCGCTCGGTCAGGGAAGCAAATGGATATTACCGTAGAAGCGGCGCGAGCAGACGACTGCAGACGCGTGCGCACACGCAGCGGGAATACAGCGCGGCGCATATGTCCAAGCTGTTACGCGTGGCCACGGAGGCCAGGCAGGAATCCAGGGCGTTATCCCACCAGCCCTCTGACCTGTCATCTGTCAATATACATAGGGGCCGTCCATTAATCACGTGATCTTTTTCTAACCATTTTTTTAACCCCCCCTCCCCCTTGGTGATGCATGGTGAGGTTTAAGACTACCCTCCACCCCCCATCACGTGTATTTTTAGTATCTACAAAAATCTTATTTTTTTTTTAATATTTTAGGATATTATCTTAAATACAGGTATAAAGTATAATCTTATTTTATTCGCCGCATTTCGATTTAAAAATCGCGCGTTTGAAAAAATAATGAAAAAATAAATACACGTGATATCTTACTACACCCCCCTCCGCCCTTGTGACATTTCGTGATTTTTGTCAAACCCCTCCCCCCCCCCCCCTTTCAAGCCTCACGTGTTTAATGGACGGCCCCATATATCTTTACCCAACGACGAAGCAAAATGTATGTATGTTCATCTGTTCCCTCGTAACTTCTGACTACTTATCATTATTTGACAAATGAGGTATCGTTGGAAGCGTCTTGATCGTCCGCTAGTTATAGGCTATGTGACTAAAATTCAATATCGCGGCCTATATGCAGTTTAAACGAAATATGCAATTATTTCCGAAAATACAGTTTTTAGACCAACATCATAGAAATACAACGACATAAAGATGAGGATGTCCAAAACACTAAAATCAGAACAAAAAAAATATATATATATTATTCACTAACTTAGACCCTTAATCAAATAAAAATGAATAGTCAAAATGATCTGCTATTTTCTGTAATATGCTTTTGTATACATTTGCTTTCATCTTTCATATATCATTTTAAACCTCATTTCTTCCATTTCAACTTCCCCATTAGAAGTAGGTTAAAATTGACTTCTAAGATTTTATTACATTTTTAGTTACAAGTGAAACTAATAAGGGCGTGTCACAAAGCGACCAACACTTACTTTCAACCAAAGCAGCTAATATTTCGACGAACAGCACGCATGGTCTGTTCGAGACGGCTTCCAACAGCTCTGGTCGGAGCTCGGAACAGCGCGCCGGAAACAGCGCAGATACCGCCGAAACCACTTGAGGGAAACTAAAAGAAAACGCGTAGGTACGTAAACTATTACTAGCTTTGCCGTTGGTAAACGGTTATCCCCATACATCGACATAGGGCGCGGTCAGTTTACTAACACCGCAATAGTAGTTTATGCAACGGTTGCATAATGATAGGCCTTAAAACACTAGTGCGGTTTTCATGAAACGAGCCGATAGGCGAGTTTCATAATAAGATCGCACGTGTGTTTTAAGGCCAAATTATGCAGAGTTGCATACATAACTTTATCTACACACATATTATAAATCCTCCATGATGGGTTCAGAAACAATATTTTCTGGCAACAAGTTATTTGTTGCAATCGTGGCTGCATATTTCCGATATCCGGCGCATTTTCACATCACAGACACTCCGAGAAGACTACTATTCATATTTTCAACTAAAATGTAAATTACAAACAACTTTTTACAATTCTACTTTCGTTCAGCAAAAAACCAACATTAATGAAAGCAGTAATGGCGGCAATTCGATCCTCCGTCAAGACCATTTTTTTTTAAATCATAGACGAACGTACGAAGTCTCTATTCTCATGTCACTCGAGATCAAATGTAGTGCAGTTTATATTAAAAAAACATACTGAATTGACGTTTCGTATCAATAACTGTTTAATATCTATGGATACTAGAATAGAGACCCACTTGAGTTTTGACAGCTGTTCCAAATTTAATCTCATTTCTTTACTAAAAACGATAAAGAAATAACATTGCAGCACTGGTTTTTCCTAATTGGTTGTCAAAATGGTGGTCATTTCCTACGGTTTTTGATTAAACAATGGAGGTTTTATGATATGGGTGTAGATAAAAAATGTTTCGTGGTTGCTGTCAAATGAAGATTAATTAGTACATTGCAAAAGCTGTTTCACACTTTTTAGAGCGTGATTTTTTAGTAGTCGGGTTTTAGTTATTGAACTTATTACTTGTTACATATGGCGAGGTACACAATCCGCACCTGGTTGGCGTGGGGATTACTGCTCAGTCCCTCTCACTATGAGAAGAGACCTGTGCCCAGCAGTATGACGGGTGCTAATGGTGAGGCTGATGATGACGAGGAAATCTCTATCTTACCTGAAAGCTTCTTCTGGTATAAACGACACCAGTTTAATTTTATCCTCAATCTTGGCATCGCGGGAGCATACAGTATTCACAACCCATCGCACTGGGTTCGATTCCAGCCCCAGCTTCTCTGGTAGGCACTCCAGATTGACCAGTAGACAATGTTTTTGGGAAAACGTCGTATTTTCTTCGTAGTTCGGCCATAGCTTAAACGTTTGTAAATTAGAGTTACTTAGAACCCTCCAGAGCAGCTGGACAGATTCTCGCCTGGACAGATTCTCAGCTGGACACATTCTCAGTTGGACAGATTCTCAGCTGGACAGATTCTCAGCTGGATAGATTCTCAGCTGTACAGATTCTCAGCTGGACAGTTTTTAGTTTTTGAAATAGAAGATCACCTTTATATCTCATTTTAGTACAATTATTTTATTATTATTATTTGTTTACTTGTCCTGACTAAACTTCGTCCAACTGCGACTTCATCTAAGGGAGACTCTTTCTAGTTGCTAATCTGTCCAGCTGAGAATCTGCCCAGCTGAGAATCTGCCCAGCTGAGTATCTGCCCAGCTGAGAATCTGTCCAGCTGCTTTGGAGGGATTTAGAATATAAAGGACTATTATAGTAAGGGAATGATAAAGAACATAAATAATATTCCTTGGAAAAAAGACATCTTCAATTATGACCCCAGCACTTACACTAACGTAAACACAACACAGGCGCACTATTGTAATTCTTACACATTAGAACACGTGCATGTTTGGAGTAGATTTGCGAGAATAATTAAAAGTATTGAAAACTCCTTTTTTACGACACGGCATTATTCTATATTAATATATGTATAAAATAATGCCGTTTTTATATACGTATTTATCTATATAAGTGTATTTGTATAGTTTCTAGTACCCATAGTACAAGGAATCGTAAGGTCTGTTCGCGAGAGTTGATAAAAAAATATATATATCAGGGGTATCTTCTTAACTCATTACAAATAGCAACCCGCTAATTATTATTACAGATGATAATAAAAAAATAAAGGGAAAACTATTTTTTTTTTCATGGAATATAATTATTAAATAGCCTGTATATGTCCCATTGCTCGCATATCATCGGACGGCGATCATGACAAAGTCTCAGAGTCAGAGGTAGAATCAGAGTCGGTGACGTTTATTATGAAACGTTCAATTGCTTCGTCTAAAACAACATACGACACACGCGAAGCGTATTCCAGAACGGAATGGTATTATGGCAGCAGCGTGCGCGCCTCGCCCGCCCTGCGCGGCGCCGCGCTTGACAACAACTGCGTCCCACGAACCACGAAACTCAGTGCACGCGGCGATAAGCGACGCCCGTCATACAGTTTGCGATAGGTATGCGACAGTCGCTATTTCGAGACTATATTATAATATTTATCAACTCTCGGCGAACAGACCTTAGTTTCGGACTAGATCAATGAGTGTGACCAAGATTATGATTATTATTATTAGGTAATTAATAGCTTAATAAATAAACTCAAAGCACTCACTTCATCAACCAATTCCAATAAAGTATCACATTCTTCTTTGGAACAATTTTTTCTAACATAAAACTTTAAAACGTCGTTCATTACCACGCTACAGTTTTTCAAATCATCATCCAGCAAAATGAAGGGTTTTTCAATCAAAACTCTCGAAAACCCCTTCATAAAAAATCCACAGAACAAAACACCTATATCTTTAGTAGTTGTATTCAAACCACTGCCTTCTTTTATAAGTTTTTTGACATCGTCAACTGTCAAAAACTTTAAACTCACTGTCAAAATATCATTAAAATAAGACTTTTCATTGAACCAATATTCCTCCAATCTTCCCGATGCGTATAGTTTTAACAATATCTTTGGCCATTTTGCGATGTCAATTTTGACATCGGATAAAATCAGATCTTGGACGTCGAACACGTTTGACATAATTTTCAGAGCGGTGACTCCTGAAATATGCTCTGCCGGAAAATATTCTTTTTCCAAAGAATCCGTGATTTTCTTCAATTCCAATGTTTCAGTCCAAATTTGAAAACTATTTCTTAAAACTTTCGGGGATTCCTTCCAATGCTTTTTAAAGGATGCCAAGCATAGTTCAATGTTTTTGCGCAATTTTTTCACTGATTTCGGTGTCAATTTCCTTACGATTTCTGATAAGAATTGACTTGATTCCTGAAAAATGTATGCGTATTGATTTCACTTCAAATATGTATAAATAAATAAAAAACATATATTATTTAATTATGATTATTACGCGTATTAGAACAACTTTTTGGAGACTTTTTAAGAGACAGAATCTTGCAAACAGAGTCGAGCACGACGCTTCAAATGAAAAAAATAATAATAATAAGATGGATATATATTATTATTTATTGTACGTAACTCTGTTGTCTGTCTGTCCCAAAAACCAATTTGCATATACCTACAATCATAGAATTACAAACTATAGAGGGATAGTTTACATACACTTTACATACATACTTTTTGTGAAAGCATTATTTTTTGACATGTAAATTGTAATGTTGTTTCAATAAGAAATAAATGACTACCTACAATCGCCCTGACAAAAGTGAAGCAATAAACCGGTGCGCTTTGACATTTGACACTACGGAGCGTCCCGGTGTTTGTATGAATTTGGAGCCATAAATTGCTCCGAGTTTGTTGCTTCAAATTGTGCGCGCGCACTTGGTTTCTATTGCGTTATTATTCTAAGTATACAATACATATACTTAAACTATGTAAATTTCAATTAAATATATTTCCGCGCGTATACTTATTTTAAAGTAATATCGCGTCTTAAACAATATTTTCAATGTAACTTACCTGATATTTCAACTCCAAAATAAACTGACAGTACTCTTCCAAAAATATCAAAATAGCTTCCAATTTGAAACAATCCAACTCGGTCTCGTCAAAATCACATTTTAAAACTGAATTAAGCAGAACAGATTGTTGCCTCCCTATAATATTCCTTGATATATCACCGTCAAAAGTAAACTCCCTTTTCATAACGCCCAAAACATACAACACTTTGACATCGGCATCGTTTTGACACTCCAAAATAACGTCAAGCGCCTTGTTGACATTGACATCGCGTAAAAGTTTCATAAAATCGAGCGTCATTTTGACTGTAGCTTTGTAAATTTTGACGTCAAGTATATTTGCTTTGATTTGATTTTCTAATAATGTGAATACTGTTTTTTCTATTATTTCTCTTTCAAATAACTCTTTTTTGTCTACAAAGATTTTGGCGGTTAAATCGAATATGGTTTTGGCGTCACTTTCGTAGGTGTTCGCTATAAGCATTATTATTTGAGGAAGGATAACTTTGCTTAGTGCATTTTTGGTTTCTAAACTTGCTATTATGGTTTCGGAAAGGTCCAATCCTGCTTTTTTTGTCGTTGCTAAAAATGAAAAATATTTTCTAAAAATATAAAAAGTAAATAGTTCACAAAAATATATCGTCTTGTAATATAATTAAAATAAAATTAATCTACCAGCGCTTCGGACATGACCATCATTACTGAGAAGAAGCGCCGCAAAAAACTCAGCAGAAAGTCAGCTCAATTCCTACAGAAAGATTACAGAGTATAAAAACTTAAATAAAAAGATTACAAAGTAATAAAGTAATAAAAATATAAAAAGATGTTGAATAATCAACAAAAAAAAGTATCCAATATAGTATAGAAAAAACTATGAAATCTCTCACGTCAGTTTTGGATATCACACATAACATTGGTCACAATATAGGTATATTTCTATTAATCCAAAGAGAAAATCCTATTGTTTGAATTGAAAAGATGACTTTCTGCTGAGTTTCTTGCGGCACCATATTGTTAAGATAATTATTAACGCTAAGAAATGTAGAAACTGTTTGGTAAAAATAAATAAATTTGATTTGATTTGATTTGACTTCTCAGTAATGATGGTCCTGTCAGAAGCGCTGGTAGATTCAACCCATTTTAATTTATTCATGTGACAAGTAAGAGTCCACAGGTGGCCAATTCGCTGAATAAACGTTTTGATTTGATATAAATCTTACTTACATTCGAGGCTTGACAGCATGACATACACCCGTTCGACTGTCAACTGTAAAATGTCAGGGTCTTCACACAAAGCTGACAAAGCAGTTGATAAGAATTTTCGGACCCCGCAGGATTTAGTACAGCTTATGTACTGCAAACAGAATAAAAAAACAGTCAAGTGAAGCCCTTAAAATGAACAACAAAGCTGTGGCGGGTCCACTACTTTATAATATTTGTATAGTGTGTACGCAAACCAAACCGCGGGAGAAAACCATTATAACAAAAAATCTTACCTCCAACATGAATCTGACGCACTCAGCGTCGCTGCACAATTCGATAGCCGTTTGAATGACGTCCGTGTATGGAGTGGATCCGTTTGCGTGAATTTTAGCAAGAGTTTGTATGACTCTAGTCAGGGCTAGCTGTGATGACTGCTCTTTGTTTGATGACACTGCAATAGTACATTGTGTCACAGGTCAAGGGGAAAATGTTGAATCCGGAGCGCAAAGAACGACGTAGAATCCCGAGTGTAGCGAGGGACTCGAGCTATACAGCCCGAGACAAATAATTTTGCTTCCTAGTAAAACACTGCTTCTCACTTCTCTTATGAGAAAATAACAATGACACAAGTGTGGTTTAACCTTTTGACCGCCACAGTCGGCTGCAGCCGTCAGCGGATACAGGGTAAAAAGTAGTTCAATACCTTGACTTAAAGTTGAAATTCGTATTACTTCTCAGACATGCATGGCGGTCAAAAGGTTAAACTCGGGTGAAGAGGGCTCCGTGACTATCTGAAATTTCCTATGCTACTATAAATACCATAGACTTCTTATAGGTTTTCCTGTAATCGTTAGATATAGAACTATTTTCTGTATTATTTTTTAAATTTTAGGCCTAGTACTTTCGGAGATAAGGGGGGAAGGGTTTCATATACTCATAACGAGCCATTCCATTTGATATGTCACGCACCATAGTTTGCAAAACCTTTTATTTTATTATATAATCTAACCCCCCCAAAAGTGCCTCCCATGTTTAAAATTCATTTATTTACGTTACACGACCGTGTGCGGTCACCGACTTACATATGTGTGAAACAAATTTCAACTCAATCGGTCCAGTAGTTTCGGAGCAAATTGGCTGTGACAGACGGCCGGGTAGACAGACACACTAGTGATCCTATAAGGGTTCCGTTTTTTTCTTTTTGAGGTACGGAACCCTAATCAATTCAAGCAAGATTATTTCAAGCAAAACATATTTTTACTAAGTTTCAATAGTAATATTCATATTTATGATGTGTTATATTACTTGGGAAATGTGGAATAGAGTCCCAGTTTAAACTACCAGCAGGGTCCGGTAAAATTCTTACCACTGGCACACAGCATTGTCATGAGCATCTGCAAAGTCATCGGGTCCTCGTGGTGAAGTGCCAGGAGAAGAATCTTTTGAAGGTTTAACTAAAACATAGAAGACTATTTAACACTATCTTTGCAGCCTTAAAATTATACCCATGAGCCGGGCACTGAGTCTCGGAGACTTGTCCACCGGTGAACGTCTACGGGTTAAGATTATCGTGATAATATTTCACTTACTTTATAAGTGTTGCCACGGTGTGGCAGCGTCAGGCTGAGTGATTTTTTCAAATTCACTATGATGGAAGATTCAGTTTCGTTTCTGCTGATATTAGAATCAAGGTTGCCATGTTTACCTTAAAGATAAAATAAAAATGTTTATTATCAGGACACAAAATAAAAGAAAATACAAAATAACATAATAGTTACAAAGTAAAATCGAACCATAGCTATATATTTTATTTTTTATTGCTTCAAGTTTGTAAATGAATATAAAAATTTGATTATAACATTAAATTCAAATTTAAATGTAATAGTTATAAAAATCTATGAGTGTTGTTTATATAATAAGCAGTATCGTATTTTCAGTAATTTTCTGTGGAATAAATTAATTAATTAATCAACGTATACCAGTAAAACCTGAGATCATTTTATTAAATTGCTTGTATTTTATTGTATTATATTACAAAAATATTGCTACACAAATTTAAAATATTTTAATCTTAAAAGTAAATCACATACTGCTGCATTTGATAAACAATATTAATTAATTAAAATACCAATATGTAACACAGAGAAAAGGTTATTGAATAAAACTAAGAAACATAAAAAGATCCAATTAAAAATTTAATTGGAAAGAAAATATTAATTAAAGAATTAATAGAATAATTATGGAATATGTCAGTCTTTCATATTTACTTACCTAGGAACATTAACACTTCCCTATGAAGAACTCTGACATATTTCTCCGTGTTGTCACCACGAGAGCGCAACTTCTCAACCAAGCAAATCGTCTAAAAAATTAAAAGCATGTCTAAATCTGGCTCCACAGAAAACCAGCGTTGTTAACACTACCATGCTAGCAGCATTGCTGAGTGGAGACCATTTCGGCTCACATCACACTCTTGTGTACATATCACTGTTTTATATCTTTCAATAAGTTGTTGTGTTGATGTTTTCGCCGAATAAATGTTTTTCTATTCTATTCTAAATCTTATGAGAAATCATAGTTAATACTAGTGGCTCCATGAACTGTGGACCTCGCGACAAACTTAACTTTGACATTGGTAAACTGTTACCCCCCCCCCATACATCGACATAGGACGCGGTCAGTTCACCAACACCGCAAATAAGTTTGTAATCGCAAAAACCCTTATATCTCCGCCATTTTGTAAAATTACGAAAATTGAATCGACAAAAAAGAAACAATAAATTCAGTTTTATTGTGGTTCCAGTATTCTCATACAAAACGAATTTCGGCGATTATTTGACTTTCTTGATCTTTAATCAATATTTAAAAAACCCCCATAGACCTAGATCCTGTCCTGACTGACAACCTATCAAAAATTGGTCATAATAGGTTAATATTTAAGGGGTGGAAATCGTTATCGCCTTTTGTATGAAAGGGTGATTTTTGCTGTTGGTTCACAGTCCTCTTAACTTGCAAGATTTGATAACAAATCGGACGTCTGAAACTAAACAAAGATTTGTAAAACTCGTTCGCTTACATCGCTGAAGCTTCGCTGATCCAAATCTTGATTGTGACTTAGCAAACAATCAAATTTCTTGAGAGCATCGATTAATATCGTTGGTTCGACGTCACTCGAAAATATTATCTGAAAAAAAAAAAAACAATATTTTTTTTTAGAAAAGAAACAAAAACCGACTTCTAGGCTTTACCTATAATTATGTTTCTTAAACTAATAAGTACCATCTTTGTTCTTGACTAATGTTTATGTGATGACAGTTAAAACTGAGATTGAAAGTCCTCATCAAAACTTTTGCTGAAGGGAACCACCAACTGTTGATTTCTAGGGTTCCACACCTCAAAAGGAAAAACGGAACCCTTATAGGATCTCTCGTGTGTCTGTCTGTCCGTCTGCCACAGCCAATTTGCTCCGAAACTACTGGACCGATTGAGTTGAAATTTGGTACACATGTGTAGTGTAAGTCTGTCACCGTAACTTAGGGTGAAGCCAAACGAGCGTAATTTGAGTAGCAGAATTTCGGCCGCAGAAATTAATTGAACCCTTAAATAATTGAATTTTAAACAAAGGGGCCACTTTTGGAGGTTAAATATTAAAATAAAAATTAAAAAAACTGCAACCCATATTATGTGAAATATCAAATGAAAGGGCTCGTTGTAAATATTAGATTTATTAGAAATATTAGACTTATTTTTTATTTAATTAGTAACTATTAGATAAATAGTTTGGAAGTTATATAGGAAAATAGGCGAAAACTGACCCCCCCTATTTCCGAAACTACTGGGACTAAATTTTTGAAAGAAAATAGTTACCTATAGATTACAGGAAATTTTTAAGTAACCTAGGAAATTTCAGATAATCATGTACGGAACCCTCTCCACGCGAGTTTAACTCGCACTTGTCCGGTTTTTTTTTTAAATTCAACTTTAACAAACTGTAACTTGCAAACGGCTACAAAATATTAACATAGTTTCTTAGAGAAAAAACTCAACTTATAAAAACGTCACTTTAGTCGGTTAAATTATATAATACTAAATAATCACCTAAGGGTATGAAATACTACTTTATGACGTAAACTCATACCTACCAAATATACATAAAAATCGGTCGTATATAGGTACATAAACAACGTGAGATAGGATTTTTATATACATTATATTCGGCCAATAATAAGATCGGCTAATGTATTACCCACCTGTAAAGCCAACAGCATGTTGTTTGGTTCGATTTCTACGGAATCCGACGCTTGTACGAGAGCCAGACAAGACTCATGCAACACGGCTTCATTACGACATCCTTCTATACGTAGAGACTGAAAATTAACATATTATTTATACAGATGCAACGGATATCCGGTTACTATCCGGTATCCGGGCCTAGCTAGGCGTGAGCGAAGTGGAACCTCTTCCACAGCTTCGCACTTAAAGGGGCGAAGCCCCCTCGTGGATAACTTAAGACCGCCATGAACTCTAAATACTACAGTTAGTACTCTAAAAGATCCTACTAGAAAAAGGCCTCGCTGATGCGACTTCGCCCACGTCTAGATTAGTCCACGCTACGCCACTGTCCGGCCTATCCGGTCATGATTTTACAATCCGGCCGGATACCGGATATTCAAAAAAATTGCATAAGGCCCGTCACATACATTCGTTTTCCTGATTCGATTTCCGAATTCGTTTTCCGTATGCGGACACCCCGAACGCAGGCATTTCATATAAATAGTTCTACATGACACACACGTTCGTAATTTTTCCGTACGGAATTCCGAACGGAATTCGTTCGAACGTGTGTGTCATGTAGAACAAATAAAAAGCCAGTTATTAAATTCAAACTTCGTTTATTTTTATTTAAATATAAAACTTCATTTAACATCACGTTGTGCACTTCCGAATATTCCCAACTCCCAAATGACGTAATAAAGTGCGTATTGAACCGCGAAGGGCCCGCGCACTTACAATTCGTAACAAGTTGAAACTTGCTCGCTGCGCGAGAGCCGCGCCCGCGAAAGCTAACACGAATTTACAGATAGCTGGTGCGCGGCCGGATATCCGGCTGGTATATTTTTATGAATCTATAAATATATAAATAAATAAATCAGGATACAATCTTTAAACAAATTCATCTAGTCCCAAAGTAAGCTGTAAAAACCTGTGTTATGGGTACTAGACGACGATATAAACACTTATATAGATAAATAAATACTCTAATACATAGGAAACATCCAAGACAGCTTATCTTTATTCTTACCTTATAAAAGTTACCACTATTGACGTCAGTTTTCATCAGCATAACCCTCGCAGCCGCTATGAGCTCAGCGTTTGAGTAACTTTCAGCTAAATCACAGAGCAAAGAGGCGCACGATGTCAAAGAGGTGGATGTTAGAGGCACCACTTTGGAGGTGAGATGGAGGAGCAAAGTCAGTTTTGGCGGGATCTCCTAAAAAACGAATAAATGTTATAATAATACTAAGAGAACGCTGAAAAATAGAGGTCGAATTTTTAAAAGAATAGATACTTTGTAACCGGTTTTTGAAATTGCGGTTAATATCGTTCAAAACCGGTTTAATTTTATTCATCAATTAACAGGTTGATTCAGGGGACGGTTTTAACCTTTTCACCGCCACAGTCGGCTGCAGCCCTCAGCGGATACAGGGTAAAAAAGTCCTTCATTACCTTGACTTAAAGTTGAAATTCGTGTTACTTCCCAGACATGTTTGGCGGTCAAAAGGTTAAGCAAGCCGTAATATTTTGGCTACCCGTTTATATGGAGAACGGAATTTAAAGTCACGCTAAACAATATTAAAATTATTATTAATTATTATTTCTAGTGTTAATATTAAAATTGTACCGACAAATTCAAATTAATTTCGTTTAACCGAAATGGAAATTTGTACAGAACCGGTTTCTCAATTACCCAGTTAATAAGTGTAAAAGTAACATAAGCCATTCCGGCCTAAACCCTAAAAAGCGTGCCACAGATGCCAACGACGGCATTAAATGACGCAAATGTATGGAAAACAGCATATCGTGGCGTCAGTGGCACGATAATACGCTGTCGTATATACCGAACTGTGGTGTTCAAGAGATTACAAGTATGATCAGAAATGATTCGGTGATTGAATTATGGTCTCACCTCAAACTCCTTCCGTTCTTCTAGAAACATCTCCAAAGCGGTTTCCAGATAGCCTCCAAACTCTTTGGTGACCAACTCTGACTTCACCACTAGTTCATCAGCATTCTTAGCATCATACAAATCTCTCCATATTTGTATGAAACCATCTATGTTCTCACACGATTTCGTTATCAAGAAATGTATGGCCGCCTGAAAATAGATTATGTTTAACCTTTTCGACGCCAATGACGGATATATCCGTCAGGGCATACAGGGTAAAAGAGCCCTACATGGGTTTCACATAAGGTTGAAATTCGTGTTACTTCTCAGACATGCTTGGCGTTGAAAAGGTTAAAACTAGGTCAAATTCAACGCTAGGTCATCGTCATAGGCCTTTAGATGCCCACTGCTGCACAGGACTCCTATAATAGAAGCGATCATGCAAAATTAAACCTTATACTGATTACTTGATTCTTTATTTCGGTTCTTGACCATTTTTAGGGTTCTGTACCCAAAGGGTAAAAACGGGACCCTATTACTAAGGCTCCGCTGTCCGTCTGTCCGTCCATCCGTCTGTCACCAGGCTGTATCTCATGAACCGTGACAGTTAGACAGTTGAAATTTTCACAGATGGTGTATTTCTGTTGCCGCTATACCAACAAATATTAAAAATCAGAATAAAATTAATATTTAAGAGGGCGCTAATACAACAAACGTGATTTTTTTGCCTTTTTTATAGATAATGGTACGGAACCCTTCGTGCGCGAGTCCGACTCGCACTTGGACGTATTTTTTTAAACAATATTTTTGGCTGTTTGTTAGCTCATTTTAGATCATGTTA
The DNA here is from genome assembly GCA_947859335.1 of Tortricodes alternella. Taxonomy (NCBI): domain Eukaryota; kingdom Metazoa; phylum Arthropoda; class Insecta; order Lepidoptera; family Tortricidae; genus Tortricodes; species Tortricodes alternella. The sequence continues at coordinate 4,940,396 of OX401972.1, forward strand.
AAATATTGTCGTAATGAATTTTTCAAATTTACAAGAAAATAGCACTAATAATATGTATTTTTAATTTTTAATTTTGCCGCTATTTAAACGCTATTTTACTGTCAGCCTTCACGTGTGACGTAATGAAATCGGTCGCAAACGTCAAAAATAGTATCGTCTGTATGAGGGTGGGTCCGAATAACACTCTATGACTTCGTCGGCACGCCGAACGACTCGCTGGTCGGGTTCCTGCTATAGCAATTTTGTATGGAGGCAATTCTGCGGCGCCTGGGATGGTACTTGGTTTTTGGGCTGGCACTGAGTCGATTCCCATGTCATGTCGATTGCATGCACCTAAGTCATGTGACTTAAACGTAAAAATGGAACTTTTTAAAATTAAATTCTAAATAATCATGATTTATTTTTACATAAATCCTGTTCTATAACTCACGATTGAGTGTTAAGCTACCGCAGCACATAAGTATATTATGAAAATGAAAATGAAAATATTTATTTTGCAAGTAGGCCACATGGGCTCTTCTACATGTCTGAAGCTACCAGCGCTTCGAAAGGTGACATCTGCTGAGAAGAAACGCCGCAAGAAACACAGAAATAAAATAAATAATTAATATTTGTTACTATATTCAAGTAGCCATCTAATGGTATTAAAATGAGATATCAACGAAATTTTAAAGATTAATAATACATATTTCTATTTTATTTGTCCCTATTTACTTACTTGTCTAATATCATGTGGTGAATTTAATATTCCGTTGACAACAATTTTCTTGCGGGTTGTGTTCGGCAATTTTTCATAAAACAAGATGGCGGCTTGCAGGAGCCGCTCGCTATTCGGCAAGTTGCATTCTATACACCATTCTATCTAAAAAAAAACATCATAACGCAATCAAATTTGCTGGCTATTCCGACTACTTCCCAGTTCTATTCCCTCCCTTCGTCCGCACCAAAGTCTGTTCGCCGAGTTGATCAATATTATGATATCCTCTCGAAATAGCGACTGTCGCTTACCCATCGCAAACTGTATGACGGGCGTCGCTTATCGCCGCGCGCACTGAATTTCGTGGTACGAGGCACGCAGGTGTTGTCAAGCGCAACGCTGCGCCGGGCCGGCGAGCGCGCGCACGCGGCGGCCATATTGCCATTCCGTTCTGGAATACGCTGCGAGTGTGTCGTTTGGGTGTTCGTGTGTTGTTTTAGACGAAGCAATTGAACGTTTCATAATAAACGTCACCGACTCTGATTCCTCCTCCGACTCTGAGACTTCCTCATGGTCGTTGTCCAATGATATGCCAGCAATGGGACATATGTGTACAGGCTATTCAATAATAATATGCTATGAAAAAAAAATAGTTCTTCCCTTTAATTTTTTGTTATAACCGGTAAAAAAAAAATTTGCTTAATTTGTAATAACTTAAGAAGCCCTGTTTTTTTTATCAACTCTCGGCGAACAGACTTTAGATGCTATTCATGAAAATACTCCCAGTAGAGGAATGCTTAATTTTTCATGATTTCATTTGCCCTAATCGGTACATAACATATTACACAGATAATTTACTTGTCAAACTGACATAACAGTTTCTTGACGAGAGGCTCCCAAACTAACCTTTGACCTAAATTAACCTATCCTAAAAAAATACAAGAGATAACTTACTGAAAAGATGGCTGACGGCTGGATGGATTTGGAAGACATATCTTGGAACCAAAAGGATACTTCCTCATAATGTATGTAATTTGCGAAGTCGTGAGCACAGATAATTATACTCACAATATCAGCATTGGCATGTGTGACTCTGTCCCTCCTAAATTCATTTTCCAGTGTCTGCACGTCCACAAATTGCGTCAAATCTCCGAAACTATTTATCTTTGTAAAAGCTAATATTCTTAGCGCTGTTAATTTCACTCGAGTGTGGGTCGATTGTATCTGTGGCAGCACCTCTGTTGCTATTATTTTCTAAAATATGAAAATAAAAATACATGAAACATATTATATAATAATATTAATCATAATCTTAATTTTTTCTCCTCACAAAGTTTTTTTTTTAAATCTAATTTAAAGAGCTTCGTCGCCATTCAGGGCGATGATGTCGCTCCATTATGCCAGCCAAACAAATTCCACTGCTCATCTCCTGGCGAGGCCTAGTCGCACTAACTTAAAAAATGCCCTGGCCTCATCCTAATGGTACAAATTAATTATAATGAATAACTAATAAGGGAGATGTATAGTCTACGCGTCTGGACAAGTTAAATGACAATATATTAATACATGGTAAAAAAAGTGTGAGTTTGACAGCTCCGACGCACGACAGGAGTTTACTCCTTAAGAACGATTATACAATAAACCAGTACCCATTATACCGTGCTGTCATTTTTCATTTTGACATTTGACAGTAAATAATAAACGAATAAATAAACGATAAACAAATTTCACGCGGACAAATTCGCGTGCAAAACCTAGTAAACATATATATGCAATACTAACCTCCAATACTTTCTTGTCTACGTGCCTAGATATGACTTTGTAAACATTCAATGTAGCTGGTTCACTGCCATCACCTATGGACCCCCATAATAGAACCCTCATCTGGTTGTCCAGGACTATACGCTCCCGGAAAAGACCAGCGTAAGAACGTAGAATCTCGAAGCATACTAAAAATATTCAGGAGAAAATTTACTGAAAACCCGTTAGGTACTGCATTTATATAAAAACAATAACTGCATTGGTTTGAGTCCTACGTTGTAACTGCCAGGGCCCAGGGTTCGGAAACCAGTGAAATTATTCCGGTTAATGTTGCGGTTACCGTTATTTTGACCGGTTAATTGAGAGACCGTTTTTTAGCGTTCCGTACCTCAAAAGGAAAAAAGAAACCCTTATAGGATCACTCGTGTGTCTGTCTGTCTGTCTGTCTGTCTGTCCGTCTGTCACAGCCAATTTGCTCCGAAACTACTGGACCGATTGAGTTGAAATTTGGTATTCATATGTAAGTTGGTGGCCGCAACACGAACGCGTGACGTAAATATATGAATTTTAAACATAAAGGCCACTTTTTGGGGGTAATCTAGAAAATTTTAAAAAAAAGTTATGCCACCTATATCTTGTGACTTATCAAATGAAAGGGCTTATTGTGAGGATCTTAAATATATTTTCTTTTGAATTTTAAATAAAACAGTTTAGAAGTTATTCAGGAAAATAGGCGAAAAATGACCCTTATTTCCGAAACTACTGGGGCTAAAATTTTGAAAAAAATACAGAAAATAGATCTTTGCCTATAGATTACAGGAAAACCTGTAAGAAGTCTATGGTATATAAGGTAACCTAGTAAATTTCAGATAATCATGTACGGAACGGAACCCTCTCCACGCGAGTTTAACTCGCACTTGTCCGGTTTTTTTCTTTTTCGTCTGTTGAACGAAATAAATCAATTTTAATTTCGTCGGTAAAATTAGAGCGTCATGCCATCTCTTTTACAACCTATTGGAGTTCTCGCGCTACGCCAACGAATGCGCGTCCAAAAACCGATTACTATCGGTCACCACGAGTCTTTAAAAAACATTTATTTATTTATTTAGCGTCAAATTGTTAAATGCAACTTTACCCTAGGGTGTAGCTAAAATTAAGTTAACAGGTAGATTTAGTGACATCTCTCTATAAACCGGTAACCGTTTGCTTAAACCGTTCCCTTAAATTTTTGACTGCCACAGTCGGCTGCAGCCGTCAGCGGGTACAGGGTAAAAAAGTCCTTCATTACCTTGACTTAAAGTTGAAATTCGTGTTACTTCTCAGACATGCTTGGCGGTCAAAAGGTTAATTAACCGGTTGATGAATTAACAAAATTTAACCGGTTTCATTAACTGCTATTGCAAAAGCTTTCCCAAGCCCTGGGTATAACAACACTAGATCAAAAAATTACGAAGCAAAAAGAACTTGCGTGAAACCAGTTTTTTATTAAGTTACAAAACATAAAGGGACCGGTTACAATGTTACAAGAATTCCATGCGACGCAAAAAGTTACAAATGTGTGTTACATTAAATTCCGTCATCAAGTTACGAAACATATCATATATTATATATACATATGGATTTGACGTACCAGATTGACAGCTAAGTATTTTCATGTATAAATTAGCCAAATTCTCATAGAAGTTATTTAATTCCAATATAGGCAAATCTTCTCCAAAATGCTTAAACAGTCCACATATACCTTCTAATATTGATTTCGTTAGCTTATCCTGAAAATGATTAACAAAATAACAATAACAAAACAGATGAACAACGAGTACGACTCTCAACGAGTCTGGCTCGAGCACAGAGGGTCCCTTACCTATTTTTTAAGCATATCAAACAGGCAATATTTTTTTTGTTATTCAGATTTATGGTATAGTATTTCTCAAGTATTTTTTTATTCCTTACCAGTGGAGACCACGAATTACAACCCCATATAGATCACAGTTACAAACCTGTTTTAATACGAATCACCCTTTTTAATACGAAAGGCGATAATTATTTCCACCCCTTAAAGGTTAACCGATGTTGACCAATTTTTCATAGTCAGAACAAAATCTAGGCCTATACGTTTTTTGAATTTTGATTAAATATCAAGAAAGTCAAATGATGCCGAAATTAGCTTGAATGAGAATACTGAAACAGCAATAAACTCACTATAATCAATAAATTTATTGATTATAGTGAAAAAATCATAACATATAGACCTAGATTTTGTTCTGAATGACAACCTATCAAAAATTTTTCAAAATCGGTTCACATTTTAAGGGGTAGAAATCGTTATCGCCTTTTGTATGAAAAGGGTGATTTTTGCCGTTGTTTCACAGTCGTCTTAACAGTATGACAAATGCTACTTACAGTATTTTTAGAGTTATCCAGCATATTTAAATATGTCCGCCATATCTTAGTAATATCATCACATATCACTGCCGGGTGGTGTTCGCAGATCGCTCCTACGTTTGAAGAAAAATAAAACACAATCAATCACACCAAACCATTTTACTGCATCTACTGGATTAAGCCTTTAGTCACAGTATAAACAAGTAAGCAGTATGTTGTCTCGGCAGTGTCCTCGAAATAGTTACCTACGGCCGCTCGGTATAATATTAATTATTTCTACTTCGTTCTTATTTCTAGTTTCAAAAGTGACACTGTACTGTATGTATATATATATATATATTGTATGTAATTTGCTTTTAACATATCCAAAATATCAATAATTCTCGTGCCATAATTGTGTACGGTATACCGAAGTTCACCGAGATTTCGAAGCGCGTCGTTTCGGCCGTTTGTATGAAGATGGGGTACTGTATACTTGATTATACTGTGCTTTAATTGATGAAAGTGATCCTACTTTCAACCGACTTCAAAAAAGGAGGAGGTTCTCTATTCGGTTGCATTTCTTTTTGTTGATTAACTCAGAACTCCGTCAATTAGACGACGCAGTTAGCCTAGTTGGGAGTGACCCTGCCTCCGAAGCTAGCGTCTCGGGTTCGATCCCCGGTAAGGGCAAATATTTGTGTAATGAGCACGAATGTTTGTTCCTGAGTCTTGGATGTTAAGTATTTATTGTTAAATATTTAAGTATTTATTTCTCTATATAAGTATGTATATCGTCGTCTGGTACCCATAACACAAGCCTTTAGAACTTACTTTGGGACTAGATCGATTTACGTAATATATTGTTTTTTTATATTTATAAACCTACTTGAACAATTTTTTTTTTAATCAGTCGGATATACCTCAAATTTGATCCCGTTGTAGTCAAAGTTTACGTGTGATGAGAGGATCTATGAGGAATCGATGGAACTCCTCAAATATTATAGGCATGCACACGTGCAATCTTATTATGAAACTCGCAAAGCTGGTTTCATAAAACCGCACTAGTATTTTAAGGCCTATAATTATGCAACCGTTGCATAAACTACTATTCTTGTAGATTATTTTATGTTAGGTGACGTTTTTATAAGTCTGAAAAAAGATGAATCTCTTCCAGTTAACCTTTGGTTGAATGATATGGATACATTTAAGCATTGGATACACAAATATGTATAAAAAGTGCCAGATTATCAACTTACCTACAAGAAGAGCCAAGGGCGTTTTGCACTGAGTAGCCACCTCCAACTCACATATATGTCTTGAAGCATTTTTGGCACCAATTTCAGATTTTTTTACCACCATCATAAGACATTTTAGAGCATGCTTCCGTAATTCAGAATCATAGCCAAGAAGGCAAAGCTGAAAAAAATCATACTTAAAAGTGGAGCTCGGAAGCAGTTTCATTTTTTAAACCAGTTTCGGTCGTTGACCCGGAACCGGAAATGATTCCGGTTTATGTTGCGGTTACCATTATTTTAACCGGTTAATTGAGAGATAAGGTTTTTATACAAACAAAATTAACCGGTTATTTGAATTTCGTTGGTAAAATCAGCCCGCATTATATGTAGTTTACACATGGCTCTTGCTTTACGCCAATGAACACGCACTCAAAAGCCGGTTAACTTGGGTTACGGTGAATCTTTACATTTTGATCACCATATTAACCGGTATGGAAAATAATCAGATTAAAACTTTCGTGAGACATTACGAAGACTAGAAATAAGCACGGCTTATAAATCGAAATAAATCGTGAGTAAAGCCGTGCTTATTTCTAGTCTTGGTAAGGAAAATGTTTGACTTTTATGCCGATTTAAAGATTATGACAAGAGATAGAATAGAAGATATTTATGCATTACAACATTATGCCATACTTGTTATGCAATGCGAAAATATTATATGATACAATGACGATATGTGTGAATTGAATGTGGATTATTAAACTATTATAAATATTTCATAGACTGGACTCATCAAGTAATAACAATAACAAGTTACTATTTGCAAAATGTAATTTTAAAATGCAAAAGGGATTTTTATTTATAGAAATAATGAACATAATCATCATTAATAATAATAGTAATATTTTTTTCAGCCTTATTAATAAATTAATACATACATTAACAATATCCTCATAGTACTTCTCCACGTATGGACACGAGATGACTATATCGGTGAGCAGCTTCAAAGCATCTGCTAGAGCTTTTGTCCAGACATCCTCAATGCGTTGCTTTGATACCGTTTCGAGCAAGTTTACTGGCTTATAGAGCAGTGTGTCTATTACCCATTCTGAAAATATATAAATTTTATTTAGTTTTTATTAGGGTTCCTACCCAAAGGGAAAACGGGACCCTATTTCTAAGGCTATGTGTCTGTCCGTCCGTCTGTCACCAGGCTATATCTCATGCACCATGATAGACAGTTGAAATTTTCACAGATGATGTATTTCTGTTGCCGCTATAACAACCAATACTAAAAAACAGAATAAAATAAATATTTAAAGGGGCTCCCATACAACGTGTTTGTTTTTATAGATAATGGTATGGAACCCTTTGTGCGCGAGTCCGACTCGCACTTGACTAGTTTTTTTATATTCTATCCTGAGGTCTGTTCATTTCACAAGCTTTATTTATTTATGTTATGGGCTAATTATCACCAAAATCAGTTCAAAAATAGAAATAAATAGAATGATAGTGTAGTGTACACACTTCACAATCAGGGCGATCAATAAGGGTTGGGGTGTAGGTCCAAACCCTCTCCACCGCAAAATATTAACCGCTCATATGGGGAGCTAAAAAAAACCAGCCTTTGCAACTCATTGCATTCATTCGAGTTCCAAAAAAATTATGAAAAAAAAAATTCAAAAAGTGTATGTAAGAAAAAGCACAGATCCGTGCCTAAGCATCTGATGGGTTAAATCATGTTGTTTTTAGGCACTCTAAGGCCCTGTTTGATAATAATTAATCACTAATCCACCACCACGCGGGCCTAGTGTGGATTGGGGACTCTGTATAAATCTTTAAATTACTTGTATGTACAGGTTTCCTCATAACATTTACCTTCACAAAATGCTAGATGGGGTGTATCAAATTGAATTCCGCACACAAGTACCGATACTCTGAGATGCGAGAAAGGATTTGTACTTCGCATCCGACCACTCGGCTAACACAGCACTTTCTTGCACATACTTTAAGAACTACCTACCTGTCTCAAAGAGCGCTAATTCAGTATCGCTTTTTAGCACAACGCTCGCCGTGTGCAGTATCTTCTCAAACGGCCTGTGTCCCGGCTCTATTGGACGCTCCACGATCGCTTCCCATCGCTCCATTCCGCTTCCTTGCTTTGTTCGTATTTCCTCCAGTCACTAAAAAGTTGTGATCAAAACAAGAATGAACAAGTAACCGGGAATTCGTTAACAACTGACAGACGCCCAGTGACAGTGACAGATGACAGTTGATAGCGCTAGAGAGAAACTCAATCGGTAAGTTAAAAAAAAGTATCGTACAGACAAGGCCCCGGTTCTCGGATGCTTCAAGCTGCCTAACCGCAACAAATGCCTTGAATTTTTACTTGGCGAACCAGTATTAACTAGTACTAGTATATTTAGGTATCCATCATAGTTGAATGGTTTGGATTGGATTGTTTATTGGGCGTTTACGTTCACGCCGCGACGCCCCAAGAAGTGTATAATTTTCTGTTTTACTCATAGAGTAATTGAAGCAGACGCGACTCCCCGCGAACGCATACATATTCGCGGGGCATTACGGTGGTAATACAACGAGCCGCATCACCGCCTATATAAACACATCAACATGGAACTGAACATCAAAGCATTTCGGTACAGCTTAGGGTTGAATAGTCTTACACCATTGCTTACTTGACACGTAAAAAAAATATGTGACAATGACAAATGACGTAGTATCTCTTATTAGTCTGTGGACAAATGTCAGTCAGAGTTACGTCAGTTAATATTGCTTGGTTCTTGTCATCGTGATTCGGCCACGAATTTATCTAAAATTTAGCTTTTCAAGTTAAATTATCCAAACTGGCATCGAGAAGAATTCTGTTTGTGGGCTACCACAACTTCTCACCGACGGTGTCATTTCGTGCCAGCTACAATAGGTTAAATGCTGTTTATCATAAATGCTCTATTTTACGCATGAATATCTAGGATTTTCTTACTAAAACTATCATATTTTCAGTAACCGTAGCCAATAGTTATTCCTAAATTTGCACCTTAAATAGTCCTGTAGCTTGTGTGTTGTAGTTTTTCGTGGGTTCTCAAAGTTTTTTTTTATTTAGGCACAGGTACGTTTTTTGGCTTATCGTTTAAAATTAACAGTATGTACATTATTTCCCACTAGTTTCTTCATCGTGAGTTCTATAGATGTGTCATATCCAACCACCCACCCACCCACGGCATACATCAATTAATACAATCTAAGACATGACTAATTTCCTTATTGATGACAATTGAAGTCTGATATATTAAAAGCTATCAACTCTGTTTTATCGTATGTATGTATTTTATTATTTATGTATTACTAGTTTGTTGTTTGTGTTGCTCTGCAATTTATTAGGGTGCCATCCATTACTACTACATTACTTAGATTATTCCAGCTCTATCCGATTTCTGGTAACGTCTGGAATAGCAAAGGGAAGCAATCTTGGGCCCCTATTGTTTTTAATGATGATTAATGGAATCCCATGGTTTATTATATCGCTGTCATCATGCAATAGAAGTGTAAATGCAATATTACTTAACACTAAAAGGTTGTAACAGCAATACTCCATTGTGTTATAATAATAATAATAAATAATAAAACCATTTATTTCAGGCACCATTGGCCCATATATAAATACCTTACAGACTAACATACATATTAAAATAACTTAAAAGTAACTAGCAAAGTAAAGTAGCATGTTATACTTAGAACCTTTTTCTTGCAGCATGAGGCCTGTGATATTGTTCTGTCACTAGGAATACATACATATATAGCTACTGAAGGCCGAGACGGTGCCCTACCCCCGGTGTAGGGAGCAAGTTCAGGGAGCCTTCGAACCCTAACCAGCACATCTCGTAATGAAAGCTCAAAAACCTCCCACCTTAAACAATTTAGTTGAGCCGCCGCCTGTTTTTGGAACCAGGGCCTTTGTAAATGTTTGAGTCCACTTGTCTGTTTCTGAAATCTCTGATTAAAGTATTATCTTTGTAGTCCATTGGTGGAACCATTAGTCAATATAATCAGTAAAATAACCAAACTCCTTCACAGTTACATCTACCTATCTCGGCGTACTCACTCCAACATGACTCTGCCGAATTGCACCCCACGGCATCCAGCAGGACGAAGTCCTGGGTCTCCTGGGGCTCCGGGTGCCGCTGTTGTGAAAAGATATGATGATATCACCAAGTCCCAGGAGGATAAGAGGGAATACAGGTGACAATAACTTTATTTTAAACTTTTGGCCACCACGCATGTCTGAGAAGTAACACAAATTTCAACTTTAAGTCAAGGTAATGAAGGCCTTTTTTACCCTGTATACGCTGTCACGTATAGTCGACAACATCTTTCTTATTGCCATACTTTCGTCCTAAGATTCACCCAGGTGCCACTGCATCAAAAGCCAACCAAAGCATAATGTTTTGAAATGTTCCGTGAAGATGATTTTGTGTCACACGGGCGTAATGTCAATTACAAACGTTGTACCATTAAAGCTCTCTCCTGCGGTTCAGTATTGGATTGCTCCATTTCTGATGGCTTCCTTACTGCCCTTGTAACACAATGTACTATTGTTTTAGGGGCCTGGAACTCTCAAATCGTTTAAAAGTATTACTGATCAGTGACCCAAAGACGGACAAGTCCGCCGCCGCTCTAGCCGTCAATGTTGGTAAGTAAGGGTTTCTCTTTTAATTATCTGTATTGTGTCATTGCTAATTTTATAGATTTTTATCTTATTTGTTAATTTGTAGTGCATTTTTATTGTGCCATAATAATAATCAAGACCAAACTATGGTTAACTCGCGGCCCGTATGTTGAACTATGACCTTGAATGCGCAGAATATATTTTCTGGTCTCAATCGAAGTGCGGTATGAGGTGCGACGCAAGGGGCAGCGTGTAACCATAGTTGTACCTGCCCGGACGACCGCCATTTTGGTTCAACTTATGTGCCGGGGATAATATAAAATTTAAGGCTATAATTATTAATATTATTGTGATTTGATCAATGTTATTGTACGCCAGAACCAAGGGGGTAGCCAGGTTGGCCTGGCCCACCCCAGAACCCTTTTGGCCCACTCCAGAACCCTTCTGGCCCACCCCATAATCCTTCCGGCCCACCCTAGAACCCGTCTGGCCCACCCCAGAATTTAAATGGATCACTTAATTAAGTGCATCTACTATTTATCGACTGTTTTTGCCTGCTATAAGGTTTACTGGTATAATGTATTTAAATATATCGTTGTTATATCGAAATCGAACACTGAACACCCCTTCCACCAGACTTAACAGCGAAGGCTAAGGCGGGAGCTTCACTTCGCTCCCTCTTTAGCCTTCTGAAGGTCAAGGATCCTAGCCAGCTTCTACTCCGACCTGTCTTGCTCGCTCGCCGAAAATATTTCTTGTCCGATAATTGTTTAATTAAGTCACGTCAGAAGGCAGTAGTCTATATAAAACTTATGAAAACACTTCGTCGAAATCGGGGATCCTTCCCCTAAGTTTGGCTCTGACTCCTAAATGTTTATATGAAATGCATATTATATGATCGGCATATTAGATTGAAAGTTGTTATTACAAATTGCCATTATACCGTGTGATATTATTTCATATGTTTTTAGACTACTAAATAATCCCTTGAACTTTATATTGACCAATATATTGCTATATTGACTGAAATGCCAGGGGTGTCTCACTCCGGACTTTAGGTACGGTCAGCCGTCGGACAGCTCAGAGCTGTAAATCGCAGTAGGTTGCCGCTCGATCGCTCGCAGGCCGACTCGCGCGTCAAGTAGCCTAGATGTTCGGTGTTGTTGGGTAATGGGATAAACTGACAACCCTAACGTACACGAAAGAGCACGTTTTATGCGACGGAGAGAGAAGGCATGATTAGCGTATTTTCGTAACTAAACACCGGTTTTGTTAGACAGTGACTCTTCTGTACGTTAGTACTATTTTCTATTCAGTGACAACGCACCCAATGGAAAGGCAGAGTGATTTCGAAGACGTTTTACGTTAAATCTCATCTTATTGGAGGTTAATTGGGCCATGTATGTGCCGCTTCGACCATTGCTGATCTATTGTGGCAGCCCTACGGTTTGGCTAGTGCTGGCCTCGGCAGGGGTGGTCCTCTAGCGGCCCCGTGTGCTCAGACCCTTACCGAAAGAGCATCGGTTACCGCAATTCGCACGCAGATAATGTACATAAGTTAGAAAAACTCATTGGTACATGGCAACCGCTTGGAGTCGAACCCGGACCTCACGATCACGAATCGACATCCTTAGCCATTAGGCCACCGACGCTCTCAATGTCATCTTTAGTTCAGTTTTATTTTCCAGGATACCTTAGTGACCCAGAGGAGCTGCCTGGCCTGGCGCATTTTTGCGAACACATGCTATTTTTGGGGACGGAGAAATACCCAGAGGTAAGATTTTTTATTAATACTAAAAAATGTATAGTCCTTTAGGTAGATGCAACGGTTATCCGGTTACTATCCGGTCTATCCGGCCATAATTTTACTATATTTAATTTAGTTAAAGCTTTAATCAGAAATAGGATAAAACAAATAAAACGTCATCAGAAATAATTGAAATCAATGTCAAAAATTAAAACTTTTTTTAATCATCAATACATAGGTATAAAAACAGTACCGTGACTCACTTATAGACAACGCACAGCCTAAACGGGTGGTCCTAGAGGTTTGAAATTTGGAGAAAACATTCCCCGAGTACCCTAGAAGGTGCAGGAGGGATTCCGCAGGTCTCAGGAGGGATTTTTTGAATTCCATCCCTAAAGGGGTGAAAAAGGGTGATAAAGTTCGTATGGAAAATACCGCGGGCGATGTTTTATAGTACATTGTGCATCTAGGGCCGTAAGAAGGGGATAACTAACGAGAGTCTGTTAGAAGCCTGACGCCGATAGGCGAGAGCTTTTATGACTCGAGTTTGTTATCTCCTTACTGCCCGTGATACACACAATGTTTTTCATCACATTTGCGAGGAAATGAAATAAAAATTAGACAAAAAAAGTATATATATTAATTTTATTTCCATTTTACATCGTGAATTACCATCAGGTGGGTGTTCATAAACTGAGCGTACGTTGCGATCAGCGCGGGGCAGCTCCGCCGGCTTGCGGTCGCGCGCCCCGCCGGCTGCGGCTCCCGAGCAGCTCCGCCGACCTGGCGCACTTAACTACCCGCGGGAGTTCGAAACCATACAAAATCTCCCGCTGACGGCGAGACCCGTAGAGGAGCTAAATCGGCTATAGCTGCTCTATACACCTGCGTACAATAACACCCTTTCCGAGCAAGTGTGATGAAAAATATAAAGCTTCGCTTAACATCACATCGTGCACGTTCGAATATTCCCAACTGACGTAATAAAGCGCGTATTGAACCTCAAAGGGCCCGCGCACTTACAATTCGTAACAAGTTGAAACTTGCTCGCCGCGCGAAGGACGCGTAAGACAACACGAATTTAGAGAAAGCTCGTGTTTAGCCGAATATCCGGTATCCGGCTAAACCACTATCCGTTGCATCTCTAGGTACTGTAGATTAGAGATGTAACAGACAGTGGTTTGGCCAGATACCGATTTGAGAGATCCGACTGTTGCCGCGACAAAAAATGGTAGGACATTAAGAGCGCTTACGCACTACGTCCGATCCGGACCCGTGAAAATACGGTCCGGAGTAGTCGTAGAACTATTTCTATGGTAGTTGACGCACTAGGTTCGGCTTCCGTCATATGTGAATTCCGGAGAAGATTATTGACGGACCGAAGTAGCCATAGTATTATTTGTATGAACGCTAGCGCACTGCGTCCGATCCGTATCCGAACCGAATCCGAGCTGCGTACGAGCAGTGCGGCTGCGGGGCGGCGGGGTATGTGGCCGGGGGGCGCGGCAGGCATCCAGTTTAGTTCAAGGTGGCCGTTGGATCAGAGATCGGACTAGTGCGTAAGCAATATCCGAATTCAGTCCGAGATTTCTAGATCCGTATTTTCACGGGTTTGGATCGGTACGGATCGGTACGTAAGCGCTCTAAAAGGTAATGTTTTCATAGAAAATATACGGAAGTAGAGTTGTTGGCAATGAAAGTCTTTTTGGCAGGAGAACGAATACAACAAGTTTCTCTCGGAGCACGGCGGCTCGTCGAACGCGGCGACATCTTCCGACCACACCACGTACTACTTCGACGTGCTGCCCGACTACTTAGCTAGATCATTGGACATGTAAGTATTGATACCTAAAGCATTTTTTTAAGTCAAGTCAGTTAGTTGGAATCATTTATAGGGATCACTCGTGTGTCTGTCTGTCCGTCTGTCACAACTAATTTGCTCCGAATGTACTGGACCGATTGAGTTGAAATTTGGTACACAAACACAATGTAGGTCGGTGACCGCAACACGGACGTGTAACGTAAATAAATGAACATTATACATGGGGGCCATTTTAGGGGCGTAAATTAGAAAATTATTAGAAAATGTTTTTCAAAATTTTAGGCCCATTATTTTCGGAGATAAGGTAAGGAGGTGAATGGTAATTTTTCGCTTATTTTCCTCAATTATTTCAGTATCTTAAAATTATAAAAACAAAAATATTAAGATTCTCACAACGAGCCTTTTCATTTTATGTGTCACACGCTATAGTTTATAAAACTTTTTATTTTATTTACTAATTTGGCCTGCAAAAGTGGCCCCCATGTTTAAAATTCATTTATGAGCGTTACACGTCCGTGTTGCGGTCACCGACTTACATATGCGTACGAAATTTCAACTCAATCTGTCCAGTAGTTTCGGAGCAAATTGGCTGTGACAGACGGACGGACAGACACACGAGTGATCCTATAAGGATTCCGTTTTCTCCTTTTGACGTACTGAACCCTAAAAACAACTACCCAATCTCTTTGCACACAGCTTCGCCCAATTCTTCATAGCTCCTCTGTTCACTGAGTCAGCAACCGGTCGTGAGCTGAGCGCTGTCAATTCGGAGCATGAAAAAAACCTGTCCTCGGACACTTGGAGGTTGGACCAGCTGAATAAAAGCAGCGCTTCGCCTGATCACCCTTATCACAAGTTTGGCACCGGTGAGTCTCTCCAGCATCATCAACGCCCCACTCACCATAATATCGTATAGTGGTAGAGCCAAACAGTCCCTCACTAGATGATTACTGTTCGAATGGGCCGGCTCGACCAGGGTAGTACCACACTCTCACAGAATATCGGCGTAAAGTAGCTCGCTATTGCGTTTCGTACGGTGAGTGACGAGATCCGGAGGCCTATCCCCTCATCCCCATTCCCCATCCTCCCTAGACTGGCAACGCATTGGCAGCACCTCTGGTGTTGCAGATCTCCATGGGCGGCGGTGACCACTTTCCATCAGGTGGGCCGTCTGCCTGTTTGTCAGCCTACTCCTTTCTCTAAGGGCCGGCAACGCATCCGTGATTCCCCTGGTGTTGCGGGTGTCCATGGGCGGCGGTGATTGCTTACCATCAGGTAACCCGCCTGCTCGTTTGGCCCATTTTATTATTTAAAAAAAACAATAGACTCTGTGGCGAAGATTATCTATATAAAACTAACTATATAGATACGATACCTTAGCAACATAAATACAATATAGAAACGATCCTGTGACATATGATTGGACTACGATCTTCCCATGTAAACATGGTTAACTATACTTTACATTTGCAGACGAATGCAGTGTGGGGCTCAGCCCACGCCGTTGTATCTTCTCAAGGGTCAAACTATACATGAGGGCCCCTTTGACTTATACACCCTCGACAATTATGGGTGGAGACACGGAACTTTGACCTCATCGTGAATCCCAGCGAGGCATATACAATACACACTCTCTGTTAAGCACTGAGGCGGGACAGAGTCCCTTAACGGACCTCCAACAACACCCCTACAGTCCAGCCCAGTCCACCGGCTCATCTCAAGTGCTTAAACCCATAACTTGCCTTCACTATACAACGATACACAACTTCTTGCCTCGGCAATAACTTCTCTTATGCCTTTATCGTTTTACATATGTCTCAGGATCGCTATTACACGCATCAACAAGACTTGGAAGTTATAGGATAAAATAACTCACCGAGCAGCTGCGTCGTTCACAACACTTCTGCCACCACCAAGACTGGCTCCCTCGTGTCGCGCTTCGCGCTCTTTTTTTACCGCTGCTACATCTGTCAAACCACCATAGACAGCTGTCACAGATATAGAAACATTCATAATGTTACCAACAATATGTAATGGAATGCAACATTCACTCACCCATGGGTCAGGATTCGCGTTCTCCGCGACAGACTCCGCGTCACTAACCACTTTAGATTCTATTGAAAAACGTGCCAGAAAGCTCATCGGTGACCTGGAATAGGGATCTTTCCTGGGTAAAAAATTTGTAATTCTAATTAGTCCGTCAGTTAGATTATCAAAAAATATTGAACACGTATTTTTTGCTTTATCAAATCAATCAAAATTGACAAAGATAACGCGCATCAAAGTTCGGGAGTGTACAAAGTTGTGACGACACGCGGAACTTCGACGCTCTATATCTTCGTCATTTTTTGTTTGATTGACCAAAGAAAACATACGTGTTCAATATTTTTTTTATAATATAGATGACGAACTAATTAGATTTTTTTCAGGAAACTAGCCTATTATTTGAGGTGAAACTGCAGAGCTTTGAACACCGCCGCAAAGTTGCCTGCTTATCGGTATTCTGCAGGATATATCACAGAGTGAGCGATGGAATTACATGAACTAATTCCGCCATCGCCATTCCTTCATCGGGGGATGGACTAGGCGTGGGCTGGGGTTCCATCCCTATGTTGTGGATGTTCCAAGAATTCGCACTAAGCTTGCGTGCTTTCAAGGTTATGCGGGCCCTTGCCTGTATGTAGCCCCACCGCATATGTTTTGTTTTTTACTCTAATGTCGCCCGGCTATAGTCTATAAGATATATGGTCTGTGTTTAAGATCTATATAAGTATGTAGTCATATTGCACATTGAATCCTTTTTTTTACTAGATCAATGTGAACCTTACTAATTACGAGGAAGTGAGACAAAAAATACGTTACAAACTTCCGGATCATTATAGTTATTTTGTAGTCTTAACAACTGTGTCTGTATCTTTCAGGTAGCCGCGAGACCCTGGAAACGATCCCTAAGGAGAAGGGCATTGATGTTCGCAAAGAACTACTCAAGTTCCATGACACCTGGTACTCGGCTAACATCATGTCGCTCGCTGTCGTCGGAAAAGGTAACAAGAGTTGCATAGATAAAATACCGAGCCGTAGGTGAGGCTAATCCAAGAATCGTCCTTGAGGACGGCAATAATGTCATACTATGACGTGTTTTTGATTAATATGTACACTGCTATGAATGGTCAATTAGTAGCAAATTCTTGGCCTGTATACAGCGTCCATTATTTTCCTGGACGTGTCCAGGAAATATATTATTGTCCAGGTTTACAATTATACAAATTGCATCAGTGCGTCCATTTATATTCCTCATCAATTGCATTCCAATATTGGAAAATTTGTGTTTTTTTTTTACTGTGTCACAAAAATACATTCCAAATCAAATCATTTCCAATTTATATTTTTTACATTCAAACGCGTTAATAGATAAAGCCATAGGAAAGTACGTTTGTTTCCTTGTTTGTTCCGTTTTTACTCCCAAACGGCTGAACAGATTTCCATTAAAATTGACACACAAGTAGCGCTTTATATGGTGATGGAAACAGCATACTTTATTTGGAAGATTTTCAAGAATCTTTATAAATACAGGAAATATGAAAAATGCTTGTCGGTAGATGGCGCTGCGCGCGATAAACGCATTCTACGCGGGCAAAGTGGCAGGCAAAACTAGTTACACACATTCATGGATTGATTTATAGAGTTTTATTTTACTATTTTCCTAGTCCAGGACATAAGGTAATAACATACAAAGTTTCATGTAAATCCGTTCAGCCGTTACGGAGCTCAGTGCTACCAAACATACAAACAAACACATGCCATGCACATGTGTTAATCTGGGGTATAAGCTATCTCCATTCCAAATTTCATCCAAATCCATCCAGTAGTTGAAGCTTGCAGGAGTAACAAACATACTATTATTACACACACTTTCTTTTGCATTTATAATATTAGTGAGATAGTCAACCTAAATGTCCATGTCATCGTCATCAGCATATCCCACGTCCCACCACTGGGCCCACGCCTCTCATAGTCAGTTTCAAAGTCAAAGTCAACATACCTTTATTCAATTTTGGCTTTTACAAGCTGTAAGGGACCAGGTCGAGGACGTTCTTAAGAAAGGCCAGGTCAAGAGTACCCTAAGCCGGCGAGCGTGCATGAAGACCTTAATGAGAGTAGTCGCAGCGAAAGGTGTGCCAGGATCGTAGCAGGTGGAAATCCGTGGTCTCTGCCTACCCCTTTGGGAAACAGGCGTGATATATGTATGTATGTGTGTAAAAAGGGCAAGGAATGAAACGACCACCGGTTATACAAAACCCTCTACTGAGAAGAAACGGCCAGAAACTCGGTGAGGTAACATTTTTAGGGTTCCGTACCTCAAAAGGAAAAAACGAAACCCTTATAGGATCACTTGTGTGTCTGTCTGTCTGTCTGTCTGTCCGTCTGTCACAGCCAATTTGCTCCGAATTTATTGGACCGATTGAGTTGAAATTTGGTACATATATGTAAGTCGGTGACCGCAACACGGACGCGTGACGTAAATATATGAATTTTTAACATGTGGGCCACTTTTGGGGGTAAATTAGAAATTAGAAAAGTTATGCAACCTATATCGTGTGACATATCAAATGAAAGGGCTTATTGTGAGGATCTTAAATATATTTTCTTTTGAATTGTTAGTAATATAGTTTAGAACTTATTTAGGAAAATAGGCGAAAATTTACCATCCCCCCCCCCCTCCTTATTTCCGAAATTACTGGGACAAACATTTTGAAAAAAAAAATACAGGAAATAGTTCTTCATCTATAGATTATTTCAAAACAGTACACGTCTAAGTTAAAAATTCTCAGCAGATGTCACCTTTCGAAGCGCTGGTAGCTTCAGACAAGTGAAAGAGCCCAGATGGCCTACTTGCAAAATAAATATTTTCATTTTCATTTTTCGTTTTCAATGATATCCTCAGTTTTATACAAATCCAAGTATATACCCAGGTTTGAAGCATCTCCTCTCCTTTTTCAGAATCTCTCGACGAGCTGGAAGCGATGGTGGTACCACTGTTCTCGGTGGTGGAGGACTTGTCAGTGGAGGCTCCTTCGTGGCCAGAGCATCCATTCCCCCACTCTCTGCGTCAGAAGCGCGCATACTGTCAACCTGTCAAGGACTTGAGGTCGCTGTCAATCGACTTCCCGATACCAGATACCAGGAAACATTATAAGAGTGGGGTGAGTAAATATTCATATTCATTCTGTGCCCGCGACTTTGTTTATAAGTATCCTGTGTTAATCCAATTTTATATGTTTTAACTTTTTTATGCGGAACCCTAATTCTGTTTCTAAAATTAAAGTAGCCTAAGCTAGCGTCAAAATCGGTCTAGCCGTTTGGCAGATTAGCCCGAACAGACATACAGATAGACAAAAATGTTAACTGCCTAGCTGACTGCCTGACTGCGTGACTACTTGACTGATGGACTGACTGCCTGTCTAATTGACTAGCTATCTGCTTGACTCCTTGACTGATGGACTGACTACCTGACTGCCTGACTACTTACCTGATGGACTGATTAGTTGTCTGCCTGACTAACTGACTGATGGACTGACTGGCTGACTGCGTGACTACTTGACTGATGGACTGACTGCCTAACTGCCTGTCTAATTGACTAGCTGACTGCTTGACTCCTTGACTGATGTACTGACTAGCTGGCTGCCTGGATACTTAACTAATGGACTGATTCGTTGTCTGCCTGACTAACTGACATAGACTGACTGCGTGACTACTTGACTGATGGACTGACTGCCTGTCTAATTGACTAGCTAACTGCTTGACTCCTTGACTGATGGACTGATTAGCTGTCTGCCTGATAACTGTCTGATGGACTGACTACAGGGCTGCCTGACTACTTGACTGATGGATTGACTAGCTGGCTGCCTGACTACTTGACTAATGCACTGACTAATTTACTGCCTGACTGATTTCGCGTCATGAACTGACGCGAAATGCTGTTCATTCTGCTGCCTTCACGCTTCCGTCCAGGATTTGGATGAAGTAAAAAATAACTATAACTGAATTGTAGATGCTAGTGCCTTATACATTTTGTTTGTGTAACTTTGTATAGGTGGCACACATGTCCAATGATTTATCGGCCAGTTAATGATCCCTACCGTTTTGTCCATAGCCAGGCCACTACTTGTCCCACCTGCTCGGACACGAAGGACCGGGCAGCTTGCTGTCCGAGCTCAAAGCCAGGGGTTGGTGCAACAGGTAATTTTTCAAACCGGTTTTGGTTAACCGCGAGGACTGAGGACCACCAACAGAAGCGATAATTCATTTTAAAATGACTGCAATCCTATTGGTGGATTTTTTTAATCTTCAATACATATAAAACAGTACCGTGACACGCTTATAGACAACGCACAGCCTAAACGGGTGGTCGTAGAGGTTTGAAATTTGGAGGAGACATTCCTAGAGTACCCTAGAGGTGCACTAAGGAGGGATTTTTTTGAAATTCCATCCCTAAAGGGGTGATAAAGTTTGTATGGAAAATACCGCGGGCGAAGTTGTGGCGGGTCCTCTAGTTGATTATAAACACACAAAATAAATGTGATTACAACTGCCAAATTACTACATAATGACATGCGTCGCCGTGATTCAATATACTCAATTTAGTGATAGGCCTCTTGTATGTACTTGAATGTTGCAGTTTGGTGGGCGGCACGCGCATCGGAGGTCGCGGGTTCGGTTTCTTCGGAGTGCAGGTCGACCTGACGGAGGACGGCGTGCATCATGTCGACGATATCGTCACTTTGGTGTTTCAGGTAACTTTAAAATTAAAATATACTTTGCTTTTGGAAAACTAATAACCCCATATATCGACATAGGTCGGGTCAGTTGATTAATAGCGCAAATATTGTAATTGCAAAAAACCCCCATAGCTTCGCCAAACATTTCGAAAAACTGAATCAACAAAGCAATTCTATATAATTATTGAACCTTCTCACAAAATTTCACGGGATTCGGTTGAGAACTGCGACCTGTAGACGAGAACAAATGGACAGACGACGTACATACGAAAGCATTTTTGCCCAAGCTGAAACTGAGACGCTTCGCTCGCTCGGTCGATAAATGAATAATAAATCAGGGGACAATCATTTCACAAATCGATCTAGTGCCAAAGTAAGCTCTAAAGGCTTGTGTTATCACTAGACGACGATATACATACTTATGTAGAGAAATAAATACTTAAATACATAGGAAACATCCAAGACTCAGGAACAAACATTCGTGCTCATCACACAAATATTTGCCCTTACCGGGGATCGAAACCGGAACGCTAGCTTCGGAGGCAGGGTCACTGCCAACTAGGCTAACCGCGTCGTCAGATGACTAATGTAAAAGTTGAAAAAAAAGGACTTACTGCTGAATTTTTTGCAGCGTTTCTTCTCACCAGATGTCATCTTTTGAAGCGCTGGTAGATTCAGACATGTAAAAGAGCCCATGTGGCCTACTTCCAAAATAAATATTTTCATTTTAATTTTCACCATTATCCGCTGCATCTATATAGACGACATGTTCCTCAGTACATAGCGATGCTGCGCGCCACCAAGCCGCAGCGCTGGGTGTGGGAGGAGCAGAAAGACCTCATGGCGATGGAGTTCCGCTTCAAGGACGCGCAGGAGCCCCGCTCGATGGCCACCTCGCACGTCAGTTTGCTGCAGGTATGTCAACTACATTCACTCATGAAGAAATTCAGGAAATAGAATATTGTGTTAACCCTTATCCGAGTATAGATGTAGTGAATAGTCCTTTCCCATCGTATTTGTCATGCTACTTCAGTCAGCCTCAGTACCCATCAAGACCGCGTAGAGGAAGCTCGCATCGCGAGATTAATAATCGATATAGAGTGGTTAATACCTAAGTTAAGATTTTTATTATTTTAAGTTTGTTTTCATTTATTTTTAATAGTAATGCCGAAAGCAATAAAGTGCACTGTATTCAATTTGTTAAGCCCTTTCATTTGATACCCATATCTATAGAGACGATACGAAAAAAATATGAAGTCGCCATTCTGTGGCGGCGGCCATCTTGGATTAGTGATTATTTTGATACAATACACATTACGATACTCTTTATCCAATACCACAAAAAGAACAGATAAGCATACATTAACCATAGTATAAAGAAGGGAAGTAAGTTATCTTCATACAAACGCACCGCGCGCGGCTTGTATGTGTGCACCAAAGTATCTATGCGTCGCCGCACGCACACTTAAACAAAATCTCGACCCATTTCTCAGTGCGCCAGTCGGGGCTAACACCGCACGAGGTTCGCGCGTCACGGCTTCTCGGCACCGCTAAATGAATGAAACGTGTGATAATCGCAGGAGAACGTATTGCTGTGTGTTTGGGTGTCTTAATAATTCATCGATTCCAGAATTGTCTCTATTCAGATTACCTATTGAACAGGAACAACTGTAGTTGACTGACTGAGTTAGTTTATTGAATTTATTTATCTCCCCGCAGGAATTCGTAATGCAGGACGTGCTTAGTGCGTACTACATATTAACGGAATGGAAGCCGGAGTTGATCGACGAGCTGTTGGAACAGCTCGTCCCAGAAAATGTCCGCATCGGGGTCGTGGCCAAGTGAGTAACTGTCAAATAAGATATTTTTTAAACATTGCGTTTTTATAACAAGCCTTTTAGCCCGCTGCACTTTTTATATTAACGAACTGCCCAACGCAATTTTCGCGATGCTCACTTTTTTGGTGTCAACTGACACCATCGCACACGCGGTAAATATTGCCAAACCACTATCCGTTGCGTCTCTCTTGATACTATTTGTGTTTTCAGATGCTTCTCGGAGAAGTGTACTCAGGTGGAGCCCTGGTACGGAACCAAATACTTGCAAGAAGACATCGACCCAGCTAAAATTAAGGTAAATGTCGACTAGCTACTTCGTTTTGGAAGTAAAAAAATCATTACGAAAATCTTTTTACGTAATCAAAAATGAGCTAACAAGTAGCCAAAATTATTGTTTAAAAAAAAAACAATTATCGAAATCGGTTCACGGGCTAAAAAGTTATGCGAGAACAAGAACATACGTAAAACATATATATACGGCTCCAATAGATAACCTCCACCTTTTTTGAAGTCAGTTAAAAATAGTCAAGAACGGAATTGGGAAGTTGCATGAAAATTAAATTAGGTTTAAATGATTTATTATGAAAATAAATGTAAACAAAAGCATATTATAGAAAAAAGCAGATAATTTTGACTAATAATTTTTATTGGATTAAGGGTTAAAATAAGTGAAAACTATATATTGTTTTGTAATTCTGATTTTATTTTTTGGACACCCTCATCAAAATATCATGTTTTATTTCTACGATGTTGGTCTAAAAACATTATTTTCGGAAATAATTGGAGATTTCGTTTAAACGCCATACATTTGGTACCGTCTAGTTGTGACGTCATAGCTGTTGTCCATTTTGTGTGGAGAGTTTTTGCGAGTGGTATGAACAATTACTTTTCAAAGCTTAACAACTCATAAAATTATCAACATAATAGTAGTTTATGCAACGGTTGCATAATGATAGGCCTTAAAACACTAGTGCGGTTTTCATGAAACGAGCTTTAGCGAGTTTCATAATAAGATCGCACGTGTGTTTTAAGGCCAAATTATGCAGAGTTGTATACATAACTTTATCTACACACATATTATAAATCCTCCATGATGGGTTCAGAAACAATATTTTCTAGCAACAAGTTATTTGTTGCAATCGTGGCTGCATATTTCCGATATCCGGCGCATTTTCACATCACACACACTCCGAGAAGACTACTATTCATATTTTACACTAAAATGTAAATTACAAACAACTTTTTCTATTCAATTCAACAACAATTCTACTTTCGTTCAGCAAAACACCAGCATACTCGTAATGGCGGCAATTCGATCCTCCGTCAAGACCATTTTTTTTTTAAATCATAGACAAACGAAGTCTAATAAATCTCTATTCTCACGTCACTCGAGATCAAATATTGTGCAGTTTATATTAAAAAACATACTGAATTGACGTTTCGTATCAATAACTGTTTTAATATCTATGGATACTAGAATAGAGACCCACTTGAGTTTTGACAGCTGTTCCAAATTTAATCTCATTTCTATACTAAAAACGATACGGGAATAACATTGCAGCACTCGTTTTACCTAATTGGTTGTCATAATGGTGGTCATTTCCTACGGTTTTTGATTACACTTTGGAGGTTTTATGATATGGGTGTAGATAAAAATGTTTTGCGTACACAGATCGGTTTCTATTACTCAGCACTTTACAATACAAGATGAAAAAAATATATACATCTTCCCTATTATTTCCAGTATAAAGGTTTATGCTTTTTTTTTTAATGTCAATTGACTGACAAACGAGCTGACGGCCCACCTGATGGAAAGTGGTCACCGCTGCCCATTGACATCTGCAACACCAGAGGTGCTGCCAATGCGTTGCCAGTCTAGGGAGGATGGGGAATGGGGATGGGATAGGGATGAGGGAATAGGCCTCCGGATCTCGTCACTCACCGTACGAAACGCAATAGCAAGCTATTACTTTACGCCGATATTCTGTGAGAGTGTGGTACTACCCCGGTCGAGCCGGCCCATCCGAACAGTAATCATCTAGTGAGGATTACTGTTTGGCTCTCCACTACAATTTTTTTATTGCAGGAATGGAAGTCAGTTAAACCGATACCGGCGTTACATCTGCCGCCGGTGAACGAGTTCATTCCTGAACGCCTCGAACTCCTGAAAAACACCGACCCCACTACAGAAGCTATCGCACCCGTAATTTTTAAAGTAAGTTAAATCTGTTCGCCGAGAGTTGATAAATATTATGATATCGTTTCGAAATAGCGACTGTCGCTTACCTATCGCAAACTGTATGACGGGCGTCGCTTATCGCCGCGCGCACTGAGTTTCGTGGTAGTACGAGGCGCGCAGTTGTTGTCAAGCACGGCACCGCCAATATTGCCATTCCGTTCTGGAATATCGACTGTGTCGTTTGGGTGTTCGTGTGTTGTTTTAGACGGAGCAATTGAACGTTTCATAATAAACGTCACCGACTCTGATTCTTCCTCCGACTCTGAGACTTCGTCATGGTCGTCGTCCGATGATATGCCAGCAATGGGACATATACAGTCTATTCAATAATATTATTGTATGAAAAAAATATAGTATTTCCCTTTAATTTATTATTATTATCGGTAAACATAATCAGCGGGCCGCTATTTGTAATGTGTTAAGAAGCCCTGTTTTTTTTTTTCAACTCTCCGCAAATAGACTTTAATATTTGTAATATTATTTATCGACAGGACACCCCACTGATGAGAGTGTGGTTTAAACAGGACAATGAATTCAAACTGCCCAAATCATTCCTGACGTTTGACTTAGTAAGGTAAGTCATTGTGAAGTTAACAATTTTTTTTTGCGTTCTATTTTTTCATTCTTTATTTTAATATAAATTAAAAATAAATCCTATATCTAAATTAATTAATATGATTATGAATATACTAATTACTGTATTAAAATTATTCTTTTGTCTATATCCTTACATATTATAAAACAAAGTTGCCCGCCGCGTCTGTCTGTCTGTATGTCTGTCGGTCTGTCTGTCTGTTACCACTAATCTCAAAAACCTGCATATAATTTGTCAAGGTTTTGTGTAAATTGGTTGAAATAAAACGAGAATTGTTGGAAGCGTCGGAAAAATTCAACCCGCCTGGGAGCTTTCATCGAAAACGCTGCCTAATCCTTTTGAGATATAACAAAAAAATGCCATGCATGGGATATTTCTCTTTTATATATCTACCAAAAAGTCCGCGATGACATATATCTATCTTTTAAGGATAACGTACTATACCCATTCTATCTTCTAAAAAAATGGTCACGTACAATGCGGTAATTGGAAAGCTATTTAGACAAACACAGTATTAATCCTTATCAACCTAAATACGTTAGTTACGTTAAGCATTTCATGCACTTTATTATAATCTTTTACACCATATAATTTAAAGGAATATCTTAGGAGTTATCGCAAAAACTTAACGCGCACGAAAATAAAGTTTTTCGCGTAATAATATTTTTGACTTTTACCGTGCGAAGCCGGGGCGGGGCGCTAGTATAACAATAAATAAATAGGAAATTAGGCATGTCATTTCAACGTCAATTAATTTTAATCACAGGAATTGGTTTTGTTTTTTTTTTATCGTGTACGTCCCACTGTCGGGCACAGGTGTGGGTACGTGAATAAAGATTGTGTGTTCCAGCCCCCTAGCCTACCTGGATCCAACGAACTGTAACCTGACTTCAATATGGGTGCTGCTGTTCCGAGACAGCCTCCAGCAGTTCGCTTACGCCGCCGAGCTCGCTGGACTACGTTGGAGCATCGGGAACGCCAAGTTTGGCATCAGTGTGAGTCATCAGTAGCCAGGGGGGTTAAAAACCTCCCCTCCCTAAACCGAATCGGTCATCAGACCCCCTCTCCCCCATGACGCTTGGACGCTTATAACTGTCAATCGTCAAAATCGTATTTCCGATCGTTGACAAATCAATGGTAATTGTCAAAATAACTTTGTTGTTGGTCAACATAGCACTATGTTGATCATCAATATAGCACTGCTAATTGTAAACATAACACAGTTGATCGTCAACATAGCACCGTTTATTGTCAAAATAGCAATATTGATCATCAACATAGTAATGTTGATCGTCACAATAGCATTGTCGATTGCTTACCCCTCCTTTTACTAATACCCACTCATTTTCAGCTGTATCTTAAGCTAAACCATTATCGATGCGTCAACAGATAACAATAGACGGTTACGACGATAAGCAGCACGTGCTACTCGAGAAGATAATAGATCACGTCGTCAACTTCAAGGCGGACCCTCAACGTTTCGCCATTATGAAGGAAAACCATATAAGAGGCATCAAAAATTTTGAAGCAGAACAGCCTTACCAGGTAAATGATTAATTTATATACATATACATAGTATAGTATAGGTTGATAATCGTAGTATGAAAAATAAGAAAAAAAAAAACAGTTTAATAACAATAATAATAACTTGTAGCACGCCGTGTACCAGCAAGCCCTCTGCTTGTCCGACGTGGTTTGGACAAGGTGCCAACTTTTGGACGCGGCGGAGGGTAAGTCAAAACGTCTCTTTGAGATTCTTCCTATAACAGGGTAACAAATCTTATTAGGTATATATGTATATTTCGACGACGCAGTTAGCCTAGTTGGTAGTGCTGCCTCCGAAGCCAGCGGTCCCGGGTTCGATCCCCGGTAAGGGCAAATATTTGTGTGAGCACGAAATATGCCGTTGAAATACATTTGCGTCGGCTAATGATGTCGTTGGCGTCCGTGGCACACTTTTTAGCATTTGCTTCGTAAGCAGTTGATCGCAGATTAAATAGTTAATCGGCGATCAATTTGATTGGCCTTTGTAAATACAGTCATAATAATAATAATAATTAATCAGAGGACAATCTTTACACAAATGTATTGGTCCCAAAGTAAGCTCTAAAGGCTTGTGTTATGGGTACTAGACGACGATATACATACTTATGTAGAAAAATAAATACTTAAATACATAGGAAACATCCAAGACTCAGGAACAAACATTCGTGCTCACACAAATATTTGCCCTTACCGGGGATCGAACCCGGGACGCTAGCTTCGGAGGCAGGGTCACTACCAACTAGACTAACCGCGTCTGTACTCTCTTACTATTGTATAAAAATTTTCGTGGTGATAACAATTTTTATCACGACAAAGTCTCCTTTTGATTTCTGTTCATATGTATGTTCGTCTGTCCAGCTCTAACGCCTGAACAGCTAGACGACTTCGCGGCCCGCTTCATAAGACAGGTGCACGTAGAAGGTCTCATGTTTGGAAATCTCACGAGGGAACGCGCTCTCAAGATAGCCGACAGTGTTGAGAGCAAGTGAGTTGTTTTACTAATTACTTCGTAACTTTGTAACTTAGACGGTTTTACTCATTATTATCAAAAATGGGGAAGTTGTATGAAAATCAAAATGAGATTTAAATGATATATTATGAAAGTAAATGTAATCAAAAGCATATTACAGAAATAAAATAATAATTTAACTAATAAAAAACTAACTCCAAAACCCCTCTGAAAAGTATGAAATAATTTTTGGCTTTCGTAAGTCATTTACCTAGAAACGGCAGATATATTAGTGGTTAAGTGAAGTCATAAATCAAATATATCGCAGTCGGTGGCAAGTTCTGATTTTAGTGTTTTTTGGATATCCTTATCAAATTTATGTCATGTTTTATTTCTACGATGTTGGTCTAAAAACAGTATTTTCGGAAATAATTGCAGATTTCGTTTAAACGCCATACATTCTATACAGTCTAACGACAGCTGTGACGTTATAGCTGTTGTCCATTTTGTATAGAGTGCCTGTTAAAACCTGCTAGGAAAAATAACTTAAGACACCGTTTTATTTAGGGTCCATATTGGCTCGCAGAAAATTCGTTACCAGTTTTTTCCTTGTACTACCGATTTGTACTCATAATCATCACTCTTCCGAATTTTTAGTTCCGATGTTTTTTGTTCCTTAATTTGTATTACTACCAACGGAGCTCATAATAGACTGTTCAGAAAATTGTGACACATAATGTCACTACTAAGAATATACTTGAACTCATACTGCTGTTTTTAATAACGTTTTCATTCATAAACATAACTTTTAATAATAAGCAGGAGCAAGCAGCATAAGCAAGATTTACTGGGCTGTTACAAAAAAAAGACCTAACATCGACGGCTAAGGCGGGATCTTCGCTTCGCTTCGCTAGGAAAAGAAATGAAATGAAAAGAAATAGTAGTATCTAAAATATTATGTTTACTGACATGATGAATTTGGATAATTCGGAGTTACGATCGTTAGTAACAGAGACTTGTTATGAATAGTGATTAGTATGATGTAAAATTGTATGACAAACATTTTCGGACTTTCAATAGTATAACTTCAAAAATTCTGCAAACAGTTGCGCAACCTTTTATTTACCTTAACAAGTCCTTTCAATATGATGAACATTGTGGTTTTATAACAAACTTGTTCTTTTTTGTGTTTCTAGAATACCAAAAGACGCGTCTCCTCTACTGTCTCAGCAGCTGTTAATGTACAGAGAAGTGGAAATAGAAAAAGGTAAGTCTCAACCAAAGTCAAAGTATCTTGATTCAGTTTAGGCTTTTACAAGCTCTTATGAAGGTCAAGGAATGAATCTAACGCCGGTTCGGAAAAAACCTCTACTGAGAAGAGCCGGCAAGAAACTCGGTGAAATATCATCATTGAAATATATAGTAAGGAACTGCTCAAAGCAATTTTCTTGATGCTGACTTTTGAGGTGTCAGAACGCGAATCTGACACCGTCGCAGTTTCAGTCGCATGTCAACCACCATCCATGACACCCGTTTAAGTGACACTGTTATAATTGAAAATGCCCTCCCGCATCGTCCACCGCATCGCACCGCATCGTCGCAGCACCACCGACCACTCCGTCCACAATGATATGATAGCGTGTGAATCAAGCAATACTAGACTTTTGTATGTATGTCGCAAGAACTAAGACATCAGCAGTAGGGTGTGGTTAAGCCATGGCGCTTGCGTTTGACAACCTTCTATGAGACTTGTTACACGTAATTGTACTGATAGGCACATCCTTCTCTTGAGCTCTTTGGGTATAATTTTTTAGGGTTCCGTACCTCAAAAGGAAAAGAGGAACCCTTATAGGATCACTCGTGTGTCTGTCTGTCCGTCTGTCACAGCCAATTTTCTCCGAAACCACTGGACCGATTGATTTGA
Organism: Tortricodes alternella; assembly: GCA_947859335.1. Classification (NCBI taxonomy): domain Eukaryota; kingdom Metazoa; phylum Arthropoda; class Insecta; order Lepidoptera; family Tortricidae; genus Tortricodes; species Tortricodes alternella. The sequence continues at coordinate 4,970,575 of OX401972.1, forward strand.
AATTTGGTATACATTAGTAAATCAGTGACCACAACACGGAGGCGTAACGTTAATAAATTAATTTTAAAAATGGGGGCCAATTTTTGGGGGGTAAAATAGAAAATTCAAAAAAAGTTTCATAAACTATATCATGTGACATATCAAATGAAAGAGCTTATTGTGAGAATCATAAATATGTTTTTAAAGTAACATAGTAAATTTCAGATAATCAGGTATGGAACTGAACCCTCTCCACGCGGGTTTAACTCACACTTGTCGGGTTTTTTGTCATAGATCTTCATAGATAGGTAGATAAAGACTTCATTTAGGTAATATGAGAATTCAAAGAACGATACAGAATAGGTAAAGTAGCAAACAGCAACTTAAGGCGCTGACAAGACCTAAATCGGCTTTACTTAAACAGTATTTCAACAAAAACTATTTCATTTGACAAAGCGAGAAAAATATATGTTCATATTCTTTATATTTTTGAAAAACGCTGATATAAAAACAACATTTGATGAAATGGATTCTGGTACCTCTGAAATCCTCTTTAAACAGTTCTATGTCTTAATTTTTTCAACTTATGGGTCTATAATTAATAACACTATTACATCACGCCCATACTAAAAAGTTTACAGATGTATATTATACCTACGTGTACACTTATATATTTCATCATTTTTTGATTTTCTGCGTACAAATTACCCACACAGTACTTTTCGTTCACTCTGGTGCCGGTGCAAACAGACAGTGACCGATTACTCAAGGTCATTGGTTCTTGTCAGCGTCTTAAATATATAAATAACAGCGAAATACCATTCACTCAGAAAAAGCAGTTTTTTTATTAATTTGAATAATCAGGAGCTCACTACCTCCGCGAGAGAGAGAACGCTGTCCACAAGTCGTCTTGCGCCTCGCTCTACTACGCCTGCGGTGTTAGGGCGACGCGACAGAATGTGGCTCTGGAGCTGTTGGCGCAAACGTTGTCGGAGCCCTGCTTCAACGTACTCAGGACTAAGGTAAGATAGAAAAATGAAGTACTCATTCTCATTCACATACTCATTCTCTATTTTTGACATGTAATACGCAGCATACTCATGTGCATGTCATAATCTCACGCTCATAGTCATATTTTTCTTTAAGTTCATACTCATGCCCTCAGCATATTCATTCCCGTTGGCACATATATGCTTTTTTTAAATCAATAGGTTAAAAAGCTCGTAAACAGTCTGTTCAGAGCGACACTTATAAGAGCAGACATACTCATACTCATTCTCATTCCCGTGAGACAGTGGAAAAGTCGTTAGCGTACTCGTCAAAAAAAAATGTAGACAATACAGAGACATACGAATAAAGCAAGTAAAAAAATATTAGATGACGCGGTTAGCGTAGTTGGTAGTGATCCTGCCTCCGCTAGCGTCCCGGGTTCGATCCCCGGTAAGGGCAAATATTTGTGTGATGAGCACGAATGTTTTTTCCTGAGTCTTGGATGTTTCCTATGTATTTAAGTATTTATCTATATAGCACCCATAACACAAGCCTTTAGAGCTTACTTTTGGACTAGATCGATTTGTGTAAGCGATTGTCCCCTGACTTATATATTTATATAAATATAAGTCAGGGGACAATATAGGGGGGGGGGGGTCTATACTTCCTGCACCATCCTTAACATGTTTCTGTTTGGCCTAATGGTTGACTGGTAGAGAATGGCTTTTGGCATTAAGTCCGCCATTTGTACACTCGTATATTGTGCAATAAAGTTTAAATAAATAAATATATATATATACATTCGTCCAGGAACAACTCGGCTATATAGTCTTCAGCGGCGTCCGTCGCTCTAACGGTACGCAAGGTCTCCGAGTCATTGTGCAGAGCGATCGTCACCCTGCCTTTCTGGAGGAACGGATCGAAGCCTTCCTGCAGGGCGTGCAGGTAAGTTGTAACATTTATTGAATATATTTGTGAAGTTACAATTACCTGGAGGAAATTCCCCGAGTTGCCCCTAATATTCCCATTTTGCCCCCTATCACTGATTTTCCCCTGTGATTCCTTGTATCCGTCTGTCAATGTTACCCATTGAAATCTTAATTTCCCATACAATTTCATGTTAGCCTTAAAAATGCCCTGATTACCTTTCTGTATGGTCTAAAATTTTCATACTTGTCCTAATAAATCTGGGATTTCCGGAACTTCTCATCTAGGGACTATAAGAAGCGCCTTCCTATTTGGCGAAGTGAATAAAACGGTTTACGGGTAAATCGTTCATTTTTATTGTGCCCTCGTCACACTCGTGCTGGCTTGGATACTGTGAAAGTCAGCCCCGGCAAAAAGTTGATTTAAATAATCGGTAATTATAGATTATCTCTCCTTCAAAAATTCCTCAATTTCCTTTATTCCCATGCTTCTCCCCTCCCCAAATCCCCGATTTTAACTTGTCCATGCTGCCCCTCGAAATTTCTCATCTTTATATCTAGGTAGTTCAAAGCAGGGTGTTCATCTATCGGAAGCAGATAAAGACTTCCTCAAATGCGGGATACAGGTTTGACTTCCCCCCACAGCTACCGGTGTACGGCTACATAATAACAGACGAGCCACGTAACGGTGGCCACCCCGCACAACAGGGAGAAGGGTTAGAAGATTTCTTGAAGGGCGCGAAGGTACATGTATAGTTTGGTATTGCCCGTCAGAGGGGCAAGTTGATACTAGAACAAACCGTCCGGCACTTATATGGATGAAAGTGTTGAAGCTTTCAGGATAGGTGCAAAGGTACATAAATAGTTTAGTTTTCCCCCCAAACAGGCGCAGTATAGTGTTCAGATGCTATGAGGCCGGCACACTACCGGTATCAAGACAAACGGATCGATGCTTTCCTGTACGAAGAGTCTTGCAGTCACAAGTTTAATTCAATAAAGTGTTCAGGAGTTTAAGATTAGAAGCAGAGCGACCGAAGGGCACACAGGTAAATGAAACGTTTAGCCTTGCCCCTCAGGGGCAACTCGATATAGTGTTCAATGAATGCAATGTCCGATACTTCACCTCTCCAGAGAACCGGACCGATGGTGTTCTAAAGGGCGCACAGGTACACTTTAAAATATATTATCATAAATATTTTCACCCTTGTAACAACATTACTTTCCCTGACGTTACTTACGTCAATTGGAGAAAAATAAATATGAACTTGCTTACGTTTTCATGTTGCCCCCCTAAATATCTAATTTGCCTAAAAGCAAAACCGAAACTAAGACGGTGATAACAATTTCACCCCTTAAATGTTAACCGATTTTGACAAATTATTGATAAGTTGTCAGGCAGAACTAAATCTAGGTCTATACGTTTTTTGAATTTGATTAAAGATCAAGAAAGTCTAGTAATGCCGAAATTTGTTTTGTATTAGAATACTGAAACCACAATAAAACTGAATTTATTGATCATAGTGAAATAGACCTAGATTTTGTTCTGACTGACAACCTATCAAAAATTGGTGAACATCGGTTAACATTTAAGGAGTGAAAATCGTTATCGCCTTTTATATGAAAAGCCGTAGGTTCACACTCCTCTTAATGTTTCTGTTTGGCCTAGTGGTTGACTGGTAGAGAACGCCTTAAGGCATTAAGTCCGCCATTTGTACATTCGTGTATTATGCAATAAAGTTAAAATAAATACATAAATATTTTGGGTTTATGTAAAATATTGATAATAGTTGTAATTATTTTTTATATTACACACGCAGGTGTAACTAAAAAACGACCGACTTGTCGTCAATAAATTACCGATTAATCGCCGACTAGAAAATACGGTTAGTCCCAATTAGTCGATTAGTAGTCGTATATACACCATCGTTTGATTGAGAACATTGTCCACAGAATTATTTAGAGGAGATGACAGAGGAAGAGTTCTCAAAGCACCGCGCGGCGTTGGCCGCGCAGAGGCTCGAGAGACCCAAGCGGATGGCCACCAAGGCTTCCCAAATGTGGAGCGAGATCAGTGCTCAGGTATTTAATTTATTGGAGTTTACTCCTTAAGAATCGATTTTCATATATAAGCCCGGGGTATGAAAAATGATGGGGAGTAAAATGAAACTACGATGTCACACTGTCACACGGTACGGAGTCACACGATGTTAGCCGAAGATGCGTCGGTCGCTTCGCATTGTATACAGATATAGTGAATAATAATTATGTTGCCATCGGATCTCACTCACTCGGATCTCAATCGGAAGACGACGGGACCCGCAGTGTCAATTAATTATTGTATTCAACGAGTGACATGTTTATATTCATTAATATGAAACTTTATTATTTACTGTCAAATGTCAAAATGAAAAATGCCAGCATGGTAAGATGGGTACTGGTTTATTTTATAATCGTTCGTAAGGAGTAAACTCCTGTCGTGCGTCGGAGCTGACACACACACACACACACTTTTTTATTTAGAGAGAATGAATGAACGAATGATCATTTATTTGCCAGAATGTATCACACTTACGTCTTAAGAGAACGGCAAAAATCACCCTTTTCATACAAAAGGCTATAACGATTTCCACCCCTTAAATGGTAACCGATTTTGACCAATTTTTTATAGGTTGTCAGTCAGAACAAAATCTAGGTCTGTACAGTTTTTGAATATTGATTATTATTGATCGACAAAGTCAAATAATCGCCGAAATTAGTTTTGTATGAGAATACTGTAACAGCAGTAAAACTGAATTTATCGATTATAGTGAAAAAAACCAAAACGTATAGACCCATATTTTGTTCTGACTGACAACCTATCAAAAATTGGTCAACATCGGTTAACATTTAAGGGGTGGAAATCGTTATCGCCTTTTGTATGAAAAGCCGTAGGTTCACTCTCCTCTTAACGACTCGAAACATTAATTCAGCAAATTGGCCACCTGTGGGCTCTGTTACTTGTCACATGAATAAATTAAAGTGCACCAGATGCCACGATGCGTTAAATACCTATACACCTTAATACGCAGGGTCAGGAATCCTCAATTGTATTCCTAGACAATAATTATGAAATGATTGAATGATGAACCGTCCGGACCCCACAGACAGCACCCGTTCACGAGTATGACGCGTATCTCAGCCATCGTCTCCCTCAACCATGTTTTAGGGAAGGACCCGATCAACGCCGCCGTAAGCTAAGACCTTTGTTATTATGATTGCATTGTTTGTTTGTTCGTTGACAGGTGTACAACTTCGACAGGCCGAAAGTAGAAGTCGACGTACTCAACACGATAAGTAAACAAGAGCTTATAGAGTTTTATAAGGTGAGCGATACTATATTTTCTATTGTTAACCTTTTGACCACCAAGCATGTCTGAGAAGTAACACGAATTTCAACTTTAAGTCAAGATAATGAAGGACGTTTTTACCCTGTATGCGCTGACGGCTGCAGCCGACTGTGGCGGTCAAAAGGTTAAAGTATTTTCAGAGATATTTAGTGTGAAGCTGGGTGAGTTGCACTCGTTACGCTCGTTCTTGAAATACCACATAGCTGATTTCTACCTATAACATAACTATAACAAACCGAGCAATATACAACTATTACTTTCGATTCGATTCCCGGTAAGGGCAAATATTTGTGTGATGAGCACGAATGTTTGTTCCTGAGTCTTGGATGTTTCTTATGTATTTAAGTATTTATTTATCTATATAAGTATGTATATCTTCGTTTAGTACCCATAACAAAAGCCTTTAGAGCTTACTTTGGGGCTAGATTGATTTGTGTAAAGCTTGTCCCCTGATGTCCCCCCTGATACTCGGTTTATCAAGTCTCTTCGAGTCAGCCGCCCTCGCTTCGCTCGGCCTACCTTCAGTGTTCGACACCATAAACTCATTTTTAGCGGAATAAGTAAAGTTGCAGCCAACCACCAACTAAGCAAGTCGATCTATACATCTATACAAATAAAGTTTGAAGTGTCTGCTTGTAATGTCAAAATAACAGCTTTTTACTAAATACATATGAAATTATATACGATCACTATAACGAAAAAAATTGTCTGTCCTTCTGTCTGTCTGTTCGAGCTAATCTCCGAAACGGCTGGACCGATTTTGACGGGACTTTCTCTGGCAGATTGCTGATGCTATAGGGAGTAAGTTAGGCTACTTTTATTTTAGAAACATAATTAGGGTTCCGCGCAAACAATGTAAACACATGGAATTGTGAACAAAATACGATCTACGCGCGAAAAAAATATCAACCAGTTTATATTGACGTTGTTACAGAAACACATATGTGATTCGTCGACGGACCGGCAGAAGTTGTCTGTGTACATCGTGTCGACGGCCGAGGGCGGCGCCGGACACGAGAAACCGGAGAATGACAAGAAAACAGACATACAGGTTAGTCAATAATCGTCGTAGTGCTAGGAACATGCCTCTCATAGTGAGAGGGAACTGGGTAGCCCGGTGCAGACTGGGGACTTCATTCATACACATCGTAGAATTGGCTACGTGACTATAGTATCAAATATTAATATATTTCTGTAGAACGTTAGCTTAACCCTCAATAGTACGTTATAGAACAGGATTTATGTAAAAATAAATCAAGATTATCTTACTTCTAAGTTACGACTTTAAACTAAGTTGCGTCGTGACTGACGCATGACGTTTCGATAAGTCGGTCGCGTTCCGAATCACGCAGCCCACCTTAATCGTCGTGAGTGAGTCTCACGGTGAGTGTTATTCGGACCGCGCCCTCATATAGACTACGCTTTTTTGACATTTACTACCGGTTTCAGAAAGATTATTAGTATTATTCCTTGAAAATGTTAAAAATTAAATACGAAAATATTTGTACATAATCTAAAATGAGCTGACAGACAGCCAAAAATATTGTTTAAAAATGGTCAAAAGCCGAATTATATTTTTCACCGTACCGCTATTTTGCTGACATCCCATAGAGCTGAAATTTGGCTTATGTAACTTCGGTGACAATGCAGTAATATGGCACCGTGGAGCTGGTCTGATGATGGACCCTGGCCATAGGAACTCCTCAACTTAGCCAGATAGCCTGGTCGTGTTTGGGCTCATTGAACTTGTCTTGACAAGTACTATACTCTGTTTAAAATGCAGGATGATTCAAAAGGCAAAAACCTAAAACTTATTTTACCACAAATATTTTTTTTTATTTTTGTTTCAGCCCGTGAAAATCACCGATTTAGTCGAGTTCAAGACGCGAAGACGCCTCTACGCCCACCCAACACCATTCACCAACATTCCTAGAAAGGGTGCCCAATGCAAACTTTAGACCTAATCTTGGTACCTAGTGACCAAACTTGTTCTAGACACAATGAATTCTAGAACTATAGGTATAAGGTATGATACCTATAACCAGTCATATACACGGTTTCAAATTGGATGGTATCGCTGTGACACTTGATGTATATTTAGGCGTTTTCAGAAAAAAGTGTACCTTGAATTTGTTCTGAATTTGGAAATTTTATTTTATTTCTACGAAGAATCGTACTATTACTATTGATTCAAATTGGAAAACTAAATTTCCCTAATTTTTTTACATAAGTACTTCATGTTTCCGGTGACATTCATACATAACATGACTGTATGAAAAATTCACAAACCGGAATGGAAAAATTTGGGACACGTTTTTTTTTCGCAATAAGAATCAATAATCTGAATGATTCCGTGTAGGAATAACATAAAATTTCCAAATTTAAAATAAAGTAAAAGTTAAGTACACTTTTTAGTGATGTGCAGAATAGAGTCGATTTTTTAAGATAATCGACGAAAGTTTCCATAGATCGATTTTTTGTTCGATTTAATTGGTTCGATTGTAAATGGTCAGCTCTTCACTTTCAACGTTCCGTTTCAAGCAGCGCTCATTTGAAGTTGAACCTTTTGACCGTTGAACCAGTCGGCTGCAGCCGTCAGCGGATACAGGGTAAAAAAGTCCTTCATAACCTTGAAGTTGAAATTCGTGTTACTTCTCAGACATGCTTCGCGGTCAAAAGGTTAAAAAAAAATGAAGTTTACTATTTTAATAATTTGAATAACCATAAATGCTATTTTTTAAACATTACCGTTTTATTTTAATTCAGTTTAATGGCTTGATGGAATGGAAAATAGCTATCAGCGATACCATCCTATTTGGAACCGAGTCTAGTCCTAGATACAAGTTAGTGCAATTTTAGACCTTAACGGTATTCAGGATGCCTACGACATGAAATATAAATATCGCCATATAGGTTTTTTTTAATAATAGGACCTAAAAGACAATATCTTAATCTATTCCTTTGTTTAAAATACAAGATTAGTGCAATTCTAGACCTAAATTTTGCAATAGACGACCTGGGTAGATAGATAAATACCAGAATGACAAGTACAAAGTTATATAATTTAGCGTGTACATACTTAAATATGTATAATGCAGTATTAACTTTTTTTATTTATTTTACTCTCAAAACAATTTTTCTACGGTAACTGTCCATTGCATATAGGTTTTATCAATGTTAAATGGCATATATAATAGTCAAGGAATTTCAGGCTACGTATATTCTCCTTTATTTATTGAAATTTATTGCACAATACACGAAAGTCTGTTCGCCGAGAGTTGACAAAAATTCAACCAGGGATTCTTAACTCATTACAAATAGCGGCCCACTAATATTTTTTACCGATGATAATAATATATTAAAGAGAAAACCTATATTTTTTTCATAGAATATTATTATTGAATAGTCTGTATATGACCCATTGCTGGCATATCATCGGACGACGACCATGACGAAGTCTTAGAGTCGGAGGAAGAATCAGAGTCGGTGACGTTTATTATGAAACGTTCAATTGCTTCGTCTACACACGAATACCCAAACGTATGGAAAACGCAATGGCAATATGGCCGCCGCGTGCGCGCGCTCGCCCGCCCGGCGCGTCGCCGCGCTTGACAACAACTGCGTGCCTCGTACCACGAAACTCAGTGCGCGCGGCGATAAGCGACGCCCGTCATACAGTTTGCGATAGGTAAGCGACAGTCGCGATTTCGAGATGATATCATAATATTTATCAACTCTCGGCGAACAGATGAAAATGCAATATTAAAGTACATTTTGGCTTGTATATAAATATATTTATTAATTATTCTAAATTATTGGGTGCAATTTATTCGAATAGGCATTTACATGTTTCTGTTTAATTCTTCATAATTAATTGTATATTTGTTTTTTCTTTATAAAAACTAAGCAATATAAGGGCAGTTAACGTATTAAAATCATTCCATAACGAGTGATTAATTTCTTAAACTTGCTCTTACCATTTCTTTAAATTTGAACTTGTTACAATACAAAATATATTTACGGATGTAGTGAATAATCCTTTCCCATCGTATTTTCTCGGAAACGTTCGTATTTGTCATGCTACTTCAGTCGGCCTCAGTACCCATCAAGACAGCGAAGGGGAAGCTCGCATCGCCAGGTTAATAATCGATATAGAGTGGTAAATACGCCGACGCAAGCAAGCGTCCCGGGTTCGATCCCCGGTAAGGGCAAATATTTGTGTGATGAGCACGAATGTTTGTTCCTGAGTCTTGGATGTTTCCTATGTAGTTAAGTATTTATTTTTCTATATAAGTATGTACATCGTCGTTTAGTACCCATAACACAAGCCTTTAGAGCTTACTTTGGGACTAGATCGATTTCTGTAAAGATTGTCCCCTGATTTATTATTATCAAAAAAAAAACCTAAGTTAAGATATTTATAATTCTAACTTTGTTTTCAGTTCTTTTTAATAGTCATACCGAAAGCATTAAGACCTGGGAAACGTTTAGATCGACAAGCCTGTGAAATTCTTTGCAACTTTAATTAATATTTCGTAACTGAAAATGATAAATTTAAAAATAGCAGCAATGCTGATTATTTCTATAAAGTCCAAATTCGAGTTTTGGAGGCCAGTGGAATTTCTCGAAGAACAATTCTCGATAGTTCAAGTTTTGTTAATACTACATTCTCTATACAATTTGATCGTAGTGGTTATAACATCTCAGTGTGATATATTTCAAACTCGTGTTTACACATTTGTCACTGATAAATAAATTAGCCTGTTTATTTATTACAACCAATTATTCATAGACACGTCGGCAGCATTCGGAAGTAGTCGTGTGTTCCGAGTTTGCACGATGGGAATAGAATTATACACTACATCTGTAAAATTAGCCTCAAGCCGTGTTCGGCGCATACACTAATGCCGCTCCCGTCGAACCCCATTGACACCTAAAAACGTTTACTGCGACGCTACAAGTAGCTATAGCTGGGCACAAGACCGTTAAACCGTTAACGAAGTTAACATTTCAAGTAACGGATTAACTTTTAAGTTAACTTCAAAATATGTTAACGGACTCATTAACTTCCGTTAAAACAATTAAAGTCCGTTAAACGTTAATTATGTACCTACTATGTGCCAAAGTCACCGCGCGGCTTATATCAGATATCTTTTGATTTGAATTTGATCTCTTAATAATATATGTATTTTTTACAAAAACTCTAATGCAATACCCTATTTTTACTAATGTTTCATGTCCTGCCTAAACTTCAATAACACATAACACATGCGAACATATTTTATAAGTAAATTACTAACGCAAAGACGTATAAAATGCAATTTCTATACGTTAACTTCCGTTAAATCCTTCGAAATTTAACGCTTGTTAGTAACGGATTAGCGATTAACGAAGTTAACTATTTGATTAACGGTGCCCAGTTATGCTAGTAGCTAACTTCAACGCAAAAAAACGTGCTGTAAGTCCTCTTTATCGGACACCAAAATTGAATCATGAAAAAGGTACAGAAAAATGGGTACACAACAGCGACCCTAGCAAGGTCACAAGGATAAGTTAAACCGTCTTATCTCTAAGTGCGTCTCTCTCACACTAGTGCCGCCGAAAGAGATAGAGAGATAAACGGGTTATACTTATCCCTGTGTCTGGCATGTTAGGGCCGCAGGCGGTCTTATCGCTAAATAGCGATCTCTGCACAACCTTAGACAGAGTAGATTCTAGAAAAAAATAAGCTACGAATAAGAAACGCTACAGTGGATTCATGCTTACTCGTTTTATTTGGTAAACAAGTTTCTAACCTCAAAATGCACCTGTTTTGCCTAAAAACGCTGTATCTTTGCAAAAAAAGGAACCGGAGACAATATTTTAGACGTCAGGGTCTATGTTTAGGATAAAACAGTTGTTTCACCCAAAAATGAGTGTATATCATAGTTTCGACTATGTACTCTCGGAATATCATGCTATCGAATGTTCGTTGGCTCGACTGTTATTTGATCGAATATTCGCTAGTTCGAAATCCTTGTGGCCGAAATATGTACAATCGATAAAACGTCATCTAGAATTATAATATGGTTTTATGTAAAATAATAATTATTTACATATAATAAGTCTAAAATTATTGAGTAATAAAGAGTTTTATTTAATTGCCCTTTTTTACTTGTAATGATTTTTAGTGTTTGAGATCTTTTGTGGGATGACAATCAATCGAAACCTCAATTTCGATTTGACGATTTATTGTTTCTACGCTTTTCGACCCAGCGAATATTCGATCCAGTAACATTCGAGCCAATGAACATTCGTGTCTGAGATTTACTATAGGATGACAATCGAAATCTCAATTTCGATTTGACGATTTATTGTTTCTACGCTTTTTGACCCAGCGAATATTCGATCCAATAACAATCGAGCCAACGAACATTCGATAGCAAGATATTCCGAAAGTACGTAGTCGAAACTATGATATACATACACCCCCCAAGAATTGTCATTTTGAGCTTAGAAACGTGTTTACCATATAAAACAAGTATGGATGTATCCACTGTAGATGTAGCTTAGATACGGGTTTGAGAAACTAATCAGCTGTATAAAAATGTTTTTTTTTTTTTTTCTGTCTATTTAATGTTATGTTCATATTGTTTTGTTGGTACCATTCGAATGGTTGTTTGTATGAATTGTATTTTTTATTACAGCTTACTTTTAAGGATAAATAAAAAGAAATGTTGAATCAAATTGTGTTTTATTTTAACCCGACTACGGCGAAGTAAAAAGGAGGGTAATGATTTTGACTTGTGGAGTCTTTATTGAGTTTTAAGAGGCGATATATATATACAGCTGTGGATAACAGTTAAACTTACTGATTACGAAAATGTTTTTTTTTCTAATTTTATTTAGCAAGTAGGCCACACGGGCTCTCACATGTCTGCGTCTACCAGCGCTTCGAAAGGTGACATCTGATATATATTTTCATACAAAAGGCGATAACGATTTCCACCCATTAAATGTTAACCGATGTTCACCAATTCTTGATAGGTTGTCAGTCAGAACAAAATCTTGGTCTAGGTATACGTTTTGATTTTTTCCCTATAAACAATAAATTCAGTTTTATTGTGGTCTCAGTATTCTCATACAAAACTTTCGGCATAATTTGACTGTCCTGATCTTTAATCAAAATTCAAAAAACGTATAGACCTAGATTTTGTTCTGACTGACAACGTATCAAAAATTGGTCAAAATCGGTTAACATTAATTAAGAAGTGGAAATCGGTATCGCCTTTTGTATGAAAAGGGTGATTTTTGCCTTTGGTTCACAGTTCACTACGCCTCGGTACCACTAATATATTCCATCACAGTTATCGTCCATCATTTTGGATTAAAATAATCATAAAAACCGTGGCACTAGTTCCCACTGTCGCGAACAGACAGACTCGCAGTTTTTACGACGTCATAAATACCCCCAAAATGGCGGCTATCCGTCAAACGTCGTACACAGTGACCTATAAATTGCGCGAATATTGTAATATAGGGATAAAATATTACTTCGTTGATCGCATGAAATAAAAATAACGTCTTCAGTCAGCCCAAACTAGGATAAACATCTTGGGTACGCGTTTCTCATATTTCCTGTATTTATAACGATTCCTGAAAATCCTTTCGGGATATCGGAATAAAAAGTATGCTTTGTTCATTACCATATAACCATAGCTGGGCACCGTTAATCAAATTGTTAGCTTCGTTAATCGCTAATCCCTTACCAAAAAAGTTATCTTCGTTAAACGTTAAAGCGTTACATTTTGGAAGATTTAACGTAGGTTAACGTTAATCGTTTACTCGTGATATTTTTTGCATTTAATATATGTCATTGCTTTAATGATTTACTTATAAAATAAAAAACCAGTTAAGTGCGAGTCAGACTCGCGTACCAAGGGTTCCGTAATTACCTATGAAAAAGAAATAGTACCTACCTTGTAAGTATGGAACCCTAAAGATGAAAAAAAAAACTTTTAACAACGGGGTAACCATTTACACTTCACCTATGAAATAAGACAAAAAATAACTTTCGCAAGCTCCTATCTCCGTACAACCGTCGAGTGTGATACGACCTTGCAAAGGTTATTCCGTTTATTTCGGATATTTCCCTTTACTTGTGCTGTAAGACGCTGCTTCTTGCCAAATTTCATGATTCTAGGTCAACGGGAAGTACCCTTTGGATTCCCTTGAAAGTATCAAAATATGAGACATAAACGGCCATATCTTTTGATTGCGGTGATGGAAGGTTAATTTTTTTCACAGCTTCAAGAGATTGCAGACCTGAGTATTTGATATTAATTTCAACTTGATACCTCCACGCGTTCCTGAGAAAAAGGTTGACAGACAGACAGACGGACAAACAAATGATCCTATAAGGGTTCCTTTTTTCCTTTTGAGGTACGGAACCCTAAAAACAATATATATTTTTCAATAATCTTGACCCTTAATCAAATAAAAATGAATAGTCAAAATGAGCTTTTTCTGTAATATGCTTTTGTTTACATCTACTTTCATAATATATAATTTGAACCTCATTTTGATTTTCATGCATCTTCTCAATTGGTCTTGTTCTGTCACAAGGGTTAAGGTCAGACGGCAGTCGCTCCCCCGTAAATCTGGGATCATGGTGAAATCGTTCCCCGAATTAAAAACGGGCAAAAGCGCTTGGATGAAGTTTGTTTATGAATACCTTAGTATAGATTTGCGTCTATCCAAATAGATTCCGCAGAAATCTACTAATGTATACAGTCTGTCCATTAATCAATATTCAGTCTGGTTAAACTATCGGAAACAGATGCTGTGTGTCACTGAGGTATTTAGAAACGCTTTAGTTTTAAGATCATTGATCTGATAAACACAGCTCTTAATCTTGTATAGTTTCATAGTTTATTTCATCTTAAGGTTTCCGAACATCCTATGAAAAAAACGAAACCGTTTATAGACACTCGTGTCTGTCTGTTTGTCTGTCTATCCGTGAACATGTTTTTACGGACATGTTTGGGTTTGTTATCCTGCTACATTTAACAGCTAATTATCTCATTTATTATAGTCAGTATGATCAACCCCTCCTCGTACTCCTCTGCTGCACTGGGAGTGAAGAAATAGCATATAATGCGTGCAGATGCTTATCATCCTGGCATGTCGTAAAAGTCGACTAAGGGACGGGTCCTCTCCAACATGGTGGACTATCTGTATGGGCGATGGGCTGATCACCTGTCACCATACGGTTCATCATACCATCTGAGGACTAATTAATCGAACGTGGCCACAAGTAGTCTTGTGGCTCTGCCCACCCCATTATGGATTTCGGGCGTGATGTGTATGTATGTATGTATACATAGAATGCAGCTGTCCAATGTGCAAAGACACACATCAAAAACGTCCCAAATCAAAGCAAATACCGTAGATGCAGATAGTATAAGTTTCCTCCAAACCAGTGATAGATTCATTATTTTATATTTAAAAAACATCTACTAAACTACTAAAAATCATAGACCATAAATTAATGTAATAAGTCCTCTATCTCAGCGGTCCTAGCAAGGTTGACACAAGGATAAGTTAAACTGTCTTATCTCTAAGTGCGTCTCTCACACTAGTGCCGACGAAAGAGATAGCGAGATAAACGGGTTTCACTCATCCCCGTGTGTGGCATGCTAGGCCCGTTGGACCACCGCTTGACACAATTTCAGTAGATACATAATTATCATATTTTAGTTTTGTAATCTCCAAAAAATAAAAAAATATTGCAAAAAAATATACAACAAAAATTTACACAGTTAAACAACGTTGTACCACATTTAAGAAAATTAATAAAAATTAAAAGAGTAGGTATCTAACTAAAATCAGTAGCTGACTGGCGCTTAATTCAAGCAAACGTATACAAACAAATATTTAATTATATGAGAAGTTTATAAAATTAATTGGGTAATAAACAATAATTATTAATTACATAAACTAGTCAAATAATTATTTTGAACTTACACCACTTTTATAGCCGACTGTCCTTAAAGAAATAATTTCAATCCACCAAAAACTGCAACTCCCTCACATAAATTATCATAAAAACCTTCTCATAACATTTCTCATTTCACCTAATTGTCATAATCGTGTCATAACAATTATATCTACACGAGTGTACATGTGTGTCGCCCTTTTGTGTAACACGAGACCCCGTGAAAGGCGGGTGTCTGTGTGCGTGAGCAGGTATCAGCTTTTGGGGTGCCACTCGGGAAAATTACCCGATTTCATGGGTACTTTTGAATAAAAAAAAGGAGAGCTTTTTGAGTGAGCCATTGTATCAGGAGGCGAAGCATAATGCATATCGATATCGACACGTTAGCAAGAGGGGAGAGTTGGTTAGTTAAGACTTAACCCATCGGATGCGGGAGCTAAAATAACCGATATTCGCGTCTCATTGGATTCATGGATTCCCAAAAAAAAATTATTGAAAAAAAAAAGTGCACGGATCCGTAATACTTCAAATATAATATAACAGAAGATAGAACGCGCCGCGCTCCTGCTGCGCACAATGGAATTCGGCCTTTATGGTCTGGTTTTGCTGTTTCCTTCGCAATAGTGTAACCTACTATTGTTGTGACATCCACTCTTTTTTAAGAACGCATGATAAACTGAAGAACCATAACCGTAGTGTACCTAACTTTGTCCGATACCTACTGTACACAATGTATCTAATCATGGTAGAGTCCATGTAGGGCTGCTTTTGTTTCATATTTCTAATAACTTAATGCTTCCGCCTTTTAGTAGTTAGGTATGCCTAAATATTACACTATTCGTGGTTTATAATGAAACTAAGCATTGACTTCTTTTCTGATATTTTTGTTTGAATTATAAAGCTCGTGTATGTAATTATTAAATTTTTGTCTTAAGCCGTCTAAATATTTACTTATTCATAGATAAAACCCAATTTTCCCTTTAACAATAATACATTTTATTCATTAGTATTTGTAATTAATTAATAAAAGTATGTGGTTTTAAAAAAAAAATTTTGTTTCTGTTGTTTATTTTCGGACTAAGTAACAAATTTATGTAAAAGAAAAATTTCCGTTTTCAGTATGACTGTAAGTAATCAAAAAATGGGGTAATTCTCCCGATCGGGAGCCTTCCCCACCCTAGCAACACTCGGTAGCGACGAGTCGGCAAAACAAAATTCCTTCCCTAGTTCGCGTCGAATGCGCAAGCCATCGTGTCCTGCGTCGGTACCAGTGTTAAATCGTGTACAAAACTGTGTTATTAAAAAAAAATCAGTGAAGTGCCAGTGTTTTTAGGTTATTTTTATAATCAGTGCTACAGTGATTGTCATTTTTCCCAAGCGGTAAGTTGACAGATGCATTATAAATTTTTGTTTTTTTTTTCATTTCTCGTAAATGGATGAGCATTTTTTTCGAAAATTTTAAGATTGTTTCTACCTTTTCAGCTCATAAATTTTATTGATTAAAATAAATCATTAAGTAGATATAACAAATGAAAACATGACGAAAAAAATTGCGCTAAGGTTTTCTTGTAGAGATCGCTTTTGACAATAAGCTAACAGTAATTAGACTAAATATTTCTAAATATATATTTTTTAATCTTTTATGATAGTAACAACACATATTCCTTTGTTTTACTAATTAAAACATAGTTTCGGATTTAATTATAAAAAACATCCTCCTTATTCAGTTTATTTGTTATGTTATGCAATTTTGCACTAAATTGTTGTATGTAACTGGTTCCGAGGGGAAAGCTTATTGGTTTCAAGAGCATTGAACGATTTTGTAACCCGCATCGTTTTGTCGGTTTTTATTTATGTTTATTACAATAACGTCCTTGCTTCAAAAGTTAAACCATAAATATACTAATAAAGCTACGCCTCCTGTTGAAGGAATGAAGACATATTATTTTAGATGAATTGTCTCTATGACAACCATTACCATTATTTTTGTATATAATTATAAAAATAGCAGTCATTCGCCAAATTTTTTTTTTATGGTCATAAGTATATGATTCGCCGTCATTCGCCAAAATTGATCTCAAAAAAGACAGCTTTGCCTATGCATCGTTATCATTAAACTCGTAAGCAAAAATATATTTCTTATAACGTAATTTATTTATTTATATAAGAACAAAGTGGGTTAACAGTATGCACCAAAGCACTCACATTGTTAAAATTGTACAGTAGTTGTAAAACTATAATAAATGAAAATTTAAAAATAAACCTATTTTCATAATGTGCACGGGCCAGTTATTCGCAAAAAGATCGACATCCTTGAGCTAGATTTTTTTTTTCTCTATAGTCAAACTTATAAAAAACATCGTGGTACGTGTCCTGAAAATAATTATACATATCTACCTACACAAAAAAGTGCTTAGTACTCACGTACGATATTTTGCGTATACAGATTTATGACTTCTGATAGCTTTAAAGCTATTATTCGCAAAAGCACTTAACGTTACCCAAACAAAAATATCACATAATATACATGCCACTTAACTGAGCAATAAAATATTTTATGTGTACGGTTTTTATGACAAACGTAAACTTTCGATCATGACTGTACATTTATACGCATAATTATGATATAGATTCATGTAGGTACAGTAGATACATAGTGTATAAAGTCGTAAGAAACGTATCTCTGTTTCTATATGAGTTAATGCTAACACTAAGAAAGGATAGTCGTATTAAAAGATTGTTTGCAACATCGACATAATTCCCAACCAAAATAAAAATATATATCTAAAAAAACGTCTCAAGACGTGAAACAAAGGAAGCACTAAAAAAAGAATTTCCATTTCTTTTCCTAATAAGATTACAACATGACTAAAAATAATCGGATTACGCGGAGTTGACGATTCTTACGGATTCAAATACATTGGGACAAGAAAACGAAGAAAAATAAAAACACCCTTATTTCTTTTAGCTATCGCTACGTCACATGCGGATTTATGTACAATAATGGAAGTTCTAAATTGTAGGTTTAAAAAAGAACCGGACAAGTGTGAGTTAAACTCGCGTGGAGAGGGTTCCGTTCCGTACATCATTATCTGAAATTTACTATGTTTCTTTAAATACCATAGACTTCTTATAGGTTTCCTGTAATCGATAGGTAAAGAACTATTTTCTGTAATTTTTTTTCAAAATGTTAGCCCTAGTAGTTTCTGAAATAAGGGGGGGAATGGTTAATTTTCGCCTATTTTCCTAAATAACTTCTAAACAATTTTACTTGAAATTCAAAAGAAAATATATTTAAGATCCTCACAATATTTCATTTGATATGTCACACGATATAGGTTGCATCAGTTGTCTTTTAATTTTCTAATTTACCCCCAAAACTGGCCCCCATGTTTAAAATTCATATATTTACGTCAAGCGTTCTTGTTGCGGTCACCGACTTACACACGTATACCAAATTTCAACTCAATCGGTCTAGTAGTTTCGGAGCAAATTGGCTGTGACAGACGGACAGACAGACAGACAGACACACGAGTGATCCTATAAGGGTTTCGTTTTTTTCCTTTGAGATACGGAACCCTAAAAATAAACAATAAAAATATGTTTGCCGAGTTTCTTGCGGCGTTCCTCAGCATAACTTACATTTTTTTATCCGTAGCGCATGTAGATGAAATCAATAAGATTTTAATTCGACGAGGATAGAAAAAAAAAGAAGTTACGTTTCCTATCTGGGTTGGCTGGAACGTCTTAGCTTTTTTTGAATCAAGATTGTTTGTCAATCTGCTATAGTATAATAACGTAGTCTAACCTTGAAACTTGAAATAAGAAACGTCAAACTCTTGACCTTTTTTTGGGTAAGTAAATCTGATACCCCTTGAGGTCTACCTCTGGACCTTCGCTTGAAAGTTCTTGGGACAGCATGTAGTTAAATGAAAAGATTTTTTTTGAATGTTAAATCATGTTCATATATTTTTCCGAGATTTTGCGAGACGATGGATGCTAGAGAATCGAGTGTTTTAATGTAATTTAATTATTTTATCACTGCATTATTAAGTAATTTGGTTTCATGATGTATTAGTCTAACAACTGTAATGTCATATAAATACGAGTATACTTTGAATAAATAAATACATAAATAAATAAATTGTGGACAGACTCTCCAGTTAAACTGTAACAGCAATACACAAATTATTTCCGATGAAGTCGCAGCACACTAGTCTATAATCTCACCACCATCATTTCAGCCGAAAGTCCACTGCTGGACATAGGCCTCCCCCAATGATCGCCACAACGACCGATTCTGTGCTGCTCGCATCCAGCGGAGACCCGCGATCTTCCAATTCTTTGGACAGTAGAATATAATTCTTAGGGCTATGTCGGTTACTCTAGATCTTTTACGGATCTCCTCATCCTAATTAGATCTCGCAGCGATACGAGCATATCCCTCCCCATCGCACTTTGGGTGATCTTGAGCCTTCATGAGGCCCATAGTGAGTGGCCACGTCTACCTGTCGTAAGTCATAACTGGCAACACACACTGGCCAAAGACTTTTAAGGCCCGGGCACACCAAACGCGGTTGCGGCGCGTTTGCGGCGTGAACGCGGGTCCGCGCCGTTGTCGAACGCCGCGGGCGGATTTACTATGGCACACCAAAGTAGCCGCGAGACCGCGGCGGTCCCGCGCCGCCCCGGTGTGGCATGGTATATCCGCCCGCGCCGTTCGACAACGGCGCGGACCCGCGTTCGCGCCGCAAACGCGCCGCAATCGCATTTGGTTTGCCCCGGCCTTTAACTACGGTATATTAGACATAATCTAAAGAGTATTAAGTGAAGCATATAATTTAATGTATGAATACGAATGATCGTTGAATTCCAAACACATCTTTATTCATGTAAATGTAATGTACATAATGTAATCAAATCAAATGTCAATAAGTACTATCGACGTGGGAAAGTCAATATAAGCGATAAGTAGAACTTTAACCGGATCTATAGATGATAAGGATAAATCGATATTGATCGATAGATATATGATTAAGTGATTCGGTGGTGTAGGTTGGCTGCATCAAAATGAAGGCCCGAATGAAGGGTTATGTCTCGTTCAGCTAATCGCAGTCAAGTAATTCCGTCCATTTTGTTTACCTCAATAAATGATAACCAATTTTTGATAAGGATTCAAAAGAAAAGTCTTGGACTAGTTTAACGGCTTGTATCTCGTGGGTTTTAGACATAGCTTAGCAGGAGACTAACGTTAATTAACGAAGTTAACACTTCTAGTAAGGGATTAACTTTTAAGTTAACTTTAATAATTGTTAACGGACTCATTAACTTCCGTTAAAACAATTAATGCCCGTTAATCGTTAATTAAATACCTTCTATTTGCCAACTAAAATTTAACTGAAATGTGACTAAAATATGTTACTTTTCTAAGGCTATTCGAAGTCGGGTTTTTTTTTATTAGATGATTATGTATGTACTGTTGATTTGAAGACATAAGTATAACCTGTGGTTACCTATAATTAGGTAAGCATCTATCTGGAATGTAACATAGACAAGAGTAAATGTACCTAAGATGTATTATCTGTTACTATCTGTGGTGATTCTAAATAATCTATAATTTATAAAATAAAAAAACCGACTTCAAATGGCCTTTGAAAAGTAAGTTTTCTTTTTTTAACATTTTATTTATTATCCTGTAATTTAATGACACACATTTACTACATCAAGTAACAATAGCATAATGCCAATTGCTCATCACCATTTACAAACTTGCTATCCACGGTGCAAGGATGTCAATCGTCGAGGAGTTCTCCTGGTTCTTCAATTTTACTACATGAATTTTCATGGACATAAGTTGCGTCAGAACTTTATACAGCAATTTAATCGCCAACCTTGAAATAACTACTCAACATTTAGGAATTCCGGTGATCATCTATGGTTTTCATCAACAGTTCCACTTCACCAAATAATGGTTTTGGTACGTAACTGCTTGAGTTATTACAGAAAATACTAAAATTGCTCTATGCTTGCCTATAATATTTGAAGAGTTCCATCGACTCCTCATAGATCTCATTATAACTCAACTTTGAATACAACGGAACCAAACTGGAGGTATACCCTACCGATTAAAAAAAGAATTTTCAAAATCGGTTTACAAATGACGGAGTTCTGAAGTAACAAACATAAAAAAAAAAAAAATACAACCGAATTGAGAACCTTTTCCTTTTTTTTTTGAAGTCGGTTAATAAATAAATATAAGTTAAAAGCTTGTAAAATGACCTACTGGAACTAGTTTCCATTGCGACACCATGATCTTTGACACGATGCCACATTTTCTATTTCGATGGCCATGAGATTGATTTCAAACGATTAATTTTGCCAAATCAATTTTGATTGAACCGTTGCGAAGTTGATTAATTGATTTAATTAAATACACTGACGAAGACACTTATCAAATCAAATCAAATCGTTTATTCAGCAAGTTGGCGCTCTCTTTTACTAGTCACATAATATAATAAAATAAAATGAATCTACCAGCGCTTTGGACAGACTTCTATCTAAGGAGAACTGAAGGTACCATTACCATGAGTTCACGGAAAC
The DNA here is from genome assembly GCA_947859335.1 of Tortricodes alternella. Taxonomy (NCBI): domain Eukaryota; kingdom Metazoa; phylum Arthropoda; class Insecta; order Lepidoptera; family Tortricidae; genus Tortricodes; species Tortricodes alternella. Next base: position 4,992,432 of record OX401972.1, read on the forward strand.
CTCTCGTTATCGAAAACTATCGCTCGGTCCTTTCCACTTGTATCGGCAACAAGCAGTATTTCTGAAAAATTTCGATAGCGAGAACGGTTTGCGTCAACTCATGGTAAAGCATAATTTCCATCAAACAGGCTGCATCGCATCGGAACGGAACGGATTTTACAATCTTTAAACGATACTAAGGTCTGCCCGAGAGTTGATAAATATTATGATATCGTTTCAAAATAGCGACTGTCGCTTAACTATCGCAAACAATATGACGGGCGTCGCTTGTCGTCGCGCGCACCGAGTTTCGTGGTACGAGGGACGCAGACGTTGTGACTGCGGTGCTGCGCCGGGAGGACGGCGGCGAAAAATATATATTTCTGTTTTGTGCATATACACAATCGCCATATTGCAAATTAATGTCTTATATGTGCGCGTCAAATGTCACATAAATTCAATAATCTGCATTGGCTTCGGCCAAATAAACAAAAAGAAAAAAAAATATCTATGACACATGTTTAAAACGCATTGAGTATGGATATGACGTGTCTTCTGATTTCTGTTTATACAGCTATTCAATAATAACATTCTATGAAAAAAGTACAATTTTTCCCTTTAATTTTTTTATATCATCGGTAAAAATAATTAGCGGGCCGCTATTTGTAATGAGTTAAGAAGCCCTGACTTTTTACTTTTTTTATCAACTCTCGCCGAACACACCTTAAATCATATGTACACAGTATTTAAAGTCTATATTAGCTAGCTGCGCGTCGCATGCTTCTGGCTACGATCGCGTGTCGCGGAACGCCCGCGGTCAAGTTGCTGTGCGCGGCTGGGTAATATAGACTTTAAATACTGTGTACATGATTTAGTATCGTTTAAAGATTGTAAAATCCATTCCGATCTGATGCGATGCGGGCCATTTGGTGGAAATTATGCTTAAGGGTAGGTACACTATGTTTTGTAGCATATATAGATTCCGCATAGCTGGACGGCCCCCGCTACCAACATAAGACTCAAAAGGCGAGGCAATGCATAATCTCGAACGCAGCAATCACAGCGCTCTCAACCCCTCACACGCCTTGCAAGTTTGGCAGCTGACGGACAGACGGATAGACGGACAGACGGACAGACGGACAGACGGACAGACAGACAGACAGACGGACAGACGGAGCCTTAGTAATAGGGTCCCGTTTTTACCCTTTGGGTACGGAACCTTTATAAAAACGACAACTTAAATTTATATTATATAATAAGTTAAATAATTATAAATCTGTAGAAAAAAAGTGACTGTACATTAAAGATTTTAATAAAGAAACTAGATTTTAAAACAAAACTTTGTCTATGTGGAACGTGGTTTCCCAGACCTTATTTCACCTTTTAGGGGTTGGTTGTGGGGTGCAAACTATCTCCATACCAAATTTCATCAATATCGGTTCAGCAGTTTAGCCGTGAAAGCGTAACAGACAGACACACAGTTTCGCATTTATAATATACCTAAGGATGGACTATGGATGTTACAGGGGGACGAAATAAACGTAATAGAAGTATTTGTCTGTAAAGTATAAAACATCGTCAACAAAAACCGATAAAGATCAAAATAAAAATAAAAACTATTACCGGTTTCCCCGTCACTACAAAGCCGCGCCATCTGTGGAGTCTAGACAGGAAACTAGGCACAATCATATTTGCTTAGTCGCTTGCAATAAATATTATTTTTGCGGCGTACGTTGTTTGCCAGGATATTTCATTTTAAGTTTTGGTGAGAAAAAAAATGTTGTTTTTGTGACACGCTTAGAGAACAGTGTTTTTAGGGTTCCGTAGCAAAACGGAACCCTTATGGATTCGTCATGTCTGGCATTCTGTCTGTCTGTCTGTCCGTCCGTATGTCACAGCCACTTTTTTTCCGAAACTATAAGAACTTTTGGTAAATATCTGAAACTTTGCAAGTGTATGCAATTCGGATGACAATACAATAATTTGGTACCATCGAGCTGATCTGACCATGGAGCCAGGAGGTGGATAGCGGAACTCTTCAATTACTACTAGTAACCCCCTCGAGTTTGGGCTCATTTGGTTTGAAATTCAGATGAAAATACAATGATTTGGTTCCATCGAGCTGATCTGACCTGGTTTGTCAGCCACAAGGTGGATAGTGGAACTCTTCAATTACTACTAGTAAAGCCCTCGAGTTTGGGCTTATTTGGTTTGCAACTCAGATGACAATACAGTTATTTGGTTCCATCGAGCTGATCTGACCTGGTTTGTCAGCCAGGAGGTGGATAGTGGAACTCTTCAATTACCACTAGTAAACCCCTCGAGTTTAGGCTCATTTGGTTTGCAGTTCGGATGACAATACAATAATTTGGTTCCATCGAGCTGATCTGACCTGGTTTGTCAGCCAGAAGGTGGATAGTGGAACTCTTCAATTACTACTAGTAAACCCCTCGAGTTTGGGCTCATTTGGGTTGGTTTGGCGAGTCCAATAGGTATACCTTAGTAATGAGGGTCTTTCAGTGCGTTACTGACAAGAGCGTGTTATTTTTTTACTCTTTGAGTAAATTATAGTTTAAAAATAACTAAAAAACACACTTTAATAGCAAACCGAACTAAAAAGTAGAAAACATTTTTTAAATGTGACGAGTTAGTCTTACAGTAATGGAAACTCCAACAATCAATTACTTATGACTAATCAATTTGAGATAAGATTAGAATATAAATTAAGTTATTAACAAATAATTCAATTATATTAAACAGCTTGGGGTGCAATGAAATAATTGTAAAATTTAATACCAAGCACCCCACGCTTTTGTTGGAATTTCCATTACTGTGACACAAACTCTTCACACTTAAAAAATATTTTCTACTTTTTAGTTCTTTGCTATTTTTTAAATGGTAAAGAACCGAATTATCTGCATAACAAATTTCGTTGAAATCGTTTCAGTGGTTTGTGAATTTGTAACAGACAGACAGACCGAGTTACTTTCGCTTTTTTAATATAAGTATAGATAAAGATTGACTACCCTATACCTATACTAGTTAACTGTTTTCTCCGGGCGCCACCCAGTCTGAACCGATAATGTATGCAGATTGAATGCAGCACATCACTATTTGAACGGGTTATCGCATTCATGCAGCTACGGCGCTAGGGATGCGCTGATGATAAACGTATCGCTAATTACTATATAATTATCGATTTTTTATTAAGCAAACTTGAGAACTTTCTACTTTGTGTTTTAAACATGTAACATCAGGATATTAAATCCTTATAATGATAAACAAATTTTCGAATTAACTCACGTGTAAATAGATTCAAACAATATTATTTATGACATTTGAAGACTTTTTGAGGGCTCTCATTGACTTATCACGGAATCTCAGGAATTATATAGCATATGTATACACAAATTTGAAGTTTTGCAGGCCTTATAGGATGTACTGTGTAGTCTAAACATAGTTGCATTATGCGATTTTGCGATAAGGGGGGGGTATGGTCAATTTTCGCCTATTTTCCTAAATAACTTCCAAACAATTTTACTTAAAATTCAGAAAAAAATATATTTAAAGTCCTCACAATATTATATATATTTCATTTGATATGTCACACAATATAGATTGCATTACTTTTTCTTTAATTTGCTGATTTACCCTCCAAAAGTGGCCCTCATGTTTAAAATTCATATATTTACGTCACGCGTCCGTGTTGCGGTCACCGTCTTACATATGTATAACAAATTTCAGCTAATCGGTCTAGTAGTTTCGGAGCAAATTGGCTGTGACAGACGAACAGACAGACGCACGAGTGATCCTATAAGGGTTTAGTTTTTTCCTTTTGAGGTACGGAACCCTAAAAATGACAAAGTATCGATATCAATCCGGTTTACCTCGACCGTCCCCTCCCTATTGTTTGAGGCAAAATTAGTCTGTGTTCTGTTTACAGAAGCACCTGCTATGTTATAACAAATCCCGTCACTCAATTCGCCTCTCTCTGACAATCATAAATTGACCTGCGCCTCTATTCGGGAACGCTAAGTGATTCTGCAGCGACTCGTAAGCCAGATTTCTCATTCCACTCTTCCGCACGACGCGAAATGCGTAAGAGCGAGATGAGAGATCTGGCTTACGAGTCGCTACAGAATCACTTAGCGTTCCCGAATGAGGCGCCTGCACGCTCGTAGCCATTACGCGGAGTTATGTACATACAACCATGGACGGTTGCGTCGAAATACAACCAAGTTTGAAGACCCGCACGAACATGTAGTTTATACGCACTGACGGGTCAAGTTAGCCTCGCTGACGAGTTCATGAACGAAGTGTCCAAGCACTTCTTTTAGCATACATATTTTCACCTAGTGATTCTCACCTTCGCACGGGTGTTTATTATACACTAGCTGTGCCCGCGACTTCGTCCGCGTGGAATAGTGTCTTTGGGTAGCATTTTTAATTATTTAGGCTAATAGCTCTAATATTTTGTCTCTTGTCGCAAACTTATAAAACATTCACATAAACCTTACATATTTCCATACAAACTTTCATCCCCTATTCCCTATTGTTATTTTACACCCTTGAGGGTAAAACTTTTACAAACTTTGGTTGTCATATTTTATTTACATCGAATCAACAGCCTAAAAAATATGTTTCAAGCTTCTAAGAGCGAAAAAACATTACCTTTGTAACAACGCGTAATTCAAAAAAAAACAAGCAATTGTAAACACGCCTAAGTACGGGAATAAACTCATTCGATTTTTGGTTAATTATTATACGCAAATCATTATTTCTTATAATAACTTCATTAGCTTACCTTTTATCTTTGATAATGTTAGATACTTTTTTACACAAGTTTAGTCACAAAACAATTAGGTAAAACGAGTGCTGCAATGTTATTCCCGTATCGTTTTTAGTATAGAAATGAGATTAAATTTGGAACAGCTGTCAAAACTCAAGTGGGTCTCTATTCTAGTATCCATAGATATTAAAACAGTTATTGATACGAAACGTCAATTCAGTATGTTTTTTTAATATAAACTGCACAACATTTGATCTCGAGTGACATGAGAATAGAGACTTCATTCGATTGTCTATGATTTAAAAAAAAATGGTCTTGACGGAGGATGGAATTGCCGCCATATGTTGGTAATTTGCTGAACGAAAGTAGAATTGTTGTTGAATTGAATAGAAAAAGTTGTTTGTAATTTACATTTTAGTTGAAAATATGAATAGTAAGTAGTCTTCTCGGAGTGTGTGTGATGTGAAAATGCGCCGGATATCGGAAATATGCAGCCACGATTGCAACAAATAACTTGTTGCCAAAAAATATTGTTTCTGAACCCATCATGGAGGATTTATAATATGTGTGTAGATAAAGTTATGTATGCAACTCTGCATAATTTGGCCTAAAGCTCGCTAAAGCTCGTTTCATGAAAACCGCACTAGTGTTTTAAGGCCTATCATTATGCAACCGTTGCATAAACTACTATTTTAGTACTTACCCTAATAGAATTTAGTGTTGGCATTTGGTCGGGCCACATGGGTCTCTTTTGTTGGACAACGGTTAGATTTGGCGGTCGTTTTGAGTTAAAGCCTACAACCAAGAGCCATTATAGAATTTCCACCTGAAACAATATAATGCAGAAATGCCAACCGTTTTTAAACAACGGCAGCGGTATTCATAATGGCCCAACGTTGGTAATGTTGCGAGCTGGTTGGGCGTAATGATAATCTTCTTGTTACATTGGTCCAATGTTGGGCAAACTACTAACTGTATCCCCACGGATTTCCTACTGTTGGCCAAAAGATGCCAATGGAAAATGCTAATAGGGAAGCGGGAACGGATCGCTCGTCAAATATTTAAAATATTTGATCTTTTGAACCCCTTATAAAAAGGTACACTCAAATCACAAATTTCCTAACACTTCAAATCCAATGATCATTTAAAAAACAAACAGTTTTACATGTAAATTGATATATTATGGTTATATTATGGACAGTTAAGTTTAACAGCTTATATAGTTGTCGAGAAAGCTTCGAGGAATTTATTGAGACTTGACCGATTGCAACTAAGCAAGAAATATACTTGGTTCATTCTATTTATTAGTGCCTAATTTTGTCTTGGATATCGTTGCGTCTTAACAAAACCGCTAAAGTCATTTTGACCAACTTTTCAGGAGAACGAAAAAACATTTCCTTTGTAACAACGCGTTATTAAAAAAACCGGACAAGTGCGAGTCGGACTCGCGCACCAAGGGTTCCGTACAATTATATAGAAAAACGGCAAAAAAATCACGTTTATTGTATGGGGTGGGGGCCCCTTAAATATTTTTTTTATTCTGGCTTTTAGTATTTGTTGTCATAGCGGCAACAGAAATATATCATCTGTGAAAATTTCAACTGTCTAACTATCACGGTTCATGAGATACAGTCTGGTGACAGACGGACAGAAGGACAGACAGGATATTTAAGGGGGCTTCATACAGCAAACGTGTTTTTTTTGGCTCGTTTTTGCTCGACATTGATAACGGCCACAGGTAGACACACGATATTCTGCGAATATTTAGATATATATTCATTTCAAATATAAATAATTAAATTAAAATAAAAAAAAATATTTAACGGGGGGCTCCTATATATTCAACGTTTTTTTTTTTGCTTGATTATAGATAATGGTACGGAAACCTTGGTGCGCGAGTCTGACTCGCACTTTGTTGTGTTTTTTTAATTGTGGTCTCTTATTCGCCGAAACGTCTAGAATGTGATTGTTAGATCGACACGCAATGAGGTGCTCTATCCAATGACATTGAAATGTAAAAACCGCTAATTTTCGACTTGAGTGGTTTTGTTAGACAAGCGACATTGTAGGGTCATTTCTAACAAATTCAGAGATATTTTAAGTTGTGTGCTGTGTATAAAAAGTTGCTAAAAAACATCACGTGATTAATGGACGGCCCCTAAAGCCCATGTCGTAATAATTAATACCTATTTTAAGATCTTGTTATATTTACATACATACATACATACATAGCATCACGCCCGAAATCCCTAATGGGGTGGGCAGAGCCACAAGACTACTTGTGGCCACGTTCGATTAATTAGTCCCAAGATGGTATGATGAACCGTTACTTGTTATATTTGCAGACACTAAAAAGTAGCCCCTCTGCTGCACTGGGAGTGAAGAAATAGCATAGAATGCGTGCAGATGCTTATCATCCTGGCATGTCGTAAAAGTCGACTAAGGGACGGGTCCTCTCCAACATGGTGGACTATGTGTATGGGCGATGGGCTGATCACCTGTCACCATACGGTTCATCATACCATCTTAGGACTAATTAATCGAACGTGGCCACAAGTAGTCTTGTGGCTCTGCCCACCCCATTAGGGATTTCGGGCGTGATAATATGTATGTATGTATGTACTAAAAAGTAGAATGGCCCACTTACAACACACATGTCTAAATTCTAGACCGTGTCGTTCCCGTCGCCTTGTCGTGTCGTGTCCGTTGCCTATAAAGTCATCTTAATCCATGCGTCGACGTCGATCCGCCGTATTTAACGATAAACGTCAAACGAATCGTTCAGGTAAGCTTTTGGATAACGTATAAATTAAAGTCTTGGTATCGTCAATATGGAAATGTTTACTAGTTATTGGGCGTGACTTTGTTCCCGTTATTTAATTAATTTCATCCAAATTGCAGTCATTTGGCGTGATTGAATCTTACATTGAATTTATCGCATTTTAATAATCATTTAATTTATAAAATAAAAAAACCGACTTCAAAGCCTTTGAAAAGTAAGTTTTTTTTTTCACATTTTATTTATTAACCTGTGATTTAACGACACACATTTACTACATCAAGTAACAATAGCATAATGCCAATTGCTCATCACCATTTACAAACTGTTGCTATCCACGGTGCAAGGATGTCAATCGTTGAGGAGTTCTCCTGGTTCTTCAATTTTACTACATGAATTTTCATGGACATAAGTTGCTTCAGAACTTTATACAGCAATTTAATCGCCAACCGTGAAATACTCAACATTTAGGAGTTCCTGTGATCATCTATGGTCTTCATCAACAGTTCCACTTCACCAAATAATGCTTTTGGAACGTAACTGCTTGAGTTATTACAGAAAATACTAAAATTGCTATATGCTTGCCTATAATATTTGAAGAGTTCCATCGATCCTCTCACCATAACTCGACTTTGACTACAGCGGGACCAAACTGGAGATATACCCTACCGATTAAAAAAATACTTTTTAAAATCGGTTTATACATGACGGAGTTCTGAAGTAACAAACATAAAAAAATAGAACCTAATTGAGAACCTCCTCCTTTTTTTTTGAAGTCGGTTAAAAGCAAGCGTTTATTAGCTTCACTTGTAAACAATAGTACATTGTGCATCTAGGGCCGTAAGAAGGGGATAACTAACGAGAGTCTGTTAGAAGCCCGACGCCGATAGGCGAGGGCTTTTATGACTCGAGTTTGTTATCCCCTTACTGCCCGTGATACACACAATGTTTTTCATCACATTTGCGATAAATATAATAAAAATTAGACAAAAAAAATATATATATATTAATTTTATTTCCATTTTACATCGTGAATTACCATCAGGTGGGTGTTCATAAACTGAGCGTACGTTGCGATCAGCGCGGGGCAGCTCCGCCGGCTTGCGGTCGCGCGCCCCGCCGGCTGCGGCTCCCGAGCAGCTCCGCCGACCTGGCGCACTTAACTGCCCGCGGGAGTTCGAAACCATACAAAATCCATAACTCCCTAGGGAGTTATGGATTTTGTATGGTTTATAACTCCCACTGACGACGGGACCCGTAGAGGAGTTAAATCGGCTATAGTTGTTCTATACGCTTGCGTATAATAACACCCTTTCCGAGCAAGTGTGATGAAAATAATGTAATACAATCTTAGAAGTCAATTTTAACCTATTCTAATTGTCGTAACGATTTGAAACTTTGCAAGTGTATGCAATTCGGATGAAAATACAATAATTTGGTACCATCGAGCTGATCTGACCATGGATCTTCTCTTCTCTTCAAATACTTTTTTTATGTCAATTGATTGACAAACCAGCAGACGGCCCACCTGATGGAAAGTGGTCACCGCCGCCCATGGACATCTGCAACACCAGAGGTGCTGCCAATGTGTCGCCAGTCTAGGGAGGGTGGGGAATGGGGATAGCATGGCGATGAGGGAATAGGCCTCCGGATCTCGTCACTCACCGTACGAAACGCAATAGCGAACTATTACTTTACGCCCATATTCTGTGAGAGTGTGGGACTACTAGTAAACCCTTCGATTATGAGCTCATTTGGTTTGTTCTGACGAGTCCAATACATTACCTTGGTACTTCTGTTCTGTGTCTTTTCCTTGTCATTTGTAGTTTTTGGTGCGTTACTGACTGTGATTTGGTTATATTTAATTCAGGGTATAAGCTGTCTCCATTCCAAATTTCATCCAAATCCGTTCAGTCGTTGAAGCGTGAAGGAGTAACAAACATATTGATAGATTTATTTGCTATTAAAAGTTGATCTAAGCTGTTTGGGATATTTGGTATGTGCTGTGATGAACCCACTCTTCACTAAAACAATTATTTAGTCCCAAACATGGATTTCAGTCAGCGCCATATTTCATTTTCTATATTAACTAGGTAAATTATTTCGTATTCATTGATTATTCTACAATCATAGCTGGGAACAACACCGTTAATCCGTTAATCGTTAATTAACGAAGTTAACATTTCGAATGAAGAATTAACTAATAGGTAAGATAACTTAAAAATAATTATCATGTATTTATCTATTACTTGGTAAGGTGTCTATTAAATTTTATTTGGGTTTTTATGATGTAAAATTAATGTTTTGACTTGAAAAGATGACTTTCTGCTGAGTTTCTTGCGTCGCTTCATAGTAATGATGGTCCTGTCCGAAGCGCTGGTAGATTCAACCCGTTTTCATTTATTCATGTGACAAGTAAAAGAGCCCACAGGTGGCCAATTTGCTGAATAAATGATTTGAATTTGATCCTCTACCCGACTGCTACAAACCGAACATTTTTAAAAATACTTCCAAATATGTTAAAGTCATAAATACCTAGACTACAAAACCGTCCGCAACAAAACTGAAATAAAAAAAAAAACAATAGATCTATAAGGTCGAATCTAACATTTTCTGATTAACTTACATTCGATCTAAAAATGTGTGGGTTAACGTCGAATTTAGCTTACCCGGATGATGATACATTCGAAGTTATTGTAAAAATAAGGAGCATAGACTATAGAGTTGTCGCCGCGCGTTAATGCCGGTGTCACGTCGCGCTTATTGGCTCTTCTCACGAGTAGGGGTGGGAAAAGTATCGATAGAACATATCGATACCTTATGGGAATTTTAGATCGATAACCTTAATTGAAACCGTTTTAATCGAAAGAATAAATCTGCCTTGCAGTGTTGCCAGTTTAAGAAAAAATATGTATTTATTTAAACTTAATTGCACAATACACGGGTGTACAAATGGCAGAGTTAATGCCTTAAGGCATTATCTACCAGTTAACCACTAGTGTTGCAGGAAGTATAGACCGTCAAGCATAAGATTTACATAAAAAAACATTTATATAATTATATATTTATAATAAGCTATAAAAAACGGGCCACATTTAAGATTGAGCGGCATAGGGTAAACGCATTTTATGTAAGAAATATATACTCAAATCAAAGCAAGTAAAATACAACTTCAAATTGAAATAAACTGCTAAGTGCACGCTTCTTAATATTCACAAAAAAACTGGCCAAGTACGAGTCGGACTCGCGCACGAAGGGTTCCGTACCATTATCTATAAAAACGGCAAAAAAACATGTCTGTTGTAAGGGTTAAGTATTTATTTCATTCTATTTTATAGTATTTGTTGTTATAGCGGCAACAAAAATGCATCATCTGTGAAATTTTCAACTGTCTAACAGATGTATGATAGATGGACAGAGAGACAGACGGACTGCCGAGTAAGTAGTCTTAGTAATAGGATCCCGTTTTACCTTTTGTGTACGGAACTCTAAAAACGTATATATATTTATAATAAGCTATGTGAAACGGGCCACAAGTAAAATTCAGGTATGGGGTAAACGCATTTCATGTATGAAATAAATACTCAAATCAAAGCAAGTAAAATACAACTTCAAACTGAAATAAAATGTTAAGTGCACGCTTCTTAATATTCACAAAAAAAAACACAGAAATCATCAGATATTTCATCGACACTTCCCATCCCTAGCCACTACAAATATTGACGTATCGATCGAGTCGCCAGTCAACACGGGTATTTGTGTAGAAAGTTAATTTGCTGCCCTGAGTGCACGCACTTGTGCCGTTCACTAATAGTGTATCATTTGGACACCACTTGACCACAGACCTTCCATGGAATATACTAATCTTTTAGAAGAGGGAAGAAAGAAAAACATACATTTATTCATTTCACAAGACACAATAATAAAAGCAACAAAACAATACAGAAAAACTAGGGATGTGTGTCATCGCGGCAGTGAATCGGTCACTGGCTCAGTATAATGCTCAGTAAGACACCCGCAGCTCTGATTTTCAGCCAGTTTTACTAATCTTATAAATGTGAAATTAAGTATTTGAACATGTCTAAAGGAACAAATCCTCACGCGCTAACGGCTGGACGGATTTGTATGAAATTTGCAGGCAATCAAAAATCGTGAGTGCTAACGTTTCGTTTTGAAAAGACAAAACTGTTGCACGAACGATGCGGTTGCATAATAAATTTGCTTAGTATGAAAATAAATGAAAATATTTATAGTGCAAGTAGCCAGCTCTTTCACATGTCTGAATTTACAAGACTACAAGTGCTTCACAGGGTGTTTGGAGTGAAGCACCACAAGAAACTCAGTAAGCCTTTCAACCGGATCATAATAATTTCAATGACACAAAATCACTTTAACTAAGTCACACTAAATTAAGTAAGCGCATCAAGTATCAATTATTATAGTTAAGGAGCTGGATGCCATTTTGGTATATGATTTGTTCGTCTTTCATATTGATAGGGATGAAAGTTTATGTCAATACAAATCGATTTTACATGTCAAGTTCAGATTTCAATTATTTTATACATACTTGATTCAATTTCAAATTGTTGATTCAATTTCAAATTGATGCCTTCACGCGTTCGTGAGAAAAAGGGGTTGACACACAAACGGACGGACAGATGGATAGACAGACAGACAAACAAACAAGTGTTCCTATAAGGGTTCCTTTTTTCTTTTTGAGGTACGGAACCCTGAAAAGAAATCACATAAGAATGGTGTTAATAGTATTTATTATACTATAAATATTAGATACAACCTTCAAATAAACAAATTCATAACCGTCTTCCATTTCCGCATCAAGAAGCAGGTAAGAAATACAGCACGCTTCAGAGATCTGTCAGTTCGACTCAGTTGACGGATTCCAGAAATCCGACACGGAATTCCTCCGTTGGCAGAGTTGGTATTGATTTTCGTTTTACCATGTTAGTTTTTGTCAAATATCAGCTTATGTTACTTAAAGTTATTTGGAGTGAGTTTTGTTGTTTTGTTATTTATTTATTAAGAAGTTTAAGAGCGGGATTAGTACATTGTAACAGTAGTAAATTAAGGCAAATGAAACTTCCTCAATAGGATTGAAAAGTTGCATGGCGTAAACCTAGAAACTAAGAACGTATATGTGTGTGTGTGTAAAGTGACAGGGAAAGAGTGAAAAACCCGTGCAATCAGACCATATTATGTAGTCTCATTACCAGTATATTTTTTATATTTAAAGTATATAACTAAAATATTATGTAACCGTTACTTCTTATCCTTCATTATTTCACGATTATTTAATGATTATTTATTTAACCTTATTTTAAAAAATATTTCTTATGCAATTTTACTATCGACTAGATACTTCTATACAAAAGGAGAAAACCTTTTTCCCCACCAAATTTTAACCCAATTTTCACCATGTTTTGAAATATTATAGACCGAAACATTATTAAGGTTTATTTTAATAACTTAGTTCAGTTTTTAAATGCTTCATACAAGTCATTTTTGCCATTAATGCGTCATCGTCTATTTATTTATTTTTCAAATATAACCAACATAATATCTTTAACATATAAACCCAGATATTGACCCAGTTGAAATCATATTTAAACAATTGTCAAAACCGGTTCATATTTAAAGGGGATAAAAACGCTTGCGCGGTTTGAATGAACCATACATGTATTTTGATTTTTGCCGTCGGTAGTCTGTTCTCAATAGTACGTTATTATAACTCCTATATTATATTATAGTTAGTTTATAGTTTCGCGCGGACTTTATCGCCCCTTTTTGTGTAGTAGGTCCTATTTAATAAAACTGCTTCATCAAAACCTTTGTAACATCCATCTTAGAACATAAGTATGTATCCTTCGAAGGCCTTTGTGCCTTCGCTAACTATGTTTAAAAAAAAATGCTTAAGAGCTTTCATTCTTTCAAGACATATATTGCATAGCACAATATATGTAATTTTTATGTTAAAGGATGTCTAAATTCGTGCTAGTTACCTGTTCCGTCTCAGCTATTGTCTTGTGAAATGTTTGTTATAATATTAAGGTATTGAAAATCTCTTTACAATTATGTTCAATCATAATGGACCCGTCACAGCTACGACAACGGTATTTTCCATACAAACTTTATCACCCCTTTTCACTCCTCTAGGGATGGAATTTCAAAATAAATCTCCTTAGTGCATCTCTAGGGTACTCGAGGAATGTCTCCTCCAAATTTCAAACCTCTAGGACTACCCCTTTAGGCTGTTCGTTGTCTATTAGTGAGTCATGGTACTGTTCTATATGTATTGATTGATAAATCAAGTAAAATTATTCTAATAACGCACCCCTAGCCACAATATTATAAAGTCATAAAAGAACCCTTCAACACAACCTTGATACCATCGATAGTGTAAACAGGTTTATCGACTGTTTGTCATGTCCCAACACTATCAATATTGACATCGGCTGTCATGGCACAGTAAATATTATATTAAATACAAGATGGCGCTCAATACTGTGATAAGGAAATGGTAGATTGTTAACTAATGTATAAAGTAACCCATTGGTCACACGAGATGTTTTGGCGCATGCGCAAAGCGAACAATGAGGAAAGTCTACAGAAGCCAGATTTGGTCATCTTCTTTTTAGGACAAATACCTACGTCCCCGCATATTTTAAAGTACCTTTTTAGGGTTCCGTACCACAAAAGGAAAAAAATGGAACTCTTATAGGATCACTCGTGTGTCTGTCTGTTTGTCTGTCACGGCCAATTTGCTCCGAAACTAGTGGACCGATTGAGTTTAAATTTGGTATAAATATGTAAGTCGGTGACTGCAACACGGACGCGTAACGTAAATAAATAAATTTTAAACAGGGGGGCCACTTTTGGGGGGTAAATTAGAAAATGAAAAGAAAAAGTTATGCAAACTATATCGTGCGACATATTAAATGAAAGGGCTTATTGTGAGGATCTCAAATATATTTATTTTGGAATTTTAAAATTAATAATTTGGAAGTTACTTAGGAAAATAGGCAAAAATTTACCATCCGTAGTTTCGGAGATAAGGAGGGGTCCTTATCTCCGAAACTACTGGGACTAAGATTTTTAAAAATATACAGAAAATAGTTCTTTACCTATAGATTACAGGAAAATATATAAGATGTCCAAGGTATTTAAAGTAACATAGGAAATTTCATATAATCATGGAACCCCTTCCACGCGAGTTCAACTCGCACTTGCCCAGTGTTTAGGGTTCCGCACCTAAAAGGGACTGTCTGCGATTCAAAGGTAAGTACGGGATCCTCGGCGCGCGAGTCAGGCTCGCACTTGTTTATTACACGGGATTATTCTATATAATAACACGATCTTAAAATATTAATTATTACGACATGGCTTATCATCATATTATCGACGGAGCGAGCGTAGCGAGCGCTAAGCGTCTCCGTTTCAGCTTGGGCGAGAATGCTTTCGTATGTCCGGCCCTCCGGCGGTCCATTTGATCTCCTCTACAGGTCGCATTTCTCAACCGATTATCGTGAAATTTTGTGAGCAGGTTCGAGAATAGTATAGAATTTCTTTGTCGATTCAGTTTTAATTTTTCAAAATGGCGGAGATATGGGGTTTTTTTGCGATTACGAACTTATTTGCGGTGTTGGTAAACTGACCGACTGTGTCGATGTATGGGGGTAAAAGTTTTTCAAGGGCAAAGTTAAGTTTGTCGCGAGGTCTACAGCTCACAGAACCACTATATTTGTTGGTAAGGGCACGGAGACTGGTAACGAAGGGGTACTTGAGCAAGAAATCTAGTTATGTTAGCATTTCGGTCCCGAAAGCACGGAAACAGGAGCAAAGTTGTCAAAGTATGCCCGAACAACGACTTGAGCGGTGTTGGAAGGCCAACCGAGTTGCGCGCTGTCGCTATTTTTTGAATTCTGGTGTCTTATTGCTCGAAACGTCTAGAATGTGATTGGTAGATTGACGCGCAATGATTACCTCTATCCCATTCAAATTACATTACATTGAAATGTAAAAACCGCTAATTTTCGACTTGAGATATTTTGTTAGAAGCGACGATATTTAGGTCGATTATTTTATATTACGTTGTCCTAAATATATTCAAATACAACATTGTTAACAACAAAATATGAAGAGATCGTTATCATTCCACTAATTGCACCTGGCCGCGTCCACTCACTGCGGTGTTTTGAAACACGACTTCGCTTCCTCTAGGCTGACTACACACCTACACACAGCCAAATAACAATTTAGGTCACAGAAAGGTCACAAGTCAGTCTTGAGTTCTTTTATTAAGTCCTATTTGGCAAGTAAAGATAACCTCCTTATGACAACAAGGACCCACGCGTGACAACCTCCGCCAGAGCAAATATAGCAATAAGCTATTTATAACTGGTACAAAACCTCCAAAATATAACAAAACTGGAAAATTATGCACTTTCTCGATTTATTATTATTATTAATAATAATAGAAGGATGTGTCATCGCGGCAGTGAATCGGTCACTGGCTCAGCATAATGCTGAGGTGTCAGGTTTTTTCGTCTTAAAAACGTCCGCGTGTCGCCACCCTAACGCTCACATAGTGGGGCGTCATGAGAATGCAAAACATATATGTCGCATGCCCATCACGTTAAATCATAATATTATAACCTTTAAACATTATGTTACGACTGTTGAATGGCTCTATGACCCCTGACGACCTCTTGAATATAACTATGTTAATATAAACTAACTGCTATGTGTAAAATTAGTTAGTAATTATTTTTACTACCTATTTAAAATATGGCGGTGTTATTACGAGCGTTTTCACTAAAAACCGTACCTACCTTTTACTTTTTTTTAAAGATTTCATCTTATTATTTATTCAGTTACTATAATTTTACCAAATTGATAATGATATAGCATGCAATTTAATATATTTTCATAATGACTAATTTTATAAACACCTTCTATTTATTTTCAGAATCGGGTTTTTTTAATTATTCATTATAACAAGAAATAAAAATAAAAAAACAATTTAACATAGTTCGTCGACTTTCACTTTTTAACCGACTTCAAAAAAAAAGGAGGAGGTTCTCAATTCGGTTGTATGTTTTTTTTTATGTTTGTTACTTCAGAACTCCGTCATTTTGGACCGATTTGTAAAATTATTTTTTTAATCGGTAGGGTATACCTCCAGATTGGTCCCGTTGTAGTCAAAGTTGAGGTGTGATGAGAGGATCTATGAGGAAGCGATGGAACTCTTCAAATATTATAGGCACGCATATAACAATTTTAGTATTTTCTGTAATAACTCAAGTAGCTAGTATGTCTCATTAAATCACATAATAATAAATTAAACTGTGAAAAAAAAATCTTACTTTGCAAATAATAATAATAATAATAAATCATTTATTTTCAGGCATCTAGTGGCTCATACATAAAGACTATTTGAAGTCGGTTTTTTAATTTTTTAAAATTATATGATTATTTCTATTTCACAACATAGCGTCTAATCGTCGCCATATTGAATTTTGATTACTGTCATGTCTATAGTGACAAGGCAAATCGACTGACGTAAGAATCATCAAAATCGGCCCATGCGTTTGGTCTCTAGAGCGCCACAAAGGAACAAACATACATACATTCACATACATACTTTTGCGTCGCGCAGTCGGGTAAAAAGTGGCCATCATTTTGTGACTTTTGCTTTGTGACTGTATGAAAAAAGGGAATCATATACGGGAATGGAAATACATAAAATTTGCAAGTTTTGAAAAAGCATAAAGGAACACTATTCTGTGAAAACGCCCTTATACAGGGCGACTTGTACCAAAATCATATAATTATGTATTAAACTGACTTTTCTGATATTAAAGGGCTTAAAATGTGACGTCGAAAGTGATGTAAGTTATTGAGTTAAATCATGAATTTTCTGTTCATAATTAACCTGTATTTTTATAAATATTTGTTTTGCATTTCGGAAATCTTGTCATCAATTTATCGAAGTAACTAAGGACAACAGAAAACTTTCGGAGAAATGATATTCGTCTATCAGCATTCTCCGATACGAAATACGAAGAATAGCTATGTGAATGTTGATTATGAAATGGTTTTTCGGAAACTTAACACGTATCAACAACTTTCTATGAAATAATACATATTTATCATTATAATAATTAATTAATTAATATGCATTTATTAACTGTAACGTCTAGAACATCTGGATTAAATATACTAGAATCGCCGAAATTAGGTATGTATGAGAATACGAGTACTGAAACAGCAATAAAACTGAATTTATTGATTATAATGAAAAAACCAAAACGTACAGACCTAGATTTTGTTTTGACTGACAACCTATCAAAAATTGGTCAAAATCGGTTATCATTTAAGGGGTGGAAATCGTTATCGCCCTTTGCCGTAGATTCACACTCATTTTAAATACATAGGAATCATCCAAGACTCAGGAACAAACATTCGTGCTCACACAAATATTTGCCCTTACCGGGGATTAAACCCGGGACCGCTACCTTCGGAGGCAGGGTCACTACCAACCAGGCTAACCTTATCGTCGTGATAATCGTATTAAAAGCAAAAGAAGTAGTCTTGTTACAGGAAATAATAAATTACTTATATGATAACTTTAAAACCACTTTCAAAATGTTCTTTCAATTCGATTCACACACAAATTAATGAAACATAAATAAAACTCAATTAGAATTAGTTTTAGAAGTAAAAATATATCTCCCATTAATATCTGGTTATTAATGTAGCCCGAGCGGCGGTTTTAGGTCGAGTTACGTCATAAGATATCGATTGATTCCTTTGAGTTTATTGCCCGTATTTAAAAGCTTTCCTAAAAACATGAATCTGTAAGATAACATTTTTAATGAAATATAAATAAACAAAGATTATTTTTTATATGTATATTTCAGGGGGCATTTGAGATAGGAATGGAGCGGAGTGTGTGAAGAGGCGAAAAGCGAGGTTTATTTAACGTGTGAGTGAGAGAATAAATGGAATAAAATAAGGGTGTTTAAGTGTAAGAAAGAGAAGTAGATATGATAAATAAATCGAGGCCAATCTGGTCTTTGATTAAGAGCTCTTACAAATCATTATCATTGGCCTATATCGATCTCTCTACACAGGCCGTTCACAGTGGGATTGATTGGGCACTAGTCCTCACCTGCAGCTCAATTACACAGCACAATTGGTATCGGTTTGGCTCGTAATGCAAACCAATTTAGTCTTAACTCTGTGTAAATAAGGGCACAATTGGTTTACTTTTCGCGAAAGCGATACCACTTGGTGTTGCGTAATTGAGCGGCTGGTCCCAGTGCTGACTGAGGACTTTACTCGTTAAATTACGTGCAAACAGATGTGCGCCCTTACCATGTTTTTCATCCCCAAACTGCGTGAGAGGCGCGCGTCTGACCACTCTACCAGTGCACTTTATTTCAAGAGCTTTAATATTTTGTAATACATACATACATAGTATCACGGCCGAAATCCCTATTGGGGTGGGCAGAGCCACAAGACTACTTGTGGCTACGTTCGATTAATTAGTCCTAAGATGGTATGATGAACCGTATGGTGGCAGGTGATCAGCCCATCGCCCATACAGATAGTCCACCATGTTGGAGAGGACCCGTCCCTTAGTCGACTTTTACGACACGCCAGGATGATAAGCATCTGCACGCATTCTATGCTATTTCTTCACTCCCAGTGCAGTAGAGGAGGCAAATGTATTTTGTACGTATTTTGTAATGTATATTAATTAATTAATGAATATGAAGTTATAATGTTAGTAGTTATTTAAATATAATTAGGTATAAATAGCGTGTGAATAGACTTAACTAATTTTAATATTTTTACGCCAAAATCGGCAGAATATGCAGTTCACAAAACAATTTTTTTCAACAATTGTACCATATACGATGAAATAAATATTATTCTATTATATTCTGTACTAGCTGTGCCTGCGACTTTGTTCGCATGGGATTGTGATGAAAAGTATCGTATGTTTTAATCCAAGGTATAAGCTATCTCCACTCCAAGTCCCATCCAAATCCGTCCAGCCGTAAAGGCGTGAAAGTGTAACAAATATGCACACACGCACGCAAAATTTCGCATTTGTAATACTGAGATTCAAGAGTTGCAGATGATTTTATGTGAGAAAAGATATGTTGTACACAATTAGTTAAAATACTGCTGCCGCCTCGCCTATAAAACAGTTTGAAATCGTAAACTGGCCAATACTCGTATATCATACTTGTTTGTCTGTGCGTTCCTGTAGAGACGGCAACGAAAGATTAAAATAAACGTCTTTGATTGATAAAGCCCGTTTTGATACCTTGACTACCCTAGGCCTAAGGAAGATCGCCCTAATTCCTGTAAAGCACGAAAAAGTGATTGATCTATAAGATTTAAATCAATAACTAAGCGAATACTCTTTTACAAAACCAACCTGACTCAGAACTTTAGAATTTAACACGATTTTAAAAGGACTGTGAGCCAACGGCAAAAATCAGCCTTTTCATACAAAAGACGATAAAAAATTCCACCCCTTAAATGTTAACTGATTTTGACCAATTTTTGATAGGTTGTCAGTCAGAATCTAAATCTAGGTACTTAGGTATATAAGTTTTTTTGAATATTGAAAAAAGATCGACGAAATCAAATAATCGCCGGAATTTCTTTTGTTTCCGAATATTAAAACAGCAATAAATCTGAATTTATTGATTATAGTGAAAATATCAAAACGTATAGAACTAGATTTTGTTCTGACTCACAACTTATCAAAAATTGGTGAACATCGGTTAACATTTAAGGGGTGGAAATCGTTATCGCCTTTTGTATGAAAAGCCGTAGGTTCACACTCGTCTTAACAAGCCGCCTATACATAATTTTTATACCTACTTGTGCACTTCTTTAATTTTATTTACCTAAATCTCTTGATTATAGTTATGATACTTGTATGGATAGTATTTGATTAGTATTATCAGTAATGAATCATCGTTCCGGCCATCTTGGATTTTGTACATAAGTTTTGGTGTAAAAATCATTTAAGTCGATTTACAATAGGGTTAGTTATTCTATTGTCGTGTATTTTTTAAATATGTTCTGGAGACAAAAATTCTTTGATTTCCATAGTAATTTTCACGATTCAATAAAAATGAAAGGTTCAAAATAACATTAACAAATAAATGACCAAATTATAAATTTTGTAAAACGGGACATTTTATTTATAATATTTAAAAAAGTACTAGTTTTAAGATAAAATTATGCAAGGTCATCCATGTGAGACCAAATTTCAGAACACTATTATATTTATACTTAACCATGTTTATAAGCAAATAAATTAGATTTTCACAGTCGAGTAAAAATATAATGTTATTGCATTCGTAACCAATGTTACGACTTTAAAAGAAACGTGCTCACTTTCTTGTGCTGTCTGTACGAAGGACATAAATCTTTTATAATCTGTTCCTCGTTACGTCTCGTTATTAAATAGAGATGGAAAGATAACACTATCTCGTGGAACGCGTTTCGTTCGTTTTGAAATCGTGTAAAAGAAAACGTTTAAGTATAGTTAGTAATCAGAATCAAATTATAAAATCATTCATTGGGTTATCATACTTTTTAGTGCATAATTTTGTTTTGGCTATTGCTGGGTAATTTTTAACGAATTCGCAGATGTTTTAGGATTTATTTTACTATTCACAGGAATTTCAGTCAATAATTAATTCGGTTATGCTTAAATGACTAGACTTTCTTGCTCAATTAGGCACCCCTGCGTCATCTGTCTCCGAGAGCCCCTACTAAACACCAGTGCGTTACCAAAAAAAAATTAGAAACTCGTATTTATGAAGCACAATAATTTTTAATTATGACGATGAATATGTCATAGTAATTAATATCCCACCAAAAACATTTCCATGTAAAATGTTGCCAAGACGAGACCATATGACTCGCACTGTCAAAAAATTATCAGATCTCATGAAGAGCCAAGCTTCTAAGTCTACACGCCCTAACTTTACAAGCCGTAACTTCACAAACTCTCCACCTGTCATCAGGTGGCTTGGCCGTTTCGCTACCGTCACATGGGCGTGAGGTGAAAAATGTATTTTCACTGTTCTGCGCCTCTATTCGGGAACGCTAAGTGATTCTGTAGCGACTCGTGAGCGAGATTTCTCATCCCACTCTTTCGCATTACTCGTCTTGCGGAAGAGTGGGATGAGACATCTCGCTTACGAGTCGCTACAGAATCCCTTAGCGTTGCTGAATAGAGGCGCTGTTCAATACTTTTCTGTTATAAGTATAATAACGAAACGGCCAAGTCACATATTTTCACTAAAGTGTAGAGTTTGTGAAGTTAGGGCTTGTAGAGTTAGAAACTTTGCTCTTCATGGGATCTGATAACTTTCACAGTGCGAGCCATAATATGGTCTCGCCTTGGCAACATTTAACATGCAAAATGTTTTTGATGGAATATCGCTTCTTTTTTGGAAGTTGCTTATTGCCATATTTTTTTATTCTTAATAAGAAGTCTGTGTAGTTGTATAAGGGTGGGGCATGATTTACTGAAAATCCAGATATATGCATTTTATCATTTATAACAGATATATAATATTAAGTAGTAACGTACAGAAAATTCACTCCTATAAAACCTGTGTTTAGGTACGAAAATACTCCTAATCATGCCTTCTCTCTCCGTCGCATAAGACGTGCTCTTTCGTGTACGCTAGGGTTGTCAGTTTATCCGCGTCACCCAACAACACCAAACATCTAGGCTACATGACGTGCGAATCGGCCAGCGAGCGACCGAGCGGCAACCTGCGATTTACAGCTCCGAGCTGTCCGACGGCCGAGCGTACCTAAACTGCGGAGTGGAGACCCGCCTGCCCGAGGATAAGTTTTCCCCATCTTATTTCTCAGCCTTCTCTTTCTTCGATACTAGTATGAGAGAGATGCACTGAGGCATAAGATGTGGATAGCTTATCGTCGTGTCAACCTTACTAGGGCAGCTGGAATTTAGTCCTAATGATAACTTTTACGGAAGTCCAGAACGGTACAGGTCATTATTTTCTCGTTAGCATGACAGCTACCGCGGCAATAGAGAAAACGGAAGGACCGGAGATAAAGAAAACTTAAGGCGCTGACAACACCTAAATCGGCTTTACTTAAACAGTTTTTAACAAAACCCCTTTTGATTGGGCAAAGCGCAAAAAATATATGTTCTTATTCTTTTTATTATTAAAAACTTGACTATTTCCAAAAAACACGATTTAATGAAATCGATACCATAGAAAAAAATCGTGAAGTTACGTCTGAAATCGCCTTTAAGCAGTTCTATGTCTTAATTTCTTTAACTTATGGGTCTATAATTAATAACACTATTACATCACGCCCATACTAAAAACTTGACTAATTTATATTTTACGTGTAGTGTGTTTCCTTATATAATTCATCAAATAACCGCACAGTGCTTCTCGTTCTCTCCGGTGCAAACAGACAAAGACCGATGGCTCAAGGTCATTGGCTGTTGTCAGCGTCTTAACAGCGTGCGGTATGTACAGATGGCAAATTAAAATGTTGATTATACTTAAACTAGTGGACCCGCCACAGCTTCACTTGTATTTTCCATACAAACTTTATCACCCCTTTAGGGATGGAACTTCTTAAAAATCCCTCCTTAGTGCACCTCTAGTACTCGAGGAATGTCTCCCCCAAATTTCGAACCTCTAGGACCAGCCGTTTAGGCTGTGCGTTGTCTATAAGTGAGTCACGGTACTGTTTTATATGTATTGATGATGATAAATAATAATTTAACAAATAAAAAAACGGACTCCAAAACCCCTCTGAAAAGTAAGAAATAATAATTGGCTTTCGTAAGTCATTTACCTAGAAATGGGAGATATATTATTGGTTAAGTGACGTCATAAATTAAATATATCGAAGTCGGTGGCAAGTTGGTGGTTGGTGGTGACTTGTCAAGTAAATTAACACAGTATGAGGGATGTATTAGAAAGTCCATTTATTCCATGTACCTATTACCTTATTAAAGGCTTGTGTTATGGGACGACATAATACTTAAATAGGAAACATCCAAGACTCAGGAACAAACATTCGTGCTCACACAAATATTCGGCTTTACCGGGGATCGAACCGAGGCAGGGTCAACAGACATTACGTTATTTCGCGCCAAATTAATTTGCATTAAATTCCATGTTCATTATTATTTTAGAACTTAATTAGACAACCAATTAGTAACACTCGCTCTGTATTCTTTCCGTTTCTCGCTTCAAAGCTGATGACGATCTGATGATTGAAATATGCGCCCACGTCATTTAGAAGCATCAGCGTTGACAGATGACGACTATAAATAATCATTAAACCGACTTTTTTCTTACTGGAGTGATATTAAGCTTTAATTTGCGCTATTGTAACATTTTTAGGGTTCCGTACCTCAAAAGGAAAAAAGAACCATTATAGGATCACTTGTTTGTCCGTCTGTCTGTATGTCAAGACCTTTTTCTCAAGAACGCGTGGAGATATCAAGTTGATAATTATATCAAATACTCAGGTCTGCAATCTCTTTAAGCTGTGAAAAAATCAACCTTCTAAGTCCCCGCAATCAAAAGATACGGCCGTTTATGCCACACATTTTTGTACTTTCAATGGAATCCAAAGGGAATCAAAACCTATAGGGTACTTCCCGTTAACCTAGAATCATGAAATCTGGCAAGAAGCAGTGTCTTACAGCACAAATAAAGGAAAAAGTCCGAAAACCGTAAATTGTCATTACATCACATTAAAAAAATTGTTAAACGGAATAACCTTTGCAAAGTCGTATCCCATTTGACGATTGCACGGAGATAGGAGCTAGCGAAAGTAATTTTTTGTCTTATTTCATAGGTAGGTTGTTGTAAATGGTTAGTTATCCAGTTGTTAAAAGCAATTTTTTTATTTCTACCTACAAGGTACTGTTACTTTTTCATAGGTAAGTACGGAACCCTCGGCGCGCAAGTCAGACTCGAACTTGACCGGCTTTTTTCCTAACGAAATTGATAGCTGTCACAATATTCTGTAAAATATCAGTGCCATCTAGTTTAACTAGCCAAAAGGCGATTCAGTCCTTAAGTTTTATTCTATGGTGTTAATAAAATCACAAATCAAAGTATATCGTTCACTTAACTTGGCTATAAAAGTGAACAACAGACAACGCATAATGCGCGAACAGGGCTACAAACAGTTTAGGTGCGTGGGAGTCGATACGAGCGAGTTATGTAGTTGGGACGATGCGCATTAAGGCGCTGCACTACAGATCATACAGGGTGTCCCTAAAATCATGGACCAATAATACACGAACACTGTCAACCTCTATACATTTGAGCGTACATCGGAGCTTCGGAAATGTAGGCCGTAATTCGTTCAAAAAACTATGGTTTCTTCCGTTCGGACTGCTAGTTTTTACGAAATACGTGAATAAAGCCGAATCAACGACAGTTTGAAGACAAAAATGATTTATTTTAATTTAATTTGATTGAACATCTCCCAGGATAACTCTAGTAGCGTCATCTAGTGACAAGCTTCCGAACTACGATTCAATACATTTTTTTGTAGCGCTATCTAGTATTAGCCAGCGTACGCTCAAATGTATGGAGGTTGGCAGTACTCTTGTATTATTGGTCCATGCTAAAACCAACAATAAAATTAAAGGAGGTGGTAGGGCGGCTCAAGAATGTCTAATAAAGTAATTTCGACCTTAATAAAAATATCATAGTTTTTGAGATAATGGCACTTTTATAAAACTCGTGGTTTTTGATACCCTGATTCATTATTTTGAGTGCTACGACTGCCAATTTTAATATTTTGTAAATCTGATTTTAGCATTATGTTCCTGAAAAATTGTGCTATCGAATGTAATGAAACATTTTTTTATAATCATGATGCAGTAGCGGTAAAAAAAGGAATCAAACTATTTTTAGATATTTCAAAATTCTACGCGTGATTGAGTTTTATTATAAAAGAATGTAGTACACTAACCTGGGATATAACGTAAAACAAACATTAACTTAGTGTAGTTTTCAAAATGGTACAACATGTACCAATTTATGCAGCAGTTTTAGAGATAAGGCTAATTTACTACAAAAGGACCTCATATTACGGTTACTCTATTGGATTGGTTCGGAACCAAAATTTGAAGTTAGAATAAAATATTGGAGAATAGTTTGAAATTGGAATACAATACTACAATAACCTGGCACATAGCGTTAAAAATAAACAGAAATTTGGTGTAGTTTCAAAAATGGTACAACATGGTCGAAAATCTGTTATTATAAGAGTTGATAAAAAAAAAAACAGGGCTTCATAACTCATTACAAATAGCGGCCCGCTAATTATTTTTACAGATTTTACTAAGTTTTTTTTTTTTTTTCGTTTCTTTGTTATGTGCTTTTCTTGTTATTTGTCTGTGTCTAATGTGTGTTAAATAAATGTCTTTATTATTATTATGTCTTTATTATTAAGAAATTAAAAGGAAAAAGTGTATTGTTTTCGTAGAATATTGTTATTGAATAGCCTCTATATGTCCCATTGCTGGCATATCATCGGACGACGACCATGACAACGTCTCAGAGTCGGAGGAAGAATCAGAGTCGGTGACGTTTATTATGAAACGTTCAATTACTTCGTCTACCTTGTATAGTACCGCCCGCCGGGCGCGGCGCCGCGCATGACAACAACTGCGTCCCTCGTACCACGAAACTCAGTGCGCGCAGCGATAAGCGACGCCGGTCATACACTTTGCTATAGTTAAGCGACAGTCGCTATTTCGAGACGATTTCATAATATTTATAAACTCGGCGGACAGACTTTAAAAAATAAAAACTTCTTAGCCTTAACTATTGACGACATAATCCGACTGCACTTTACGACTATCGTGTATGGAGCGCGTGTAAATAAGAGGCGACCACACATCCAATCGTATTCTTTCTTGAGACGATGTTCTAATTTCAACACTGAGTGTATGTAATAAAGTTCATATTTACAAAAAACGCATAGCGATATATGCGTTTTAGTAAGTTATCAGCGCAAGACTGCTTATTCCAATATAATGAAGCAATTGTAAATTTATAAGTGGCTTTTTCTAATCGAGCTGCATTTTTCCGGGGTATAAAAATTAGTCTAGAACACTCCGGTATATATACAATATACTCCACATAGCCGGGCGAACACCGCTGCAGCATTAAAGCCAAAAAGCAAGCGGCAGGGCTACAATTAGGCGCGGGCGCATAACCTCGAACGCACCAATCGCAGCGCTCTAAAAACCCCGCGCGCTCCGCAAGCTTGGCAGCTTTATTTGCTAGTAAAAGTTAGGCGGTGTCTGTGCGTATAAACTCCATTCCCACATGAAAAGCCAAACCACAGCAAAAAAACCAACAAATAATTACGAAAAAAAACAGAGATAATTACGTTTATTACTTATAGTATATTTTATAATTTCAGACTATTAAAATATCATCAACGAACTAATTAAAGTGAATAAATAAAGATCGTAATATCATTTACGAGTAAAAAATCGATGCAACGAATTTACGACGTCCTACGTTTTTCCTTGTTTATGGTCCCAGATAGCTGTTTATGGTTCGAACATAAATACAAATACGAATGACCACACAGGTTTACAAATTGAGAACCTTTTTGGTAAAAAGTGGGTTTTAAAAGGACTTTTTGATTGGAAAGATTTGCTATTCGATGAGTTGTAACATGTATGCGGCCCTAACATGAATGACACAAAGGTGAGATACACCGTCTTATCTCTAAGTGCGTCTCTCTCACACTGGTGCCGACGAAACAGATTTATCTTTGTGTCATTCATGTTAGGGCCGCTGAGAAAACGGGATACCTTCATCGTGAGCGTCAAGTTGGCGGACCCGTCGAAGATATCCAGGTGATTATTCCAAAATATAGTACCTAAATAGTGCCCAAATAGTACCTAGTACAAAATAATTATCTATAATTTATAAAATAAAAAAACCGACTTCAAATAGCCTTTGAAAAATACCTAAGTTTTTTGTTCACATTTTATATATTATCCTGTGATTCATGTGTGTGTATTACTGTGTGTCGACATTTACTACATCAAGTAACAATAGCATAATGCCAATTGCTCATCACCATTTACAAACTGTTGCTATCCACGGTGCAAAGATGTCAATCGTTGAGGAGTTCTCCTGGTTGTTCAATTTTACTACATGAAATTTCATGGACATAAGTTGCTTCAGAACTTTATACAGCAATCCAACATTTAGGAGTTCCTAGAGGACGAGGTGATCATCTATGGTCTTCATCAATAGTTCCACTTCACCAAACAATGCTTTTGGAACGTAACTGCTTGAGTTATTACAGAAAATACTAAAATTGCTCTATGCTTGCCTATAATATTTGAAGAGTTCCATCGATTCCTCATAGATCCTCTGATCATAACTCGACTTTGACGACAACGGAACCAAACTGAAAGTATACCCTACCGATTAAAAAAAGAATTTTCAAAATCGGTTTACAAATGACGGAGTTCTGAAGTAACAAACATGAAAAAAAAAATACAACCGAATTGAGAACCTCCTCCTTTTTTTTTGAAGTCGGTTAAAAACGGTCAGGTGCAAGTCTCTCGCGCGCCGTGGGTTGCGTGCTTATCTATGAGAAAGAAACAGTACCTGTAGGTACGGAACCCTAAAAATTAAAAATAAATAGCTTTTAACAACGGGGTAACCATTTACAAAATATTTCCGTTCAACCGCCGATTGTGATAAGAATTTGCAAAGGTTATTCCGTTAAACTATTTTTTATTTGTGATGCAACTACTAATTTACAGTTTTCGGACTTTTTCCTTT
The DNA here is from genome assembly GCA_947859335.1 of Tortricodes alternella. Taxonomy (NCBI): domain Eukaryota; kingdom Metazoa; phylum Arthropoda; class Insecta; order Lepidoptera; family Tortricidae; genus Tortricodes; species Tortricodes alternella. The sequence continues at coordinate 5,020,879 of OX401972.1, forward strand.
ACTCGTGCTGACACTGCTTCTTGCCAAATTTCATGATTCTAGGTCAACGCGAAGTACCCTATAGATTTTGATTCCCTTGCGAGTATCAAAATATGTGACATAACCGGCCGTATCTTTTGATTGCGGTGACTTTTTAGATTTTTTCACAGTTCCAGGAGATTACAGACCTAAGTATTTGTTATTAATTTCAACTTGATACCTTCATTCATTTCTGAGAAAAAGGGGTTGACACACGGACAGACAGACAGAGAGACGGACCACGGGTTCCTTTTTTTCCTTTTGAGGTACGGAACCCTAAAAAACAGAGCATTGCAACATATTCCAGGTACAACTAGTATATTTATATAATTATGTCTTGGTCCTGATTAATCTCGCCCCAAACTAGGATTGCTTGTGCTATGAGTACTAGACAAAGATGCAGATATCGGGTAGGTACAAACTTCGTGCTCATTACACAAAGTTTGTAACCCAGATTCGAACCTGTGACCCCTGGCCCAGCAGGCAGTTGCGTAACCACTGCGCCATCGAGTCAGTCAAATATAAAATCATTTGATTTCAAGGCGTCTTTCACACAAAATATAGTCGTAAAAATAACAATGTGTTTGTTTTATTTCCACAGACAGCCCGCTCTCAGTTTTCCATAGAAATGTTGTTTTTGGCTCTCGTGCAGTTTATTTTAAAATCCCTATCCCTTATTTACTTTAAAACTATTTTAAAAGAACGCGATGATTGAGTAATGGAGACGGGAAATCTGTCGTCAATCAATGAACCATCCATAAATATGATAATGTCGATTTTCATTTTATTTTACCATATATCCAATAGACTGCATATCCATTAGAGGCAAAAAGCTAGCGGCGGGGCTAAAGGCAGGCGCGGGCGCATAACATCAAACGCACCAATCACAGCGCTCTAAAAACCCCGCGCGTGCAAGTCTAGCAGCTTTATTTGCTAGTAAAAGTTAGGCTAAGGCTAGCCACTGACCTACAACATAACTGTGCAATATCACTGGTTGCACAATTATATCGATCGACAGTAGTCGTCAGTAGTCGATATTGACAGTCAATATCATCTACTGACGATCAATATAATTGTGCAACCAGAGATATTGCACAGTTATATTGTAGGTTGCACAGTGGCTAGCCTAAGCGTTGTCTTCTAGACGTTTCTATTTTCACATTAAGAGGAGTGTGAACCTACGGCTTTTCATACAAAAGGCGATAAAGATTTCCGCCCCTTAAATGGTAACCGATTTGGACCAATTTTTGATAGGTGGTCAGTCAGAACAAAATCTAGGTTTATAAGTTTTGTTTTTATCACTATAATCAATAAAGTCAGTTTTATTGCTGTTTTTGTATTCTCATACAAAACGATTATTGCGGCGATTATTTGACTTTGTTGATCTATAATCAATATTCAAAAAACGTATAGACCTAGATTTTGTTCTGCCTGACAACCTATAAAAAATTTGTCAAAATCGGTTACCATTTAAGGTGTGGAAATCATTGCAGATATAGTGAATAATATGTTTCCATCGGTAAAATTCGGATCTCAATCGGAAGACGACGGGACCCGAAGTGTCAATTAATTATTGTATTAAATGAGTGACATGTTTAGTTTATATTAACTCAGTCAGGTGTGTCTGATAGGTGAGAATCTACCCGGTACATGCCGGTAGCGATTGAAGAAATGTGGCCGGCCACGTGTGGAGGTGTGGGGACGTGCACGCCTCCTCCGGAGGGGACGGTGTGGTGTGTAAGGAGCTGAGCTAGTGTCGTCGGAGCCCTGCACTACAGGTGGGCTAGAGTCTATCGAACTGGCCGCAAGACTGGCCGTAATCATGTCATCTGGGTCCGACAACACGTGACGAGGACGCCTACGTCTGGGAGGGACGTTGGCGAGAGGAGTGTAATCCACCGCATCCCTGAACAGCGGGTTCGGGTGATGTGGTGCATTATCGAAATATCTCCTCGACAAATCCTTCATATACTGTGCTACAGTCGGTAAGGCCGTATCACTATGAAGGTCCCTATTACGCATGAACCAGGGAGCACCCGTGGCTCTGCGCAAGAATATATTTTGGAGCCGCTGTAGGCTGACCAATTGGGTCGGAGATGTGTGCGCAAAGACAACGCTTGCGTAGGTGAAGATAGGACGCACACAAGTCTTGTAAATAGTCAACTTATTTCTAAGAGACAATTTACTATTCTTGTTGAGCATCGGGTGGAGCCTTCCTAATATGAAGGCTGCTCGGTTGCGAACAACTGATATATGACGACTGAACGTCAATTTCCTATCGAGAGTGACACCTAAGTATTTTGCCTCGGTAGCCCAGGGAATGGCACTACCGTACAGACTGATTGGTGCAGTATTCCTGAGGAATACGTTAGGAACTAGTTTCCTGGAAAAGAGCACAGCCGTACTCTTTTCCGGATTGACTTCGATCCTCCATAGTCTGAACCAGCGACCTAACTCATCGATTGCACCCTGAAGGCGTTTGACTAAGGCAGAAGGGAAAATAGAAGTTGCGTAAATGGCCGTGTCGTCGGCAAAGAGGGCATAATGAACATTATTCACTCGTGGGATGTCGTTGGTGAAGAGTGAGAAAAGGATTGGGGAGAGGACAGAGCCTTGAGGTACTCCAGCTCTCAGTGGGCGTGGGGAAGAGAACGAACCTTCCACTTTATAGCGAAAGCTCCGATCAGAGAGGAAGTCTTGTATTATGCGTACAAGCCGATCGGGTAAGCCCAGGGCATACAGTTTGTTAATTATGCACTACATCTGTATCGCCTTTTGTATGAAAAGGGTGATTTTTGCCTTTGGTTCACAGTCCTCTTAACAGTGTTAAGTATGGTTGCCTGAACCCGCAGACGGTGGTTCCCTAGAGAAGACGTCTTTATCGACCTCCCGATAATTGAATTAACATTACTTAAGTCGTCGTTAACCGATTCTGTTTGTACTTTACCAAGTAGTTAAGAAACGCGTACTTGTTGACTTTTAAGAGGTAAATATCACTACAAAATCAACTAAATAAACGAATACAACATAATCTACAACAATACCTAGTATTGCGAAATAATTTATCAATAATCATCTCATTTTCTCATTCATAAAATGCTTGAATTAAAATACAAATATTCAGAAACTCAACAAAATCAGATGTCAAGTCTATAATTAATAAATCCAACAATAAAATAATATATTATCTAACTTAGTTAAATACAATATTATAACCAATAAAATATAAATATATTTATAGAAAGATACATAATTTTTAAAGATAAATAGGTAGGTAAAGGTTTTAGAGGAGTGGCACATAAAAAAAATTTGATAGCGGACGTCTCACTAGTTTCATCAGGTTTTTTTTTACGTGACTGCGATGATATTTTAGCCGTTTGCTCGGCTATTTGATTATTCGTTTGCCTAAAAAAAGTAAAAGAAAGTGACAGTTCCTCTATTATGTATTCTGTGGTTGTGTTGACTGCCAGCTATCTGTTGTCAAAAGTGTCAAACACATAAAAAATAACCTTTAGATACTTGGCCCTGAGACATCCACTATCAAAAATAAATGCCCAATTAAAAAACTTTTCCCACCCAATTCAATGTCTTACAAATCTGGAAAGTGAAATCGAACCCATGATCTCTTGTTCAGCCATCTTGTTCCGAGGCGAAAACCTCCCTTTTAGAACCGGTTAATTTTTTAAACTACCCTCACCCTCCCAGCGTTGGGCCCACTTAATTTAACAAGATAGGATTATGTGTTGGACACGCATTTCTACTCTACGATAGGGTTGTCAGTCCCGCGATTTTTTAAGAATCTAGTTTCTGCCTGTTTCGCTCTGGATTCAATATTTTGGCCTCGACCTTAATATACCACTGCTCTTATGGTACACAATGTACTATTATTCCACATACATGCGGCACAGACGGATACAAGAATTGAAAAGTCTGGGCACATAAATCGCTACTTAAACGGTGTCAAAAAGGGTGCCACTCAGCTTCATGCCGCGGTGAGCATGGCGCTTTATTGTCCCCTAGGTGACAACACGAACGACAGAGAACAATAAGTTGATATTATTTTAAAATTATATTTATTTATTATTTTAGCATAATAAATATGCATGCTTTTTTTAGGCATTTCGGATGAATTTTATTATTTTCAATTTGAACACAATGAGTTTTCTTTATCATTTGAATTACTTTTATTACGTATTTGATTTTATCTACGTACTGTGATGATCTTCATGAAAATTATGATATAATGTGTACGAGTATTTTTTAATGTTATGCTATCCCATGTTTATTTTTTATTTAAGAGTTATGGGATTATAATTGTTATAAGATATGGCTTTTCAAAGCTTTATAACTCATAAAATAATCAACATAAAAATGTTTTGCGTACCCAGATCGGTTTCTATTACTCTGCACTTTCCAATACAAGATAAAAGAAATATATGCGTGTTGCCTACTGTAATGAGTCGACAACCCTAGCCCGCATGCCGTCACACGCTGCCCACCCCCTGCTCGCAGCTAGCGCGAACATATTTGCATTTGCTCTTTATTGTGTGCCTCCGGGGACCGGGGCTACTGCTGACGGGGCCTGCAAATCGTATATTTATAGAAACTTACCAAAAGCGAGTAAAGTTAGTATCTTTCTAGCAATGTTCCCGTTTATAATTGGATAAGGAGAAAATGAGAAATAGTACATTGTGCATCTAGGGCCGTAAGAAGGGGATAACTAACGAGAGTCTGTTAGAAGCCCGACGCCGATAGGCGAGGGCTTTTATGACTCGAGTTTGTTATCCCCTTACTGCCCGTGATACATACAATGTTTTTCATCACATTTGCGAGGAAATGAAATAAAAATTAGCCAAAAAAAGTATATATATTAATTTTATTTCCATTTTACATCGTGAATTACCATCAGGTGGGTGTTCATAAACTGAGCGTACGTTTCGATCCGCGCGGGGCAGCTCCGCCGGCTGCGGCTCGCCCCGCCGTCAGCGGGAGTTATAACCCATACAAAATCCATAACTCCCCAGGGAGTTATGGATTTTGTATGGTTTATAACTCCCGCTGACGGCGGGGCGCATAGAGGAGTTAAATCAGCTATAGTTGCTCTATACGCTTGCGTATAATAACACCCTTTCCGAGCAAGTGTGATGAAAAAAGACTTAAGTGCGAGTTGAACTCGCGTGGAGAGGCGATTTAATATGAAATTTCCTATGTTACTTTAAATACCATAGACTTATAGGTTTTCCTGTAATGTAAGTAAAGAATTATTATCTGTATTTTCTTCAAACTTTTAGGCTCAGTGCTGATTTATTTTGAGCATAAAATGAAGCGAGCGCGCATGAGGACCTTTAGGTCGTAGGTACCCGGCGAATTTCGCTGTTTTCAAATCCTATAAAGTAAACTTAGTGTTGTGCAACAATCTTGAAAAAAATATGTATTGTAGTATGGAATCTTTCGTCCACTGGAATCTTGAAAAAAGTGATAAATCAAAAGCAAAAAAAAACCGTAAGCCCTTTTTCAAACTAAAATCTTTAAACTAATCGGAAGACAATAATGTACACTATAATTTCATCCGCCGGTTTTTCAATTTATTTTCTAGTTTTTGAGTAAATTATACTATTGCTATTCCAGCACTTTAGATTTTCCAACATGTTAAGTTTTCCTATTTTTCTATCTGTTATTTAACATTTTACGCTTAATGCTGCTGTAACAAGTAATTTAGTATTGATTATTCTGAACAAATTGCCACGATATTAGCTATATATGTATGTCCGATCCATCTTAGTAGTAGTAGATAAATAATTATTAGGATGTAGTGTATTTGTATAGCGCTCCGTGAGTCACAGACGGTGCTGGCTGAAAATCAGCGTTGCAGGTGTCTTACACCTCAGCATTATGCTGAGCCAGTGTCCCATTCACTGCCGCGAGGACACACACACCACCATTTTGTTTTGTATTGTTTTTAATTTATATTTAAGTTACTCTGTGTGTCTTCTATGTTAGTGAATAAATGTTTTTCTTCTTTCTTCTTCTTCTCTTCTTCTATTGACTGCAGCGCGTGAACTAAGGCAAGTGGGGAAGGACGGAGTTGGAACGCTCAAGGTGATCGGCGTGGGGTACGTCCTTAATGAGAGTAGACGAAGCGAAAGGCGAGTCAGGATCATAGCAGGTGGAAATCCGTCTCTGCCTACCCCTTTGGGAAACAGGGGTGATATATGTATAGGTATATAAAATTTGTCATCCCATTCAGGAACGCGTCGCCAACGCCCCAATTACAAGAGATCGCAAGATAAGCTCCGAGTTCGATTCCCGCCGGCGTCCGCCGTACTTAACCACTTTAGCAACCCCCTCGGTTCACGCGACTATAACACTTATGCCGACGACATAAGAGCTCAGCCGTGTCACTTGTTATTGTGGTTGCTTTGCTTACAAAGCTTATTAAGTTTTAAACAATAGAGAGATACTTACCTATGTAGATAAAGATTGAATCAAATAACAGCCAAGTTCAAAAATATGCCCGTTTTCGTGTGTCAATAAGTAGTACTTCACAGAAGACTATCCAATTCCTTAACCAGCTAATATGTACACCAAAAAAACCGGACAAGTGCGAGTTAAACTCGCGTGGATAGGGTTCCGTGATTATATGAAATTTCCTACGTTACTTTAAATACCATCGACTTCTTTTAAGTTTTCCATTAATCTATAGGTAAAGAAGTATTTTCTGTATTTTTTTTCAAAATTGTAGGCCTAGTAGTTTCGGAGATAAGGGGGGGGGGAATGGTCAATTTTCGCCTATTTTCCTAAATAATTTCCAAACAATTTATTTTATTTATATACTTAAGATTTTCACAAGGAGCCCTTTCATTTTATATGTCAATATAGTTTGCAAAACGTTTTTTATTTAATTTTCTCATTTGCCCCATGCCCCAAAAGTGGCCCCCATGTTTAAAATTCATTTATTTACGTTACGCGTCCGTGTTGCGGTCACCGACTTACATATGTGTACCAAATTTCAATTCAATCGGTCTAGTAGTCTCGGAGCAAATTGGCTGTGACAGACGGACAGAAAGACAAGACAGACAGACATACGAGTAATCCTTATAGGATCCGTTTTTTCCTTTTGAGGTAATGAAACCTAAAAAATCAAATGCGAGTCTGACTCGCGCGCCGAGGGCCCCGTACTTACCTATGAAACACAGACAGTACCTGTAGTTGCGTTACCCTAAAAATAAAAATAACTGTTTCTATCAGCCGGATGACCATTTAAAAACTATCTATGAAATAAAACAAGAAATAACTTTCGTTACTTGTGCAAGACATTGCTTCTTGCCAAATTTCATGATTCTAGGTCAACGGGAAGTACCCTATAGGTTTTGATTCCCTTTGGATTCCCTTGAAAGTATCAAAATATGTGGCATAAACGGCCTTATCTTTTGATTGCGTTGACTTAGAAGTTTGATTTTTTCACAGCTCCAAGGAATTGTAGGCCTGAGTAAGTATTTGATATTAATTTCAACTTGATACCTCCACGCGTTCCGGAGAAAAAGGTTCTTCACAAACAGTGATCCTACAAGGGTTCCTTTTTGTCCTTTTGAGGTACGGAACCCTAAAAATAAACATGATAAAAATATTTATCACGATCCGCCCGGGTCAAACCGGGTTAGGATTCCAACACAGTGGTCAGTCACCCCTCACACGAGGGTGCAAAATAGGGGGTCAAACACTACGCAATTTAGCCTGTTGTACCCTGCATACAATACCTATGCATATGTCCATTTTAAATTGAATTGAGCGTAGGGAAACATCGTTAAGAAACCTGCACACGTCTGCGAATTAATAACGATGTTCATGGTGAAAGAAAGTAACATTTATTGAGTAACACACTAACACAGAGAAAACAGTACAAAACAAAATGGTGGTGGGTCTTTCTCTTGTTTTGTATATTTAACATATAGGGATGTTTCCTGGGTAAAAAAAAAATCTAGTAAAAAAATAATCTAATTAGTCCATCAGTTAGATTATCAAAAAATATTGAACATGTATTCTATCCTTTATCAACTCAATCAAAATTGACAAAGATAACGCGCATCAAAGTTCGGGAGTGGGGGCTCATAACGTCACTTACCTAATGGTAAAAAGTGTACAAAGTCGTGACGTTACGCGGAACTTCAGCGCACTATATCTTCGTAATTTTTTGTTTAATTGACAAAAGACAAAATACGTTATCAATAGTTTTTGATAATGTAAAAGACGGACTAAATAGTTTTTTTCAGGAAACTAGCCTATTCGCAGATATTTTAAGATTGATTTTAGTTTTGTCAAATGTATTTCCATGTCCTGTTTACTATTGACATGAATATTAGTCAACAATTATTTCGGAAATGCTAAAATAACTAGATGTTCTTGTTCAGTTACCACTGCGTTACCAGTCTCCGAGCGCTCCTACACAAGACCACTGCGTTACCAACACATAAATTAGACACTCGAATTTATGAACCACAACAATATGATGATAAAACCAGTGTTGTGTTAGCATATGTACGGATAAACTTCCGAAAAGCGCATACCGCCGATCGATCTGAAATTTGGTATAATATAGTAGTTTATGCAACGGTTGCATAATGATAGGCCTTAAAACACTAGTGCGGTTTTCATGAAACGAGCCGATAGGCGAGTTTCATAATAAGATCGCACGTGTGTTTTAAGGCCAAATTATGCAGAGTTGCATACATAACTTTATCTACACACATATTATAAATCCTCCATGATGGGTTCAGAAACAATATTTTCTGGCAACAAGTTATTTGTTGCAATCGTGGCTGCATATTTCCGATATCCGGCGCATTTTCACATCACACACACTCCGAGAAGACTACTTACTATTCATATTTTCAACTAAAATGTAAATTACAAACAACTTTTTCTATTCAATTCAACAAAATTCTACTTTCGTTCAGCAAAACGTCACCATAATGGCGGCGATTCGATCCTCCGTCAAGACCATTTTTTTTTTAAATCATAGACAAACGGATGAAGTCTCTATTCTCACGTCACTCGAGATCAAATATTGTGCAGTTTATATTAAAAAAACATACTGAAATGACGTTTCGTATCAATAACTGTTTTAATATCTATGGATACTAGAATAGAGACCCACTTGAGTTTTGACAGCTGTTCCAAATTTAATCTCATTTCTTTACTAAAAACGATAAAGAAGTCATGTTATTTCTTTATCGCAGCACTGGTTTTTCCTAATTGGTTGTCAAAATGGTGGTCATTTCCTACGGTTTTTGATTAACCAATGGAGGTTTTATGATATGGGTGTAGATAAACGTATTTTGACGTCCTAATCACGAATATCATAACGAAAATTGGCGCAAACGCCATTTTGAATACGAAAATCGAGAAAACCTTTTCGTTCGGTGTGAATTATGGCGCATTTCTAACCGATTTAGACTATTTTAGCTTTTTTAGTTTAACTATTTTAGTATATTTATCCTTGTGTCAACCTTGCTAGGGCCACGGCAATGAACCCTTCTAAAATATCTGCTTCTATATTAAGGAAGCTCTTCTCGGCTTACTTTTTAGGGTTCCGTACCTCAAAAGGAAAAAAGGAACCCTTATAGGATCACTCGTGTGTCTGTCTGTCTGTCTGTCCGTCTGTCACAGCCAATTTGCTCCGAAACTACTGGACCGATTGATTTGTAATTTGGTATACATATGTAAATTGGTGACCGCAACAGGGATGCGTAACGTAAATATATTAATTTCGAACATGGGGCCCATTTTTGGGGGGCAAATTAGAAATTTTAAAAAAAAAGTTACGCTAACTATATCAAGTGCCATATCAAATGAAAGGGCTATTGTGAGGATCTTAAATGTGTTTTTTTTGGAATTTTAAAATAAATGGTTTGGAAGTTATTTAGGAAAATAGACGAAAATTGACCATTCCCACCCCCCTTATCTCCGAAACTACCGGGACTAACATTTTGAAAAAAAAAATACAAAAAATTGTTCTTTACCTATAGATTACAAGAAAACCTATAAGAAGTCTATGATATTTAAAGTAACATAGAAAACTTCAGTTAATCATGTATGGAACGGAACCCTCTCCAAGCGGGTTTCACTCGCACTTGTCCGGTTTTTTTGAAATTATAAGCAACTAGTGGACCCGCCACAGCTTCGCCCACGGTATTTTCCATTCAATCATTATCACCCTTTAGGGATGGAATTTCAAAAAATACCTCCTTAATGCACCTCTAGGGTACTCGAGGAATGTCTCCTCCAAATTTCAAACCTCTAGGACCACCAGTTTAGACTGTGCGTTGTCTATAAGTGAGTCACGGTAATGTTTTATATGTATTGATCAACTCACAAATTCCATAAGGATGAAGGGAAAAAGCTTTTAATAAAATAAATAATTTAGAATAACTATCAAATCATAAATTCCAAATATCATCGGACGGACAAACCACAATAGCGATTACGATCCCAAAACTGTCCAATCTATCACCAGGCGATAAAAAATGGTTGAAAAAACCGATAAGTATCGTAGAACAGAAAACCGGTATCGTATGTCATCCGTCACACCCGCCCCTACAACAAAAAAAGCTTTTGGGATTTCAAGCAAGTAAATCTAAATGTCTTTAAATTAATTATTAAAATGTCGTGCTTATAAAATAAGTAATAACATTCTTTGGACTGCATATTTTAAATCTTGTTCTAAGTTGCTTTTTTTTAATTAGGAAGATTGAAATATTACTAAAAATCGAATTGTCAGACAGATAAAACATTTTCAGATCGAAAAAAATATTTCAATGAATACATGTATGCTGGGAATCTTAGTTTGGGTCTAGATCAATGTGTGCTAAATGTCTAAAGATTTGTGACTTAGGTATGTCCGTAACTTATATATTAAATAAATACAACAAAAGATATCAGTCTAAAACTTTGCATGACAAATCTTGCAGATTTTTACCCCCTCTTTTTTAATCAATTAGTTTAAATTGACAAACAATAGAGGGCGCCCTCGCTTATTAAATTATCGAATCGGGTCAGTGAACTCGCTGTCAATTGTGGAGGAAGCGATGTATTGTAATATTTGTAAGCTTTAGAGAAGTATGACCCTACGCTACGGCTTTCCATACAAAAGGCGATAACGATTTCCACCCCTTAAATGTTAACCGATGTTAACCAACTTTTGATAGGTTGTCAGTCACAACAAAATCTAGGTCTAAACGTTTTGGTTTTTTCACTATAATCAATAAATTCAGATTTATTGTTGTTTCAGTATTCTCATACAAAACTAATTTCGGCGATTATTTGACTTTGTTGATCTTTTATCAGTATTCAAAAATCATAGACCTAGATTTTATTCAGACTGACAACCTATCAAATATTGGTCAACATCGGTTAACATTTAAGGGGTGGAAATCGTTATCGCCTTTTGTATGAAAAGCCGTAGGTTCACATTCAACTTAAATAATTTTTGCAACGTTGGATTCACTAGTCTGTCTTGAATAATTAAACGCCCTGACTGTCGACTTAAATTTAAAACTACAGATTTTTTGTATGTAGTTATTCGAAAACTATGAACCAAAGATTCCCATCAAAATTCATTTAACAGTTTTCCTGTGATTGCTATGCGATTTTAGTATTTCTCTCAAATAATATTATTCAGATCCCTGATCATCTCAGTGTGACCATTACTTAAACAGGTTGAAGTAACCTTTTCCCAATGAGATGCTTTAATGTACCAGTACATTACGTCATTTTGTATTACAAGATTGTATGCTTACACAAACTTATATGATGTGGCGTCTTACGATGCACCGCGCAAATTTATGATAATTTATTTAAACTTTATTGCTGGAAGATTACAAGAGAGTACAGAAGGTGCGCCTAAAGCATGGAGGCATTCTCTACCAGTTAATAAGTATGATTCGTGTTCGTAGCTCATTTTAAATACGCTGTTACGCGATTTCTCAACGTATTGCTTGTATGAATCCTTATTTGAGATTGAACAGAGGATCAAACTGGCAATAATAATCTACTTTGTATCTAAAATGTAGGCTTCTTACTTAAAATATTTATGAGTTTAGATTTCGCTAACCAACTTTACGCTAGTGTTTTTAAAACCGCTAAATTGGCTACTTGACTATAGTAACAAATATTAATGTTTCTGTGTAACGGTAGCTTAACGTAAATAAATGCAAGTAAAAGAAACAAAAAGATCATCGACTGTTACTTTTTCGTTTATTAAGGGTTAAAAATAGTCAAAATAAGTGAAAATAAAATATTGTTTTTTAGTTCTTAATTACTAGTTTTTGACATCCTCATCAAATGCCTGTAATTTTTTATTTGCACGATATTAGCCTAAAAACAGTATTTTCGGAAATAATTACAAATTTTCATAATTTCATAATATTTTGTATAACTGCCCAATGTGAAAAGAGCCCTGACGGCCATATAAATATATGACCATCAGTGCTCTTTTTACACTGGTCTGGTATACACTCTAACTGCACTGTGACGTCATAGTTCAGGGCCATTTTGTATGGATCGTTTTTGTTAGTGGTATGAACTATGACTTTTCAAAGCGACGTATCTCAAAAAAATTATAACACAATAATGTTTTACGTACTCAGTTTGGTTTCTATTACTCATTACATTCCAATAAAATATGAAATAAAAATCACGCAAGTTCCCTATTCTGCTGAAATTAACATCTTACAAAAAAGCATTAAAATAAATTCATCCAATTAGGAACTAGGATACCTCGTAAACAATGACGTCAAATATTGGTTAAAAGTCGTTAAACCGAGCTAAATTAAACCAGCCCTCAATCAAAGAACCGCGTGAAAATCAATCATTTTGGTACTTAAGCCTCAGAATCACAACACAAAATTGGTTCAAAAACTTTCTGGACTATTTCTTCGGTACATTAAGAACATTTCATGCCTTTTAAGTGACAATAATTGACCACGATAAGGGTTTTTTTAAGCATTCTTAGAACTTTGACGGGGAGAAATGTGCATTTAAAATTCATAGTATTACTCTAACTCCAAATAGGGTCATATGTTATGTTTAGAGGATGAGTCGTGATGCTCCCTAATTTGGGTTCAGTGACCAGTCGTCTTAAAAACGGTACTTTGGTTTCTCTGGATGACTGCGCCGCCCGTGTGATTCTTTAAAAATATTGACATCAAATATTTTCGATACAAGATGAGAAAACATTGTTACATCACTAAACGTGTTTGATCATTTTTAAACTCAAAATCAAACTTATTTATTGTTTTTATAGATCTAAAATAGGTAGGTATTTTGTTACTAAAAGGGCGACTATAATTTGTCTGTCAGGCGTACAATAATTAATTATCTTATGAACTAGTGCTTAGATAAATATGATTAACATTTTATCAATATGCACACTATTTAGGTTTAGAGATTTTATTTTATTTAGTAAATTAATTCAAAATATTTTTATTTTAAATGTCCAACATTTAAAAACACATAACAAACTGAAAAAAAAACTCAAGTATAAACAACGTATTTCCGTTGCAATAATTTGTAAAGAGAATCATATTAGAATTATCAACCATAGAAGGATAGTTTACATACAACCGCCCTGACAAAAGTGAAGCAATAAACCGGTGCGCTTTGACATTTGACACTATGGGGCGTCCCGGCGTTTGTATGAATTTGGAGCCATAAATGGCTTTGTTGCTTCAAATTATGCGCGCGGACTTGGTTTCTTTTGCGTTATTATTCTAAGTGGAGAATTCAATATTTTTGGCATATCATGACGACCAATCAATTTTAATAAAATTTGGCATATGCTTATTCTACTAAGAATTGTTGCTTATTTATTAAATGTCTTAATAAAAAATTTCTTCATTTTGTTTTTAATGTTTGTTTCACAAAAAACATCAACATTATTGGTGATATATGAGATAAGGTATCTCACCCTTGCCCATCAGGGTGATTCTTTCCGATCAATTAAAAATTTATCGTCTTGCGGTAGGGATCGTCCTCGATTCCTGCGAGTGTATATTTTTAAACGCAATTTAGTGACGCATTTCCCGCGTTCATATAGAGCAGGGACTTGATTATCTCTAATTTGATGTTTTTATTTCCTCCCCAGCAATTTATCGTCGCTCCCTTTGTTTAAGAAAACCGGTAAACCGTTGAAGTAAACGCGTGGCACATCACTAGCGCTAAGTGATTTACCGCGCGCGAGAGACATTCCAAATTTAAATCCCTTTGTCTTTTTTTGAAGTTGGAACGTAGTTATGGATTTCTCTGTGAGAGGTATCTGATAAGTCACATTGACATTATAAATGCAAAAGTTTGTGTGTGCGTGTGTGTGTGTGTGTGTGTGTGTTAGTATTTTCGTTACTCCTTCACGCTTCAACTACTGGACGGATTTGGATGAAATTTGGAATGGAGATAGTTTGTACCCTGGATTAACACATAGGCGTTTTTTTATCTGGGAACATTTAAAAGTTTCCGAGATATTAACTATAACCGAATAAAATTAAGTAAAATTAAAATTAATTAGGTACCTTTAGAATCTTAGTCTCTGAGATGTCCACTATCAAAAAAATATATAATATGGCCCACGTCAAAATACTTTATCCCAATTTATAAAGATTCCTGAAAATCCTTCGAAATAATCGAAATGGAAAGTAGCCTATGTCCACCGACCTTCCAAGTATCGCTGTCCACATCAAGTCAATACCAACTATCCTAATGACATCGCTTAGCCTAACTTTTACTAGCAAATAAAGCTACCAGACTTGCGCGCGCGCGGGGTTTATAGAGCGTTGTGATTTTGAAAAAGAAAATACAGGAAGTAGTTCAGAATCAGAATCAGAATCAGAATATTTATTTGCTCAGAAAACATGGTTACAAAGATCATACAATCAGGAAAGTATGTTCTGCGTGTTCTGTCATAGAATGACATGGATATTGGACTTAACTGTGGATATTGTAAATTTTGAATTATTGTGTATAAACACACAATAATTCAAAATTTAAAATGTCCACAGTAATAAATCAGTTCTTTACCGATAGATTACAGAGAAACCTATACGAAGTCTATGGTATTTAAAATAAAATAGGAAACATAATCACGGAACCCTCTCCACGCGTGTTTAACTCGCACTTGTCCGGTTTTTATAATTTCTTTGTGTACGCCGTGACGACATTACTTATGAAAGGTTTTGCACAGAAAACGGAACAGGAAGCGTTGTTTTGTTCACTTGAGTTCTAAGCTAATTTGTACCCGACTGCAGCGAAATCCTATAACAGCTATTTGAAGTCATCCACCGCTATATCCGTATCGACCCACGAGCACGGTAGAATCGATTTCTTGGTTCTTTCTTTTTAAGGTAATGTAGGATTTTTTTAATTAATATATTTTTTTATTGTCAAATTCTTATTTAGGTACTGTTAAGCTATGTTAAACCAAAGTTTTCGGATTACGCAACACCATAACGGAACGTAAATTCTTCGTAACTACGTCTCTGGCTATCCCCCGGGGAATAGTAGTCATGAGTACAGTCAGCGCGCTGTAATGGTACACTCCACGCCGATATACGGCTAACGAACCGAGATGCGATCTATGGGGCAGGGGAGAGGAACCTTTTAGTTGAAATTAAAAAGATAATTCAATGTAAGTTTCTTCTCCGAAATTTCTCAATTTAAACATACTTTTAAACACCGTAACTATAAATCAAATTACGTTTTCATGACTAAATCTTTTGCTGAAACTTTTTTCTTTATTATTCCCAGCACGAATTTGTTAAATTTATAATTAAAACATAAATTTCGTACGCAGACCAATATAAATGAAAATGATTAGGTATTTTGCAAGTAGGCCACATGTCTGAATCTACCAGCGCTTCGAAAGGTGACATCTGCTGAGAAGAAACGCCGCAAGAAACTCTGCAGTAGGTAAGTTTTTTTTTGCAACTTTTACATTAGAGTTTTAACTAAAACTAACACATAAAAAGGGCAGCAAACAAACGTAATGGGTACAAATTAATTATAATAAATAACTAATAACTAATATAATCTCCGCGTCTGGACAAGTTAAGTGACTTAGAGATGTATAAAGCCTCTAAGGGTCATAATAATAATAATTAAAATAAAGAAACAACTAAATTGATTACCTAATCTAGGTTAAATGAAGATGTAGATAGTCTTCACGGTCAAGTATAAAGATAGAGATGTAAGGTCTCCAAATATCAAAATAAGATTTGAAATCAAACCATTTCATATCCTAATAATACAAATAACGAATATGAAACATTATACACACAATACTATACTATAGTATTTTTTTGCACTTATTATGTGTTCGTTTTAGATAAAACTCTAATGTCAAAGTTGAAAAAAGACTTACTGCTGAGTTTCTTGCGGCGTTTCTTCTCAGCAGATGTCACATTTCGAAGCGCTGGTAGCTTCAGACATGTGAAAGAGCCCGTGTGGCCTACTTGTAAAACAAATATTTTATTTCACTTCATATTGAAAATGTATATACCATTCATGTATCTTGTTTAATAAAGCAATTTTCTTCCACTCTTTTATATAATAAACTTGTGTCAACGATCGCCAACTCCTGATTTCCCTCTAATAAAAAATACATAGAGCCAAAGGTCTCGCTCCGCTGTCCGTAACCCAATCCGATAGCATCGCATCGCCAGTCATCGCTTACCTTTTATTTTATTTTATTATTTATTTTATAGTGCCGTTGATACCACAGAATGTAAATAGGCTACTGATTCCATCATGGCATTTTTTAGTGACGAAAATATGGCTAACCGAATAGGTTGGAATGTACTAGAAATTTTAAGAGTATTGTGAACCTATGGCTTTTCATACAAAAGGCGATAACGATTACCCTTAAATGTTAACCGGATGTTCACAAGTTCACAAGTCAGAACAAAATCTAGGTCTATACGTTTGGGTTTTTTCACTACAATCAAATAATTCAATTTTATTGTGGTTTCAGTATTCTCATACAAAACTAATTTCGGCGATTATTTGACTTTGTTGATCTTTAATCAATATTCAAAAAACGTATAAACCTAGATTTTGTTCTGTCTGACAACCTATCAAAAATTGGTGAACATCGGTTAATATTTTCGGAAATCATTATCGCCTTTTGTATGAAAAGGGTGATTTTTGCCGTTCGTTCACAGTCCTCTTAAATATTCGATTCATTTAAAAAGAGAGAAGAATATCGTGTTTATTATCTGTGGCTTTTTCAGACCGTCTAAATCAGGGATACTCAACCATTTTTGGGTTCCAGACCTCTAAAGGAAATAAGGAACGCTTATAGGATCACTTCGTTGGCCGTCTGTCTGTCTGTCAAGACGCTTTTACTCAGGAAAGCGTGGAGGTATCAAGTTGAAATATAGAATACTCAGTCACTAATCCCTTGGAGCTGTGGAAAAATCAAATTTCTAAGTCACCGCAATCAAAAGATACGGCCGTTTCTGCCGCATATTTTGACAATCGCAAGGGAATCAAAATCACAATACCGTTAATCCGTTAGTCGTTAATTAACGAAGTTAACATTTCGAGTAACGGATTAACTTTTAAGTTCGCTTTAAAAATCGTGAGCGGACTCATTAACTTACGTTAAACTAATTAAAGTCCGTTAATCGTTAATTCAGTACCTTCTACTTGCCAAAAGGACACCGCGCGGACCACGCCCTGCCGCAAAAAACACGTTCTGACTCACTGAGAATTTTTTTAATGCTATACCTGCATTACCGTAATGTATTCGCAGCCAAGTCCAAATAATGTCGAAGCATCCGAAATAATGTTGACTGTTATGTGGTAATGTAAAAACATATACAGGCGTTTGTAGTCCGCAACATTATCTATGTAGCCCGCAACATTACCTATGTAGCCGAGTCTCTACTTACGTTAGGTACGTTTTTCTCCAGAATTACGTATGTGGCATCCAGAATTACGTATGTCGGTATAGTAATTTTTTCTCAGTGCAAGTACAACTACAATGTTACACCCTTATTTTATTAATTTGTCATGTCCTTACCAAACTTTCATAGCCCATACCAATTTTTTTAATATGTAAATCACTAACACCACGACATATAAAATGCAATTTCTATTACGAGTTAACGATAAAGGCAACACAAATCGATCTAGTCCCAAAGTAAAGCTCTAAAGGCCTGTGTTATGGGTACGACGACGATATACATACTTATATAGATAAATAAACAGGTACTTAAATACATAGGAAACATCCAAGACTCTGAACAATAATTCGTGCTCGTCACACAAATACTTACTTGCTCTTACCGGGATCGAACCCGGGACCGCTAGCTTCGGAGGCAGCACTACCAACTAGGCTAACCGCGTCGTCAAAGGATGTACCATAATATCCATCATGAATGACTTTAAGTGACGAATATCAAATATTTAAGAAGGAATTGGGTTAAGATGCATCCGACAGGCGACGGCACGGACTGTCGTGCACACAAGTTATTAATCAAAATTAAAACGTAATAATAAATTTCACGACTAAAGCCCGACTGGCGACGTAAAAGCAGTTTCGCTCCTAGTATGTCGCACACATATGATTCTTATATTAGCATATATTATTATTATATAGCTTATGACACTAGCAATATCTCCACGAAACATTATCGACACTTCGGGTACCGAGAAATAATTTGAAATTTAGGTATTTCATGTATTTGTATTTAAAAATATATTTTTAGAATGCTCTTGTCAAGCCCTTTCGCTTGATACAAATAATGGGTGGAAAGATATCAAGAAAAAAAATGTCTTCTAGCATCGGCCATATTGGATTTCAGACGCCATACCCTATGTCACCCGGCCATTTTGCCTGAATCATATGACACCCCATTTCTTAAAATCGGTTCTGTAGTTTTAGCTCTATACACATATATTTAAATTCATACTTATAACTAACGTCTGAGCTTTGGCAAAGTCAAATTAATAATTAAATCCGGGGACAACATTTACACAAATTGATCTAACTAGTCCCAAAGTCAGCTCTAAAGGCTTGTGTTATGGGTACTAGACGACGATATACTTATATAGAGAGATAAATACTTAAATACATGGGAAACGTCCAAGACTCAGGAACAAACATTTTTGTTATACCGGGGATCGAACCCGGGACCGGTAGCTTCGGAGCCAGCACTACCAACTAGGCTAACTAAAGGATCTAAGATTGAGATCTTACTTTATATTCAATTTATCAAAGCCGCGCGCGAGTGTACGGATGACATCGCTGTTCAAACATGATTAGTGTCCCGGAGATTTATGATGCTATAGCTCCGCGTGCGGCTTCGCTTGCTCTCAATAGGTTTAGGATTAGAATCTGTATAGACATAACCATGTACGTTGATGATTTGTTGATCTAGGGCATTGTGTTTCTTATAATCATTACATACAATAAATCTGTAGAAACGACGCGTCTGTAAATTATTGATATTTACAAAAAGAACGTAGGTAACAGAATCCAAAAATTTTGTTCTTAGAATTTTTGTCTGTTTGTCAATGTTTGTTGTGAAAAAGAGAGAAACGAAAAATGTATTAATTTTTAGATTTAAATTAGTTTTTATTTAGTTTTATTATTACGTTTGTTTATATAAGTTAATTGTAATAACTATTCAATTTGAAGTCACCGACTGCGATATCCATAAAGACCTCACGTGCAAAGCAGAATCAATTTCTCGTTTTTAGGGTTCCGTACCTGAAGGGATCAACAATTCCGCTTCGTCCGAGTGATCGGTCTACCTGGCCTATTTTTAATCCTGTTAGATCGATTCCATGCAGTCCGATAGACGAACCAACGGTAAAAATAAATCCACGTCGTCCGACCAGTCGGACAAAGCGGTCGGACCACGTGGCCACAGGGAAATCAAACCATAAAATGACCGCTGCAGCTTAACAATCTGCCAACTTAGTTGCAACTGTCAAAGTTCTTATGTCATTGACATACAGTCTATTATAGATTGGTTGAGAACATACCAAATTGGCGTAGTACGGAAGCGTCGATGCGCGAGCCCAACTCGCATTTGACCTTAGATTTTCTTTTTCAAAAACGTTTTGTGTTTTTAAAAAATATATTTTTTTGCTATTTTATAATTAATCATTTTTTTGAGCTCGAACTACTGGTCGTCATGCAGCAGTTTGCTCACTGATAGGAATAACTTTAAAGAAATAATAGCATTCGCGAAAAGGTAATTCGGTGGACATACGCCCTTTGCTAAACACAGACTTCCTTCACAGTAAAAAGCAACTGGCTAACTTAGCAACTTTGTAGCTAAATTCAGCATCTTTTCAGCTAATTTAGCAACTCAAACTAAACTACTTTTGTTGTTGTATCTTTTTGTTAAAACATATTTTGGATAATATAGTAGTCGCATATAACATTTCTTTATTTTGATGACACTCCGATGCTGTCCCTTTCAAAAGAGCGGGAGACCTAACATGATATCATAATGTTAAGCGAAAAATACCAGTTGAGTACTTTTTTTATGTACATATATGATTATTAAAGCAGCTCAAAAATATTGTTCGGTATTTTCATATAATTTTCATTTCATTTTTGAGCAACTTTTGTTAGTAAAGTTCAGTAATACTTAGCAACTTTTTAGCATCTCCTAGACATCTAGCAACTTTTTAATTTAAGAGTTGGCAACACTGCGGGCAGTAGGCTAGGCACCACGCGATCCCAGTTTGGATTGGGGACTTCACATACATCACTGAATGTTCACAGAGCTTCAATTTCCCGAAGAAATTTTTCATATCAGTTTAAGTTCTGATAATCTAAGAGGTTCGTACCGGTATTTGAACCCTGACCCTCTGGGCTCCTTGCACGGCTACCACAGCACTACACAGATCTGTTAAATAGGGCTGCCATGTTATACGACATAAGTGCCGTATTTGGGTCCCCTAAGATAAGCGGAGTATGATGGATCACTCTTGAGTAATGCTCACACGGAAGGATAGATTTAGATGATCATGCTTGGAGATCAATACGATGTACTTACAGTACCAGTGTGACGTAATAGGTACGTGAAATAACAGTACAAAGTTATTTGGAACCTGGCTCAATACTTAGTCTATGAAATATAGCCGCATCTATAACTCATTATATTGGTAGTGGTAGAGCCAAACAGTAATCCTCACTAGATGATTACTGTTCGAATGGGCCGGCTCGACCGGGGTAGTACCACACTCTCACAGAATATCGGCGTAAAGTAATAGCTTGCTATTGCGTTTCGTACGGTGAGTGACGAGATCCGGAGGCCTATTCCCTCATCCCCATCCCATGCCCATTCCCCATCCTCCCTAGACTGGAGCAACGCATTGGCAGCACCTCTGGTGTTGCAGATGTCAATGGGCGGCGGTGACCACTTTCCATCAGGTGGGCCGTCTGCCGGTTTGTCAGTCAATTGACATAACTTGGTCGTCAAAATGAAACCTTAAAAATCAAGTATTCGGTAATGTCATGACTTTTCCCTATGGTTTTACCCAATGATCTACCTTGATGCCAAATTTCAAGTTTCTATCTCTGCTAGAAGTACCTTAGAATTTGTATGATATATAATCAGTGGTCAGTGAGTCAGTAAGTCAGTGACAAAATAAAGAAATTTTGACTTGTGATATTTCGTTAACTATAATGGGTATAAAACATGCAGTTATAGAGTTTAGTTACTCATTCTACTTAACATCATAAATCGCTAATCCGTTACTAAAAAAGTTAACATCGTTAAACGTTAAATAGCGTTATACTTCGTTAGGTATTTACTTCGAAGTTAACGTTAATCGTTAACTCATGATAGAAATTGCATTTTATGTCTTTGCGTTAGTAACTTACTTATAAATTATAGTTTAAAAAAAACTAAAAAACACGCTTTAAAGCAAACCGAACTAAAAAATAGAAAATATTTTTTTATGTATGAGAAGTTTGTGTTACAGTAATGGAAATTCCAACAATCAATTATGTCTAATCAATTTGAGATAAGATTAGAATATAAATTAAGTTATTAACATATAATTCAATTATAGTAAAAAAGCGTGGGTTGCTTGGTATTAAATTTTACTATTATTTCATAATAACAGCAAACATACATAGCACTGTAGTAGCAACGGTTGCATAATGATAGGCCTTAAAACACTAGTGCGGTTTTATGAAACGAGCGTTTAGCGAGTTTCATAATAAGATCGCACGTGTGTTTTAAGGCCAAATTATGCAGAGTTGCATACATAACTTTATCTACACACATATTATAAATCCTCCATGATGGGTTCAGAAACAATATTTTCTGGCAACAAGTTATTTGTTGCAATCGTGGCTGCATATTTCCGATATCCGGCGCATTTTCACATCACACACACTCCGAGAAGACTACTTACTATTCATATTTTCAACTAAAATGTAAATTACAAACAACTTTTTCTATTCAATTCAACAACAATTCTACTTTCGTTCAGCAAAACACCAACATGGCGGCGTCCTCCGTCAAGACCATTTTTTTTTAAATCATAGACAAACGGATGAAGTCTCTATTCTCACGTCACTCGAGATCAAATATTGTGCAGTTTATATTAAAAAAACATACTGAAATGACGTTTCGTATCAATAACTGTTTTAATATCTATGGATACTAGAATAGAGACCCACTTGAGTTTTGACAGCTGTTCCAAATTTAATCTCATTTCTTTACTAAAAACGATAAAGAAGTCATGTTATTTCTTTATCGCAGCACTGGTTTTTCCTAATTGGTTGTCAAAATGGTGGTCATTTCCTACGGTTTTTGATTAACCAATGGAGGTTTTATGATATGGGTGTAGATAAAAGACATTACGACATGGCTTGAAAACAATGATTTATATATGAATGCTTCGAAAACAAAAATTATACACTTCTTGACACGCAACAGCAATAAAAGAATATCTAACTTTAAGGGGCAGCAAATTAAACAAGTAACACACATTAAGTTTCTTGGAATAACGGTTGATCAATATTTGAATTGTGTGCGGGACGGTTATACCCGCGCGGCTGTTGGCTGGTTCTTGGTGAAATGACACTACTTTTTCTGTTGAGGCTGGAGGCGCGCAGAGTGGGGAGAACTTTTCCTTTTCACTATTTCGAATGTTGGTGGACTGTATCTGTCTGAGCTGTTGACTGTTCGGAATTCTGTGTCGGAATGAATGCCATACAAGGCGTGCTGTGTTTTATACAGGAAGTTCTCCCCACTCCAAATTCGGCTTGCGCCCCTCCAGTTGTCTTTATTTCTGTCTTATCCTTAGTCTAAACAACACGTGTTATATTTACACCTTACAAATAATCCTAACTAATACAGATATAAACTTAACCATTATAAATTATTCTATTTGTTGTAGCCTGTCCTGCACATGCTCCCGCCGTGTGTCGACCGGAGTCGTCACAATTTGTTCCTCCGCTGGCAGGACCGTTACGGGCAGGATGATCAATTTTTTCACCGGACGGCGCATTATTCCGCCCTTGGTGAGGACGTCGACGGCTCGTGTTATTCCATCTTTGCCGGGAAACAGCTTGATGACTCGTCCTCGTGGCCACACGTTTCGTGGTAGGTTCCCATCTGCTATGATAACGATGTCTTCTTTCTTGATTGCTTGTCCGTGACCGTGGGGCTCCCGCCGGTTTTGAAGGTCGGGTAAATACTCCTTTACTCATCGGCTCCAGTAACTGTCCGCAAGGCGCTGCGCTGCTCGCCAGTGCGCCTGTGCCGATGAGGTCCTTTTCGGTGAACACGCCAGGGGTCGGATGAAGTGCGGGTCCTCCCAATAAAAAATGATTGGGTGTTAACGCCTCTGGATCGTTTGGATCGATGGAGACGTGTGTTAGCGGCCTGTTATTGACGGTGAATTCTACTTCGGCTAGTAGTGTCGCTAGCACTTCTTCTGTGGGGTGGCGTTCTGTCATTGTGGCGTTTAGCGCCACCTTGACGCTTCTCACGAGGCGTTCCCACGCCCCTCCCATAAAGGGGGCGCCTGGAGGGATGAAATGCCATTTTATTTGGCGCTTCGCTGCTTCTTCTGTGGTGGCCTCTTCCATAGCCTGCTGCAGTTCTTTGTTGGCTCCTTGCAGATTTGTTCCGTTGTCAGAGAACATTTCTGTGGGGCAGCCTCGACGAGCGATCATTCTCCTTAGCGCCATCACTGCTGAGCTTGTTGTTAATGACGCCGCAATCTCCAAATGAACCGCCCGCGTTGTGAGACACGTGAACAAAGCCACGTATCTTTTTTGAATGGTTCGGCCCACTTTGACTGTAAGCGGGCCGAAATAATCCATTCCAACGTAGCTGAATGGTCTCTGGTGGTGTGCGAGTCGTGCAGGTGGATGGTTTCCGGTTGGCGGCGTCGTCGGTTTGTTATATTTCATCCGACAATGAATGCATCTTCGAAGCGCGGTTTTCACTGCTGGTCGAAGTCCAAGTATATAATACTTCGTTCTTAATTCGTTCACCACTGCTTCGACGCCCGAGTGATGTAACTTTGTATGTACATACTCTATGTACAATTTAACTGCACGATGTTTGCCATCCAGGATGATCGGCGTTTTTTGTTGCGTAGTTAGACCCTCTGCGTTGTTTATTCTTGACTGTAAGCATATCTGACCGTTAATTGTTTGTATGCTTAAATCTCTGAGTCTGCTGTCTTTATTTAGTTTTCTTCCTGATTGGATATCATTTATTTCTTCTTTAAAGGAACTTTCTTGACTATGTTTGAAAATCCTCATTTCCGCTTCCTGTAGAAGTTCTGAAGTTAACGGGATGTATTTCTCGTCCTCTGTTTTTTGGAGGTTTATTTCGAGAGGGGTCTTGACGCTGCGCTTTGTTTTTCTCCACGTTGGATCCTTCTCTTCTGTTTTTCTTGTCCGTTTGTAAAGACACTTCTCGTTTTTTGAGGTTAATATTTTGACGAATTGCAGTAACCTTGCTGTGGCTCTAATTAGTCTTTCCCATTTCGAAAATCTAATGGGATCCGGAAGATAATCTCCATCCGTGTGTTGTAAGATGTGAGTTTTCTCTTC
Organism: Tortricodes alternella; assembly: GCA_947859335.1. Classification (NCBI taxonomy): domain Eukaryota; kingdom Metazoa; phylum Arthropoda; class Insecta; order Lepidoptera; family Tortricidae; genus Tortricodes; species Tortricodes alternella. Next base: position 5,045,990 of record OX401972.1, read on the forward strand.
GCCCGTTGAAACTTTTTCTGTTTTGATGTCCTCGGGCCACTGTGACTCTGGTTGAGGCTGCGGCAGCAACTGTGCTTCGGGCTGCAGCAGCGTTTGTGTTTCGGGCTGCAGCAGCGTCTGTGCTTCGAACTCTGGCTGAGGCTGCGGCAGCGGCTGTGATTGTGGCTGCAGCAGCGGCCCGGCTTCGAACTGTGGCTGGGGCTGCGGCAGCGGCTGTGACTGTAGTTGGGGCTGCAGCAGCGGCCCGGCTTCGAACTGTGGCTGGGGCTGCGGCAGCGGCTGTGACTGTGCTTCATTCTGTTGCACTTCATAATTTACTCGTAAGTCTTTAATACTGTCAAGTTTCTTTTCAACGCCCAGGAGTCGTTTGTAAGCGTTGTCTCTGTTGATTGGCATCTTTTCTGTGTTATCCTTCCATAGGAGTCCGACTTCGTAGCGGCCGTCCTCCCTTTGTACTGTCGTCGCTTCTAATATTTCTTGTGCTCGCTTCTCTGGATCGTTTGCTGGTTTCTTCGGAGTGATCATTAATGACTCGATGGCGAAAAACTCCTTTAACTGATCATCGATGTTATGTTCCATGCTGACATAGTTCAATGTTCTTCTATTCTTTGTTTTTGAGCTCACGCCGTGAAGAACCCAGCCCAGTCGCGTAAGAGAGGCGACCGGCTGATCTTTGTTGCCCTTTCTTATTTCTGTTGACACGAGTAGCTGCCAGTTATCTTGTCCGATTAAGACCCGCGGTGTTGCCTCGTTATAGAGGAGCTCCCCCGCAATGTCTTGAAGGTGAGAGCAGCTTGTTATTTCCTCTCGTGATATACGTTGCGGCGACAGTTTGAGGTTTCTGAAGGTTCTTGCTGCAATTGTAGTAGCGATGTTGCCAGCTGTATGTAATTGAATTTCAATCCTCTTGGATTCTGACTTCAGACGTGTTTGAGAAATTGCTTCTACACTGAGCGGCTCGGCTGGGCCCTCTGCTCCTATTTGAAGTGCTAGCTCGTCGTCGACGAGCGTCACTGTTGACCCGTCGTCGAGCAAGGCGAGAGTGTGCACCTCGCCCAGCGGGCCGGAAACTGTTACCGGAAGCATTTTCAATAGGGCCGAATGCACTGTTCTGTTCGTCCACGTAGAGGCTACTACGCTGACGTTATTCTGTTCTTCTGTGCTTCTTTTGAAATGCAGTAGTGCATGGTGGAAGCGTGTGCAGCCGTCCACGTTGCAGCTCTTCTTGAGACATCTGTGATTTCCGAGTCTTAATTTCAGACACCGAAAACAAAGTCTCTTGGTTTTGGCTGCGTCCCATCTGTCGTCGGTGTTGAACGCCAAGAAACGTCTACACTCCTTCACTGTGTGTCCAATCTTGTCGCAGATATGGCACTTCGGGTTTGCTTGCTGTTGCACCGTCGCCGTCACGTAATTTCTGTTCGGTGACTGTAACCGTTTGCGTTGTGGCGGCGGCGCACTGTTTGACTGTCTCACGACGTTTTCAGGCGCTGCGTAGGGGGCGCACCTTTCTGATTCTCTCTCCAAGAACCGGGTTAGCTTGAGTAGGTCCGGTTCTCCAGTCTGTTGTTCCGCGGCGAAGTCGAACCACCGATAGCGCATTGTAGAGGTAAGTTTCTCTATAGTTTGTTTCGTGATCTCCGGGTTGTACAGGTAGTGGACTCTGTTCAGTGCTTGTAGTGTCGCTACGATGTTAGTGACCTTCGTAGCGAACACACAGAGGTCCCGGGGCGCATCGGTGGGTCGATGTAGGCTTCGAAGACGGTCGAGTTCCGCCATGGCGATTGCGTCCGGCCGTCCAAAACGGCTCTCAAGCGCTCGCATTATTTCTGTTGGCTTTGTATTGTATATCAGAAGAGTTTCGACGGCTTCTGTTGCACGCCCAGGACAACACACTGTCCTGGTTTAGTTACTCCCCCCCAGACGAAAGACAACTCAAGGTGGCAATCAGGGGGCTGCCTATCGAAACAGATGTCGCGGAGATCCAGGCGGCGCTCGCAGAAAAAGGCTTCACGGCGGAGTACGTGAAGCCCATCCGTGGCCGTAGCGGCAGGCCCGGATGCATTTATTTTGCGCAGCTCGCCGGACCGGCAGCCGCCAATGCCGGGATATATAGTTTACACGAGCTACTATATATGCCCGGCATCAAAATCGAAGCATGGCGCGGGAAGAAGGGGCCCGCGCAATGTCACCGCTGCCAAGCCTTCAGGCACTCGTCGGCCTGCTGTCACCGTCCCATAGCCTGCGTGCGCTGCGGGGAAGCGCACGCCGCACGGGACTGCGCCAGACCGCGAGAGGAGCCCGCCACCTGCGCCAACTGCGGGGGGCCTCATCCGGCAAATCATGCAGCCTGCCCCGTGTTCCGACGCGAGGCTCGAAACAAGAGGGCGGGCACTATTGCCCGGACCCTCAACGCCCGCCCCGGCCCTGAGACCAGAGCATCCATCCCGGCGCCCACGGTGGCCGAGTCGGCGCCAGCTACACTCATGGCGCCGGCAAACGCCCCCAAACCAAGGGGGCGAAGGGAAAAACCAGGAAAAACTGCACCCGAGCCACCCACAAAGAGGAAGAAGCGAAAGGGGGCAAAGCCCCCCACAACCAAAGGAGACGCCGATAGTTACTCCGCTCAGGCGGTGCCCCCACCAGCAGCCACAGACGACATAATCCAAAAAGTTATGGCCTCCTTCATGGTCCAGATGACCGAGGCCATAACCAAAGCCCTCGCTGCAGCCATACCACACCGGCCTTCTCCTCGACTCTGAGAAGGTCCTGCGTGTGGTATACTGGAACGCGCAATCGCTGACCAGGAAAGTCGTCCTGCTCCGCCACTTCCTCAGGGAGCAGGCAGTCGACATCATGCTGGTCAGCGAAACGTTCCTGGCGGAAGGTGCCCCGTTCAAGATCCCCGGGTACGTGGTCTACAGGAAGGACGAGCTGGACATCCTTGGCCGCCCACGCCGGGGACTTGCTGTGATAGTCCGGAGGTCCATAGTCCACCAGCCCGTCGATTACCAGCCGCACGTTTCACTCTATGCGCTGGGGGTCGACGTCCGAGTCACAGGACATGACCTCCGCCTCTATGCTGCCTACAGACCGCCGGGCCCTACGGGCCAACTAGCTGCCGATCTGGACGAGCTGCTCGGGTCGCCCTTGCCGACCATCCTGGCGGGCGACCTAAACGCCAAGCACCCGGCGTGGAACTCCAGCAAAGCTGACGATGCAGGCCGCAAGATCCAACAAGCATCCGTGGACCACAATTTCGATGTATCCGGACCCTACGAACCGACGCACCACGACGTAAGGAGAGGAACCGCGGATATCATCGACTTTGTGGTCCACAAAGGAGTGAATGCCGCCATGGTGCAGGAAGTACTGCCGGACCTACCGTCCGATCACCGCCCAGTGCTCCTGACACTCAAAGACCTGCCAACCACGGTGCTACCGAAGAGCCCAAGAAGACGCATCTGCTGGAAGACGTTCTCGGCGGCCATGGAGGAGCAATCCCAAACCATGCCGGTCTCAACAGCAGATGATGTGGAACGAGCAGCCGCTGCCATAACCACGGCCATCCACGAGGCGCTCAACACAGCCGCGCGCACCGCTCCGGTGAGGGGAAGGCCCAGCCCTCTCCCAAACCGGATCCAGGCACTTATAACGCGCAAGCGCCAAGTGAGGCGGGAATGGCAAACTACAAGATGCCCCACGCTCAAGACGCTGCTCAACACGCTCGTGGAGAGAGCGAAAGAGGAGCTGCGCAACCACGCTGCGGAGTCATGGGAAAGCCACCTGGCGTCCATTGACGGTGATGTTCCCTCCATCCACCGTCTCTGCCGACAAATCGGCACGACGCCGACCGCAACCCATCCCCTGCACGACGCGAACGGCGATCCACGGTACAAGGCAGAAGACCGAGCGGAGATCTTCGCCGACTGCCTCTATCGCCAGTTCCAGCCGAATCCGACGGATGATGTGGAGCACATGTCAGCAGTAGAGAACCACCTTGTGAGCTATTTCGCTGCACCGATCGAGGCGGAAGAGGACCCAGTCTTCTTTACCCCCGGCCAAGTGCTGCGAACTCTTGCACGCAGCAAGCCCAAGAAAGCTCCGGGCGCAGACCAGATCCCCAATATGGCCCTCCGTCACCTGCCGCAACGCTCTATTGCGGCGGTGACGCGGCTGTTCAATGGGATTCTGCGCACGGGCCATTTCCCGACCTCGTGGAAACTTGGCCGGGTAATTATGCTGCCCAAGCCGGGTAAGGACAAGAAGAAACCGGAGAGCTACCGCCCGATCACTCTCCTTAGCACCGTCTCCAAGGTGTTTGAGAGACTCCTGCTGACCAAACTCCAGCCCCACATCGAGCCCCGTCCGGAACAATACGGCTTCCGTGCAGGCCACTCCACGACTCTGCAGCTAACGAGAGTGCTGCATTTCATGACGGTGGCTTCCAACAGGAAGGAATACACCGCAGCAGCACTCCTCGACATGGAGAAGGCGTTCGACCGTGTATGGCATGAGGGACTGCTATACAAGTTGTCGACGTCTGCAGCTCCCCGACGCATCGTGCGCGTCGTGGCATCTTTCCTGAGCAGTCGAAGTTTCGTGGTGGCCGTCGAAGAGGCCACCTCAACGGAGCGCCCGATCCTCGCGGGCGTCCCGCAAGGAAGCTGTTTGTCCCCGGCCTGCTACGCCCGATACACCGACGATATCCCGGTGGTCGGCGACGTCAAGCTGGGCCTCTTCGCGGACGACGCGGCTTATTTCACTAAGTCGATGTCGCCCGCGCACGCTGCCAAAAAGCTACAACGCAGCCTTGACGCGCTGCCCGACTGGCTCTCCAAATGGAGAATGTCGGTCAATGTCGGCAAAACGCAGGCCCTGCTCACAGGACAAACAAGACTCCCGCCGCCACTTCGACTGCATGGACAGAGCATTCCATGGGCGCACACGGTGAAATACCTGGGCGTCACGATCGACCGGAGACTCTCAATGAAGCAGCACGTGGACGAAGTCGTGAGCCGCGGAAAAACCGCGCGAACACTTCTGCGCCCAATCCTAGCCAGCAGCCTCCCCGTACGCACGAAGTTGGGGATCCATAAGACGTACCTGCGGTCCCGCCTCACGTATGCGGCTCCGGCATGGTACGCTCTTGTGAGCGAAACCAACAAGAAGAGGCTGCGTGCGCAGGAGTCCCAGTCCCTGCGCACCATCGTCGCCGCTCCGCGCTATGTGCGCAACAGCACCATTGAGCGCGACCTAAACTGGCTAGGCCTGGACGCTTTCATCAGCCGCCTCGCGCGCGGTATGTTTGACCGCGCCGACAACTCCAGCTACTCCACGCTGCATGGGATAGCGCCGCTCCACGCGCGCCCCCCGGACGGCCGCTCCCGAGCTCTACCGAGAGAGCTCGCGCCGCCCGAAGATCCCAGTCTCCGGTTAACACCCAGGACTCCGCAAAGCCGCAGATAGGCAAAGCCGCAGATAGGCAAGATTACCCACCACGCCGCAGAAGGCAATGTGGCCCCCATAGCCGCAGATAGGCATTAATGAAGCCAAGATGGCATATACCACACTCCCAGACCGGCCCGTCGTTACGGGCCGCGAAAGAATTCGCCACAGAGGGCATAGCCCTGATTGGCTCCCCCCACACCCCCCCGCTGACGCGGGGAGGCGTGTGAGAAGACTCACGAACGAACGACGGCTTCTTTCGCAGTACCGCGTAGACATTTGCGTAGTCGGGTGAGATTCTCGATGTCACTGTAGGCTGTAGCTGTTTCCAGGTACGCGGCTTTAAATGATAGCCACTCCTGGTAGGCGCCAGTGTAGTACGGCAGCTCGACAAACATTCGCTGTAGCTGTGCTGATCCGGCTGCAATGGCAATTGCAGAGGCCAACTCGGAGATGTTGAGCTGCTGGGTGTGCGTCGCAACTTGAGAGTTATATTGCGGCGCCTCGTACACTGGTGTCTGTTGTGGCGCTTGAAACTGTGGCTGCGGCATCTGATACTGTGGTTGGAGCTGCGGCAGCGCCTGTGCTTCCTTCTGTGGCACAGGATACTGTGGTTGGGGCTGCGGCAGCGCCTGTGCTTCCTTCTGTGGCACAGGATACTGTGGTTGGGGCTGCGGCAGCGCCTGTGCTTCCTTCTGTGGCACAGGATACTGTGGTTGGGGCTGCGGCAGCGTCTGTGGTTGTGGCTGCGAAATGTGAGCGGCATCTGTAGCTTTCTGTTGTATATTCGCAGCCTGTTTCTTTATATCTGTCACTTGTTGACAAATATTCTGTATCTGTTGCCCGATGTAGCCCGCCTTTAATTGAACTCCGCAGGCTTGCTCTTGTACACCTATTGCTTGGTGCACAACGGGAGTGAAACCCCCTTCTTGTTGCTGATACGGTCGGTTGTCTATAGCCAATGGTGACTGGTTGGTGTCAATCCATTGGCTAACACGACGCTGTTTCTCGCCGGCCGACACGACGCTTGGGGCTTCCTCTTCTTCGCTATCCTCCTCGGCTTCCATCCTGGCAATCCTGTTCGTAGCCAGCTGTATCTGAAGCTGAAGGAGGTTTTCTTTTTCACGGGTGATGCGAGTGGACCGCGTCGATTTTCGTGAAACTGATCTTGCATAGTTGACATCCAAAGCCGCGGAGACCTTCTTTGTTGCTTCCAATGCAACTCTGGCGCGGGTTTGCAAGATTGCGTACTCATCCGCATCTCCATGGGGTTGGGTGCTGGCAGGCAGCGGCTGTACTCCACTAGGCTGGTCTTCAATAGTGGGCGGGGTCCCGACCAAGGACTGGGTTCCAATCGGCTGGGCTCCGATCGGCTGTGCTCCAATAGTGGGCGGGGTCCCGACCAAGGACTGGGTTCCAATCGGCTGTGTCCCGATCGGCTGTGTTCCAGTAGTGGGCGGGGTCCCGACCAAGGACTGGGTTCCAATCGGCTGTGTCCCGATCGGCTGTGTTCCAGTAGTGGGCGGGGTCCCGACCAAGGACTGGGTTCCAATCGGCTGTGTCCCGATCGGCTGTGCTCCAGTAGTGGGCGGGGTCCCAGCCGACGTTGTGGCTGTGACGGATGATTCCGGTTCAGTCTCCGCTGTAGTATTTTTCGGAGTCTTCCCGCTGTGCGACCGTAAAGTAGGCATCGCTGCTGTATCCGCTAGTATCTGGCTCCGAATGGATCAATTTATCCGGCTCCGAAGGACCAATGTGCGGGACGGTTATACCCGCGCGGCTGTTGGCTGGTTCTTGGTGAAATGACACTACTTTTTCTGTTGAGGCTGGAGGCGCGCAGAGTGGGGAGAACTTTTCCTTTTTCACTATTTCGAATGTTGGTGGACTGTATCTGTCTGAGCTGTTGACTGTTCGGAATTCTGTGTCGGAATGAATGCCATACAAGGCGTGCTGTGTTTTATACAGGAAGTTCTCCCCACTCCAAATTCGGCTTGCGCCCCTCCAGTTGTCTTTATTTCTGTCTTATCCTTAGTCTAAACAACACGTGTTATATTTACACCTTACAAATAATCCTAACTAATACAGATATAAACTTAACCATTATAAATTATTCTATTTGTTGTAGCCTGTCCTGCACAAATTGGAAACAACAAATAGACGATGTCTCTACAAAAATTAATAAGTTCATCTTCGCGTTAAAAAAACTAAAGTCCATTACTTCCGAAAAGACTGTCCTATTGGTCTACCATAGCTACATTCGCTCCACGTTGCGCTATGGACTAGTTCTGTGGGGCAACGCTACTAACATACAGCGGGTGTTCAAATCGAAAAAAAAGTATTCGAGCAATATGGGGTCTCAACTGGTTAGATTCCTGCAAGCAGTGGTTTATAAAGTACAAGTGACTTACAGTCCCCAGTCTTTATATTTTTGAACTCTGCAAATTTGTTAGGAATAATATAGAGCAATTCAAAAAGAAATCTAATAAAAATAAGCGCAATCACACATAAAACATTAGTTGTTCCTGCGCCTCTATTCGGGAACGCCAAATGACGTTGTAGCGATTCGTTAGCGAGATTTCTCATCCCACTCTTCCGCACGACGCGTAATGCGCGAGATGGGAGTCTCACTCGCGGCTCGCTGCAGTATCACTTAGACGATCCCGAATAGACGCCCAGGCGCCTCATTCGGGAACGCTAAGTGGTTCTGTAGCGACTCGTAAGCCAGATCTCTCATCTCGCTCTTACGCATTTGGCATCGTGCGGAAGAGTGGAATGAGAAATCTGGCTTACGAGTCGCTACAGAATCACTTAGCGTTCCCGAATGAGGCGCCTGGTCACATATTAAAAACGTCACATTTTAAGTTATATAATCTCTTAATAGACGAATGTTTCTACTCCATTGACGAATACTTTACAAAATGTGATTTAATTGATAACAATTCTTCTTTTTAAGTAATTACATACGACAATTGTGAATTAATGTAAATGTGACAATAATGTAAATCTGACACTAATGTGATAATAATGTTATAATAATAATGTGATAATAATGTAAATGTTTTGTAAATAAATAGAGGAACAGTAGATCAGTGAGTAAAATGTGTATTCATCACGACAATTGCTTCAAGACAAAAACTAGCTTGACAGCCTTCTATTTAAGAAGTGTATAAAAAACCTAATACAAACTATAAGGCTAGCATCCATGAAGGATTAATAACAAACACGCCCTCTTAATCCTGCATGACTGCGCCCTCTTAAATTTCCATGACTGCGCCCTCTTAAGCTTGCAGCAACTGCATAGTAAAATATACGTGCTTGCTGCTAGCTAGTGCTTTTGTCAAAACATCCGCCAGCATTTTTTCCGTAGGCAAATATTCAATTGTCAGCCAACCGGCCTCTACCGCACCACGGACATGATGGTATTTAATATCCACATGCTTCGTGCGTTTATGGAAACCCGGGTTCTCAATCAGCTTCGCTGCCGATTGACTGTCGCTATAAAGGGTTACTTCATTATCACGTCCGGTTAAGTCTTTTAACATTGCACTTAAGTAAACCGCCTCCCTAGTCGCTTCCGATAAAGCAATGTACTCCGCCTCGGTTGACGAGAGTGCAATACAAGACTGTTTATAACAGCCCCATGAAATGACATTATCACCGAGATTAAAAATATACCCTGTGAACGACTTGCGGTCAGCTCCGTTAGCCCAGTCCGCATCTGTGTACCCGCGTAAACAACACTTTTTAGATTTCTTGTACACTAGACCTAAATCTTTAGTGCCTTTTAGATAGCGTAATACTCTTTTAGCCGCAGTCCAATGCTCAACTGTGTAACAAGAGTTGAACTGGCTAAGGAAACTTGCCGCGAACGAAATATCAGGCCGAGTAGTAACAGATAAATATAGTAAAGATCCTATCAACTCTTGGTACGGTAAACTACTATCACAAGCTACTCCATCAGAAAACTTCAGATTTACATCCAAGGGCGTTTTGGCGACTTTACAGTCTGTCATTTCAAAACGTTCTAATAGTTTATCAATATAAAGCTTCTGACTCAGTTTTATCTTGCTAGGAGATCGTTCTACCTTAATACCTAACATCTGTTTTACACTACCCAAGTCCTTAATCGTAAAGCACGATTTTAACAATGATTTCAAGCTTTTAGCTAACTCATTACAGTTATAAAAGAGGAAAAAATCATCAACATAAAGCGCAATTATTATAGTTTTCATACCAACACGACGACTGAAGATGCAGCTCTCGTGCTGACTCTGCACGAACTGACTGGACATCAATACATGCTTCACCTTTTCATACCACGAACGTGAGGCTTGCTTAAGTCCGTAGACAGCTTTCTTCAGCTTGTATACTTTTTGTTCTTCACCTGGTTTAATAAACCCTTCAGGTTGACACATGTAAATATCTTCATTTAATTCGCCATTAAGGAAAGCAGTCTTTACATCAAGGTGATCAATCTTTAAGTCTAGCTCGACTCCTAGTGATAAAAGCATCCTGAGGGAGCTGTGCCGCACCACGGGTGAAAAAGTTTCATTGTAATCTATCCCATATTTTTGAGTAAATCCCTTGGCAACTAATCTTGCTCTATATGTTGCAATTTCTCCATTTGTGTCACGTTTGATCTTGAATAACCAACGATTCTTAATGATGTTAACATTTTCAGGCTTTGGTACCAATTGCCAGGCTTCATGTTTATCAAATGAATCAATTTCGTCCTGCATGGCCTGTCGCCAGAGCGTACTGTCAGAAGATTCTAGCGCTTCTTTTACAGTAGTCGGCTCATCCGTGTCTGTCTTCAGTACAAGACATTGACATGTTCTAGCTAAACGTGGCCTTGGACGTAAATTATACGCTGGTCCATCATTCATCGACTCTCGTGACGTAACGCCCGTATCAGTAGACGAACTTGGCATCTCTGCCTCCAAATCTACTTCAGGTAAGATCGGCATCTCCGCCTCAACCTGTATTTCATCCTCGTTACTCATTAGGTCTACATTATCACCAACTCCGTCTTCACTGATGGGAAAGAACATCACCACGGACTTCTTTTTGTTGGACGTAGCACCTGGAAAATTTGATTCGTTAAAAACAACATCACGACTTCGAATAATGATATTTTTGCTGAGATCAAACAGCCTATACGCGTTGTTTTCATATCCAAGAAAAATGCAACGTTTGCTTTTGGGCTCAAGTTTGTTTCTTTTACATTTATCAATATGCGCAAACGCCTCACAGCCAAATACACGTAGGTGCTTTAAACTCACCTTATCACCCGACCAGGCCTCTTCTGGAGTTAGACCAGACAGTCTCTTAGACGGTGAACGGTTAATTAAGTATACCGCCGTGCAAGCTGCTTCTGCCCAGAACTTATGTTCGAGCTTTGCTGTGTACAGTAAACATCTTACTTTCTCCATAACAGTCCGATTTAACCGCTCCGCCGCACCGTTCTGTTGTGGGGTATACGGTACGGTCACCTGATGCACGATTCCTTTACTCGTGAAGAAATTATCAAGAACCTTGTTTACGTACTCAGATCCGTTGTCAGACCTCAAAGCTTTCACTTTATCGCCAGTTTGAGTTTCAACTAGTTTTATAAAGTTTATCATGTATTGACTTACCTCACTTTTTTTCTTGAGAAAATACACGAACACTTTCCTCGTATGGTCATCAAGAAATGTTAGAATGTACTTCTTTCCTCCGAGAGAGTCTACAGGTAAAGGTCCACACAAATCAGTATGTATCAACTCTAAGCGCTTTTCCGCTACAGACTTCTCAGGATTGCTAGGAAACGGCAGACGTGCATGTTTACCTTTTAAACACACCTCGCATGCGCCTTCCTTACCACGGTCATTCTGAAAAGGAATATCTTTAGGTAGTCCCTGACTGAGAAGCTTTATATTATTGCCACTAAGGTGGCCAAGTCGCTGATGCCAAGTTGTACTATCTATGCTAATATTCGCCCTCAAATCGTAAGTCTGAAGTTTATACGCACCGTTTACATTTTTAGCTGTAATTATCTCATTACTTAATTGTAATATAGTACATCCATTTGTATCAAAAGTCACTTTACAACCATTTCTAAACAATTGCGAGACAGATATCAAATTGACAGATAACTTTGGTATAAAAAATACATTCGTTAAAAAGGTTTGACTTGACAGTTGCACATTGCCTACGCCAGTACATTTTAACTTTTCACCACTAGCGATGGTGACTGACCCCTCATGGGATACAAAGTTGTCAATTAAATCTCGTCGACCAGTCATATGGTTAGTAGCTCCAGAGTCGATGAACCACGAAGTCTCGTTGTCTGCCTCGGTTGTGTAGGCCGACAGAACGCAATGTCCAGAAGAATTGTTCTTCTCATTACGGCAGTCCTTCTTCAGATGCCCTTTCTGTCTACACTTCCAGCACCACGGTTCCTTCTTGCGACAAGAAGTTCCCTTCATGTTCGACTCATCTTTGTCTTTACCGTTGTTCTTACTGAAGCCTTTTGACTTATCAGCGCCTTTCTTGCGCGTAAACAGGCATTCACTCGAATCTTCCACTCCTCGAGTCCAACGTTTATCCTGAAGCAGCTTCGTCTTTATCAAATCCGCAGAAATCTCTGCCCCCGAGTGCTCAATCGCCATTATCATTGGTTCATAATCAGATGGCAAGCCTTGTAACATGATCGCACCAAGAAATTCATCATCCACGGGTTTACCCATATTTGACAGCTGTTGAGCAATTGACAGAATTTCATTTACGTAAGCCTCCATATCCACAAATGTTTCAAATTTTATTGAACACAGGCTACGTAGTGCTCGTAATCTCATGCCTAGACCTTTATCGTGAAAAGCGCGTTCTAGAGAATCCCAAGCCTCTTTAGCTGATTTAGCCCCCGCCAGATATGAAAAACAGCATCGATCTACGCTCAAGCATATTTTTGCTTTCGCTCTTTCTTCCAAGCGTTTTTTCTGTGCTGGGGTAATGGTCGTATCTTCGGGATCGAACCCATCTATACATACCCACAGGTTATCGAGGATTAGCGCATTTTTCATGACGAACGCCCATTCTGCGTAGTTTGATCTTCCCGTCAATTTTTCGAATGCAACGGAACTCGACGAATTTGCCACATGATCCGACATTTTATTTACACTCACTATATAGATTGTTTCAGTGGTATTTTTCAACTATTTTCGGGCCATAACCTATTGTAAATAAATAGAGGAACAGTAGATCAGTGAGTAAAATGTGTATTCATCACGACAATTGCTTCAAGACAAAAACTAGCTTGACAGCCTTCTATTTAAGAAGTGTATAAAAAACCTAATACAAACTATAAGGCTAGCATCCATGAAGGATTAATAACCAACAAAATGTGATAAGAATGTAAATGTGATAATAATGTAATGTGTTAGTGTAATGTGGTAATAATGTAAATGTGACACTAATAATATCTGTAATTATATTATATTATTTATGAATAATAATAACAGCCAATGTTCCCAAAATTGCATGCCTTTACGGTGAAATAATGTACTGTTTTTTTCAATATTAACATCCTGTACCACATTACTTCAAGCAATAAATGATTATGATTATGATTATGATTGGTAGCTATTTATAAAATTAGTCATTTTGAAAATATAGTAAATTGCACCGCACGCTTTTTTACTATAATTGAATTATTTGTTAATAACTTAATTTATAGTCTAATCTTATCTCAAATTGAATAGTCATAAGTAATTGTTGTTGGAATTTCCATTACTGTAACACAAACTCCTCATACTTAAAAATTATTTTCTACTTTTTAGGTTGGTTTGCTATTAAAGCGTGTTTTTTAGTTTTTTTAAAACTATAATTTACTCAAGGACTAAAAAAAACACGCTCTTGTCAGTATCGCACTGAAAGACCCTCATTACTAAGGTATACCTATTGGACTCGTCAAACCAAACCAAATGAGTCCAAACTCGAAGGGTTTACTAGTAGTACTTGAAGAGTTCCACTATGCACCTTCTGGCTGACAAACCAGGTCAGATCAGCTCGATGGAACCAAATTATTGTATTGTCATCCGAATTGCATACACTTGCAAAGTTTTAGATATTTACCACAACTAGAAGTAGGTTAAAATTACGCTGAAAGATTCCATTACATACATACATACATACATACAGGTGAAGCTAATAAAAAGCGTGTAAAAACGTTGGTATGTGCTATGGATGTTTAGGCAGGACATGAAAAATTCATAAAAATAAGGTAAGTAATTAGAGTTTGTAATAATACCTAAGTATTATTTAGAGCTCAAATTCAAATCAAAAACTATCTGACATAACCCACACGGTATGCTTTTGGCAAATAGCAGGTACTTAATTAATGATTAACGGAATTGAATTGTTTCGACGGAGTTCACGAGTTCCTTAACAATTTTTAAAGTTAACTTAAAAGTTAATCCGTTACTCGAAATGTTAACTTCGTTAATTAATATTAACGGTCCTCTGCCCAGCTATGGATTTAGACATGTGAAAGAGCCCTTGTGGCCTACTTACAAAAGAAATATTTACATTTTCATTTTCAATTAAAAAAACAGAGCATTGCAACGCATGCGCACAGCCAGTTAATAAAAAAATTATAGTATCTCCAGGTCAATTTAATCAATACGAAAGTCACAGAGATGTAAGTTATTAAATAAATTAATGACTATATTATACCATCTGGCTAACTGGAACTGGAATGTACAAGCGCGCTCAAAAGCAGCGGTTGATTGGCACAGCGTACAGTGGGGAGCACAAGTGATACAATTATGTGCGGCCAATCACGGCTCGACAGATTGAATTAGCGTACAGTCGCGCGCGCAATCGTTACAATTTTTAGTTTATTTCGCCTATATTTGGGGCTACATATTTATAAGCTTAAATTTATGACTAAATTCAGTCAGCTAATTAGTTATTCGTCACGGAAAAATACTCGGACTGAACTTCGAGTTCCATCTATACGACAACTATTACAATTAACGCAGATAAATATTCAATGAATATAAAATTAAATTATAATTTATATGGTTAACATTAAGATACATTATTATTATTAATAATTTGTGATGACATATATTCTATTTTGACGATCTCAACTTTGAATTCATATATTTTGACATGTACTGAATATAATGTAATTTAATTTGAGAAATAAAATAAATCTAAATCTAAATCATTGACTACGTCCTAAACTAGGATTTCCTTGTGCTTGTACTAAGACAACGATGCAAAAACTTATACAGTGCATCTATTTTCTTAATGTTTCTCGGCAATCATCTCATTACAGCTTACAGCTGTCTCTGCAATTAAGAGGTGTGAACCCACGGCTTTTCATACAAAAGGTGATAATGAGTTCCACCACGTATATCTTATTCGATGTCGACCAACTTTTTATAGGTTGTCAATCAGAACAAAATCTAGGTTTATACGTTTTGTTTTTTTTTTTTCAATATAATTAATAAATACAGTTTTATTGTTGTTTTAGTATTCTTATACAAAATTCCGGCGATTACTTGACTTTGTTGATCTTTAATCAATATTCCAAAAAGGTATAGGTAGACCTACATTTTGTTCTGACTGACAACCTTTCAAAAATTGGTTGAGATCGGTTAACATTTAATGGGTGGAAATCGTTACCGCCTTTAGTATGAAAAGGGTGATTTTTGCCGTTCATTCACAGTCCTCTTAAATACATATAAGTACATTATGTAATAATTACTAAACATCCATCAGCTGGGTCCAAACAGCTGCTACTTCCAGCACAGTAGGCAGTTGCGACAGTCTCAAAATGTCGCAAAAACATTGAAAATATTCTCATTATAAAAATGTCCAATAAAAAAATTTGGACGCGCCTTATGCGACTATATGAAGTGTAACATCTGACATCGCGCGCTCATTGGTCAAATCAAATAGCGCGCGCTTCCCCGGCTTCCTGTTACACACTTCCGTCCCTTTTCACGAAATCACTCCCACAGATTGCAGGAAAGCGAGAAGAAAGATATTACCTATATTTTACAAAAAACCGGACAAGTGCGAGTTAAACTCGCGTGGAGAAGGTTCCGTTCCGTACATGATTATCTGAAATTTCCTATGTTACTTTAAATACCATAGACTTCGTAGAGGTTTTCCTGTAATCTATAGGTAAAGAAGTATTCTCAGTATATATTTTTTAATTTTAGGCCCAGTAGTTTTGGAAATAAGGAGGAATGGTCAATTTTCGTCTATTTTCATAAATAACTTCCAAACTATTTATTTTTAAATTCTAAAAAAATAAATTTTAGATCCTCAGAATTAACCTTTTTATTTGATATATCACGCGGTATAGTTTGCACAACATTTTTTCATAATTTTCTAGTTTCATAGTTTTCAAAAGTGGCCCCCATGTTTAAAATACATTTATTTACTTTATGCGTCCGTATTGCGGTCACTGACTTACATATGTATACCAAATTTCAACTCAATCGGTTCAGTAATTTCGGAGCAAATTGGCTGTGACAGACAAACAGACAGACAGACGCACGAGTGATCCTATAAGGGTTCCGTTTTGACCTTTTGAGGTACTTGAAAAAATGCTTTGTTTGAAATAGATGCGAAAGTTACATACTTTTTGCGAGTGAAAGTACCCACATGGATAGCGCGTGTCGTCCGTCCGTCTCACTTAGCTCCCTTTGAAACCAATCTGTACTGGAGCAGACATTTAGCTTTTACTTGTAGCATAGTAGTGACCCTGCCTCCGAAGCTAGCGGTCCCGGGTTCGATCCCCGGTAAGGGCAAATATTTGTGTGATGAGCACGAATGTTCGTTCCTGAGTCTTGGATGTCTCCTATGTATTTAAGTATTTATTTATCTATATAAGTGTGTATATCGTCGCCTAGTACCCATAACACAAGCATTTAGAGCTTACTTTGGGACTAGATCGATTTGTGTAAAAGATTGTCCCCTGATTTATTTATTTATTTATATATAATGTATACTCCATGCCACCATAAACGGTTAAAAACCGGCCTAGTGCATATTGGAATGAATTTTTAAATGATGATTTTAGATAATAATAATAATCAGGGAACAATCTTTACGCAAATCGATCTAGTCCCAAAATAAGCTCTAAAAGCTTGTGTTATGGGTACTAGACGACTGGATACATACTTATATAGATAAATAGATACTTAAATACATAGGAAACATCCAAGACTCAGGAACAAACATTCGTGCTCATCACCAATGACATATTATAGAAAGACACGTTATATCCATACTCAACGCGTTTTAAAAACGTGTCTTCAGTAATTTTCTTCTTTTTTCGTTTCTTTTCGGCCAGTGCAGCTTTAGGTGACATTTGACGTGCGGATATTACACATTAATTTAGAATATGGCGATCATGTATGAACAAAATAAATGCATTTTGGTACTTCTATTTACGTTGAATGTACCTACAAATGAAATAAAGCATCAGTTCTTCCTTTTATTTTATTTGTAGTATTATGAACCGACATTTGGCTCAAGAATGGCTTTTTTGAGAACATTTTCAATAGAGCACGACATGTGTTACTCGGCCAAAAGTCCGCGCATGACTAATTGAAAGCAACCCAATTGGGTTGCTTTCTGGGTTTAAATTTTGAGCTTGAAAGACGCATCTTTGGTTTTTTAATATCATTGCTCATCACACAAATATTTGCCATTACCGGGGATCGAACCCGGGACCGCTAGCTTCGAAGGCAGCACTACCATCTAGGCTAACCGCGTCGTCGTCGCGATAATAATTATAATAATATTATTCATTAATGTGCTTCGAAATTGTTAAAACATTTACTACTTACAATTTGTACGCCGAAATACAAAACATGATGGACGTTAACTTTAATTGACACTGTATGAAACTTTAACTCAAGTTTGACATATTGTTTTTTGTTTCCATTTGATTTTATATTATCGACAACTTTTTAATCCTATTACATAATCAAACGAGTTAACAAATTTGTACTTTTAATAACTTTTGAAAACCACTTGTTATTTCAATGGCCCTTTACCCGCCATCCGAACAAACAATAAAAAAAACAGAAGCACTCTTGATACTATTCCAAATTTAAATTTTAAAAAGTCGTAGCTAGCTGCATGACGCGCCTTCGTTCAAGAGGGTAAAAAAATCTGTTGGCTTGAGTTATGAATTTTAAAGTTAAATTGATTTGTATGTTTGAAGGGTTCCGTTTTATTGTTTTCATATTTACTGATTATATTGTTTCAGAAATATGAATGATCCTAGCAAATGGCATGTAGCTTTCGTTTCTAATTTGCGTTCGTGTTTTTTAATATATAGAAATAAAACAATTTCTTTTTCATATATTCTAGAAGATTTCCCGATGTTTCCAGCCATTTTCAGGTATCATGCTGACAAACTGAGATGGTTTCAGTTCATTAGATTAGAATGATATAAATAAGTCTTTTAATAAAACGCCAACACTTTCCTGCTAACACCATTAGTGAAATTATCTATCTCTCCCTCTCTCTCTTTAACAGTCTCGCCGACAAGAAACGCTTTAAAAGTGCTTGTAAACGCCGGCAACTTTAGGCATCTTCCTCTAACGTACGAAGTAAGAGTGAGACAAATATATTTGCCGGCTATAAATGGCCGTAAAAAGTTGCTCGTTTACCAGCACCTTAAGAAACTTGGCAATCAATCTGTGAAACTGACAGACTAAAATGATTCCTCATAATAAACATTTCATTTTGAAATGTTCTTGCTATCAGCTCAGAACCCCTATTAAACTAATAGGTATTTTAGCAAGTCTGCGTAGGTCTGCTAAGAAAAAATATTCTTTCAGTAGTCAGTACCGTTAAATGTACGTCTATTATCTCTGGCTACCCTAATTTCGAAAAGAATGGGCGTGAGTAAATCCACACCTGTCTATAAACTTGTCACCACAGGAGGATCCAATATAATTCTTTTAGAACGACTCTCCGACTTCTGCATACAAAAAGATAAAGTGCCTTAAAATCACACTTCGAAAAAACCTATTGTATACTCGTATTTGCACAAAAACCGGTAGCTTTCACCAACCAAAACAAATTCCCTGACCCACTTTAACACAATAATAAAATTCCCGAAAACCACTTGCCGCCATTTTAATTGAAATGTCAAATCGCCAGATCATTTTTAAAAAGTCAAATGTGTGCCTAATTCTAATTTAGACTTAGTAGAAACGTAACATGATATCTTTTTGAATGATGCATTTTGTTCTACGTTCTGTGCCTTTTGTGGCAGCAATAATACGAATGTGACTACGACACATCAAAACTAGACTCTAACTGTAGGGTCTAAAGTTGCATATACAATAACGGCTTTTATATATGGCATTGTAAGGAACGATTTGGCTTTTGTGACTGCCAAAGGAATCCCGCTGCATTTGAAAATGGAACAAAGAGCGAGGTGTGAATTGAAGTTTGAAAATGGAACAATACCGTTTGACAGCTCAATACTTTTTCTAAAAGGCTTAGGAAGCTGGCTGGCTTTTTATTTTTAACTAGCCGTGATTTATGGTCTATGGCACAGTGTACAGCCACAGTTTTAATTAACGTGAGAAATTAATATCGTAGTTAATCAGTATGTTAAAAGCATTTTTGTTTTATTATACTTTTTTCACTTAATACACTTAATTTGTATTCGGGTAAGCTATTAAGTTTCGCCTACTACTGCGTCCGCATAGAATTCGTTAATTAATTCCCTTGGGAATTTTTCAATTTTCCGAGAAATAAATAACATATCTTCCACGTATGTCAAGCTAACTTTAAGCCAAGTTTAATTGAAAATGTTTCACTATTTCAACCGTGAAACCCAAACATATATACCGACTATATTACATTGGAATGGAGAAACTGTCTGTCCATCAATGCCATCGAACCCGTAAGCTCAATCGGTGACGTCATCTGATCAATCGTGACCCCAGTTGGCCCTAATGACTGCAAGTGGACGGTTTATGGCTGACAACCAGAATTGGGTCCCATTGGACTTATTGCGGGGATACTGATTGAGATATATGTTTGAGTGACGTCATTATTCGTCTCCGAATGCCATTCATATGTATTTTATACTATATTTTATATCTCGTCTGCTGCACTGGGAGTGAAGAAATAGCATAGAATGCGTGCAGATGCTTATCATCCTGGCATGTCGTAAAAGTCGACTAAGGGTCGGGTCCTCTCCAACATGGTGGACTATCTGTATGGGCGATGGGCTGATCACCTGTCACCATACGGTTCATCATACCATCTTAGGACTAATTAATCGAACGAGGCCACAAGTAGTCTTGTGGCTCTGCCCACCCCATTAGGGATTTCGGGCGTGATGCTATGTATGTATGTATGTAGCAGGGCCGCCACGCGTCGCTTATCTAACAACACCAATCAAGTCATATTGACCAAGTTTACAGGAAAGTGAATAAAAAACATTACCTTCGTAAGAATACAATAGTAAACAGCGCCTAAGTACATAGCAATAAACTCATTACATTTTTGGTTAATTATTATACGCAAATCATTATTCCATATAATAACTTCATTAGCTTACCTTTTATCGTTGAAAATATTACTTTTTTTACACAAGTTTAGTCACAAAACCCACGAAAAACAATAAATAAAAACGGAGCGCAAATTTGTCAAAGTATGGCCGAACAACGACTTGAGCGGTGTTAGAAGGCCGGCCGACTTGCGCGCTGTCACTATTTTTTTGAATTCTGGTCTCTTATTGGCCGAAAAGTCTAGAATGTCATTGGTAGATCGACGCACAATGAGTAGCTCTATCCAATGACATTCAAATATAAAAACCGCAAATTTTCGACTGAGCGGTGTTGTTAGATAAGCGACGCACTGCATCGCGCGCGCATCTTTCAATTACAAAGAACTAAAAATTTACCTACTAGGGCTCTCGCACACGACGACTTTTTGTAGCGATACAGTTGAAAATGAAAATGAAAATATTTATTTTGCAAGTAGGCCACATGGGCTCTTTTACATGTCTGAATCTACCAGCGCTTCGAAAGGTGACATCTGCTGAGAAGAAACGCCGTAAAAAACTCAGCAGTAAGTCTTCTCTCAACTTTAAAATTACATTTTAACTAACAGTAACACTAAAAGTGCACGTTTTACAATAAGATACCTAAAAATATAACAGATCAGACACAATGTTCAAATCTAGTGTAACGCGAATACTTATTTCTAGGGCATATTACACGGTAAAAGACTACATTATAGACAGGGATGTTTGGAATTAATCCTGACCTGCACCGGCGATCCCTGGATCTCGGTCGTACCTACTGTGGTATATACTTAGATTTATATAAAAATATAGACATCATTGTTAACTTATATGTGTACTGTTTTGAAAAAATGATACCTCATCGAGTTTCTTGCCGGTGGATTCATTCCTTAACTTTCATAAGAGCTTCTTAAAGCTTAAATTGAATAAAGATTTGACTTCGACTTGACTGACTTTCACGCAAAATTTTGGGCAACATGACGTGACTAAAATGAACGAGTTTTATGCCCATGGCTGTCTCACATCTGCAACGATACATGCACTTAGCTTATCAATGCACCTAATGGACGCAGTAACCACGCTGTCGGAGGAGTCGGGATAGTTTCCAAAGAAATTTAAAGCGATTTAAGGCCTTGCATTGCGCGCGAGCTACGCCCAAATTCTCGAGCGGGAATTTATTATTTCATTACTTTGTAATGTTTTTACTTATTTTTTTTTGGTTTTTATATGGTGTAAAATCAATGTTTTGACTTGAGAGGATGACTTTCTGCTGAGTTTCTTGCGGCTATTTAAAAAAAAAGCTTTTATTTAATTTGCAATGTTTGTATGTATGTACGGGTCAAATCTTGCAAGCTGAATTAGACCCACTTCCTCCTGTCCTACGGAGCTGAATTTTTACATATTGGTTCAGTTCCGATGACAATGCAACTTTATGGTAAGCATGATCTGAACTGACATCCAGGATTAGCTCCAGACAAAGGATGCTTCAACGGTCAACAGCACAGACAAGAAATTTTGTGCAGGCATTTTATTATGATAGCCGGTTTATTTCAGTAATGATGGTCCTATCCAAAGCGTTGGTAGATTCAACCCATTTTAATTTATTCATGTGACAAGTGACGGCCACCGGGTGGCCAAATTGCTGTTGTTTTTTTTTTAATGAGCATCTTATGACCGCTCCTGCAACTGCTCAAGAGCAGTTCTGTCCTGAAACATTATAACAACGCAGTCACCGTCTTGCGATGGTTTAGAACGCGTACTTAATGGTTTTCTGTAATCTGTTCATGCAGGAAGATTTTATTTCGAAATATTAATACATACATAGCATCACGCCCGAAGTCCCTAATGAGGTGGGCAGAGCCACAAGACTACTTGTGGCCACGTTCGATTAATTAGTCCTAAGATGGTATGATGGTATGATGAACCGTATGGTGACAGGTGATCAGCCCATCGCCCATACAGATAGTCCACCATGTTGGAGAGGACCCGTCCCTTAGTCGACTTTTACGACATGCCAGGATGATAAGCATCTGCACGCATTCTATGCTATTTCTTCACTCCCGATGCAGGAGAGGAGCATATTAATGAATGCTGTTTATATACTACGCTGGAAAGCGTCGGTGGTCTAGTGGCTAAGGATGTCGACTCGTGATCGTGAGGTAGCGGGTTCAAATCCAAGCAGTAGTCATGTACCAATGAGTTCTTACTTGCGGTAACCGATGCTTTTTTTCTTTTTTTTTTATCTTTATTCGGTTTTGAGCTAAATAAATCACAATAATTATGAATGCAAAAGTTTGTGATTGTGCGCGTATGTGTGTGAGTTTGTTACTCCTTCACGCCTCAACGGCTGGACAGATTTAGATGAAATTTGGAATGGAGATAGTTTATTCTCTGGGTTAATAACATATAGGATACTTTTTAACTCTACCTCACGCGAGCAAAGTCGCTGGGACAGCTAGTACATGCGCCTCTCGGCCAGATAAACTCCCATAGTCCCGTGAATCATGTATAACAGTTATCAATAGATGGCGCTTTCAATACGGGTTTCTACACGAGAAAAGTAATTTTTAATCTATCTGTCTATTTTTCGTCAATAGCGGGAAACATACGCTGTAAAATGACGTTTAAATTATTAATGTTGACAAAGAATTAAGGCGCTGACAACACCTAAATCGACTTTACTTAAACAGTTTTTTAACAAAACCTATTTGGTTTGGCAAAGCGCAAAAAATATATGTTCATATTCTTTATATTATTGAAAAATTAACTAATTCCAAAACACGATTTGATAACATCGATACAATAGAATAAAATCGTGAAGTTACGTCTGAAATCGTCTTTAAACAGTTATATGACTTATTTTTTTTTAAACTTATAATTAATAACACTATTATCTACTACATCTCGCGTTATATAGTTCATCCGTTTTTGATTTTCCCCTTACAAAAAAACCGTACAGTGCTTCTCGTTCACTCCGGTGCAAAGAGACAGAGACCGATCGCTCAAGGTCATTGGCTGTAGCGTCGTAAGGGAGATATGGCGTAACAAACACATTTGAGGAATAATATATATGATTTTGTTTGTTTCAGCAAACACCATGACCTAATCATGCGGCTTGTCCTGCTAGCCGTGGCGTGCGCGCTGCTCGCGTGCCTGCGCGACGCGCGCGCCTGCCCGTGGGCATGCGCGTGCCGGCCCGGCGCCGCCGACTGCGGGCACCGAGCGCTGCTGCACGTGCCCAAGCGCCTGCCGACTCCTGCGCACCGCCTGTAAGTACAAACTAGCAGTGTCGCAGCCTGCCTACAAGCCGATACCCTCCTGAGGGGTTGGTATTATAACGACTACATTGTCAAAACGACCAAATCATCATAAGGTCCAGATCTCAGAAGGACCATCTCCGTAGAAAGCATATATCTCCGAATTACTTGGTAGCAAAACGACTGGTTCTCGAATAGATCAAATCTTTAAATAGACCACATCTCAAAAAGACCAGGTAACAAAACGACTTGACCGCAAAATGTTGGTATAATCTGCGCCTCTATTCGGGAACGCTAAGTGATTCTGTAGCGAGCGAGATTTCTCATCCCACTCTTCTGCATGACTTTTGCGAGGAAGGTATTGACGACTGGACCCGCATAGAGATGTGTACAGAACAAAAGATTCCTATGAACTTGCACAGAAACAAATTCAGTTAGTTAATTTACTACCTGGTCTTTTTGAGATGTGTTCAATTAAAGATGTGGTCTTTTCGAGAACCAGTCGTTTTGCTACCAAGTAATTCGGAGATATAGGTTTTCTACGGAGATGGTCCTTCTGAGATCTGGACCATATGATGGTTTGGTCGTTTTGACAACGTAGTCGTTATGATACCAACCCTTCCTGATGGCTTTACCAAGCTAGAAAGCTACGTGTAGCTGTCAGTGAAGTTAATCTAACTAAATGTCAGACTCGCACGTACGGTTCTAATTCTTCCGGCTTCCCTTAGGAAATATTTGACGCTTCGCCACTAGTAGTATATATTTTAATTAATTTACCTTTAAAAGCAAAGGGAACAAAACAGTACACATAATAACATATGTCTACCCTGATGTCTACAGTTTTATACAAATCCTTACAAATATTATAAATGTGAATGTAAGTTTGTTTGTTACGCTTTCACGCGAAAACTACTGAACCGATCCTCGTAAAACTTTGTACACATATTCTTGGAGGTATTAGAAATAGCATAGGATACTTTTTATCCCAGGAAATTTAAAAGTTCCCGAGGGTTAACTGTAACCAATTTCCACGCGAACGAGGAGGCGTGACTACGCCTCTTTGGAGAAATTTTGAAGCTGGTGAAAAAAACTGGGGACCGGAGAGCTGATAGCTTCCTCGCACAACGCATTATCATTGCGATAAAGTGAGGAAACGCTGCCAGCATCTTCGGCACAATTAAATAAATTCAATTCATTTATTTCAAGTAACTACGAGACTCATATTCACAAATACAGCAATAATTAGTTCAATAGCAATAACACAATAATAAAAGACTACAGTACAATTATAATAATAATGTCGCGGGACCTGTTTTAGATTTAAGAGCACTGTGAACCAACGGCAGAAATCAGCCTTTTCATACAATAGGCGATAACGATTCCCACCCTTTAAAATGTTAACAGATTTTGACAAATTTTTGATAGATTGTCAGTCAGAACAAAATCTAGGTCAATACGTTTTTTGAAAATAAAAATGATAAGGAAAATATTTATTATCTACACTCATATCATAAAACCTCCATAGTGTAATCAAAAACCGTAGGAAATGACCACCATTTTGACAACCAATTAGGAAAAACCAGTGCTGCAATGTTATTCCCGTATCGTTTTTAGTATAGAAATGAGATTAAATTTGGAACAGCTGTCAAAACTCAAGTGGGTCTCTATTCTAGTATCCATAGATATTAAAACAGTTATTGATACGAAACGTCAATTCAGTATGTTTTTTTAATATAAACTGCACAACATTTGATCTCGAGTGACATGAGAATAGAGACTTCATTCGTTTGTCTATGATTTAAAAAAATGGTCTTGACGGAGGATCGAATTGCCGCCATTATGTTGGTGTTTTGCTGAACGAAAGTAGAATTGTTGTTGAATTGAATAGAAACAGTTGTTTGTAATTTACATTTTAGTTGAAAATATGAATAGTAAGTAGTCTTCTCGGAGTGTGTGTGATGTGAAAATGCGCCGGATATCGGAAATATGCAGCCACGATTGTAACAAATAACTTGTTGCCAGAAAATATTGTTTCTGAACCCATCATGGAGGATTTATAATATGTGTTTAGATAAAGTTATGTATGCAACTCTGCATAATTTGGCCTTAAAACACACGTGCGATCTTATTATGAAACTCGCTAAAAGCTCGTTTAATAAAACCGCACTAGTGTTTTAAGGCCTATCATTATGCAACCGTTGCATAAACTACTATTTTGCATGTAAGCCACAAGGGCTCTTTCACGTGTCTCAATCTACCAGCGCTTCGAAAGGTGACAACGCCGTAAGAAACTCAGCAGTAAGTATAGTTTGAATATTGATTAAAGATCAACAAAGTCAAATAATTGCCGAAATTCGTTTTGTATGAGAATACTTAAGCAACATTAAAACTGAATTTATTGATTATAGTGAAAAATGAAATAGTATAGACCTAGATTTTATTCTGACTGACAACCTGTCAAAAATTGGTGAACATCGGTTAACATTTTATTAGTATTATTATTATGTGGTTATTCAATAGAGTTTCAGTATATTATATTGAGTAATAAATAAACTAAAGCTGTGGGTAATATAGAACAATAGCCAAATTTAAATTTACCCCAATACTGCAAACGATTTTCGGAATCCATAAAGTTATCAAATTCCCATACAATGTATGAATACCGTTCCAAGGGACCCGGAAATAGAGACAGAATATTTCAGTTTTGAGCCAATATCTTCGTCGTTCGGCCTTTGGCTTTGGCCTTGCAGATTTCGGCTGTTTGCAAGTTCAAATATTGCGTCTTTAATTAATGCTCGATTCGACTAAGCCAGTAAAGCTAAGCCAGTAAGCTAGAAAAATGCCAAAATTATTATGGATTAATGGGTCCATATTATGAATATTATAAATGCGAAAATGGATAACAGAGTTCCATAATAATTTACATATGTAAACCTATTATATGGAGCTGGACTTAGCACATATTTTATCCAGTTCTTAATTATAGGGTCCAGCCACTTTTCTGTGGGCTGTCAAAGTATTAGCAAGACAGTCCACATGTCGGTGGTCATATAGCCCTGTCCCCGAATTGCCCCGTGTAAAATGTTATGCTCAAAGAACTGGCTGATAAGATGGTAAATATATTTTACAAAAACATTAAAAAATAGTCAAATTAAAATTTTCGTGAGACATTATGAATACTTGAAAAGCACACGATTTATTGTCAGAAATAGTCCGACATAATATGTTTCGAACTCGATTGGAGTCCTTCTTCAGGCTTTGAGTGCGGTCCCGGTCAGATCAAACCGCGCACTGAGTGGAAATTTGGAGAAAAACTGAGTGCGCGGGTTGATCTGACCGGGACCGCACTCAAACCCTGAAGAAGGACTCCAATCGAGTTAGAAACATGTCGGACTATTTCTGACAATAAATCGTGAGTAAAGCCGTGTGTTTTTCAAGTAAACATAAAAAAACTATTGTGTGCATACAAAATCGAGTTTGACGTTTCTTATTTTAAGTTTAGAGAGTACCTATAAAATTTACTAAGTTCCGAATTGGACTCATTTGCTGTCTAAAGAAATATAAAAAAATTATGCGAAATCGATTGTCTCTCGGCTTCTCACTTCCGCACAACACTACAATTCAAAGGCGCGAAGACCTATAAAATAACTATACATTTTACAAACTTACACGTGCACGCGGAAAGCACTGTTGCTATCGTTTTTTCATTAAACGTGCGCCTCGGTAACCGCATAAATAAGTTGGTTATATGAGTTGCGGTTATATTTTTCCATTTTCTACTACGTTTGGTGTATTAGGAGGGTGGGGGCAGAGTAAGTTGAAAACAGAGGGATTTTGTACGTAACTTGTATTTATTATGAAAACTGAAGGCAATACGGTGATAATGAAACACTTTGACAAAACTTTGGGAAAACTGTTATTTTGCAAGTAGGCCATACGCTCTTTCACATTTCATTTAATAATAATAATAATAATAATAATAAATCAGGGGACAATCTTTACACAAATCAATCTAACCCCAAAGTTAGCTCTAAAGGCTTGTGTTATGGGTACTAGACGACGATATACATACTTATATAGTTAAATAAATACTTAAATACATACATACACACTCAGGAACAAACATTCGTGCTCTTCACACAAATATTTGCCCTTACCGGGAATCGAACCCGGGACCGCTGGCTTCGGAAGCAGAGTCACTACCAAGTAGGCCAAACGTGTCGTCATTTATCCCATTGTTGTCATACAAATATTATAGAAAGGTGTTATTATCTTAGAAAGGTCAGTAGTCAATACATGACACCCTGCAAGGGCACTACAATATAAACTTAGCCTAAACAATATTTAAAAACGAAAAACAAAAAAGACAAAAGGAAAAATTACAGTTTAAAATTAAAACCGGACAAGTGCGAGTTAAACTCGCGTGGAGAGGGTTCCGTTCCGAACATGATTATCTGAATTTTACTAGGTTACCTTAAATACCATAGACTTCTTATAGGTTTTCCTGTAATCTATAGGCAAAGATCTATTTTCTGTATTTTTTTCAAAATTTTAGCCCCAGTAGTTTCGGAAATAAGGGAGGGGAATGGTCATTTTTCGCCTATTTCCCTGAATAACTTCTAAACTGTTTTACTTAAAATTAAAAAAAATATATATTTAAGATCCTCACAATAAGCCCTTTCATTTGATATGTCACACGATATAGGTGGCGTAACTTTTTTTTTAATTTTCTAGTTTACCCCCAAAAAGTGGCCCTTATGTTTAAAATTCATATATTTACGTCACGCGTCCGTATTGCGGTCACCAACTTACATATGAATATCAAATTTCAACTCAATCGGTCCAGTAGTTTCGGAGCAAATTGGCTGTGACAGACGGACAGACAGACAGACAGACAGACAGACAGACAGACAGACAGACACACGAGTGATCCTATAAGGGTTCCTTTTTTCCTTTTGAGGTACGGAACCCTAAAAATGAAATATAACATTAACATTGATCATATCATGACAGATTAATAATGTTCAACCTAATATAAAAAAAACGCATTAATCGTTCATTATTTCTACAAATTATATATATATAAACTACAAAGTATATAAAAATTACTTAATTAGAAGAATTAAATAATAAGGGAGATGAATACAAATTATTTATTTATTGAAAACTAAGAGATTTTACTTTTTTTAAACCTAACATATGTACCTATACAAAAAAAAAACTGCCAGGGTCTCACCGATAACATACAGTAACAATAACAATTAACATCGCAGAATGGCATACTTATATAGATAAATAAATACAGAAACATCCAAGAATCAGGAACAAACATTCATGCTCACACAAATATTTGCCTTTACCGGGGATCGAACCCGGGACCGCTAGCTTCGAAGGCAGCACTACCAACTGGGCTAACCGCGTCGTCAATTTATTACCACGTCTCTGTTCCGTCCGCTACTCTGTACACACGTGTAATAGTAGGGTAGCTATATTATTTTCGTGTAATATCAATGTAGGTACAGTTGGGGAGCAAAGTGCTTATTGATAACTATTTGATGACGCCGTTAGCCTAGTTGGTTGTGACCCTGCTTCCAAAGCTAGCGTTTCGGGTTCGATCCCCGGTAAGCGCAAATATTTGTGTGATGAGCACGAATACTTGTTCCTGGGTCTTGGTTGTTTCCTATGTATTTAAGTATTTATTTATCAATATAAGTATGTATATCGTCGTCTAGTACCCATAACACAAGCCTTTAGAGCTTACTTTGGGACTAGATCGATTTGCGTAAAGATTATTCCCTGATTATTATTATTATTATTATATTAAAATCAATTTTTGATAATGAATAATTTTACTTTTGTTACTGGTATTATATTACTTTAAATGTCTTGATTGCGATCAAATATCGTTTTGCAAACTTCAAAACTATATAATAACAATAATAATTTATTGGCAAAATATTAATTTGAAATCCCTGACTTCTGAAATAGGTACTTAAGACCTGTTACAAAATGTAGAAAAATAAAGTTAGTATAATAAATAAACTTGTGCATCCCACTGTACCCAATATAAGGCCGGGTTCATATTAGCATCATATTGGCGGCTAGGGAGCGTCCACACTGCCAATATGTCTTTATGAGCTAGAGGAGAAATATTTGTTCTGTCATTACATACACACCCCTGACAAGGAGCGCTTTGACAATGAGCACGTTGCATTTCGTACGGTGAGGGATGGGATCCGAAGGCCTATCCCCCATCCCTCCATCCCCTATCCCCTACAACGCATTGGCTGCGCCTCTAGTGTTGCAAACATGATATAACTTTTTGAGTGATTCTGATACTTTAAACGTCCGCCTGACACTATTTCCCGGGACATCCAGGAGGAGGAGGAGGAGGATCCGGGAGGCTGATGAAAAATCATTACACTCTTTCATGATAAGTATAATCCTCGGCACATAAGTTGAACTAAAATGGCGGTCGTCCGTGCAGGTACAACTATGGTTAGGTACGCCGCCCCTCGCGTCGCACCTCATACCGCACCTCAATTGAGACCCGAAAATGAGTTCTGCGCATTCAAGATCACAGTTCAACCTACGGTGGATTCATCCATACTTGTATTTGGTAAACAAGTTTCTAACCTCAAAATGTGCAATTTTTGGGTGAAACACAAAAATCTCAAAAGAAGGATAAGCCTATCAGTACAATTTCGTGTAACAAGTCTCATAGAAGGTTATCAAACGCCAGCGCCATGGCTTAACCACACCTTATTGCTGATGTCTTAGTTCTTACGACATACACACAGAAGTCTAATATTGCTTGATTCACACGCTATCATATTGTGGACGGTGGGGTCGGTGGTGCGGTCTCACGCCGCACGATGCGGGAGGGCATTTTTTCAATTATAACAGTGTCAAATTGGGTGTCGATGGTGGTTGCCATGCTGAACGTGCGATCGTGTCAGATTCCCGTTCTGACGACTCAAAAGTAAGCAACGCGAGAATTGCTTTGAGCAATTCCTTACTATATACTTCAATGGTGAAATAGCTGTTTTATCCTAAATAAAACAAAACTAGACTAAAAATTGGCAAAGTGACGTCTAAAATATTGTCTCCGGTTCCTTTATTTGCAAGGAAACAGCGGTTTTAGCCAAAATAGGTGCATTTTGAGGTTAGAAACTTGTTTACCAAATAAGACAAGTAAGAATGAATCCACTGTACGTGCCATAGAGTAATTATTCATAGTTGTTGCGCGGACGACGGCCATTTTGTTTCAACTTATATGCCGGGAATTATACACGTGTAACGAAATTTGTCTGCGTTACACGTAGGGTTGCCAACCATACTATAATATATAGTATTGTACTATATTTTGGCTCTGTGTAATATATACTGTTGACAAAATATATATAGTACGCAAAAGTACTATTATTTCGGTCAGTACAAGTGGGCTTTGAGTTAGCCAGTTCAATTGGCATTTTCGCAGCTCTGATAGCCACAACATGCGCAATCTGAATGTTAGTTAGACGAATTTTGTGTATTAATCAATCATATCTTACACTCTTTTTAAGAGGTTTTTCTTGTAAGTTCTATATTTTCTTTCAGTGTACTATTTTATACCTTTTACTGGAAAATACTATATTTGCCCCATAAATAATTGGCAACCCTAGTTACACGTGTACTTTAAACAACTCACAAAGTACGTGACAAAGGCGGGAGATATATTTCATAACTTACAAAAGGTAATGGGGTGTTCACGCTCCGTTACCCGGGGTTGTTCCGGTAAAAATAGAATTTTCAGTTCCGGGACTTTTTGTATCGCTATCCCGGGCGACGTGGTTGTACATTTTTGTGTTTCACGGTAAATTCTTGGATAGATTTTACACTTTTAGGGTTCCGTACCTCAAAAGGAAAAAACCGGGAGGGCGAGCTAAACTCGCGTGGAGAGGGTTCCGTGATTATATGAAATTTCCTGTTATTTTAAATACTATAGACTTCTTATAGGTTTTCCTGTAATCTATAGGTAAAAAGCTATTTTCTGTCTTTTTTTGAAATTTTAGAGCCCTGTAGTTTCGGAGATAAGAGGGGGCAATCGTAAAATTTTCGCCTATTTTCCTAAATAAGTTCAATACATTTATCTTAAAATTATAAATAAAATAATGTTTAACATACTCACGAGCCCTTTCATTTGATATGTCACACCCCATAGTTAAAACACTTTTTTTTATTTTCTTATTTACCTCCCAAAAGTGGCCACTATATTGAAAATTCATTTATTTACGTTACGCGTCCGTGTTGCGGTCACCGACTTACATATGTATACCAAATTTCAACTCAATCGGTCCAGTAGTTTCGGAGCAAATTGTCTGCGAAAGACGGACAGACACACGAGTGATCATATAAGGGTTCCGCTTTTTCCTTTTGAGCTACAGAACCCTAAAAAGGAACCTTTATAGGATCGCTTCGTTGTCCGTCTGCCTGTCTTGTTTGTTCGTTCCGTTTTAATACAATTTCAGAAACAAACTGGCACAAACTTACCCCGCGGCCTTAACATGCAGGACACAAGGATAAGTCTTATCTCTAAGTGCGTCTCTCACACTAGTGCCGACGAAAGAGATAGTCATAGAGATAAACGGGTTTTACTTATTTTTTGGGCTGCTGTTGTATAGAGATAGATATAAGATACTTTTTATACCGATATCTTGGAAGGATCTTTATAAATACAGGAAATTAGAAATGCTACTTCTCGGTAGATGGCGCTGAAAGAAAATAAGTTTAAAGTTAATAACTGACGCATAGAATTACAAACCATAGAAAGATAGTTTAAATACAACCGCCCTGACAAAAGTGAAGCAATAAACCGATGCGCTTTGACATTTGACACTATGGGGGCGTCCCGGCGTTTGAATGAATTTGGAGCCACAAATGGCTCCGATTTTGTTGCTTCAAATTGTGCGCGCGGACTTGGTTTCCATTGCGTTATTATTCTAAGAACTGACGTTGATCTCGTTTACTACTGACGGCTTTTTATTTGTTTTATTCTATATCTGATCCAAGCTTTAACTATCCGGTATCCGGCCGTATTCCGACTTACTATCCGGTATCCGACCGGTTAGTAAAGTCATGGCCGAATAGGATAGTAACCGATCCGTTGCGTCACTACTTCATACACCCGTATTTATTATAACATGCACAAAGATCTCAATAGAAGGATATGCCTATCAGTACAATTTCGTGTAACAAGTTTCATAGTAGGTTATCAAACGCCAGCGCTATGGCTTACCCACACCCTATTGCTGATGTCTTAGTTCTTACGACATACACACAAAAGTCTAATATTGCTTGATTCACACGCTATCATATCATTGTGGACGGTGTGGCCGGCGGTGCTGTCTCACACCGCACGATGCGGGAGGGCATTTTTTCAATTTTAACAGTGTCACTTAAACGGGTATCATGGATGGTGGTTGCCATGCGACTGAACCTGCGATGGTGTCAGATTCGCGTTCTGACACCTCAAAAGTAAGCATCGCAAAAATTTCTTTGAGCAGTTCCTTACTATATATTTCAATGAACATGCATGTTTTTGTACGCCAACTGGGAAATCATAGTGTCACGTATTTCTTTTTTCCACCACTGTATTCAGTTTTACCTGTGATTTACAAATAAAACACTTTGACTTTGACTGTGAAGGAAGAGGGGGTTAAAAATTTATATGAGGAATATCCATAGAGCACAAGACCGTTAATCCGTTAATCGTTAATTAAAGAAGTTAACTACACTTCGAGTAACGGATTAACTTTTAAGTTAACTTCAAAAACCTTTAACGGACTCATTAACTTCCGTTAAAACAATTAAAGTACGTTAAACGTTAATTAAGTACCTACCTACTGATAGCTTTTGATTTGAATTTGATCTCTAAATAATAGGTATTATTACAAACTCTAATGCAATACCCTATTTATTTTTTACTAATGTTTCATGTCCTGCCTAAACTTCCATAGCACATACAAACATTTGTATAAGTAAATTATTAACGCAACGACATATAAAATGCAATTTCTATCAAAAGTTAACGATTAACGTTAACTTCCGAAATGTACCGCTTTAACGTTTAACGAAGTTAACTGTTTTATTAACGGATTAGCGATTAATGAAGTTAACAATTTGATTAACGGTAACCAGCTATGGAATATCGCAGGCAAAACTGGTGACGTTGCTGGTACCTCGTGAAATTATAGCCTAGATTTACTGCCAAAGATCGAAAAGAAACCAGAGAAATAACGAATAAAACTTAAGATATATTTTTACTGTGAGTTCATCTCAAGACTCGAGCGGAAGTAGCCATCAATGGACGGAAACCGCGGACGATGAGACTGCGGTGGCAATGATTTCGAAATTCAAGAGACTGACAAAGTAATAATAAACAGACGGACAACAAAATCGTATAAGCGCGATGTACGTCTGTATATAATTTTCGGTATTCGGAACCACATTTTATTATTGTTGCACTAACCGTTGCAGACACAATCCCATGTGTAAGAATGTTAAATTTGAAGGATGACAATTGACAATGTCAACTGAAGTTTAACCGATGCGTAGTGGTCAATTATGTAGTATATACGTGTAAAAGTCGTACTTAGGTACAGAGTAGACGTTACATTTAAATATGTACCAGTAGTTCCATATGGTACTACTGGGATACTTCCTTTAAAATGAATATCCCATGAGTTCCATATGGAACTGAAAAATATGGAACTGTGTAAGTGTGTCTTAGCCAATCAACAATTCTAACTCCTCTGCTGCACTGGGAGTGGAAAATAGCATAGAATGCGTGCAGATGCTTATCATCCTGGCATGTCGTAAAAGTCGACTAAGGGACGGGTCCTCTCCAACATGGTGGACTATCTGCCAGTGGCGAAGCGTCAAATATTTCCTAAGAGAAGCCGGAAGAATTAGAACCGTACGTGCGAGGCTGACATTTAGTTAGAGTAACATGGACTTCACTGACAGGTAGCCGTAGCTTTCTAGCTTGGTAAGGAATCGGCTTGTATGCAGGCTCCGCCACTGCTATCTGTATGGGCGATGGGCTGATCACCTGTCACCATACGGTTCATCATACCATCTTAGGACTAATTAATCGAACGTGGCCACAAGTAGTCTTGTGGCTTTGCCCACCCCATTAGGGATTTCGGGCGTGATGCTATGTATGTATGTATGTAACAATTCCAATGATACAACAACTCCAAAAACGCCTCCTAGTCCGCCATTTTCCAAAATCGGGCGCACCCGAACTTGCCCGCGGCAAGTCGAGGCCATTTGAGCAGTATCAACGTAGGATATCAGTGCGCCTCACGGAGCATTAGAGAAAGGATATTAAAATGCTTGCATGATCAAAGGCAACGTATCAGCTGTGTTATTCTCAAATATCTTTCTTCGCTCATTTGGGTCATGAAATGTCCCCTCCTGTTTCCGAAAGTTAAGGACCCTGAGTTGCTTGGACTATATCCGCATGTAGGACATCAGGTATACTTGGCTTTGGCGACTTTAGCGATCGATTACACAAACGCGATTCTTCCTATTCGTGATTCTACACTATATGGATTCCACACAACTGCAGAATACTACATTCGTGGTTCTACACAGCCGTTATTTTAACGCAATTGGGATTCTTTCTATTCGTGATTTGACTTTGTTCAAAAACCGTAAAGACCTAGATTTTGTTCTGATTGAAAACCTATCAAAACTTGGTCAAAATCGGTTAGCATTTAAGGAGTGGAAATTGTTATCGCCTTTTGTATGAAAAGGGTGATGTTTGCCGTTCGTTCAGACTTCTTAATTCCCATACTAATTTCTGCTAATATTATCAGAAGTTACGGAGAAGATTTACCTGAACGGCAGCTAACTTTCTTGTCGGACAATTCTACCGAAATATGCCTAAATTACTTTCCTCAAACCTCAATCTCGATTACTTGAAAATAATTTAATAACGTCAGAAACTGGAACTTCCAAAGTTCCATTTCAAGTTATTTCTAAACAAGGGGTGAAATGGATCTCTCGTTTTAATTAATATTGATCTTATTTTCTCCGGAGATAATAAAATATTTGCTTAAGAGCCCGGTCCTTGAGTAGAGCTTCATATAGACGTAGCTCAGATAAAAGACTTATCTAGTTTTTAACCGACTTCAAAAAAAAAGAGGAGGTTCTCAATTCGGTTGTATGTTTTTTTGTACATAGCGAGATTGAAGATAAAATTGAACAGGTGTAAGTACCTATATAATAAATGATTTTGAATTTTCGAACAAACCTGTTCTTATCCTGTATTTATAGCTTTTTAGGGTTTATGTTTTTTTTTTTTTGATAACATTAGTACATTGTGTCTAAAGATACATGTCTAAAATTAATTCTTAAATGGTATAAATGTGCATAAAATTAATAACTAGCAAATACATTTCAAAATAATCCATTACATTTAACTTAAATCTTAAGATAATAATAATAATAATAATAACTAAATAATAATTTCATATAATCTTTTAAAATATGTTCATATAATCCATAACATTATATAAATCAAAAATAAAATATTATAGCAAAAATCACAATTAGTAGCATTAAGAATGTCGCTTCATCATCACTACATAGTATAAAATAAAGTCGCTGTCGCTGTCTGTCTGTCCCTATGTATGCTTAAATCTTTAAAACTACGCAACGGATTTTGAAGCGGTTTTTTAATAGATAGAGTGGTTCAACAGGAAGGTTTATGTGTATAATATATGCATAATATTGTAGAGAAACACTGATAAATTTAGAGGTTTCTAATGTGATGTCGTAAATAAACTAATTTTTTTGCGCTTACATTGCAAACGCTGGCTGAACCCCACGAGATAAATCAAAATAATGTACTACAGTATTGTACACCTTAAAAAGGTCAACAAAAAAGTCCTCGATGGTATATGTCTATCTCTTAAGGATAACCCACAATAACCATTTTTATCCTTAACAGTTTACGGGAAAAAATGGCTTATTTACGAAGTGATTTTAAGCAATACAGCATTAATCCTTATCCAATTAAGTACCTTAAATACATTGTCCATTTAATATAGATCAATATGGCCCTGTACAGCATGTAATTTAAATGAATATTTCCGAAGATATTACAGATTTAAAATGCAGGGACATAGCACTTTATGATTAAAAGCGATCGGACGCGCGTTTATCGGAGCTCTCTGGAACATAGGTAAGCTGTAAACGTTGTTTATAAGGACATTCTGTAGTAGGTAGGTATATTTAGTATCAGCATTGCAACCGTGCGAAGCCGGGGCGGGTCGCTAGTACACTATAATAGCAACCTCTTAACAGAAAATCCCGGAGTTTGTTTAGGTGCTTATGACTCTGTATACATTTAAGTTCTATAGGCAGCTTATTAAAGGCTTTTATCGCTTGAATTTTTTGTACAATTATCTACTACATTTAGATTTGTGCTGAATGGAATCCTTAAATTCTTTGTACGAGTCGCGAGGCGCGCTTCCTTTTGCTCGTCTGATTCATATTCAGGAAGGTGCTTCACTAAATCAGTGACTAGAGTGAGTAGTGACCCAGTGATCGGCAAAACGGTTGCCACACCGCGGGATTCAAAGAGGAAATAATAATATGGACCAGACATGATTCGCAAAAATTAAGAGTTATGTTATATGTATTTGTAAATAGAAGTCAGAATATTTAATAAACTCATAAAATGTATCATTTTTCATTAGGGAAAATATTGTTAAACTTTGGTTTTATTTTATACTGCGTAGAATATTACGTGCACTCATATAAAATATGTAAGTGTTAAAATATAATCATTTGAAGTGCACAAAAACCCTTTTCCCTACTTACTGAAATGAGAATATATTGTTTTCCTTTACCGATTCGAATGCCGAATCCCGGGGAATATCCATATTAACATTAATGATTGAGGTCATTGACACCAAGTGGCAACCGTCTTGCCGATCACTGGTACATACATGCTCGGCGCAGTAAGGATATCCATTTCCGTGAAGTGCTCCCTACACGATACCCACTGCGGAATACGCTTTATGGTTCTTATAGCTCTCTTTTCATATTCATATTCATATTCATTTATTCCTTGCAATCATGGTGTTTTACAGATGTTCTTAAAATAAACCAGTGGACAGGACATGAACCCTACTAGGGCACAGCAAGTTGTTAATCTTATTTACCAATAAATAAGTGGTAAATGGTAAATGGTGGTGCTTTTGTATGGTGAATGCCCACTTCATATTCTATTGATAGCTATTTCCCCAAAAACGTATGCTATAACGCAGCTTGGATTCCACTAGTACATAATAAACAGCCTTCAACTTTCGTACCTCAAAAGAAAAAAACGGAACCCTTATAGGATCCCTCGTGTGTCTCTGTCTGTCGTTCTGTCTGTCCGTCTGTCACAGCCAATCTGCTCCGAAATTACTTGACCGATTGAGTTGAAATTTGATACACATATGTAAGTCGGTCCCCGCAACACGGATGTGTAACGTAAATAAATGAATTTTAATCATGGGGGCCACTTTTGGGGGTAAATAAGAAATTTTTTAAAAAAAACGAACTATATAGCTGATACATCTCAAATGAAAGGGCTTGTTATGAGGATCCTAATGTTTTTTTTTTTTAATTTTAACATAAATGGTTTTAATGTTATTTAGGAAAACAGGCCAAAATTTACCATTCCCCACCCCCTTATTTCCGAATCTACTGGGCCTACAATTTTCAAAAATAAAAATACAGACAATAGTTATTTACCTAAAGATTACAGGAAAACCTATAAAAACTCTATGGTATTTAACGTAACATAGGAAATTTCCTATAATCACGGAACCCTCTCCAGGCGAGTTTAACGCACACTTGTCCGGTTTTTTCTCAATCACGCAAATTACATTCCTCGATTTGCCTTATATCTCCTTGCAAAGTTTCAATGCGATCCGGAAAATATCAACACCACTAGGTTTATTTGAAGCGCTACTCAAGTACTGGGGTGTTAATTGCTCTTTTTAGGGTTCCGTACCTCAAAAGGAAAAAACGAAACCCTTATAGGATCACTCGTGTGTCTGTCTGTCCGTCTGTCACAGCCAATATGCGCCGAAATAACTGGATGGATTGAATTGAAATTTGGTATACATATGTATATCGATAACCGCCACACGGACGCGTGACGTAAATATATCAATTTTAAACATGGGGGCCACCTTTGGGGGGTAGATTAGAAAATTAAAAAAAAAGTTCTGCAACCTATATTGTGTGACATATCAAACCAAAGGGCTTATTGTATGGATCTTAAATATATTTTCTTTTGAATTTTAAGTTAAATAGTTTATAAGTTATTTAGGAAAATAGGTGAAAATTAAACATTCCGACTAATAACCGGGCTAACATTTTGAAAAATATACAGAAAATAGTTCTTTACCTATAGATTACAGGAAAACCTATAAGAAGTCTATGGTATTTAAAGTAACCTAGTAAATTTCAGATAATCATGTACGGAACGGAACCCTCTCCACGCGAGTATAACTCGCACTTGTCCGATTTTTTAATTTAGTTATACTTATTTATATTAATAACACATCTTCTTTCCACCATTCCTCATCACACAAAAACCACCTCCGTAACATCCCTCCGTGTAAATAACTACGTGTATAAAATTCAGCATTTAAAAAAAAAATTAGTTGTAAAAAAGTTACAAATCTAGACACAGCAGTGTGTCAGCCAAGTTCGCAAAGCAAAAGGCGACACACCGGCCTTGGGTTATATTATATTACACGAACCATTTCGGGCCATTTTCGACCCCCCTCCCACATTTATTTATATATTTTATTTATTTATTTATTTAATGGCTAACAAAATAAGTTACAGTCGGTAAAATACAAAATTCAATAACATGATTAAGTAAGTTTAAAGATCTATACAACAACTTTAAACTATGTGTGCACAGCGTGATTACATTTGATGTTATTGTTTGGCGGTTAGTACTTAGTGTTACTTAAAGTATATTAATAGTTAAAATGTGTTAACTTATACACGAGAAAATAATAGAATACATACCTACATAGCATACATAGCATCACACCTGAAATCCCTAATGGGGTGGGGAGCCACAAGACTTGTGGCCACGTTTGATTAATTAGTCCTAAAATGGTATGATGAATAATAAATAATAGAATAATCACAAAAAATAAAATAAAAGATCTTGTCATGTCTAGTCAAACCCTCGTCTAATTCTTAACTCTTTTATCGGCGATACCTTGATGTTTTTGTACCGAACTTGGCCCTTTTTTATGTTTCTTGATGGGTAATAATATTTCCTCCAAAGTTATCCCCTCTTCGCATACCAATTACCGAAAAACTTTGGCGCGCTCCATCGAAGCTCATCCCGACAAATGGCAACATTATACTGTAATTGATATTAATTGTGGGGTGTGTTCCGTAGATAGGGTTCCGTATTATACTGCATTTCTGGGGCACTGGGGTTCCTCAGCTGATTTCGCGAAAAAGAAATCTCCACCAAAAACATTCGCGTTAAATGAGCATTCGACAACGATCATTCAAGTGGTGGAGACTTAACTTAGGAGTTTTTCCCCTAAATTCAGGGATAAAATAAGTGACTCGGGGTTTTTTAGGAGCAGAACATAGTTAGGGGGTTTAGGGGTATTCAAAAACTAATTGAAAATGACGTAAAAATTGATTTTAATCTTATGATAGTACTTGTTACAACTTTCATCGGTCCTTTTTAAAGTCTGTACGCTAACTCTAACGTCTGTAAGTATTTTTTTTCATAGAAAATTATTATTGAATAGTCTGGATATGTCCCATTGCTATCACATCATCGGACGACGACCATGACGAAGTCTTAGAGTCGGAGGAAGAATCAGAGTTGGTGACGTTTATTATGAAACGTTAATGCGCTTCGTCTACGACAACACACGAACACCCAAAAGAAACACTCGAAGCGTATTCCAGAACGGAACGACAATATGGCAGCCACGTGCGCGCACTCGTCCGCCCAGCGCGGCGCCGCGCTTGACCACAATTGCGTCCCTCGTACCACGAAACTCATTGCACGCGGCGATAAGCGACGCCCGTCATATAGTTTGCGATAGGTAAGCGACAGTCGCTATATCAAGACGATATCATAATATTTATCAACTCTCGGCGAACAGACTTTAGAATACTTGTTGTCAGTGTTCAGATGGCGGTCAGTGATTTAGGGGTAAACATATGTCAAATTGAATCTCCACATAACTACAAAGTCTGTTCGGCGAGAGTTGATAAATATTATGATATCGTTTCGAAATAGCGACTGTCGCTTAACTATCGCAAACTGTATGACGAGCGTCGCTTGTCGCCGCGCGCACTGAGTTTGGTGGTACGAGGGACGCAGACGTTGTGAACTGAAGTGTCGCGCCGGGAGGACGGAGGCAAAAAAATAATTCGTTTTGTTCATATACACAATCGCCATATTGCAAATCTTATATGTGCGCGTCAAATGTCACATAAATTCAAAAATCTGCACTGGCTTCGGCCAACGAAACGAATATGAAAAAATTATCTATGACCCATGTTTAAAACGCGTTGAATATTGATAATGACGTGTCTTGTGTCTTTCTACATATAATATTTCATTGGCTTCGAGTCTATCGTTTGGGTGTTCTGTTCGCGTGTTGCTTTCTGTTTATACAGTTAGGCTATTCAATAACAATATTCTATGAAAAAAAAAAAAAAA
Organism: Tortricodes alternella; assembly: GCA_947859335.1. Lineage (NCBI taxonomy): Eukaryota > Metazoa > Arthropoda > Insecta > Lepidoptera > Tortricidae > Tortricodes > Tortricodes alternella. Next base: position 5,087,028 of record OX401972.1, read on the forward strand.
TTATTATCATCTGTAAAAATAATTAGCGGGCCGCTATTTGTGATAAGTTAAGAAGCCCTGACTTTATACTTTTTTTATCAACTCTCGCCGAACGGACCTTATATGCAAGATATCGCGTCAATTCGTTGCACCGTTCCTGCGTGATTGAATTGAAAAATATTTTTGCCAAATTTCACTTCCCAAAAAACTTATTGCAGTAGTTTCATTTCCCAAACGAATGTTTAGCACATTAACATTTCGGATTTTATTCATTTAGTCAAATTATCATTTAGCATAATTTTACTTTATCAAAATGTATTAAGACAAACGTTTTCTTTTGGTTAATATTAATTATATTCCAAAAATGTAAAAGGGGGAGGGGGCGAATCCCTCCACAAGGGGGGAGGAGGGGGTGAAGCCCCCCACAAGGGGGTAGATGGCATTGCCCCCCACAAGGGGGAGGAGGAGGGCAAAGCCCCTCGCAATGAATAACCAAATAATCAGAACAATTGTATTATTGGTAGGTTAGGTTACGGTTGACTTGTGTCCCTTAGAGCGGAAATATGCACTATTAGGCACCCCGCGAAGCGGGGTGACGTCGACACGCTGAGTGTTAGGTTAGGTTAGGTTTTTGACTAAATAATACTTGGTCAAATGAAACAAGACCAAGTAGGTATTTATTTGTTAAACAACAGTTTGCCAAAGAATACTTTGCTAACTGTAAAATTGCGATAAGCTGTTTTGACTTATGATTTTTTGCCAAATGATAATTTGAGTAAAATAGTTTGGGATGTGATACTCTGGGAAAAGTTTTTTGGCCATACATTACTTAGTAATCCGATTGAAGGACACACCAACAAACCTACAGCCTTTCGCATTTTATTATTGCGTGGGGATTTACATCTTTTCGCAGCGATAACTGCGTTTCCATCGTCACGTAGACGTTATCTCCGGTTAAAATGCATCCGTCAGTGCACTCTGCAGTCCGCATTGGACCGCTGCCAGCACTGCAGTCCGATGCGGGCCATTCCTCATGCACTCTACAGCATTGTCAGAAATGAGTTACGCTTTTGCGATTATTTAATAACTCTCTCCCGCGATTTCCCTGGGTTCTCTGGGTGTCTCTGGGTTTATAACACGCAATTTTTTTATCGAATCAGTCTAGAAAACTATAATATTGATGTGTTTTCGGACACCGTTGGTGGTTTTTGTAGATTAATTTTATTATTTTTAAACAATTATTTGAATAATTTGTATGTTCCTTTTTTTTCTTTCCTGTGCGTATCTGATATTTTATTATTATTATTATTATTTGATATTGTGAATTTTAATTAGTGATTTATTGTTTTTATTTGTTAGTAGGTATCTACTATATAAGAATAAGTCGGATTTTCCTTCCTGACGCTATAACTCCAGAACGCACGAACCGATTTCCACGGTTTTGCATTCGTTGGAAAGGTCTCGGGCTCCGTGAGGTTTATAGCAAAGAAAATTCAGGAAAAATTTCAACAGAAAAGCGGGAAAATCTTTTTTCACATACAGCGCCATCTCTGATACATAGCTACACCAAACGAAATGTTACACAAAACGAAGCCATCTGGTGGCGAGACGGAGTTCGCCGGGTTTGCTAGTTGTATTTATTAATGAACTTTCATTTTAGTCCTAAGTCTAGCAGGTAAACGCTTTGGTACGTGTACTGTAAGTTTATGTGCAATAAATAAATAAATACGCAAACGTAGGGTTTGTTCATTCGTATTTTAACACGACTCCCCAAAAAGAGTGTGATCATGTTTCTATTTGAGATTCTTTTTTCCAATATGACTTTTAAATGCCTGAAGGGGTTTAGATGTATCGTTAGAATCCTTATATCATCCCGAGTGACACTGGCTCTCTCGTTTTGAAAATGATTCATTATGGCGGCATTATGCTCTATTTTCAAATCCTAATAAAATGAATATATATGTTCATGTCGTCAAAGACATCAATTGACCTGATTATGAGCGAAATTCAAGATGTCACTTTTTTCTTATGTCCGCTTCACGTGAAATGCCCCAAACATAAATTGAACTATTTATTTTGAATGGTACCTAAATTTGTATGTGAATGCGCTGCATAATTTAATTTTAATTTAGATTATTTTAAGTTTTTGAAATTTTTTAAGTTTCCAATTTGTTTAATTGTAATTTATATTTATATTTTTATTTGAATTTTTTGATTATTTATAAATAACGTTTAATGGAATTTGAATCAATTTTAATCTAATTTTTAATCTAATTTTAATGTAATTTTTTTTTTATTTATTTTCATTGTATTTTATCAAATGTGTATGGATTTATTTCTGAATTAAATGATTTATTATTATAAATGTCCCTTGTCAATGATTTTGGTTTCAACCATGATAATGGGCAGTAGTAATATGCGAAATAAAAAATATCCCGTGTTACTACCACAGCAGTTAGTGGTAACACGGGCAAACAAATTACCCGTGTTACTACGGGTAATGAAGGCGCGGTGATAAGCGACGCCCGTCATACAGTTTGCGATAGTTAAGCGACAGTCACTATTTCGAAACGATATCATAATATTTATCAACTCTCGCCGAACAGACTTTACCTGTTAACATGCTATCGAGGGTTCATGCGTGCCTATAATATTTGAACAGTTCCATCGATTCCTCATAGATCCTCTCATCACACCTCGACTCTGACTACAACGGGACCAAACTGGAGGTATACCCTACCGAATAAAAAAAGAATTTTCCAAATCGATTAATAATGACGGTGTTGAGAACCTCCTCCTTTTTTTTTGAAGTCGGTTAAAAATAACAATAAAACTGAATATAGTGAAAAACCAAAACGTATAGACCTAGATATTGTTCTGACTGACATCCTATCAAAAATTGGTGAACATCGGTTAACATTTAAGGGGTGGAAATCGTTATCGCCTTTTGTATGAAAAGCCGTAGGTTCACACTCCTCGTCAGTACGAGTGTTGTCCTAAAGGCACTAATGGATGCTGTTGCCGTTTTACTCATTTACTGTTTTTTTTTATATATCAATTGACTGACAAACCGGCAGACGGCCCACCTGATGGAAAGTGGTCACCGCCGCCCATGGACATCTGCAACACCAGAGGTGCTGCCAATGCGTTGGCAGTCTAGGGAGACCGGGGAATGGGGATGGGATGGGGACGAGGGAATAGGCCTCCAGATCTCGTCACTCACCGTACGAAACGCAATAGCAAGCTATTACTATACGCCGATATTCTGTGAGAGTGTGGTACTATCCCGGTCGAGCCGGCCCATCCAAACAGTAATCATCTAGTGAGGATTACTGTTTGGCTCTCATATAGAATACTGAGTACTGAATCTTTACTTTAACGTGGGTGAAGGTGCCTCGAAGCTCGCGCGCGCTACGCGACAGGATTTCAACCTGCAACCTCATGCCTTTGCAGTCCAACCAGTAAACTTTTAGCAAATCCTAAATATCCTAGCATCTGCTATTTACTTCAAAGTGAAGGAACGCTAATTTAAGTGAACGCGTTGCAGAGAAACCCCGCTCTTAAAGTGGGGACTCATTAAAACTTAGCCTCAGGAATGTGCTGTACACTCGCCGACACAAGTGCTTGTGCTGCGGTAAATTCACCTGTCTGTAACATTTACAATTAAGGTTAATTAAATTACATTAGTAAGATTAAGAATTAAAACTAAAAGTCTATTCAAAATCCAGCTTGATCTGTAGTTTAATTTACTTAAAATTTATTTATGGTAAGAATTAGGAACGAGCTTGCTGCAGCAATGTTGTTCCCGGCCGATGCAACTCAAAAAACGAGCGTAGCGAGAGGAATCACTGATGCGTTGCCGGCCCTTTGAGAAAGGAGTAGTTCTCAAAGGGCCGGCAACGCATCCGTGTTTCCCCTTCTGTTACGGGTGTCCATGGGCGGCGGTGATTGCTTACCATCAGGTAACCAGCCTGCTCGGTTGCCCCCTTTTTCTATTAATTTTTTTTAAATAAGGTTGACAGCTAGTTGATGCAAAATGAAGTATTCAATCTAAGATTAAATGCCAAAATTGTGTTTGTGAGTTCGGCCATCAATCATAGAATCTAAATCAAAGTCAAAGTCCGCCTCAAAATATTCTTGTTCAATTTAGGCTTTTACAAGCTCTTATGAAGTTCTTGTAAACATGAAATTATTTAAAACAGTTCGTTCTTATCCTTCAATTTGTTTTAAATATTTTGTTCTTTTGTGCTCGCCATTACCTATCTAGACAGATATTAATCTAGACCCAAGATTTAACTCAAGCTGAATGCAATTAAATACTCTTTGAGTACCGTTTCATGTAAAGCTTACTACGCTTCAGAATTCGTTTTGTAACATTAAGTTTTCATTGAAAAGTTTAAATAGTTATTTCTTTCCTGCGGGAAACTGCGCTGAATTTTACTGAGAATAATCTGAGAGTTACTTTGGTGCAAATTTTTGTGAAAATTTCTCTCTATCTCTAATTAATAATAATATTGCCTCTGTTTATTATACGTTTTGGCACTATTTTTAACCTACTTAAAAGAAAGGAGGAGGTTGTTAATTCGGTAGTTTTTTTTTTTAAATGTTTGTTACTTCAGAACACCGTCATTTAAAAACCGATTTTGAAAATCCTTTTTTTAATCGGTTGATTATACCTCCAGTTTGTCCAGTCAAAGTCGATTTATGATTTGAGGATCTATGAGGAATCGATGGAACTCTTCAAATATTATAGGCAAGCATATAACAATTTTAGTATTTTCTGTAATAACTCAAGCAGTTAACGTTCCAAAAGCATTATTTGGTGAAGTGGAACTGTTGATGAAGACCATAGATGATCACCTCTCCTAAATGTTGAGTATTTCACGGTTGGCGATTAAATTGCTGTATAAAGTTCTGAAGTAACTTATGTCCATGAAAATTCATATAGTAAAATTGAAGAACCAGGAGAATTCCTCAACGATTGCCATCCTTGCACCGTGGATAGCAACAGTTTGTAAATGTTGTTCAGCAATTGGCATTACGCTATTGTTACTTGATGTAGTAAACGTGTGTCGTTAAATCACAGGATAATAAATAAAATGTGAAAAAAAACTTACTTTTCAAAGGCTACTTGAAGTCGGTTTTTTAAATTATAAATTACTAGCTGACCCGGCGAACTTTGTTCCGCCTTAGACGCCATAAATGAGCAGATTTTTGATTTTATTAAGGTAATTGTCTGAATTAATAATTTTATATGGTGGTTAAGTAATTTTAAATTTTCTAATTTTCCGCGCAATTTCCTTAATTTTTTCTTTCATAAGAACCTTCTCCTGATAATAACGAACAGAACAAAAAAAGAATTAGCGTAATCGGTCCAGCCGTTCAGGCGTGATGCCGTGACCAAGGGAAATAGGGATTCATTTTTATATATATAGATTATATGATTATAAATAACTTTAAAACAAAAGCTTCCTTTTTTAGAAGTCGATTAAAACGTAATCGTAAAGAGCTCTTTGTTTATGTTTGTTTACTGACTCGTTGCCAAGTTCCAAAACCACGAAATTGAATCACTCGCCAAAGCTCGTATGCCGTTGACATAAAGGTAATGTTTGTTAAAATTATGTGAATTATAAAAGCGGCAGAGCTGTTATTCATTGTGCGCGCGCATTGCGTAATTGTGCGAATTGATAAATGTGTACGAGTCAGGTACGCTCAGCCCCCCAATTCTCGCTGCATTCGAGATAATGTCGATTGCGAGATTAAACTTCAGATTCATACAGTTGTGTCAAACGACTGTATGCACTGACGTTTAATCTCGACTGTGAGATTATCTCGAATGCAGCGAGAATTGGGGGCCAGGAACGATGCTAAAATGCTTGGAACATAGTTGGATAAGTTCAAATACAAAATATGTCCAAAAAATGCATCTGACGTCAAGTCGACATTATTACAATGACGCGGGAATTTTCTTAAAAGAAACCCGGAAAGTGCGAGTCTGACTCGGGCGCTGAGGGTCCCGTAACTATTTTTATTTTATTTTCATTTATTTGGGCAAACAAACAGTCGCACAATAGTAGTTTATGCAACGGTTGCATAATGATAGGCTTTAAAACACTAGTGCGGTTTTATGAAACGAGCTTTTAGCGAGTTTCATAATAAGATCGCACGTGTGTTTTAAGGCCAAATTATGCAGAGTTGCATACATAACTTTATCTACACACATATTATAAATCCTCCATGATGGGTTCAGAAACAATATTTTCTGGCAACAAGTTATTTGTTGCAATTCTGGCTGCATATTTCCGATATCCGGCGCATTTTCACATCACACACACTCCGAGAAGACTACATACTATTCATATTTTCAACTAAAATGTAAATTACAAACAACTTTTTCTATTCAATTCAACAAAATTCTACTTTCGTTCAGCAATACGTCAACATAATGGCGGCCGTCCGTCAAGACCATTTTTTTTTTAAATCATAGACAAACGGATGAAGTCTCTATTCTCACGTCACTCGAGATCAAATATTGTACAGTTTATATTAAAAAAACATACTGAATTGACGTTTCGTATCAATAACTGTTTTAATATCTATGGATACTAGAATAGAGACCCACTTGAGTTTGACAGCTGTTCCAAATTTAATCTGATTTCGATACTAATATCGATACTGTAATAACATTGCAGCACTGGTTTTACTTAATTGGTTGTCATAATGGTGTTCATTTCCTACGGTTTTTGATTACGCTATGGAGGTTTTATGATATGGGTGTAGATAAAACAGTTTATACATCAGATTTACTTAGTAATAATACATTATGTGCGACCAACACCGTTAGCCACCTATTAACACCGTTAGCCAACTATGACAATAAACGAAGGATATCTGCCAACTCCTACTTCTCTATGCAGCGTCCAGTGTGATACAAAGGTTTTCCTTATATTAAATATTTATTAAAAATGTATAAATGTTTCAGTAAAAAAAAAAACATAACTTCCTCTCAGCATTTTTTCGTATTCCGGACCCCCTGTCCGCTGTCTCCCAAAATCTCTTGGAAGAACCCCCCCCCCCTTTCTTTTAAGAGCACCCTATCCTAGCCTATCCGGCACGTAAGAAATAGGTATTCAAGTAAGTATTGTGGGTCTAGTGCCTAGATCTCTATGTGAATTCATATACTACAGTTTCTTACCTCCTCTGCTGCACTGGGAGTGAAGAATTAGCATAGAATGCGTGCCAGATGCTTATCATCCTGGCATGTCACAAAAGTCAACTAAGGGACGGGTCCTCTCCAACATAGTGGACCGTCTGTATGGGCGATGGGCTGATCACCTGTCACTATACAGTTCATCATACCATCTTAGGGCTAATTAATCGAACGTGGCCACAAGTAGTCTTGTGGCTCTGCTCACCCCATTAGGGATTTCGGGCGTGATGCTATGTATGTATGTTACCTCTGGGACGACGGACTATTATCTCCGAAACTTGTAAACCGAAAAATCTAGCTGGCGCGTAAGATAATGGCCACAGTGCCACTATATAGTGCCACACCCTTAGATAGGTCTCTATCCGAACTCATATACAGGTTACTTCTGGGACGACGGAATATATATAAGGGTAAAGAGAGAAGGTAAAGATATAAGGAGAATGCTTTGGTTTTTACTGTTTCTTATTCCTCGTATTGTCTTCCCGCTGGGTCTCGTGTGCAGTCTTCATAACGCTATTTGTTATAAGTAATGCATTAACCGGGATCGAACGCAGACCCGCCCACTGCCCGCTGTCGCATAACTTAGCCTCCGGGTGATCGTGGGCACAGAGTAGCTAATGGCGCAGATTAAGCAAAGTTTCTTCTCAATTTCCTATCAATTTTAATAATATCTTGGACTAACACATAGATCTAATTCAAACAAAGTCCTTATACTTATACTAAAGACAACGATTAGCCTTACTTTTGCTAGCAACAAAAACTGTCTGAGAGAGCACCATCTTAAACTTGTTGCTGATGTATCGCACAATAATCCCCGCAAGCACTTCTTAAGCAACAGAGTGGTTAAAGAGTGGAACCAACTACCAGAAGGAGTGGTCTCAGCGCTAAATGTCAATCAGTTCAAGAATAGACTGGATAACTACAACATTTATAAAAGAAGCACCTATGGTTACAGAGTAGCTGGAAACAGGCATTTATCAGTTGCTACAACTGCTTGCCTGATAATTAATAATAATAAATAGAGCGCTGTGATTGGTGCGTTTGAGGTTATGCGCACGCGCCTGCTTGTGGCCCCACTGCTGGCTTTTTGCCTCAAATACCTCATTTATACGCAGCCACTGCCACTGCTGCTCGCGCTGCCAGAATTAATTCCCGCGTACTGCTTTCGAAGGCAGTGGGTGTTTACATGCTGCTTCCTGACTCACTGACGTACTCTTGACGTGGCCTTTCTTAGGAACATTCTCGATCTGGTTTTGGTAAGTTAACCGAGGTCTTCCCCTTCTAATCCTCGCCAAACTCGCCTTATAAATCTGCTTCGTTAGTCTTCTTTCGTTCATCCTCTCCACATGTCCAAACCATCTAAGCATACCTTTCTCAATTCTCATGACTACATCTTCTTCCACACTACATCGTTCTCTTATCACGCTATTCCCTATCCTGTCACTCATAGAAATACTACATATACTTCTCAAAGCTCGCATCTCCACTGCATTGATCCTACTTTCATGTTTCTTCTGCCATACCCAACATTCATTTCCATACACCAGTGTTGGAACCAGCACAGCTCTATGAACAGCCAGACGAGCCTTTTTAGACACTTTATGGCTCTTCATAAACGCATGCAAAGCTCCATCACCTGATTTTTAGTATTCTTACGATTGATTATATAGAAGACAATCTTTACACAAATCGATCTAGACCCAAAGTCAGCTCTAAAGACTTGTGTTATGGGTACTAGACGACGATATACATACTTATATAGAGAAATAAATAATTAAATAAATAGGAAACATCCAAGACTCAGGAACAAACATTCGTGCTCATCACACAAATATTTTCCCTTACCGGGGATCGAGCCCGGGACGCTAGCTTCGGAGGCAGGGTCACTACCAACTAGGCTCACTGCGTCATCATAATAAACAGTATTTCATAATTATATTTCATATTTTGTCTGAGAAGCCTCTCTGCGCTGCTCTGGTCTATGGCAGAACAACGCTTACCAACATACACGCATAAAAAGACGCATGCGCATAAAATACGGCAGCTTAATATATCCCAGCTTATGTTTAGTCGAGTATACTAGTATTGAGTTCCATATTAAACGGGTTTTGGTATAAATAGTTTATTGTCCTTGGTTAAGCCCGCTGTCCATTATAGCGATATATTTTAAGGAGAATGCAGCATTCTCCTTCCAGTCGATGGAGTCATGGATGTTTCAATTATACAGGGTGGAAAAAAATATGGGCCCTGGGGGGGAACTGCTTTAAATCCTTAAGTTAGATCGTTATTTTATTTTTAAAAACAAACAAAACTGCATTCAAATATTTTTGTGTGCTTCGTATTAGAATTGATGATAAAATTTAATTAATGTTATATTTCACGAGTTTATCCTGAACAATAATCCTATCGATTAGTAGCATAAAATAGCGAGTGTTATTTTTTGAAATTTGTAGCTGGTTCGATTCCCGGGTGAGACAATATCTGAAATGCAGTTGCGTTTCTTTTTAAAAATAAAATAATGATTTATTTTAGTAAAACGATCTCGCTTAAGGATTTAAGGCAGTTCCCCTCCAGGGGCCATATTTTTTTCCATGTATGTATTATAAATTATCTACAGGTATAGGTATGGTATAACGCATAGCTTGTATAGAACGAGTCTCTTGCAGTTCGAGATTAATTGTAGTTTCATTATGAAGCGGGTATTTTCATCAATATATCGTCGGTTTTCATTTCTTTATAGTTTTACCACAGACAGTAAGTAAATAGAAGAGACAGATAACGCTTCGGAGGTCGCCAAGCTATGCAGAGTCTATGGAATAGGAAGAGAGGCTCAGAAAAAGATTTAGCAGGCCTAAAAACCGAAGGCAAGGAAGCCCACAAGCAAACAGCCTGAGAAGTGAAAATTAGCATACAATTTTGACGCCATACTTGATGGTGTTGCAATGGAATAAACTATTGTCTAGTGCAAGAATGGAAAAATACAATGCCTTCCGAACATCTTGATAATGTTATGTTACTCACACTAACTGCTTGTGCCTTTAGTTAATACATTTCGTGCACAAAACATTTCATCCAATTACTTATGTTGGTAATACCCGCGCCTTTTTCACGTGTCACGAATAGTTTTAAAAATATTTAATCTGTGCGTGCAAACGCAAATATTTTAAAGATTACTGGCAACGGAACGGACATTTTACTACAAACTTTTCTGTTCGACAAAGCTCCAAGCAAAACAATGCTTTATTCCGGCGCAATAAGAGTGTTGTCAGCATTCTGGAGTCCACCGAACAGTTGGTAGACCTATACAGCCACTACGGCTAGGTACTGGCTGGTGATAAATTGACTTCTGAATGGATTAAACCGAATGCGTTCGACGTTCGAATATTGAATGGGTTTTTGTAGTAGTCGTACTGGTAGATGACCGTTGGCATTTCAAATAAAAGTTTTTTTGAATATCCCTAAAGGTGCTTGTAAATCAGCAATTTTTTGGCAATTTATTGCTGCAATTCGTGCTATCCCCAAAAGTTTACACTTACACTTTTTATTCCCAGTAGTGATGTAACATCTAATCCTTTTGGGAATAACCCAAATGAGGAAGTTTTCTGAAAACTTATAATTAGTTCGTCATTTACATTATAAAAAAGTATTGAACACATGCATATTTTTTCTTCTGTCGGTTAAACAAAAAATGACGAAGATAGTAGTGCGTTGAAGTTTCAAGGGGACTTATGACGTCACGCCCGAACTTTGATGCGCGTTATCTTTGTCAATTAAAGATTGATTTGATAAAGCTAAAAATAGGTGTTATATATTTTTGATAATTTGACTGATGGACTAATTAGAATTTTTCAGAAAACCGCCTTATAAATTGCCAAAAAAATAGCCCGTTTACGAACACCTTTATAGATTTGAAATTTTAATACATTTATTATATGCATACCTATACATACATCGGATTAGACTTTACAGCAATAATCTGTAGCGAAATTCATGAATATATGCATGAACCGAGAGAAATAGTGTCATCTCTTTTCTCCTACTGTAACAGTTGCGTTCTCTTTCACGCATCCGCCGTTATTAGGTCAGTACTTAATGGACTCGCGTAAACGGGCTAGATTTTCGTCAATTTATTCCTGCAATTCGGGCTATCCTCAAAAGTTTACAGACAAACTTATTGTCCTCATTAATGATGTAATTGTAATCTTTTTGGGGATAGCCCAAATTGCAGCATTAAATTGCCGAAAAACTAGCCCGCTTACGGGCCTATTTAGGTAGTGTACTATTTAGTATACTAAAAAAAATCGTTTGTACTTATAAAATAGGTGTGTGTGGACATTTGTTCTCAAAACCTGCTTCATAGATTTAAAAGATTAATTTAAAAGACCTATAAATAATAACTAGCTGACATTATTCTTTTGATTTTTTAGTTGAGAACATCTATTTTTATAAGTTATGTTTTATGCAACGCTGACCTATGAAATTGCATCTACATATTTTTATGGACATTGCCTTTTAAATAACACTTTCAGAATGTATGTCTGTCTGTCAGTAATCCCTTGAAGATAAACAGACACACTTAAAACCAACAAAGCTATTTGTAAATAATTCTAAATCGGTAGCACTCGAGATGGTTTTTGATCAAATGTAATTCTTAGTTATTGATAAATCGTTATTATTGATTACAAATGAATACTAATATTATGAATGCGAAAGTGTTTGTCTGTTCTTGCCAAGCCAAATTAGAGCCACTTCTTATGCTACGGAGTTAAACTTCTACATGTTGGTTCAGTTCCGATGACAATGCATTTTAATGGTAAGCATGACCTGAATCGACATTCAGGATTATCCTGAGAAAAAACTCTTCAACGGTCAACGGTTTAAAAAAACTTATTCTTCGCCATGGCACAAAATTTCATAAAAACCGGTTCAATAATTTCGGCGAACACGATTCGACTTTATAATTAAACATTCACGAAATACAAATGCCCCCAGTAAATGAATAAAAACTTCAACTGTCAATATTTACAAGAAAAGTATTGCTAAGTAATTTGTATTATTGGTAATTGCACATCCTATAATAATCGCTTAAGCTGATTGGACCTGAATTGTGGGAAAGGAGGCAATAGGGATGTGCTTATTGGCAAATCGGTATCGATACTATTTAGAATACATGTTTATCTAAACCCATATCATAAAACCTCCATAGTGTAATCAAAAACCGTAGGAAATGACCACCATTTTGACAACCAATTAGGTAAAACGAGTGCTGCAATGTTATTCCCGTATCGATTTTAGTATAGAAATGAGATTAAATTTGGAACAGCTACAAAACTCAAGTGGGTCACTATTCTAGTATCCATAGATATTAAAACAGTTATTGATACGAAACGTCAATTCAGTATGTTTTTTTAATATAAACTGCACAACATTTGATCTCGAGTGACATGAGACTAGAGATTTCATTCGTTAGTCTATGATTTAAAAAAAATGGTCTTGACGGAGGATCGAATTGCCGCCATTATGTTGGTGTTTTGCTGAACGAAAGTAGAATTGTTGTTGAATTGAATAGAAAAAGTTGTTTGTAATTTACATTTTAGTTGAAAATATGAATAGTAGTTTTCTCGGAGTGTGTGTGATGTGAAAATGCGCCGGATATCGGAAATATGCAGCCACGATTGCAACCAATAACCTTTTGCCAGAAAATATTGTTTCTGAACCCATCATGGAGGATTTATAATATGTGTGTAGATAAAGTTATGTATGCAACTCTGCATAATTTGGCCTTAAAACACACGTGCGATCTTATTATGAAACTCGCTAAAGCTCGTTTCATGAAAACCGCACTAATGTTTTAAGGGTTATCATTATGCAACCGTTGCATAAACTACTATTATATTATCATCAAAAGTAAACGTAAAGTTTGTTTTAGCATTAGTAAGAAAATGCTATATGTACCTATCTTAATTATTTTCTGTTAACATAATTAACATATATTTTTGCGGGAGGCCTATGCCCTGCAGTGGATGTTTTACGTCTACACATACATACATAGCATCACGACCGAAATCCCTAATGGGGTGGGCAGAGCCACATGACTACTTGTGGCCACGTTCGATTAATTAGTCCTAAGATGGTATGATGAACTGTATGGTGACAGGTGATCAGCCCATCGCCCATACAGATAGTCCACCATGTTGGAGAGGACCCGTCCCTTAGTCGACTTTTACGACATGCCAGGATGATAAGCAAGATGATAAATTAACAATTTAGCGAAAACTGTGTTAAAATCTGTTATCTTCTAGAGCTACCATGCCACTAAAAGACATACAGACAGACAAAGAAGTCTAACTTAACACCGCTCTTTTTCGTCGGGGGTTAAATATGTCATTCCAATGCCGGATCACTACGCTTTCCCTTTTTTTTAAGATGATATAACCGACGTCTGTATGTCGCCATAATAAACTCTAAAGGTACCCAATGTATTGATTTTTCCAACTTTACTAATTTTGTGTGAAAGCCAAAAATGCAGTCGGTTCGGGTTTTTTTTAATTTATTATATTATTGAAAACATCTAATCCTGATATATTATATACCTATAATAAATTAAAGTTGATTCAATCAGGCGTTACTTTTATCCCTTCCAGAGCAGTATACCAGAGTCGCAAAATATGAGACTCTCAGGATACCAGAATCGCAAAATACGAGATTAGCACGATCCCAAAGTCGCAAAATGCCAGACTCTCAGGATACCAGAGTCGTAAAATGCCAGACGCGCACAACACCAGAGTCGCGAAATACCAGAACCTCAAAATAGCCGACTCGCAAAATCCCAGATAAGCAGAATCCTACAATCTCAACTCATCTGATTCGCCAAATATCATTTGTACAGTTTAATTCAAATATTTTATTCCTTAAAAACAAACATGTGACGATCACCTCAAGTGACGACTCATCTTTCAGTAAATTACTCTTAATCGTGCACGTAGGTTGGCAAAATTTACAAAAGAGGTTTGCAAGAAAATATTAATATTTTATTTTATACTTTAATTAAACATGAAAAATCTCAGAAAAACATCTGTCATTGCATTACAAACAAAATTTCCATCGAAGACTGTTTAAAATGCCTGTGTTTTAATATAGTTAAAAGTTTGACTATAACAATAGGATTTAATATACCAATTTTAATTATGTTACAGTAAGCACTTTTGTAATGTTTGTTTTTATGGAATAAAATATTTGAATTAAACTGTACAAATATTATTCGGCGAATCAGGTGAGTTGAGATTGTAGTATTCTGCTTATCTGGGATTTAGCGACCTTGCTATTATGCCTTATCTGGGATTTTGCGACCCAGCTATTTTGAGATTCTGGTATTTTGCGATTCTGGTGTCTTGCGAGTCTGGCATTTTACGACTCTGGTATCCTGAGAGTCTGGCATTTTGCGACTTTGGTATCCTGAGAGTCTGATATTTTGCGACCCTGGTATTCTGCTCTGGAAGGCTTTTACAGCATTGATTTAAAATATCGACATCGATCTCACACAAAAGTATCGATACTTCACCATTGACAATAACCGCCCCTGCGCCGCCATATTAAGTCGGCCATGTTTGTCCAACAATTACATGCGCAATTAACAGGCTCAGACGCATTATTCTCGGTGCAGCCGGCGATTGACTTTCGATTAAGATATTTTATTTAATACGTTTTTTGTATGTACACGATCATGTCATCTTAATCTTTGGATGTCCAAAGATTAAGATGACATGATCGTGTACATACATATACACATATAACTTGGCGATTATTTCACTATATATGTATATAGTGAAATAATCGCCAAGTTAGTATTTTAACCAACTTCAAAAAAAAAGGAGGAGGTTCTCAATTCGGCTGTATTTTTTTTTATTTTTTTTATGTTTGTTACTTCAGAATTCCGTCATTAATAAACCGATTTTGAAAATTCTTTTTTTAATCGGTAGGGTATACTTCCAGTTTGGTCCCGTTGTAGTCAAAGTTGAGTTATGATAAGAGGATCTATGAGGAATCGATGGAACTCTTCAAATATTATAGGCAGGCATATAGCAATTTTAATATTTTCTATAATAACTCAAGCAGTTACGTTCCAAAAGCATTATTTGGTGAAGTGGAACTGTTGATGAAGACCACAGATGATCATCGGAACTCCCAAATGTTGAGTATTTCAGGGGTTGCTGTATAAAGTTCGGAAGCAACTTATGTCTATGAAATACAATGTAGTAAAATTGAAGAACCAGGAGAACTCCTCAACGATTGACATCTTTGCACCGTGGATAGCAACAGTTTGTAAATGGTGATGAGCAATTGGCATTATGCTATTGTTACTTGATGTAGTAAATGTGTGTCGTTAAATCACAGGATAATAAATAAAATATGAAAAAAAAGCTTAGGTACTTTTCAAAGGCTATTTGAAGTCAGTTTTTTTATTTTATAAATTATAGATTATCCGTCTTGACGTTAGTTAGACTGACATTTTTCAAAGATACTTTCACTTAGAGTACTTATACAATAATAATAGAGTAAACGTTGATACCGTCAAGCCATGCCGCCTAAAACGTCAACCATAGGCCACACGGATTCATACAAAATTCATACAACACATGTGCATTTGTTTGGCCTGTAACGTTATGATACTAAATAAGATTGGCAATTTAGTGATTATTGTGACAGCATTATTACAATCTTATTAATTTGGTCATAGTGTCACTGGCTGACGTAAGGCGAAGAACCATATTTGAAATTGACGTAGGTACTAATAAAATACAGCCATCTTGTTTTTTCATCAGGGCGCTGATGTTTGCGGGAGCAGCGTAGCATTACAGTCGTAGGCTCGATTAATATACAGCGTATATTTTACTCTATTCTATAATCTAAGTACTTTCACGTTAAATTCCAATTTGCTTAGCACAGATATAAAAAAAGACAGTAGAAAAGACTTCAGAAAAAACTTTACATGTTCTTATTTATTAATTGCGTTATGTTACATACGATCATAAGACGATGTTAAATCATCCCCATACAAGTCCAGAAAGGGCATTGCAATTTATATATTTTTATACCAGGAGGGACGTTTATTCAAATATTATAAATAAATATTTTAAAGAGCATTGCTAAACTAAAAGTTAAAGGCGCAATCCACACAGAAAAGATGTGGGACCCGGACAGTGTGAGGACGCGGCACGGACGAGGCGCGGACGGGACATCCTATATAAACATATAGAAGAGACGGGGCGCGGACATGCACGGGACGAAGAGACGGGCGGCGGAAAAACACATCAAGCACAATGGCGGCGTCCCCGCACCCTGTCCGCAACCACGCAGCGTCCGCGTCCTGTCCGCGCCCCGTCGCCTTTGTTTTGCAATCGGACGTGAACAACGTCCTCTCTCTATGTTTTCCAACGTGAGGCTCCCATACAATGTGAACATGAAAGGGACACCGTGTCCACATCGCTTCTGTATCCCACATCTCTTCTATGTCTTTATCAGTCAACCATGAGGCCAAATAAATAAATAAATCAGTGGGCAATAATGTTCACACAAATCGATCTAGTCCCAAAGTAAGCTCTAAAAGGTACTAGACGACGATAAACATACTTATCTAGATAAATAAATACTTAAATACATAGGAAACATCTAAGACTCAGGAGCAAACATTCGTGCTCACACAAATATTTGCTCTCACCGGGGATCGAACCCGGGACGCTAGCTTCAGAAGCAGGGTCACTACCGACTAGGCTAACCGCGTCGTCATATAGGGAAACAATCAAAGATTTACGGGCCGGCTTTTATTCAAACAACTAGCAATTTCACCAAAAGCCGAATATATGAAAGTGCTGACACACTAAAACCAGTCGTAAAGAATCACGTCGGATATAAGTTGTAATAAAATTAATTACTATCGTAAAGCATTTAACGAATTACCGCGGGCGAATTCGCAATTATTTATGGCTTTTACATTATTGTTTAATTATATTACTGACCGTTGGCCGAGTGGCATAATATTCTTGTTGAAGAAACTATTGCTACTACCCCTTCATGTACCCTACGTTTTGGGTGGATAGCGATTGAACCCCATAGGAACCTCTCACTGGTCAGATTCCTCATCAGACTCCTTCGTGGTACTAGCTGGGCACCGTTAAACAAATAGTTAACTTCGTTAATCGTTAATCCGTTACTAAAAAAATTAAATTCGTTAAACTTTAAAGCGTTACATTTAGGAAGATTTAAAGGAAGAAATTACATTACATTAGGTATTACGCCATTGTGTTAGCGATTTGCTTATAAAATAAATTGATATGGGCTATCGAAGTTTAGGAGGCAGCAAATTAAAAATTAATAAAAGAAGGGTCTGCGCGCGATGACGGCCGCTTTTCGCGGCGCGGCGTGGTCCACGCAGTGTCCTATTGGCAAATAGTAGATACTTAATTAACGATTAACGGACATTAATTGTACTAACGGAAGTTAATGGGTCGGTTAACAATTTTTAAAGTTAACTTAAAAGTTATTCCGTTACTCGAAAGTTAAACTTCGTTAATTAACGGATTAACGGTCTTGTGCCCAGCTACGGGTACTATATACAACGCATTCCTACTTCGTCTGCTCGGTGATCAAGGTGATCGTGCTACGGTCTGGACATTCTCTGGATATTTAGAGATTTGTACATATTGACTTATGGTCTTTATAACATCCGGACATTGTTTCCTTGGACACAATTATAATTAGAATTACTATTTTTTTTTATCCAGGAAACATCCCTATTTGGTCACCCATATCAGGCTAAGATAAATGATACGATCTGCCTCTGGCGGAATTTGAACCCGCGACCCCAAACTTAGTAATCCAGTCAAACCACTGGGCCGGTCTTCTATTGACGTCAAATAGTAATTATATCCGGTACAAATCAATTAGATTCAATAAGAATTATCGTTGCCATCAAGTCGGCCGTCCATAGTTGGTTGTAAAAGAGTTTATTGCGGCCATAAGTCTGCCGTAGACTTAGAGAAAGGGTAGAATTGACCGAAATACAGCACTGTTTGTGCCTGGGGACCTTTGACCAACTGTACTTAAGTACCTGACATGTATCTAACTTCTTGTTATAAATAAATAATTGATTTGCAATAGTAAGTAGCGAGTTAATTCTTATTTGGTGAAATAAATAATTAGGGAGTCTGGAGGCAATCGCTGTACAGCGATAATACCGCCTATCCATCATATCTGTCTGGTGAGAAGGTTGTAAATCATTGCGTTGTATCTTTTGTGTAAAAGTGCAATAATAGTAGTTTATGCAACGGTTGCATAATGATAGGCCTTAAAACACTAGTGCGGTTTTATGAAACGAGCTTTTAGCGAGTTTCATAATAAGATCGCACGTGTGTTTTAAGGCCAAATTATGCAGAGTTGCATACATAACTTTATCTACACACATATTATAAATCCTCCATTATGGGTTCAGAAACAATATTTTCTGGCAACAAGTTATTTGTTGCAATCGTGGCTGCATATTTCCGATATCCGGCGCATTTTCACATCACACACACTCCGAGAAGACTACTTACTATTCATATTTTCAACTAAAATGTAAATTACAAACAACTTTTTCTATTCAATTCAACAACAATTCTACTTTCGTTCAGCAAAACGTC
Organism: Tortricodes alternella; assembly: GCA_947859335.1. NCBI lineage: Eukaryota > Metazoa > Arthropoda > Insecta > Lepidoptera > Tortricidae > Tortricodes > Tortricodes alternella. The sequence continues at coordinate 5,105,895 of OX401972.1, forward strand.
AACATGGCGGCAAATACGATCTTCCGTCAAGACCATTTTTTTTTTAATCATAGACAAACGGATGAAGTCTCTATTCTCACGTCACTCGAGATCAAATATTGTGCAGTTTATATTAAAAAAACATACTGAATTGACGTTTCGTATCAATAACTTTTTAATATCTATGGATACTAGAATAGAGACCCACTTGAGTTTTGACAGCTGTTCCAAATTTAATCTCATTTCTTTACTAAAAACGATAAAGAAGTCATTTTATTTCTTTATCGCAGCACTGGTTTTTCCTAATTGGTTGTCAAAATGGTGGTCATTTCATACGGTTTTTGATTAACCAATGGAGGTTTTATGATATGGGTGTAGATAAAGAAATGTAATAAACCGCTAACAAACTGCTCTGTGGTTTGGCGTTATTTTGTAAATATTTAAAAGTTGTTTTCTAAGCATTTAATCTTCTATATATCGCACCTTCGGTGGGACAAGGGCACAATTGTCGAAAAACCCAATTTATTTTAAGTATAAAGAAATGTTCCAAATAATATTTGTGAAAAATATTAACAATAACATTATAAATTAAAACTAAAACTAATCTACATATAGTTATAAAAGATAAATTAAAAAATATGTACAACTTATTACTAATTAAAAAAAGGAATATATTTACATAAATGTATATTATTATAAAAAGAATACCCCCAATAATATTTGGAACATTTCTGTATACTTAACATTTTTTTGGGTTTTTCGACAATTGTGCCCTTGTCCCGCCGAAGGTGCGATATATGAATAAAAGAAACTGACTGACTGATCGGGTGACATATCAACGCACAGCCAAAACTACTGGAGCTAGAAGTCTGAAATTTGGTACAGGTCTTCTTTAGGTAATGTACGCGCCCGCTAAGAAAGGATTTTACGAAAATCAATCCCTAAAGGGGTGAAAAAGGAGTTAACAAATTCTATGGAAATCCGTCATTTTTAGCTTATTAACATGAAAATGAGAATTTAGGCTTCTGACGCACTGCAAAAGCATTTTGCAAAAATCAACCCCTGTAGGGGTGAAAATTTTGTAAATTTGATTTTGGGGTAGTTTTGAAATGCCATCCCATAAGGGGCAAAGTTTATATGGAAAATATCGCGGGCGAAGCTGTGGCGGGTTCTCTAGTTATGTATATAAGTATGTGTATCGTCGTCTAGTACCCATAACACAAGCCTTTGGGACTAGATCGATTTGCGAAAGATTGCCTCCAGATTATTGTTAGTGTTAATAAGTTTTTTTTATTAAAATATTTTAAAAAAGAATAGTCTCTCTGTTTTTAGGGTTCCGTAACAAAAGGATAAAAACGGGACCCTATTACTAAGACTGCGCTGTCCGTCTGTCCGTCTGTTGTCCGTCTGTCACCAGGCTGTATCTCATGAACCGTGATAGTTAGACGGTTGAAATTTTCACAAATGATGTATTTCTGTTGCCGCTATAACAACAAATACTAAAAAACAGAATAAAATAAATATTCAACGGGGGGTTCCTATACAACAAACGTGATTTTTTTGCTCGTTTTTGCTCGCTATTGATAAAGGCAACAGGTAAGCGCTTGAAATATTCACAGAATATTTAGTTATATGTTCACTTTAAAAATAAATAATAAAATTAAATAAAACAAATATTTAATCCCATATGTATAATGTTTGATTCTAGATAATGGTATATGTCCACCATTATTTATAACCATGTTTATAAGCAAATAAATTTGATTTGATTTGATTTGATTTGATTGGTACGGAGCCCTTCGTGCGCGAGTCCGACTCGCACTTGTTTTATTTTTTGAGTCATAAACCTACCCGGGCGCGCACACAACACCTTACAAAAGTCTAATCGTAATCGGATGAATGATATAGCAACGCATAGGAGACAAAGAAAGAAACAAACAAATATTTTTATAGTAGCTAAAGGGTTTAAATGCATAATTTCAAGGAAAACTTACTTTTCCCATATTAAATTCAACCCCTTCTTTTACCCCCTCCCTTACCAAAAGTTTCTAACACCTATCTCCAGCCTGGAGTTACCTTAAATAGAATATCGAAAAACACATTGAAATCCGTCCGATAGTCTAAACGTTAATCTAAATGCATTTGAACATTAAAAATAAAAAAATTATTTCTTTTTTTTTCAGTCATGAGGCCAGGACTGTAAAAGCATCGCTCTATGCCTCTAGTTTGACTTCGTCATAAAAGCGATGTTTGTAAGCGATCTTCGTCGTAAACGGGACAATAAAAAAAAGCCCTCCCGCCATATATGGGTCACTTGCTATTCACGAAATTAGTTTAATGTTTCTGGTACACGCAAACTTTTAAAGTCATAAAATAAAGGAAAGACACAGCCCTGTTTTTTTTAATAATAAATATTGAATTTAGTTTAACAATGGGTCCAATTCGAACCAGTGTCGCCTAAATTTCAAATTCCCTAAACTTAAAATAAGAAACGTCACACAGCTGCCTAAAATTTAGTTTGACATTTGTTATGCAAAATTTAGAGACTTTTAAATTACGGAATTAATTTTCGAATTGGCCCCAAACTTAAAACTAAGAAACGTCAAAATCTGTCAAAATCGAGTGTGACGTTTCTTGTTTTAAGTGAAGCGACTTTTCAATTTAGTAAACACACTCTCGAATTGGCTCCAATGCCGCAGGGGTCATTTTTAGATTTAAGTAGTTTGGTTTTATCTCGCTTTATTTGTCACTTTTTTTTCTTTAGTTTGGTTTAGACAGAGACAGATGTATAAAATTGAACATCGATCACTTCTATTAGTTTGTATACGTATAATACATTATATATTTAATCATACAGAAAAAAAGGTTTTTTATTTTATTGTAATTTAAGAAATACAATTCAAAAGTTTGCAATGCAATGCAGCTTTGTCAACAGGCAGATATGATCGATAGGCGGTGTTATCGCTATACAGCGATAGTCTCCAGATTCCATAAATATACTTTTTTTATTTTTTTAGGGTTCCGTACCTCAAAAGGAAAGAACGGAACCCTTATAGGATCACCCGTGTGTCTGTCCGTCTGTCACAGCCAATTTGCTCCGAAACTACTTCACCGATTGAGTTGGAATTTGGTATACATATGTAAATCGGTGACCGCAACACGGACGTGTAACGTAAATAAATACATTTTAAACACTTTTAGGGGGTAAAGGACGTAAATAAAAAAAAATGTTTTGCAAACTATATTGTTATGATGATATTAAATATATTTTTTTACAATTTTAAGATAGTTTGGAAGTTATTTAGGAAAATAGACGATAATTGACCATTGACTTATCTCCGAAACTACTTGGCATAAAATATTGAAAAAAATATACAGAATATAGTTCCTAACCTATAGATTACAGGAAAACCTATCAGAAGTCTATGGTATTTAAAGTAACATAGGAAATTTCAGATAATTATGTACGGAACGGAACCCTCTCCACGCGAGTTTAACTCGCACTTGTCCGGTTTAAAAAAAATGTACAGTCGAGGTCAAAAATATCTACGCGGACAATTTGGTCAAAAATATGTGAACACGACTTTATTGTCAAAGGCGTTAAAGCGCTCAGAGATAACTTTGCCTCTTTAGTAACGTACATTAAATATGATCTCGACTGTACTAAACATAACTTTAATAGAGTCAGCAACACAAAATTATGGTACTTAAACTTGCACGCGTTATGCCACCTCATACAATTGTATGTATGTAACTACTAATTGGCGCTGAGTGCAGTGAGTGATCGCAACCGCCACTTAAGTCTTGAGTATAACTTCGACTCGCTACCGTGTACTTAAGTGGAATGAAGTTAAAAGTTACTGCTACATAATTTCAGTACTAATTTTAAACTAAGTGTGATGACGGGACTTTACTGCTGTAGCTTCTACGTTTTCTTATATGTTATAATAAACTAGTGGACCCGCCACAGCTTCGCCCGCGGTATTTTCCATACAAACTTTATCACCCCTTTTTACCCATTTAGCGATGGAATTTCAAAAAATCCCTCCTCAGTGCACCTCTAGGGTACTCGAGGAATGTCTCCTCCAAATTTCACACCTCTAAGACCCACCCGGTTAGGCTGTGCGTTGTCTATAAGGGATTACTAATGTGTGGGCAAAAAACTTTTGCCAAAGTATCACATCCCAAACTATTTTACCTACTCAAATTATCATTTGGCAAAGTCAAAGTCAAAGTCAAACTATCTTTATTCAATTTAGGCTTTTACAAGCTCTTATGAAGGTCAAGGAATGAATCTACCACCGGTTCGGAAAAAACCCTCTACTGAGAAGAGCCGGCAAGAAACTCGGTGAGGTATCATTTTTTCAAATCAGTACACATATAAGTCAACAATGATGTCTACAGTTTTATACAAATCTAAGTATATACCACAGCAGGTACGCTCATCGAGCATCGGCAAAAAAACATTAGTCAAAACAGCTTATCGCAATTTTACAGTGAGCAAAATTATTTTTGAACAAATAAGTACCTACTTACGTAAGGGACACAAGTGAGCCCTAACCTAACCTACCCATGAGAAAGCAAAATAAAGCAAATGATAATTTGACCAAATGAAAAGAGACAATTACCTTGTAGGTACGGAACCCTAAAAATTCAAAAATAGCTTTTAACAACCGGGTAACCATTTAAGGCCTACCTATGAAATAAGACAAAAAAAATACTTTTGCAAACTCCTATCTCAGCATTATGCTGAGCCAGCGACCGATTCACCTCCACGATGACACACATCCCTCGTTTTTCTTTATTTATTATTTTGTTGATTTACTTTATTTTTGTGTGTCTTGTGAAGTGAATAAATGTCTTTATTCTTCTGTCTTTCTTCTTCTTCTATCTCCGTGCAATTGTCGAGTGTGATACAACCTCGCAAAGGTTATTCCGTTAAACTTTTTTTTTTTTTGTGATGTAATTACATACTGTTTTTGGACTTTTTTCTTTACTTGTGCTGTAAGACACTGCTTCTTGCCAAATTTCATGATCCTAGGTCAACGGGAAGTACCCTATAGGTTTTGATTCCCTATGATTTCCCTTAAAAGTATCAAAATATGTAGCATAAACGGCCGTATCTTTTGATTGCGGTGACTAAGAAAGAAGGTTGATTTTTCCACAACTCCAAAAAATTACACACCTGAGTATTTTATATTAATTTGATATTTACCACGCGTTCTTGAGAAAAAGGTCTTGACACACAGACAGACTGACAGACGGACAAAGAAGTTATCCTATCCTATAAGCTTTCCTTTTTTCCTTTTGAGGTACGGAACCCTAAAAATTAATTTAAAATGCAAAGTGAATTAATGTTTAATTTTTCTTTGTTTCAGAGACTTACAAGGCAACAACATCTCGATTATATTCCAGAGCGACTTTCAAAACCTGAAAGAGCTTCAAATTCTGTAAGTAAAGTATACATATTAAAAAAAATGAACGAACAATCAAATAAACCGCTAACTAATCATTTTTTCAACAGGCAACTATCAGAAAATCAGATACACACCATCGAAAGAGACGCCTTTTTGGAGCTAAACGCATTAGAAAGATTGTAAGTACCATTATTTACGTAACAACCCTACTGCAAAGTTACTTCACTCGGCAGACATCTCAAATTCGAACGCCCGCTGCTCAAAACCGCCCAATAAAAGCGCGCAGTTCGAAACATCCGTGCGAGGTGACCTTGCAGCGTCGTAATACAATTATTTCTTTCAATTTATTTCACTTGCAGGAAAATGAACAATAATCGTCTGAGCCACTTGCCAGAAGGTCTTTTTATGAGATTGAGGCATCTCCAGAGATTGTGAGTAAACCCCGAGTGGGGTCCTATGGTGTGGTCCTACTCCCTTTGTTACTGTGGATTTGGGGTTTTGCTGTGTTTTTTTTTTATAATAAAGGAATCAATATCAAAATAATAAAAGGTAGATTAAATTACAAAATTTTGCTTCTTGCATTCCATAAAGAAATATTTCAGTTATTTGTTCTCTAATTTTTACATTTAATAATTCATATTTATATGCCTAAGAGTTTAAACGTGAAATTTTAATTCAATAATTATTCTGACAGTTTGATACAAAATACGCATTTACAATAATCCCAAAAATGACAGATTGGGTTAGAACAGTTTTCAAAAATACAATAACAAATAAGAAAACTTAACTTTGTCAGAATCACAGCGAAACAAATCCACAGCATTCTCAACTCTCGGTAGATGGTGCTTACGTCTCATTTCCCCGGCAGCTTCGCTCCTTTCGCCAAATGGCGCTTTTCCCTGACCGCCATTGTGTTTTTGTTAAACTAATTCCACCGAGGTCCTGAAAAGTCAATTTTGAAAGTGATACGTTTTGCGAAGAATTTATTTTTTGGTATTTTTTTTACAACTGAAGCTTTCTTTAAAATCTTCACAAAACGTAAGCACCTTAGCACCTGCCAGAACACCCCACCACATGTTTCTTCTAACCCCTAAAGGTCTAAAAAAAAACATAGATTGCGTACAATATGAGGGTATTTTGACGAGCCACCTCTGTGCTAAAACTTGAGCTTAGCCAAAAGACTTAAATGTCTTTCATTAGGTAATGAAAGACTTTGACTTTTACGACGAGCGTTTCTGCCCTGCCCCGCTCGCAATGTGTCCGGGCCTTAAATGTCAAAAACCCCTTCCAAGTACGTATTCTAGGTTACCCTGCAAGTAGGCTTCCCATATTCGGGCTTTCCGGTCTAACCTGTAGGCAATGTCAGCTAATCTGGACCACTAATGTTGTGCCAAAAAATAAGGGATAATATACACTTTAAATGTTTTGATTTTGAGTGTATATTTACCCCTTATTTCAGTTTTTCCCGAGAATTTTACGGCAGGTAATAATGTTATTTCTAAAAGGTTTTATCGCTGAGAATGTTTCAAATTTGCAAAACTAATTTATTTATTTATTCAAAATACACAAACCGGACAAAACAATAGATTTAGAGCTCTGGTGTGGCTCTGATACTAAAAACTAAAATAATTTTATCTAGCTAGAACATGAAGAACAAAAAACTAGACAAGTGTAACATTGAATACCATAAACTTCTTCTGGGTTTTCCTGTAATCTAGAGGTACAAACTATTTTGTGTATTTCTTTTCGATATTTTAGGCCCTGTACTTTCGGATAAGGGGAGTGGTCAATCTTCGCCTATTTTCCTAATTAATTTCAAAACCATTCATCTTAAATTATAAAAAAAACATAATAAAGATCCTCACAACGAGCCCTTTCATTTGATATGTCACACGCCAAGGTTAGGAAAAACATTTTTTTATTTTCTAATTTACCCCCAAAAGTGGCCCCCATGTTTAAAATTTATTTATTTACGTTACACGATCGTGCTGCGGTCACTGACTTACATATGTGTACCAAATTTCAACTCAATCGGTCCAGTAGTTTGGGAGCAAATTGGCTGTGACAGACATACAGACAGACACACGAGTGATCCTATAAGGGTTCCGTTTTTCCTTTTGAAGGACGGAACCCTAAAAATGACTAGCACAACACGGCCGCTGAGTAATTTTTGCACTCAGTACTTGTTACTGCGTCATTGTTAAAATATTCAAATATGTGCAGCAAAAGATTCACGGGCCGATTGTGCTTAATGTGCAATTCGTTTTGTATGTATGGCAAATACCAGCAATGTTTCCATACACGGAAAATACGAAGTACCAGTAAAGTACCAATTAGGCTTGTCTGAAATTTTTGGAGCTACATACAAACGAGAGAGTTTTTTGAAAATAAATAACAGCTTTGTAAATTAATAGACATGTGATTGCTTTGACTTGTTTGATTTAGCAAACAGCTTTGCAGGCTCTGTCCGAAATAAGTCGCTTGGTTGATATTAGCAATAATTTGTTTAGTTCTAGCCCTCCCATCTTTAGGGTTCCGTACCTCAAAAGGAAAAAGGAACCCTTATAGGATCACTTGTTTGTCCGTCTGTCTGTTGAAATAAATATCAAATACTCAGCTCTTGAAGCTGTGAAGAAAATCAACTTTCCAAGTCACCGCAATTAAAAGATACGGCCGTTTATGCCACCATATTTTGATACTTTCAAGGGAATCCAAAGGGTATCAAAACCTATAGGGTACTTCCCGTTGACCTAGAATCATGAAATTTGGCAAGAAGCAGTGTTTTACAGCACAAGTAAAGGAAAAAGTCCGAAAACCATAAATTTGTAATAACATCACATAAACAGAATCGCTGAGTTTCTTGCGGCGTTTCTTCTCAGCAGTTGTCACCTTTCGAAGCGCTGGTAGCTTCAGACATGTAAAAGAGCCCATGTGGCTTACTTGCAAAATAAATATTTTCATTTTCATTTTCGTTAAATGGAATAACCTTTACAAGGTCGTATCACACTCTACGATTGCACGGAGATAGGAGCTTGCGAAAGTTATTTTTTATCTTATTTCATAGGTAGGTTGTAAATGGTTACCCCGTTGTTAAAAGCTATTTATTTTTTTCATTTTTAGGGTTCCGTACGTACAAGGTACTGCTTCTTTTTCATAGGTAAGTACGGAACCCTAGGCACGCGAGTCAGACTCGCACTTGTCCGGGGTTTCTGTTTAGTCACAAACACCAACAATATTACTTCGGTGGCAAACACCAGCGATATTTTCTCAGTGGCAAATACCAGTGATATTCCCTGCGGTAATTCTCGGGAACGGCGCATACTAAGACGCTCGCTTTCAGTGTAGAAAAGCTAAGTCAAATTTACTAATATAACAAGAAAAGGTAAGTCATTGTGTTCATGTTCATTGTATTTTCAGGTATTTCTAAAGATAATTGTGTACTTTAACTTTTTTAAGATGTTTTAAAATGATCGTAGTATCATAATTTATAATAATTGCTATCCTGTACATCTCTACGACTTTTAGATTAAGTGCAAATTAATGACCCTGAGTGATCGGTCACTGTCTGTTTGCACCGGAGTGAACGAGAAGCACTGTGTGGTTATTTGTATGGGGATAATCAAAAACAGATGAATTATATAAGTAAAATATAAATTTGTCAACTTTTTAGTATGAGCGTGATGTAATAGTGCTATTAATTATAGACCCATAAGTCAAAAAAATGAAGGCATAGAACTGTTTAAAGCGGATTTCAGACGTAACTTCACGTTTCTTTTTTATCGTATCGATTTCATCAAAACTTGTTATTGAAACAGCTCGGTTTTCAATAATATAAACGATATGAATGAACATATATTTTTTTCACCTTGCTAAATCAAATAGTTTTTGTTAAAAAACTGTTTAAGTAAAGCCGATTTAAGTCTTGCGCCTTAAGCATTTTTAGTGACGGAGACTACATTTCGCTTATTATAACTACTAATAAAATTGTGCCCTTAGGTTTGTCTGTTGCACTTCATTCTTCTGTGTATATTTTTATCACTGAATTAAGACTTACTGCTGAGTCTCTTGTGGCGCTTCTCAGTAGATGTTACCATTTGAAGCGCTGGTAAATTCAGACAGGTGAAAGAGACAGTGTATATGGTGCCTAGTGGGTAGTGACCCTTCCTCCGCAGCGGTCCCGCGTTCGATCTCCGCTAAGGGCAAATTATTTCTGTGAGCATATATCTTTGTTCCTGAGTCTTGGGTGTTTCCTATGCATTTAAGTATTTATTTATCTACTAGCTTCCGCCCGCGACTTCGTCCGCGTGGAATTCTGTTGTAATTATTCCCTTGGGAACTTTTGACTTATCTGGGATAAAAATGTCTTACTATATACGACGTTTCATGAAAATCCGTTCAGCCATATGGAGCTAAGTGTTAACAAACATACAGAAACACACACACACACACACACACACATATACACACAATAATTAATTTTAGAAACGGTTACCTATGTTGTTTGTTTTGAACTGCATATATACCAAATTTCAAGTTGATAAACTCATCCAAATAGTTTTTCCCATACTAACTTCCACCCCCTCCTTTACCCCCTTCCACTTTTATTTCCAAAATTTTCTATAGCCTATGTCCTGCCTGAAGTATTCCTGGATATATTATCGAAAACCGCATTGAAATCCATCCAGTAGTTTTAAAGTTTATCGCGCATATACAATCAGACAAACAGACATGAAATTCAAAAACCATTGGGATTTGTTCTGCTGCTCATTCTGAAGCCCCCCATAGCATTTTTTCATTGTTATCTCCAATGTACAGACTTTTTCCACTTTACGATTTTATTATATGTATACATATAAAACTGCGTATCGTCGTCTAGTACCATAACACAAGCCTTTAGAGCTTATTCTGGGACTAGATTGTCCCCTGATTTATTTATTTATTATTTTTTATAACGACTAAACCGAAATTAGGTTACATTCAACCCTAATATAGATCATTCTATGGATCATTCGAACATCCTGCGCGTGTTCACATGGACATATATCAATAGATCAAGCTGTCAGCGCAGGGCCAAGATTCGGCTAAGGGCCGTAGGGAGGGGACGGTGTCGATATCGATAGATCAAGTTTTATCGATAATATATTTAAAGTTAAAAACTAAAAATACTGCCGTAATGTAAAAAAAATCCTGTCTGCGTTTTGATTGACTGATTTTAAACCGCTTCAACATTCCAGTGGGCCATAATTTTTTGGAAAAAGCAACTCAGATTTTTTTGTAAACTATTAATTGTCCGGTACAACGGATGGCGGGAAATTAAACGTTATTTTGTACATTTTTGATCAGGATGGAGCATTTCACGGAAAAGCAACGTAGTTTTTGTGTTAAACACTTAAAAAAAAACAGTCTTACGTTACTATGCGATGCCTTTTTAACCGACTTCATTAGGATTGAATACGGATTGCGCCGTTTAAGCGAGTATCCCAGCGTCAATTTAAACAAAGTTTGGGTCGTTGACACTAGGGCAAGGTTGACTGACACTGGGATAACTCAACCCCGTCTTATCTCTCTTACTATCTCTTTTGTGATTCATCGGTACTAGTGTGACAGCGTAGAAGATTTTTTCCGAACCGGTGGTAGATACATTCTTTGACCTTCATAAGAGCTTGTAAAAGCCTAAATTGAATTAAGCTAGTTTAGTTTTGACTTTTGACTAAGAGATGAGACGGTGTTAACTTATCCTGTTGTCAAACTTGCCACAAAAAAGATTACTAACCTACAGAAGGGTCACTGTCTAACAAAAACGGTGTTTAAGCACGCAAATATGCCTAATCATGCCTTCTCTCTCCGTCGCATAACGCGTGCTCTTTCGTGTGCGCTAGGGTTGTCAGTTTATCCGCGTCACCCTACAACACCAAACATCTAGGCTTCTTGACGCGCGAATCGGCCAGCGAGCGAGCGAGCGGCAACCTACTGCGATTCAGCTCCGAGCTGTCCGACGGCCGAGCGTACCTAAAGCCCGGAGTGAAACCGCCCCGATCCTGCTAAGGCCACTGCTTGACAAGTTGACACAGACATACAATAGTACTTACTATAATGTTGATTAAATATACCGGCTTATGTCGGCTATATTTTCTTCCATTGTGAAAGTCACGAACACTTTGATAAGCGCAGCTGTTACTATTTATTACAAATAAAAGTACAAAGTATTGCCACTGTTTGTAAGGCTGTGGCCAATGAACGAGCGACTAGCGTCTTACAATCACTAGGAGCTTAGGTTAACAGCATTATAAAATGCAATCTCCTACGCATACGTAGTCTGTAGCACCTTTGATATAAACAGATACTGCAGTCGGCAGGTTTATCCGACAGTCTTGACATTAGTTCAAATTCAAATCATTTATTCAGCAACTTGGCCACCTGTGGGCTCTGTTACTTGTCACATGAATAAATTAAAATGGATTCAATCTACCAGCGCTTCGGACAGGACCATCGCGATATCGCATCGCATATGAGAAGCGCCGCAAGAAACTCAGCAGAAAGACATCTTTTCAAGTCAAAACACACAGTTGATACTACTTTCATTATTACCGTCAGCGTGCTCTAATAAAGTGTAACCGTGATCCAATTGGTCTGGTTCCCGTGTTTGAGCGCAGTTACATGGCAGTCACTCCACTGTAATACCCGACCTGCCAAATCAGGGATCATGCTCAAAGTATATCCTGAATTAGAAACGGGAAAAACTGGACAAGTGCGAGTGAAACCCGCGTGGAGAGGATTCCGTTCCATACAAGATTAACTGAAATTTCCTATATTACTTTAAATACCATAGACTTCTTATAGGTTTTCCTGTAATCTATAGGTAAAGAACTATTTTTTGTATTTTTTTTTAAATTTTAGGCTCGGTAGTTTCGGAGATAAGTGGGGGGAATGGTCAATTTTCGCCTATTTTCCTAAATAACTTCCAAACCATTTATTTTAAAATTCAAAAAAAAAAAAAATTTGAGATCCTCACAATAAGCCTTTTCATTTGATATGTCACGTGATATAGTTTGAGTAACTTTTTTTTTTAATTTTCTAATTTGCCCCCCAAAAGTGGGCCCCATGTTCAAAATTAATTTATTTACGTTACGCATCCCAATTGCGGTCATCAATTTACATATGTATACCAAATTTCAAATCAATCGGTCCAGTAGTTCCGGAGCAAATTGGCTGTGACAGACGGACAGACAGACAGACAGACAGACAGACACACGAGTGATCCTATAAGGGTTCCTTTTTTCCTTTTGAGGTACGGAACCCTAAAAAACGCTAGGAAGATAATGATAATATGCTAACAGTGGGATATAAGAATATCATCACTGTGAACAAGGTATTGTACGATACGATATATAGGCCACTATAGGACGTTGTATTCAATTGACTGACAAACAGGTAGACGGGCCACCTGTTGGAAAGAGGTCACCGCCGCCTATGGAACACCAGAGGTGCTGCCAATGCGTTGCCAGTCTAGGGAGGATGGGGAATGGGGATGGGATGGGGATGAGGGAATAGGCCTCCGGATCTCGTGACTCACCGTACGAAACGCAATAGAAAGCTATTACTTTACGCCGATATTCTGTAAGAGTGTGGTACTACCCCAGTAGAGCCGGCCCATTCGAATAGTAATCATCTAGTGAGGATTACTTTGGCTCTACCACTGCGAGATATCGTAACGAGTCAATAGTTTATTTTGACATTAGTTTGACGCCATTTGTTGGTAACGTCATTATGAGTGGGTTCTACTGCGAGATTTACGAGAAATCATTACAGTCAACATCAACATCTTTTTATTTAATATAATGTTGGAAATAATCTTTTTCCTCACAAACATCGTATTTGCATAACAAAATTCGACGCCTAATACCACAGCCTTACCATCTAAACCGCTGCCGCACTGGCCGCAGCCTTACATCGACTAATCCCATCCTTATGTGCGCGCGCACGTAAACACAGTTCTTATTGTGCGCTAGTTAGTCCGTCCGTCCGTCGTTTCCGGCATGGCTCGTGAACGAATGCCCAGCGTTTTGGGTTCGATTCTCGACAAACGAACAAGAAATGTTTTACGCGGGGTCATGCAACGACCCAAACTAAAATCCTTGAACAGATTTACTCACAATTCGGTACTGCAGTGATGAGTATTTTTTTTATTATTCAACAAGTTTCTATATTTTTATTAGTTTTAATAATTTTTATTTATTAATATGAAAAGAAGAGCACGGTAACCTAAGTTTTTGACAAATAGTCAGTACTATTTATTACTAATGTTCCACTCCCAAATGCGTTTACGTAAAAGTCTCTATTTCCTTATGGACGAAACTATTAACGCATTCGTCGCGTTTTTTTATGATTTCAAACTAATGGCACTGATGGTCGTGTGTCTTTGTTTGTTGTTCAGAGACAACACGCACAAGTTATCCTAGTTTGGGCCGTTGGTTGACGGTTATTTTATTGCCAATTTTAGACGGCCAAAGCTAAAGAAGGGCCTATTTGAAAGTATATTCGGTAAATTTTAAAGTCGCTTAACTTGAAATAGGGATTTTTCCTGGGTAAAAAGAATGTAATTCTAATTAGTCCGTCAGTTAGATTATCAAAAAATATTGAACACGTATTTTTTGCTTTATCAATTCAATCGAAATTGACAAAGATAACGCGCATCAAAGTTCGGGAGTGGGGGCTCATGACGTCATTTAATGGGCAGTCGTGACGTCACGCGGAACTTCAACGCACTATATCCTCGTAATTTCTTGTTTAATTGAAAAAAGATAAAGTTTTCAATAGTTTTTGATAATGTAAATGACGGACTAAATAAATTCTTTCAGGAAACTAGCCTATTAGAAACGTTAAACTCGATTTTGACAACTTTGTGCAACAAAATCGAGTTTGACGTTTCTTATTTTAAGGTTAGGAAATTTTAAATCAAGTAGTCACTGTTTCGAATTGGACCCATTCAATATAAAAAAGCTTTTAGAAACGCGAGTAATACAATACGAAGTACGAAGGTACATTACTTATTCATCCATTATTAAATTTTGGCAATGCATTTCCCTCCATTCGCGTAGTAAAGGAATGTCTAAAATTCTCTCATACAAATGCAAATTTGCTATCCGCTCCTATCTGCTGGTGGCAGCCCTGGGGACCGCGCGTACGGTAGTCGATGATAGGGTTGTCAATTTATTAAAATAACGCATAAATAAAAGTGAAGGTCTGTGTAGATTTATTTATTTATCCATTTAAAGATTTGCAATAGGGATGTTTCCTGGGTAAAAAATAATAATTCTAATTAGTCCATCAATTAGATTATCAAAAAATATTGAACACTTATTTTTTGCTTTATCAAATCAATCAAAATTGACAAAGATAATGCGCATAAAAGTTCGGGAGTGGGGGCTCATGACGTCACTGAATGGTAAAAAGTGTGCAGTCGTGACGTCACGCGGCACTTCAACGCACTATATCTTCGTAATTTTTTGTTTAATTGACAGTAGAAAAAATACATTTTCAATCGTTTTTGATAATGTAAATGACGTACTAAATAGTTTTTTTTTTCAGGAAACTACCCTATTAGAAACGTTAAACTCGATTTTGACAACTTTGTGCTACAAAATCGACTTTGACGTTTCTTATTTACCTTGCATGATTATAGTAGCGAATTCCTATGTCTGGGGCATATTACACAGTAAAAGACTACGTCATGGACAGGGACGTTTGGCTAGTTTAGTTTAGTAAAGTTTTATTTTTATGAAGGACTAGGCATATGGTTCACCTGAGTCTCACTTAATGAAAAGCGAAGACAGGAGAGCACGCTTGCTCGGAAAGGCCTATTCACTCTTACCTTGAAGACACCAAGATTATATAATTCAGGAAATACAGACGCCGGGAGAGTGTTCCACACCTTAGCGGTGCGAACCAAAAACGTATCCTTCGAGCAAGAAATATTTATTTTATCAGGACGTTTCTATCTCTTTTGCCAGCCCTGGGGACCGTGCATACAGTAGTGATGAATAGGGCTGTCACTATCAATATTTTCCACTCCAACTAGCGAAAATAAATGTGAGATTGTGTAAAAAGTGTGCAAATTTTTAAATTATCTCTGTTTAACATGCATGCTGGTGTGATAGAGACGGATGTGTGAAGACTGTAATTGTTTGTTTTTTGATCAATTTCGTTTTATTTAGTGTATACAGACTGTAAGTAGCGGTTGTACACTTAAAAAAACGTATAAGACAGGTCAGACAAGTCGACAATAAAAAAAAGATTGAAAACTTTTGCTATACTTTTTGTACTTACTCAATATCTTGTGGCAATTCTTCTCTGTAATGATGAACTTTCGCGAAACGCTGGTGGTGGAAGATTAAAGTAGTTTATTGACATGAAAATATGCCGCCTACTGAGATATTACAACAAACTACATATTATGAGGTATATTAATTATCCATTACAACATATATGTTATACTTATACGTTGTATTTTATATCTTGAAAAGTGCAATTTTAGTGTTATCAAATACTCGTATTTAGAAATAAATAGATTGAAATCTAACGGTTTCGGTTTTTCTTAAATAATATTTTTTGGCAACCCTGCGACTCCAAATAAAACGTCTAAATTATATAACAACTCCCGTCTGCGCCTGCGGGGTCTTACAATACCGAAAAATTCCGTTTTTACAGCCTTCCCCAATTCATTTTATATTACCGTGGCACTCTTACCTTTAAGAGGGCAGAATTACTACGGAAAAAACCGGACAACTGCGAATTAACTACGCCAACTGCCGTGGAGAGGGTTCCGTTCCGTACATGATTATCGGAAATTTCCTATGTTTTAGGTCCAGTAGTTTCGCAGATAATGGGGATGTATGGTAAATTAATGCATATTTTCCTAAATAACTTCCAAACTACTTATTTTAAAATTCTTATAAAAATATATTTAAGATTCTGACAATAAGCCTTTTCATTTGATATGTCACACGATATAGTTTTCAAAACTTTTTTGTTTAATATTCTAATTTACCCCCCGAAAGTGGTCCCCACGTTGAAAATTCATTTATTTACGTTACGCGTTCGTGTTGCGGTCAGCGACTTACATATGTGTACCAAACTTCAACTAAATCGGTCCAGTAGTTTCGGAGCAAATTGGCTGTGACAGACAGACACACGAGTGGTCCTTATAGGATCCGTTTAGTAGGCTTCCGTTTTTTCCTTTTAAGGTACGGAACCCTATAAATCATAATTTTCATACGAATACATTTCACCTCTTTAAATTGAGCTAAGATTTTGACAATTTTATAATATCACTAGCTGCGTAGCATGCGTTACAATGCTGTGATTTTTTTAACTAATAAGCCAATGACGCTCGACCACGCCGACTTTAAATGCGAGCGTGAGTAGGTATACGGACGTACGAACCAAAATATATAAATCAGGGGACAACCTTTACACATATCAATCTAGTCCCAAAGTAAACTCTACAGGCTTGTGTTATGCGTACTAGACGACGATATACATACTTATATAGAGAAATAAATACTTAAATACATAGGAAACATCCAAGACTCAGGAACAAACATTCGTGCTCATCACATAAATATTTGCCCTTACCGGGAATCAAACCCGGGACTGCTTCGGAGGCAGGGTCACTACCAACTAGGCTAACCGCGTCGTCAAAAAAATGGTTTACATTCAGTGAGGCATAAATGTTTTCTGTAAGTATTCGGCAGTCTCCGATCCTCTTAAGTAGGTAACCATAGAAATCCTGTTAACAGCTTGTTTCATTCACAGCAGCGCGTTTCTCAGTAAAAGCCTTTGAGAGAAAATTCTGCTGAGGCCCTATAGAAATCTTTATTGAGTAGCATTCGGGACAAATAAAGAGGTACACCAAACAAGAACCTTTTATACATTTTTGCACAAAAAAAGATCTCTACCAGTTAACCTCTGGGAACCCTGAAATAATATTTATATACATATACATAAAAACAAATATACATAAACTAATAGTTATGAATAAATGTGCAATTTCGTCAGCCAATCACAGCTTAAAATGGCGGACAGATCCTATCAGTGGCGGCGCGTGAGGGTAAGCCGGTGCATAATTTCTTAATTCAAACATTATAATATTATTAATTACTTCTGTATTAAAATAAAAATTGCATACTACATATTTTTTTTATGTAAATACAATATTTTAATGTGCAACAATATAATGTTTAAAAATAGAAATGATACACCGGCTTACCCTCACCCTTCGCCACTGGATCCTATGTCTATTGAACCAAAGTAAAAGTTTCGGCTTTCATCACTGCCATCTGATGTTAGAATTTTTTTCTTTCTATGTCTTATATATATGACCCCGGGCCCCAGGAGGTTATACAAGAAACCGAAAATAAACTAAATAAAATGAAATTCGAAAGCGTCAACTAGGACGATGTGTAGATCCACCTACGTCCCTGCAAAGGTCTGAAAACGACTTATCTCAAAGAGAATACTATTATTTAGCCATTATTTTTTTTAAAGAATGATCGTCTAATGTGATCGTCCTGTCGTCATAAATTCTAGTCTATTTTTGTTGGTAACGGAGTTGTTTTCTGGCAGCGTTCGAAGACTGGTAACGTAGGGGTAATTGAGCAAGAAAATCTAGTTATCTAAGCCTTTCCGAAATAATTACCGATGAAATAAATCCTAAAATATCTGCGAATTCGTAAAAAAATACCCTACAAGATCTAAAGCAAAATTAAGCACTAAGTAGAATGACCCAAATTAGTAAATTTTCATGTAAATTTCAATTAAAAGTTATCATGTGCACTTTTCTTTGCCAGCCATTGTACCTCCTCCATCCCCCTACATCAGGCTCAAAGGATTCTTTCAAACTATAATTCCGTCGCACCCGATGTGTACTTCGTATTTTCGATTTAGTTTTACTGCTTTCAAACAGCTTTTGCAGCCGTCAAGTAAATTGTGCTGAGAAAACTTGACAGAATTTTACTAAAGATTTCGTTCATATTTAAGCTGAATTATTTATTTATTTACATAGTTGGGCAGCGTTAATCAAACAGTTAACTTCGTTAATCGCTAAGCCGTTACTAAAAAAGTTTACTTCGTTAAACGTTAACTCGTGATAGGAATTGCATTTTATATGTCGTTGCGTTAGTGATTTACTTATAAATTATAGTTTAAAAAAAAAAACTAAACAAACACGCTTTAATAGCAAACCGAACTAAAAAGTAGAATTTTTTTTTAAGTCTGAAGAGTTTGTGTTACAGTAATGGAAATTCCAACAATCAATTACTTATAACTAATCAATTTGAGGTAAGATTAGAATATGAAATAAAGTTATCAACAAATAATTCAGTTATTGTTAAAAAGCGTGGGGTGCTTGGTATTAAATTTTAAATTTATTTCATTGGTAGCTATTTATAAAATTAGTCATTTTGAAAATATAGTAAATTGCACCCCACGCTTTTTTACTATAATTGAATTATTTGTTGATAACTTTATTTAAATCCTAATTTTACCTCAAATTGATTAGTCATAAGTAATTGATTGTTGGAATTTCTATTACTGTAACTGCCGCGAGGTGTCCTTTTGGTAAATAGTAGGTACTTAATTAACGTTAAACGGTTTTTTTTTAACGGTAGTTAACGAGTCTGTTAAGGATTTTTAAAGTTAACTTTAAAGTTAATCTGGTACTCGAAATGTTAACTTCGTTAATTAACTATTAACGGATTAACGGTCTTGTGCCCAGCTATATTTATTTACTAGCTTTGACCCTTGGCTTCCCCACCTTGTGCGCGCTCAAGTCCGCGCTCAGACCCTCTCACCCTTTTAGGGGTTAATTGTCTTAAAAAGTATCCAAATCCTTCGCCAAGGCTCGAACTATCTCCATACCAAATTGATTAACCGCGATCACTTCCAGAGAACCTCAGAAGAAGAATCCGACGAAACTAAACCGGTGAACATTTGTGCAGCCATGCGGACGTGTTGTATATCTTCGCCTCCATTTTCCTCACAATTCCCCCGGATTCAGAGAAAACCAAATCCGGATTTTCTCCGAGGCTAATCAGTAATCGCTTTCGCGCCATTACTCCAAGCGCATTATACCGACATTTTCCCCCAAATGTCCTAAACAGAGTGGTTTCCGGTGTTCCTTCACTAAACGACAACATTCACGTCATTACAGAAAACAAATAAAAAAGCGGGAAAACAAGTGACTTGACCAGCTTACAGTGGATTCATCCTTTTTGTCTTATTTGATAAACAAAATGCACCTTTTTGGCTAAAACTGCTGTTTCCTTGCAAATAAAGGAACCGGAGACAATATTTTAGACGTCACTTTGCCAATTTTTAGCCTAGGTTTGCTTTATTTGGGATAAAACAGCTCTTTCACAAAATTGCACTTTTTGAGGTTAGAATAGTAGTTTATGCAACGGTTGCATAATGATAGGCCTTAAAACACTAGTGCGGCGAGTTTCATAATAAGATCGCACGTGTGTTTTAAGGCCAAATTATGCAGAGTTGCATACATAACTTTATCTACACACATTATACATCCTCCATGATGTGTTCAGAAACAATATTTTCTGGCAACAAGTTATTTGTTGCAATCGTGGCTGCATATTTCCGATATCCGGCGCATTTTCACATCACACACACTCCGAGAAGACTACTTACTATTCATATTTTCAACTAAAATGTAAATTACAAACAACTTTTTCTATTCAATTCAACAACAATTCTACTTTCGTTCAGCAAAACACCAACATGGCGGCAATTCGATCCTCCGTCAAGACCATTTTTTTTTTAAATCATAGACAAGCGAGTGAAGTCTCTATTCTCATGTCACTCGAGATCAAATGTTGTTCGGTTTATATTAAAAAAACATACTGAATTGATGTTTCGTATCAATAACTGTTTAATATCTATGGATACTAGAATAGAGACCCACTTGAGTTTTGACAGCTGTTCCAAATTTAATCTCATTTCTTTACTAAAAACGATAAAGAAATAACATTGCAGCACTGGTTTTTCCTAATAGGTTGTCAAAATGGTGGTCATTACCTATGGTTTTTGATTAAACAATGGAGGTTTTATGTTATGGGTGTAGATAAACTTGTTTACCAAATAAGACAAGTATGAATGAACCCACTGTACGCCATCTTTGAAAATTTTCGTGCCTAATGGGGAAGTTGCATGAAAATCAAGGTTGAGAGTTAAATTATATTTTATGAGAGAAAATGTAAGCAAAAGCATATTACAGAAAAAAACAGATCATTTTGACTATTCATTTTTATCTGATTAAGGGTCAAAATTAGTGAAAAATACATTTTGTACAGTCTAACGACAGCTGTGACGTCATAGCTGTTGCCCATTTTGTATGGAGTGCTTTTGCGAGTGGTATGAACGATTAATTTTCAAAGCTTATGAAGCTACTCATAAAATAATCAAAATAAAAATGTTTTGCGTCCACAGATTCTTTAGACTCGCCAATTTATAAGCCTACATCAATTGAGCTCTATAAGGCTGAGTTTTATAACGGACAACTACGGTTCGCCAGTGAAAATCTTTACGGAATCGAAGTAATAGAAAATTTAAAGCGCTTTTCTGTAGTTACCACTTCATTTTATAGCGCTCGAGTTATAGCCACACTCCGAACTGCAGCGTTGTTTAAACTCATAAACATTGTTTACTTTGCTGTGCTCGTACTTCTTATTGAACAAAGTTCCGTAACATTCGAGAGCTCATTAAGCGCTCTGACTTCCGCAAGATGGTGCTGCTTCCGGATCAGTCTGTACGGCTTCCGGGTCGCCATGTTTGATCAGGCTTTGCCGTTACGTTACACTATATCAGCTCTGTAAAAATACTAGCGCCCAGCCCCAGCGTGGCTTATTCTTCTTCTGCATTTTTCCAGGATAAAATTAGCATCTGTAAAGTCTTCGACTCCAAAACATTATGTCAAACCCGTTGTTAGGGTTCCGTCCGTCTATCAAAAGGAAAAAACGGAACCCTTACAAGATCACTCGCCCGTCCGTCCGTTTGTCCGTACGTCTGTCTGTCTGTCCGTCCATCCGTCCATCCGTTTGTCACAGCGGTGTTTTATCGGAAAAATTCGTAGGTATTTATCGTGCTCTCTCAATTAGCTTCAGCAGGCCCCCAATTCTCGGTGCATTCGAGATAATCTGACAATCGAGATTAAACGTCAGTGCACACAGTCGTTTGACACAACTGTATGAATTTGCGGTTTAATCTCGCAATCGACATTATCTCGAATGCATCCATCATACCATGCTGTCATTTTTCATTTTGAAATTAGACACTAAATAATAAAGTTTCATATTAATGCATATAAACATGTCACTCATTGAATACAATAATTAATTAACACTTCGGGTCCCGTCGTCTTCCGATTGAGATCCGATTTTTACCGATGGAAACATATTTAAAAAAAAAATCTTTATTGATAAAACTTATTTGACATTAATACAACTAAAGACTAAACGTACTGATGGACAAAATTAAACACACGTGCCTGAACTAGGAAGTTCCTGTGTTTCAGGCGAAAATGGACTTACATAACTATCTTAAACAATCACACGAAGAAATACAAATAATATTCTTAGTAGTTAGATAAATTACAAAAAAGAAAGTACAAATAAAACAAAAACAATAACAACAATAACAAAATACCAATAGGCAGTGTTATGAACTTAAACATAGAACAATATTCATTTCAAAACAATGATCAATTTCTCTGTATCTTCGTAGGACATAATTTTGAAGTGCTTCTTGGAGAATTTTCTTAGTATTGTTATAACTAAGAGGATATATGCCTAATATGGCGTTTAATCTATTGTAAAGAAGTGGTCCAAGGAACACGTAAAATCTGGATGAGAAGGCATGTTTTCTGCCTATATTTTTAGGACAAACTATATCTTTCCGCCTTTTTTTAGTAGTTTCAGTGCTGTAGGGAAGTGCGGCGTGCTGTTTGAGGACTGTGCTCATTATAAATAATTGTCTAACTGAAAGTACCTTACACGACCTTATTATTCACTATATCTGTAATTGAGTGCGAAAGCTTCAGAGTTGACTTAAATTTTAGCGCGGAAAATTTCAAATATGGCGTGCGCTGTTCAAGTCATAGTTTCTTACAATGTATCTCATCTCTGTACGGATCATGAGGTTTTATAAAGATTAAACATGTTCCAAAATTTTAATAATAAATTCAAAAAAGCAATATTCCTTATAAATAACTGCAATAAGTACATCGATAAATATCAAAAAACCAAAACCATTTTAAATCTGTAAGCTAATTAAAAAGATTAATAAGGACGCCATTAATATCCGCCATTTTGTGGCTGCACAAGATGGTGGCACTTCCGCCCGCCATTAGCGCTCTTGAGCTAATTTAAATTAATTATTGTCGAGTAATTGCCTTCTGTGATGTAATGAAGTATGTCACGGGGAATATTGAAAGTGGTGTAATTTAAAATGAAGAGAAATGTCGAGGACGCGTTGTTCGTACAAGGCGTATATTAGTAACAAAAAACCAGACAAGTGCGAGTCAAACTCGCGTGGAGAAGGTTCCGTGATTATATGAGATTTCCTACTTTACTTTAAATACCATAGAATTATTGTAGGTTTTCCTGTAATTTATAGGTAAAGAACTATTTTCTGTATTTTTTTTTCGAAATTGTATGCCCAATGGACAATTTTCGCCTATTTTCTCCTAAATAACTTCAAAACCATTTAACTTAAAATGACCGCATGGTCACCGATTTGCATGTGTACCAAATTTCAACTCAATCGGTCCTGTAGTTTCGGAGTAAATTGGCTGTGACAGACGGACAGACAGACAGACACACGAGTGATCCTATAAGGGTTCCGTTTTTTCCTTTTGAGGTACGGAACCCTAAAAATGATGCCATGCGATAAGTCCCCATCTGCAGGCCGCGGTATTTTCCATACAAACTTTATCACCCCTTTTCCCTCCTTTAGGGATGGTTTTTCAAAAAATCCCTCCTTAGTGCACCTCTAGGGTACCTACTTGAAGAATATCTCCTCCAAATTTCAAACCTCTAGGACCACCCGTTTAGGCTGTGCGTTGTCTATAAGTGAGTCACGGTACTGTTTTATACGTATAGATTGATTAAGTTGGAATCTACTAAAGAAGTTTCAGGGACATGACTTTGCATAAAACGCACACTACCCTTTTCAACTTTACCCTAAAAAGCAAGTGAAAATACGCTCCCGAACCTTTAAAAACACCATTCGGGAAGCCATTAGCCTAAAGTTCCGCCATCTTGTACTTAAGAGCTCAAAATGGCGGATCAGACGAACGCTTTCAGTTCGAGCTTTGTTTTTAAACGCCCTGTTTAGTGGCCTTAGAAGGGTCTTAGCTCTTTTACATATATTTTTATACAGACTTACGTATCTGTGAATAGATGGCGCTGGTGGCAGGGAATTACGAAATCGACGTTTACAATTAAGAATGCTCGGTAAATTTTTGGATCTTTAATGGATAACTTCTCTTTATGCATTAGACAAACCGTAAATTAGAGCCTCGATTTTTGGAATGCTCTCGACAAGCCTTTTTATTTGATACCTAATGATAATGCATGAGTGGTAGCGCCGGCCGCAAGAAACTAAGTGGGAAGTTGTCTTTTCAAGTCAAACATTGATTTTACGTCATATATATACGTCATACAAATAAACTTAAATAGGAACATCACCTACACAGTAGGTAATAAAGCAATAAATGATAATTATTAAGAATTAAGACTATAAATCGATCGATAATCAACAAATAAAAAAACTATAAAAGTATAGTATAGAGAACAGTCTCTCTAGTCTGGTTTAGATATTAGTATAGATAGTCTTTAGTACGGTGTTAACACCCGCAAGTTATTAATTTGAAATGGCTCCGAACAATTATTCGTTTAAGGGCATTAAGAATTCATGCGACTCGAATATCATTGGGTAGAGTCGGACATAGGGAATGAGAGCTACGAATACAGTATTGGTGCATAATCTTCTGTTATTTTTACCCAACAGCGAAGCAAAAAGGAGAGTTATGTTATTCGCGAGCATGTATTTATGTAAGGATTATTCGACTTTCATGCCAATATCGTTTCTTCCTATTCGCAATTCTGCACAATCTGAATTCTACACAATAGTATTCCACCACATTCGCTACTATGCACAGTCATTATTTGTGTACAGTAGCGATTCTTCCTATTCGCAATTCTGCACAATCTGAATTCCACAACATTCGCTACTGTACTGTGCGCAGTAGTAGTGATTAATTGCTGTTGTGTGGAATTCAGATTGTGCAGTATTGCGAATAGGAAGAATCGCTACTGGACACAAATAATGACTGTGCACAGTAGCGAATGTGGTGGAAGTAGTATTGTGTAGAATTCAGATTGTGCAGAATTGCGAATAGGAAGAAACGATATTAGCATGAAAGTCGAATAATCCTTATGTAATCAATCCATTAGTTACCACCTAAAGCCAAAACTATTGAACCGTTTTTAACGAATGTGATGTCAAACGATTCAGGCAAAATGCCCAAGGCCTGTGACGTCACCTGAAATCAAATATGCTAGAAGGCATTTTGTTTCTTGATATATTTCCACGCACGCATTATTGGTATCATGTTGGTATTTATAAGTACTATACAAATATGTGAAATACCTAAATGGAATCATTCCTCGCTACCAAAACTGTCTATATAAAGAACTCAACTGAAACTAAATAGATGAAAATAAAAATTATTTATTATAAAAACACATAATTGACTGCATAACCTCAAACAAAAAGACACAAGTAATTCAAAAAGTTTATCGAAAGCTCCTACACTTTCACGTTATAATATAGTAGAATAAAATATAGGATATTAGTAGCACTAAGATATTTTAGGTGATGTTTACATTTAAAAGGATTTCTACCAGACAACTGCCTGGTTTTTATGCCTCCTCCAAACGTTTAAGTTCCGGGCTGGCACGGCGCCCAATTTGAGAACGTCGTTTATTATTCACTGGTATCGGATAGCGAGCAATTTTTGGCCAACCCTAGACGAGGAGTATAGTGTGGACATATCTTATCATTGTAATTAATAAATATATTTAGTTAAGATTTCTAGAAATGTGCTTATCAAGTTCCCAGTATAAAAACATTAAACGTAAAATAATTAACGAAATAAAAACGCTTTTGTCAGTGACGCACTAAAAAGTACAAAACACCCTCATAACCAATGTATTGGCCTCTTCAAAACAAACCAAGTGAGCCCAAACTCGAGGAGTTCACTAGAAGTCATTGAAAAGTTCCATTATCCTCCTGGCTCCATGATCAGATCAGCTCGACGGTACCAAATTATTATACTGTCATCCCAATTGCATACACTTGCAAAGTCTCAAATTGTTACGACAATTAGAAGTAGGTTAAAATTGACTTCTAATATATTATTACATTTTTGTTAGTTACGCTAAATAAGCTCCCATGTCATAGTCAAAGATTAAAACTATATCAATAAATAAATATTATAACTACGATGTTTCTTTTTTTTGCGACGTTTCTTCTCAGCAGATGTCACCTTTCGAAGCGCTGGTAGATTCAGACGTGAAAGAGCCCTTGTGGCCTACTTGCAAAATAAAAATTTCATTTTCATTTTCATGTACCTATTTAAATGAATCATAGATCGTTCCATTAGATTTTACAGCGACAATTGTAGCAAATTCATGAGAGAAATTGTGTTATTTCCTTTTCTCCTGTTCGTTCTCTTTCACACATCCACCATTTTACGATCAATAATTTAACAATGGGAGAAAATTAAAATATGACTTACGAATACGTACTGTCACTCATAAAGCTTTAGTAGTTCCCAGGTGTAAGTAAGTTCTTGTTAGATGAGTGTTTATATTCTTTCGACGATTATTTTGTAAAATGAGCAATAAATATGTATTTGGCATAATATCAGGTTACAATATTTGGACATAAGAATTTAAATAAGTAATAAGTAATGGTACGACGTGTGAACTTAAATAAAATAATGGTAATTAATTTTGTAAAACCATTATATTCGCAGTAAGTCTGGTGAAATAATGAACTATTGACATTAACATTAACATTAAGACTATTTAGCCTATTGACATTAAGACTTTGTTTAACATTATTTCCAGCAATAAAGATTTATGATTACGATTATAAAGTTTGCCCCTAACAGGACTCAAACCCGGACCTTTGACACAGTAGGCAGTTGCACTACCACGGCCCCGTCGAGTCAGTCAATTGTGAATGTATATAACCTTAACATTTCTAAACGCGCTATTAAATCTAGGCATTCTTAGTCATGACTCAGACTGCTTTATGAGCTATGCTTTGACATTTAGGCGATAAACATGACATACGGACGGATTAACACTCAATAGGTATATGTAAATCGTTGTACATTAAAAGTACATGAAATGATTTTGAAAACACTAAAAAGGAACTTACATACTTTAAGTTATATACTTAAACTATCCTTAACCATCACATGAATTTATAAACTAATTTATTAATAACTATGGTGATTGGGATGAAAAATATTCTATGTTTTATTCCAAGTTTTTTTTGCGCGGTATCCTAATTCCTTTTTTTCCTAAAATAATCACCTAAGTTACTCCTTATAACATCAGCTATCTGTCAGTGAAAGGCCCGTCAAAATCGGTCCCGCCATTTCGGAGAGACAGGCAGACAAAAATTAAACAAAATGTTTTTGGTTATAAGTACTGTAAAGGCCCGGGCACACCACACGCGGTTGCGGCACGTTTGCGGCGCGAACGCGGACGGCGGTGTCAACGCGTTTCGAACGCGGGCCCGCGTTGCTCACGCCCCGCGCCGCCGCCGCTTCGCGCACGCCCCGCGCCGCTTTCGCGACGCGTTCGGTGTGCCTCTGGACATGGCGGCCGTATTAAATACAACTTCGCGTGCCCGCGTTCGCGCCGCAAACGCGCCGCAACCGCGTTTGGTGTGCCCGGGCCTAATAGTTCATATGCATTTAGTAAAAAGCTGTTATTTTGACATAACAAACAGACACTTCAATTTTATTTATTTGTATAGATTATTCAATTATATGAAAGTAATTTTTTTAAATAACGTCGATGCTATACGCCTGATTTAATTTTTTACCGCGGGCCATCTTGCTCCCCAAATGTAGATTATAAAAAAATTATGACTTTGCTTTTCCTGTAAAAAGACAACCATGTCCACTATATTCTAGCCGGCGCCGGCGGGGTGCGTTAAAATTTAATATTTAATTACTCGACACCGGTCGCGTGCCGAATGCGATCCGACACGGAACAGGGAAAAATACTTGTTATACCGCGAGTATGTTGAAAGTGAGTAAGAATTAGTAGTATTTTTAATTGCCATAGGCCGTTTGCCAGCTAATGGAAAGTAATCGCCGCCCAGGGCTCGGAACCGGTTTTGAAATAACAGTTAATGTTAATATTGTTCATAAAATCGGTTTAAAGGATGATGGGCAGTTTTGTATGGACACTGGCCTAAAAACCAATAATGACAAGGCATATGTCATTTGTAAAGTTTTTTTCATAGGTATTCTACAACTTTTTGTATGGCAGGAAATCTTAAATCGCTGTGTGAAACAAGTTATGGCAAAATAAAAACATTGCATCAATAAGTATTATAAGGATTATTAGGGGAACCGCACGAAGCGCAATACGAGAACCAAGCTATTACTTGACGCCGGCATGGGTTCCGCGAACAAATTATTTTCGTATAGTATTTTCCGAGTCGCATTTTTCCGCGATCGATTAATTTTTTCATCTGAATTTTACTCGTAGCTTTTACCCATGTCGCATTTTTCCGCGATCGATATTTCATTCATTCAACAGCATTCTACTCGTGGAGAAAAATATGGTGGTAACTTTATCAAAAATTGCAGACAAAATGCCGGACATGTTAACAAAAATTGAGTATAGGTACGATACATTCGTAAATAACTTCCATCTTTGACATACCTAAAGTGCGGAGTGAGACTCAACAGTGGAACGCGTATAGGCCGTTTTTTATAAACGCTCGACATGTCTTTAATAATTCCGGGATGCTGAAATAGAATGCTATTTACAAGTAAAAGTAACGATTATCGTGCCTGTATCCATTTGGTTATAACAAGATTAGTATCGATTCTAGACGAAGCAAATAATAATTAATCACTCCCTAGAAAATTCATCGAAAACTATTAGTAACACACGACGAAATGTCTATCCTATTTTCTTATCGGTAAGGTTTAACATCGATATGAATTGACTTTGGCACGCAATTTGTGTGAAGTACGAACGGTGAAAATAACAGGGCTTAAATACTTCCAAGTATTTTGTCAGTAAGTAGTTTCGGGTAAAGTTTTTAAGTTCGGAATCAACGGGACATTACGGACAGTTTCTGCGCAATTATAATTTTACAAAGCTACCGCTAATTATTGCAAATTACATTATAGCAAATTAAATTATACCAAACATTAGTAACCCATTATTATGAGCCTGTTGTGTCCCATTGCTGGGCAAAGGCCTCCCCCTCTCCTTACAATGTTCGCGATGTTTAGCCGTCTCCGGCCAGTCCCTTAAAAAGGAGTCCAGCTCATCCCGCCATCGCTTACGTGGTCCACGTCTCCTTCTTGAGTTGTTTGGCTGTCACTCTGTGGTATCCTTGGCCCACGACTCATTCGTCATGCAGCAGACGTGGCCAGCCCAGTCCCACTCCAGCTTGGCTGCCTAGTTACCCATCTGCAACGT
This sequence comes from Tortricodes alternella, assembly GCA_947859335.1. Taxonomy (NCBI): domain Eukaryota; kingdom Metazoa; phylum Arthropoda; class Insecta; order Lepidoptera; family Tortricidae; genus Tortricodes; species Tortricodes alternella. The sequence goes on from OX401972.1 coordinate 5,135,107, forward strand.
ATATTGAAGATGTTTGCTGGATGGTGCTGTATAGATACCTGGACTTGTTCTATAGCGTTACACTGCAAACATACTTATTTAAACTCAATAAAACAAAAATGGCTATTTCCTAAATTCCTTCATTTCCTTTTCTCACAATGACTTACAAAAAGGTAGAGGTTTTTACAAGATTCTTAAAAGACTCGTCTAAATTTTATATCGCATAATGATCATTTCGCATAATAATCACTTCTCATAACTCAAATACCGCTGAACCTACCTTTCAGATTAGTTATAAAATATACCTAAGCCAACGTTACCTACACAAACACGGCGGTAAATTATATGTTTCAAAAAACTTGCGAATTATGCGTAATGTCTTATTATGCAAAAAGGAACTACCAAATGTGCTTTTGTATTCCCGTTCCCGGCAATAAGTTGCCTGGAATTATTCTGAGGATATTCCCAATTTATTTATTTTGCCGGCAATTGTTCTTTTAGCCCGGCAGCATTTAATTTATACTATTATTACGGGAATATTATATTAGATTAGATTAGATTAGATTTATTTATTTCATAGTATGACATTACAATTAAATATTATATTACGGCTACTATATTATACGTATTAGTATATTACACACTCCTATTTATTTATTTATTATTGATTAAATTGACCATATATGTGCCGCTTCGACCATTGCTGATCTATTGTGGGGAGTGAAGTACCTTATACTCAAATTATGTAACTTACAACAGTATAATTGAGCTAAACATATATAGAGTGATGTATTATGTTGAAATGAAGCATTATTATTATTATTATTATTGTGGCAGCCCTTGCTTCATAGTTCTCTGCTTAACCCAGCATCCAGAAAGTTTCAGATGCTTTGAGCAGTGAGATCTTATATCTCTTCAGAGTGCATAATATGTCGCACCAGCGGCCCTAACATGACTGACACAAAGATAAATTAAACCCGTTTATCTCTATGACTACTGTGAGAGTGTGAGAGAGACGCACTTAGGGATAAGACGGTCTATCTTATCTTTGTGTCATTCATGTTAGGGCCGCTGGTGGATACTTCTATTGCACATGAGTATTCCACATGAGAGAATTTGCTTGGCTGTCTCCTCTGTCTCTGGCAGAATCTGCACTTTGCGTCTTGGTTCATGCTCATTTTTAACAAGTGTTTTAGTTAGGGAGGCGAATAGGGGAATTTTCGGTAATACTCGAGCATGGCAGTTTGAGATATGAGAGATACCTTAGACCTAATAGAACAACCTTGTAAAGTATTTAGCTCTATATGCAGTGACGCGCGCCTAGGATAGACGATCAGATTAGTAAAAAAAAATCGATAGTCTGAAATACTCGAGCGCGTCAGATTAAGATATTGGGGGTTGATTTTAGTGTTTTAAAACTAAATTTAACTAATCTGACGATAAGTCATTGACGCCGCCGAGTTATAGGGTCGCGAACTTGTAAAAAAAACGTTAATCCGGCATTCTCGAGCGCGATTTTTTTATTTTTTATTTTGAAGAATATAATCTAAAACTTACTAAAAATACAAAATCTGCCGATTTCCGCATGACCGGAAGTGTGGAGGAGCCATTTCGTCTTCCGAAAAACGCATTGCGGCATATATATATATATGTTTATGGTCCCCTACCGTGGACCTATGTGCCCTCAGTATGACGCCGATTGAAGAGAGAGAAAAGACCCAACGGTATATTTCTCGAATGTGCCGTAAACTAAAAAAAAGAAACCAAAAAACCTTTTTCGGTCAGATTACGAGAACCCACCAACAATTTTGTCAGATTAAGAAAATATGCTTTCAGGATACCGAGATAAACCTTCCCTTTACCTTTCAAAGTTCATCGTAACTTATCATCACGCCGAAATCGTCAGTTTTTTTAAAGGGAGCTTCCTCGGGGCCTACTTAACACCCCTTCCGAAAATCTGACGCGCTCGAGTAAGTTTTTTTTTTCTGCATTTTTGACTACTTTATATGCCTACCCCCACCACGCAAACCGGCAGATTGGTATACCGTTGTTATCAGAGGCACTTGGGGCATACGTGGTATGAATATCTGACGCGCTCGAGAATGCCCAAGTAACTGTTTTTTTTAACATTTTTGAAAAACCGTACACGCCAAACCCACCGCTAAAATGGTTTTTACCATACGAGCTTTTCTTTTCGAAATTATTTTATCTTTCGATTTTGATAGGTCTCGACGGCGCCGTTGAATTACGCCATTTAGCTACCTCGCCTCCCTAACTATTTGTATAGTTTGCCCATTATAGATCTCTATCCGAATTCATATACTACAGCTTTTTACCTCGTAGGCCCAGAACAGACGGTGAAACGCAAATGCAACGAAACTGCAACGAAACTGCTAGTTACCTTTGAGTTTATGCCATAGACTTCTTTGGGAGACTGAGCTTTGAAACCGGTTTGAAAGGCATTGCAAATCAGTAATACGGTCACGTCATGTGCGCTCTCAAAGGAGTCTATGGCAACTCAAATGAAACTCAAAAGTAACTAGAGGTTGCAGTTTCGTTTCACCATCTGTTCTGGGACTTAGCTGACAGACTAACAGGGTACCTATAGTGACGATCCCCTTAACACCTGGTTAAAACTTGTAAATAACATGTGAATAACAAATATTTATTTGCTTACTGTGATAAAAAGCAACATGACGGTGCTGGCTGAAAATCAGCGCTGCAGGTGTCTTGCACCTCAGCATTATGCTGAGCCAGTGTCCCATTCACTGCTGCGAGGACACACACACTACCATTTTGTTTTGTATTGTTTTTTTAATTTATATTTATGTTACTCTGTGTGTCTTCTGTGTTAGTGAATAAATGTTTCTTTCTTTCTTTCAACATAACCTTTCAATTTTAACTGACTTATTTATCATTCTTAATCTATATTTGCCATTGCAGAGACCTGAGTCGAAATGAACTGACTGCCATCAGCAGGAGAACCTTCCGCGGGCTCACAGCGTTGAAGAGTCTCCATCTGGATGGAAACCAGCTCAAGTGCATTGATGAAAAGGCGCTTGAAAATTTGAAGAGTTTGGAAGTCTTGTAAGTTTTGTGAACGGGCTTGTAAACGGGATAGATTTTTGGCAATTTACTGTTGCAATTCGAGCTATCCCCAAAAATTTACATCGTTTTGGGATTAGCCCAAATGGTAGCACTAAATTGCCGTAAAACTAGCCCTTTAAGAATACTAAAACAACAATAAAACTGAATTAATTGATTATAGTGAGAAAATCAGAACGTATAGACCTAGATTTTGTTCTCACTGACATCCTATCAAAAATTGGTCAAAATCGGTTAACATTTAAGCAAGGGAAGTCGTTATCGCTTTTTGTATGAAGAGCTTTAGGTTCACACAGTCAACAGGATTGACTATAACAGGGTTTCGCAAACTTATACGTACCCCTATTCACCAAGACTGCGAAACACTTTTAAAAAACTTGGTGTTGCAGAAAATAAGGTTTTTTATTTGATGTTGATGTTATCCTCGCAAAAAGAATACGATCTTAAGTCTTCATATTAAGATAAGCACCCACTTTTAAATAAACAGAGCATTTTATCATCCTTGTACGGAGCCGCAGTGCAATCTGATATGAACTTAAGAACTTACTTGAAACATTCAAGATAGCCAAAACGCGAAGTTCTACATTTGATCAATCTAAGACGTCATATAACTGTAACAATGAATCAAGATTTTTCTAAAACATAGGGAAAGGAAATCTTAATTGTAGAAAGTTGTAAAGGCGCAGTCACATTTCGGGCGCGACAGGAGCGCGGCGCGACCGCAGCGTAACGTCAGCGGCTCTAGCAACGTTCACACGAGAAACTTGTCTCTCTGACTATCTCTTTCATCGGCACTATAGTGGCCGTCAACCAGAGTGACCACTGGGGCCATAAAACTATAAGAATCGTGCTATCTCTTTCGCACTTGCATGGTCTTAGCGTGACTCACATCTACAGGGTCAGATAGTGGAAGAAAGAAAGGAATGTTTCATTGACCCAGTCGTCACTTATGTCAACGGCTACTACAGTGTGAGAGGAAGCACTTAAAAATAAAAAAGAGAAAGAAAGAGCTGCGGCTGCGCCAATACGAGCGCGGCGCCCGTGTGATATGCGTGACGTCTATTACAACTTCCAATAAAATACAACAGATGGCGTCACGCTGCGGTCGCGCCGCGCTCCTGCTGCGCTTATGGATACCGGACCTTACGAAAGTTAATCAGAACCGCTATATTTGTTTCGTTAGGGCAATTGCAGACAGCGACATTCAAATTCAAAATATCTGTATTCAATTTAGGCTTGTACAAGCTCTTATGAAGATCAAGGAATGAATCTACCACCGGTTCGAAAAATCCTCTACTGAGAAGAGCCGGCAAGAAACTCTGTGAGGTATCATTTTTTCAAAACAGTACACTATAAGTTTAAAATGATGTCTACAGTTTTATACATATTGAAGTATGTACCACAGCGGCCCTAACATGCAAGACACAAGGATAAATTAAACCGTCTTATCTCTAAGTGCGTCTCTCTCACACCAGTGCCGACGAAAGAGATAGTTATAGAGATAAACGTCTTTAATTTATCTTTTCATCACACTTGCTCGGAAAGGGTGTTATTATACGCAGGCGTATAGAGCAGCTATAGCCGATTTAACTCCTCTATGGGCCCCGCCGTCAGCGGGAGTTATAAACCATACAAAATCCATAACTCCCTAGGGAGTTATGGATGTGCGTGCGTGCGTGCGGAGTGCGTGCCCCGCGCCGGCGGAGCCGCGCGCGAGCCGCAGCCGGCGGAGCCGCTCCGCGGTGATCGCGATGTACAGTTTATTTTACCCACCTGATGGTAATTCACAGTGTACGATGAGAATAAAAAAATAATTTTTTTTTATGTCTAATTTTTGTTTCATTTCCTCGCAAATGTGATGAAAAACATTGTGTGTATCACGGGCAGTAAGGGGATAAAAACTCGAGTCATAAAAGCCCTCGCCTATCGGCGTCGGGCTTCTAACAGACTCTCGTTAGTTATCCCCTTCTTACGGCCATAGTATAGTATAGTACATTGTGCATCTAGGCATAATGTACTATTGTGTCTTGCATCTTAGGGCCGCTGTCATATTATCAAGTAATCATATCGTTATCGTTAACCCATATAAGGGAATGTCAGATTATTATTATTATTTCTTTCAGGACACTGAACAATAATAACCTAACGTATCTCTCGCTGGAGCCAGCGACGGTGGCGCGGCTGCACACGCTGCGACTGACCGACAATCCGGTCGTGTGCGATTGTCGAGTCGCAAAGCTTGCCGGCGCTGTAAAGAGTGCCGGCATCATGGGAATTGGGGCCAGGTATGACTGAGCATATTTGATGTTTTGGAAGATAACGGTAACAATCAGATAAATTTTCTGAAAAACTCTAATTAATCCGTCATTTACATTATAAAAAAATATTGAGCACATATTTTTTCATTTTGTGAATTAAACAAATAACAAATAAAAAAACCGACTTCCAAAACCCTTTGAAAAGTAAGAAACAATGCCCTTCGTAAGTAAATTACCTAGAAATGTCAGATATATTGTTGATTAAGTGATACATTAAATACATCGAATTCGGTGTCGAGTAAATGAACACAGTATGAGGGATGGATTACCTAATTTACTTGCCACCGACTTCGATATATTTAATGTATCGCTTAATCAACAATATATCTGACGTTTCTAGGTAATTTACTTACGAAGGGCATTATTTCTTACTTTTCAAAGGGTTTTTGAAGTCGGTTTTTTTATTTGTTAAATTTTGATTTTTTCATTTCAAGTTTACGGCTAAAACGCTATCTTAGGGGCCGTCCATTAATCACGTGAGGCTTGAAAGGGGGGGGGGGACGGGTTTGACAAATTCACGAAATGTCACAAGGGGGGAGGGGGGGAGGGGGGGGGAGTGTAGTAAGATATCACGTGTATTTATTTTTTCATTATATCTTTAAACGTTGCTAGGCACTAAAAATACACGTGATGTTGGGTGGGGGGTGGGGGGGTAGTCTTAAACCTCACCATGTATCACCAAGGGGGAGGGGGGGTTAAAAAATGCTTAAAAAAAGATCACGTGATTAATGGACGGCCCCTTACTGTCAGCCGTCCCGTATGATGTCGACTTACTGAATGCAAAGCATAGTCTGTATGAGGGTGTGGTCCAAATAACACTTACGGTGATCACAACGATTAAAGTGGGCAGCGTGATTCAGAACGCAACCGACCTATGCAAGCGTCATACGTGTTTAGCCGTCAAAAACGTCAAAATCAAAACAATTGAGTTTCTTGCGGCGTTTCTTGTCACCAGATGTCACCTTTCGAAGCGCTGGTAGATTCAGACATGTGAAAGGGTCCATGTGGCCTATTTGCAAAATAAATATTTTCATTTATTTCAGATGCCAAGCACCAGCGGCTTTAAGAGGTGGCCTTCTGACGGAGCTGGAAACCCATGAGCTTATCTGCAGCGGTGAGTTTATAAAGAACCGTCATCATCATACATCATGACCTTGGCAGGCGCTACATTGGCTGATTAGGCAGGTGGTACACCTTTTCGTCCCGACACTGACGAAATTTGATTTCCGCCCGTGTTGTCGCCACGGGCTTACCACGATCTCTAAATGTCATACATTTTAGGCTTAACGGTCAACCAGTCCTTGCATTCTGAACGCAAAACTTTATAAAGATCGATGAGCAGTTTACGTAGTACTATCGTCATCTGGTACTTGTGGATATAATGAAACTATAATATTACATCATATTCACCAAAAAGCTAAAAATAAAATTAATTATAACAAAAAACAAAACCGACTCCAAAAACCCTTTGAAAACTAAGAAATAAAGACTGACCGTTAGTAATTACCTAGAAATATCAGATATATTTGTTAATTCAGTAATAAATTAAATATATAGAAGTCGGTGGCAAGTAGGTAAGGCATACAAGTATACTCCTCTCCTACTGTGTTAATTTACTTGCCACCGACTTCGATATATTTAATTTATTACTGAATTAACAAATATATATATCTGATATTTCTAGGTAATTACTAACGGCCAGGCTTTATTTCTTAGTTTTCAAATGGTTTTTGTTATTGTTCTTGTTATTTTCTGCTTTTGTTTATTATAGTGGCCGACGTTGCTAATTCTTTGATTAACTCTTTTGTCTCCAGGGCCAATAACAGCGATGCCCGGGGAGTGTTCCGCGGAGCCCCGCTGCCCCCCGCCCTGCCGCTGCACCCCGGAGGGCACCGTTGACTGCCGGGAGAAGCTGCTCTCAGAACTACCCTCCACCATACCACACAGAGCTACCGAGATGTGAGTACCGAGTAGAACCGACATACTACCGACAGCAAAAAAACTTTTCACGCACGCGGCGGAAATGTTTCATCCCATCCCATCCCTTCCCTCCATTTTATAACTAGTGGCTCCGTGAGCTGTAGACCTCGCGGCCAACTTAACTGTGCCGTTGGAAATCTGTTATCCCCATACATCTATGTAGGTCGGGTCAGTTTACCAACACCGCAAATAAGTTTCTAATTACAAAAACCCCCATATATCCGCCATTTCGAAAAATTTCGAAAAATTTCGAAAAACTGAATCGACAAAAGAAATCTATATAATTATCGAACCTGCTCACAAAATTTCACGAGAATCGATTGAGAACTGCGACCTGGCGCCTCATTCGGGAACGCTAAGTGATTCTGTAGCGACTCGTAAGCCAGATTTCTCATCTCGCTCTTACGCATTACGCGTCGTGCGGAAGAGTGGGATGAGAAATCTGGCTTATGAGTCGCTACAGAATCACTTAGCGTTCCCGAATGAGGCGCCTGTAGAGGAGAACAGCCGGACAGCCGACGGACATACGCTGGACCTACGAAAGCATTTTTGCCCAAGCTGAAACGGAGACGCTTCGCTCGCTTCGCTCGCTGGGTCGATAATGTCATGTGTAAAAAACGTCGTAAAACGTCCACTTCCATTTCTTTTCCAAATAACTCTCTATGGTTTCTTACGATATCACTAATTCCATTATTATATATTCTAGGTTATATGCGTATATGATATCTAAAACACAAAACAGATACAATTTCAATGATGGATCTCACTACTACCTACTCTTGATGTAGCAAATGCTGGCAGCAGTTTCCTGATTATTATTTAACCATCTTGCAATATTAATTGTCTTGTGCACTGCCCCAAAATTCATAATCATCCCTCTCTTTCCAGCCGCCTAGAACAGAACGAGATCACCGAGGTCGGTCCGGGCGCATTTTCAGCGGTGAAAAGGATCGCGCGCATCGATCTAAGCAATAATAAGATCACGAAGTTAGCCGCGGACGCTTTCACTGATCTGACGCATCTCACTTCACTGTAAGTATATTCGTTAATAAACCATCATAGAATAAAACTTAAATTGAAAATTGGGGATTAAAAAGAAAAATACAGAAGAAGGCAAGAGGAAACGCTTCGATAAAGGTCGATAACGCATTATATAGTTTTTACTTCTCATGTTTTAGAAGTATGTTAAATAACTATTGTCGTTTATTTAAAACTTTGTATGAATGTAGTTATAATTTTTACTTTTTATATTTTTTGTATAATTAGTTATTTTTTAATTTTTTTTTTATTCCAGGGTTTTATATGGAAACAAGATAAAGGAGTTGCCTTCGGGGATTTTTCACGGTCTAACGTCACTACAACTCCTGTGAGTACTTTTCTAGAACGCAGCTTAGCTCAATATTTCATAAAAAACAATATAAAAATAAATTACTAAAGAGTGCCATTCACAAACTTAAATAAAAACTGAACTATATAGAAACTAAAACAACTCTAAATTTACCTAAAATAAAAGTAAAAAATCTGGCCGCCATGTTAGGGTGCCCATTACGCAAGCTGCATTTCCACACTGAAGCACTATGGTTAGCCTTTGTGTAGCAGCCTACGGGAGGGCCACCCGTGGCCTCTCTAAGACGCTTAAAGAGCCCATGTGCGCCTGGGCCCCAAAGGATCCGGTGATAAAAAACCTAGGGTCCTAACTAAACTATTTAAGGTGGGAGAATGTTTAGCTAGTTTTGCTAGTCAGGGTCCGAGAGCCCCCTGAGCTTGGGGGCCCCGGTGCATGGCACAGTCTAGCCCTTTGGTAGCTTCGCCACTGGCCCCACGTACCTAGTGTCTCGTACTCAATTGTATAACACAATTGGTATCGATTGGACTCCTAAATTAAACCAATTTAGACGTCACTCGACGTATCTAAATGTCAAATTGGTTTACCTTGCTAGCCAATTGTGTTAGGTACACAATTGTAAGACACGATTCGAGGAACAATTGCATTTTTTGTACGTTTGTTTGGAATATGAAACACTTTACTGTACAAGGAACACTATATAAATACAATTAACCAATCAAATGTATAGTAAAAATCTTTTTCAGATTACTAAATTCGAACGAAATCACCTGCGTACGGAAAGATACGTTCCGAGACCTGCAGACTTTGAAATTATTGTAAGTATCGTTATTTCTATTTTGCTATTTATTTCTTTATTTAAATTTATCGTCTCAGTTGTACATTTTACTTGATATCCATGATGATGTGCCGTCCCCGGCAATATTGTCCGAAATGGTAATATTGCCGGCAATATTTACGGGGTAATTCTATTAAGGTTATAATGTTGCCGGGTATATTGAAACCTGCCGGCAAAATTGGGAATATTCCCGCTATAATCTTCCGTATGGGAATATGGCAACGGCACATATTTAGAAATGCATTATTATCCTTAATCACTTTAATATTATTATTTATTTTTTTACATCTCAATAGTAACCAATTCAATCTTACGTAAAATTTTCAATTGGTATTAAAACTGCAAATCATTATTAGTATTATTCTTTTTATTAACAATTATGATCAAAATTAATTATAAACTGCGTATTATTCATTTATTTGTACATTTTTTCAGGTCTCTGTACGATAATAACATTCGGTCTCTTCCAAACGGTACCTTCGCTGCTTTGACTGGCATTCAAACTTTGTAAGTATCCTCCATCCCCTATCCCCTCATACCCCCTATCCCCCATACACCCTATCCCCCATACCCGCTATCCCCCTCATACCACCTATCCCTCCATACCCCATATCCCCCCATACCCCCTAATTGCCCACTGGGCACTGGGACGTGAGCACTTTCGCCACGCTTAGCAACTTCCACATGCTTAAGTAAAATTATCTCTATCACCTAGGCACTTAGGTCGAAATCCCTTCGGCTGCGACTGCTCGCTTCGTTGGCTGGCGGCGTATCTCCGGAAAAACCCGAGCCTCGAGACTTCGGGGGCGAAATGCGACTCGCCGAAACGAATGAGCAGGAAAAGGATAGATGCGCTGAGAGAGGAGAACTTTAAATGTAAACGTGAGTACAAAAACCGAGTGCGAGTTAAATCCGCGTAGAGAGGGTTCCGTGATTATATGAAATATCCTATGTTATTTTACATATCATAGACTTCTTATAGGTTTTCCTGTAATCTATAGCTAAAGATCTATATCCTGTATTTTTTGCAAAATTTTAGGCTTTGTAGTTTTGGAGATAAGGGGGAATGGTAAATTTTCGCCTATTTTTCTAAATAACTGCCAAAATAGTTATCTTAAAATTATAAAAAATATATACCTAATTAAGATCCTCACGAGTCCTTTCATTTGATATGTTACACGATCGAGATAGCAAAACTGTTTTTTTTTAATTTTCTAATTTGGTGGCCCCCATGTTTAAAATTCATTTATTTACGTTACACTTCCCTGTTGCGTTCATCGACTTAAATATGCGTACCAAATTGTTGCTGGATAGCCGGTCATACGAAAGCATTTTTGCCCAAGCTGAAACGGAGACGCTTCGCTCGCTCGGGCAATTACTAATATTGACAGAAGCGTCACGACCCTGTTTTAGTTAAATTTTCAAAATCGAGCGAATAATCCTCGCAATTGGGTACAATTCCCGGAATATAAGTTGAACTAAAATAGCGACCGTATGCTCAGATACAAGCATAGAATAATAAATAGTACATTGTGCATCTAGGGCCGTAAGAAGGGGATAACTAACGAGAGTCTGTTAGAAGCCCGACGCCGATAGGCGAGGGCTTTTATGACTCGAGTTTGTTATCCCCTTACTACCCGTGATACACACAATGTTTTTCATCACAATTGCGAGGAAATGAAATAAAAATTAGACAAAAACACGAGTGATCCTATAAGGGTTTCGTTTTTTCCTTTTGAGGTACAGAACCCTAAAAAGTATACATATATATTAATTTTATTCCCATTTTACATCGTGAATTACCATCAGGTGGGTGTTCATAAACTGAGCGTACGTTGCGATCAGCGCGGGGCAGCTCCGCCGGCTTGCGGTCGCGCGCCCCGCCGGCTGCGGCTCCCGAGCAGCTCCGCCGACCTGGCGCACTTAACTGCCCGCGGGAGTTCGAAACCATACAAAATCCATATCCAATCCACATATCTTAATTAAAGAAACAAAAAACCCGACTAAAGATATCGAAAAAAATAACCTCAAAAAGAAAGAAACAAGAAATTTATTTTCTTTTCTCGATATGGCGTCTGGTTGTCGCCATGTTGGATTTTGATTACTGTCATGTCTTTAGTGACACTCGCAAGATTAAGACAAATCGATTGACGTAAGAAACATCAAAATCGGCCCACGCGTTTGATCTCTAGTGCCACAAAGGAACAAACATACATTTATACAAAAACATACATAGGCTGATAAACACATTACCCTCTTTTGCGTTGCGCAGTGGGGTAAAAAAGCGTCGCACCTCGATTGAGACCCGATATTCTGTGCATTCAAGGTCAAAGTTCAACTTGCGTGCCGCGAATTCTAATCGGTTTTGCCCACAGCTGGAGAGGAGGTCGCGGGCGCGTGCGGCGCGGCGGCGGCGTGCCCCGGCGCGTGCGCGTGCGAGTGGGGCGCGCGCGCCGTCGGCGTGGACTGCGCGCGCCGCGCGCTCACCGAGGTGCCCCGCGACCTGCCGCTCAACACGGACGCGCTGTAAGCATATCCCACTAATACTTGAACCTATAGCAAACATTATCCCTAATAGCATTTAGTCGGGCCACATGGATCTCGTTACAGTTAGATTTGGCCACCAAGGGCCATTGTGGAATTGCCAACTGAAACAATATATTGCAGAAATGACAACAATTTTAAACCAACGGTAGCACAAGTCGCATTGGCCCAACGTTGGTATGTGAATGAACGTAATGATATTTTACTGAATTGGGCCAACGTTACTTAACATCTAATAGGACTTGCGTTGTATACAATCATGGACCAATAATTATTGGTCCATGATACAATGCAGAAATGCCAACCGTTTTTAAACAACGGTAGCGGTATTCAAAATGGCCCAACGGTTGGACGTAATGATATTTTTATGTTATATATTGGCCTTACGTGGTGATGATGTTAGTTTCATGTGGGCAAACTATTTACTATATCCCTAAGGATTCCCTACTGTTGGCCAATGGGTGCCAACGGCAAACTACTAGGGCCCTTAACTAGGCGCGGATATTGGCGTTGGCATAGATTCAATCCTTGACCTTCACAAGAGCTTGTAAAAGCCTAAATTGAATAAAGACAGTTTCACTTTGACTTTTACTTTATATAGCGGGGATGCCGGGTAGGCCTTGAGTAGTACGGAACCCATTGTAAGGTTCCGTACTGCACGGTCCGATATGCACTTAACCGAATTTGGAATATATTTATATTTCAGTCTCATGCCGGATAACAGTTTGGGGCAGATCAAATCCGATGGACTATTCGGTCGGTTACCGGACCTGATCAAGCTTGATTTCCGAAACAACGGTAAGTACTCTCAAGTAACATCTCTATCTTTATACTTGACCGTGGAGACTGTCTACGTCTATTCAACCTAGATAAATGCATTCGTATATGTTTTTGTTTTAATTTTTATTTTTATTATTCGGGCCCTTAGTCTTTATACATATCTAAGTAATTTAATTTAACTTGTCTCTATGAGTTCGATATTGTGCTTACCTAGAAATTCTATACATCTCATTTATTATTAATATAACTTATCCAGGGACCCTGTTCATCCCTGCGACTTTTATTTTAAGCATTTCTAATAAACGCGGAGACTATACATACATACATATACATACATACATACATACATACAGACAGACAGACAGACACGGATCGACGGAGAGACAGACAGACAGATACCTTTTTTTTTCTTTTTAGGTACGGAAAACACTAACTGCTGAGTTTCTTGCGGCTATAGGGTTGCCAACCGTACAATAGGCATCATAGCCACAATATGCGCAATCGCAATTTAATCAATTATTACACTCTTTTAAATGGTTTTTCTTTAGTACTATATTTTCTTTCAGTGTACTATTTTTTTTACACCTTTGACAGGAAAATACTATTTGCGCCATGAATAGTTGGCAATCCTACTTGCGGCGTTTCTTCTCAGCAGTTTCCTTTCGAAGCGCTGGTAGATTCAAACATGTGAGAGAGCCTGTGTGGCCTACTTGCATTTTTTTTTTTTTTTTTTATTTATACTATTAGAGAGACCTGTACCTAGCTGTGAGCCTATGATGATTCGTATTGTATCTGTGTAGGAATAACGGTGATAGAAGACAACGCGTTCGACGGCGCTGCCAACATCCAGGAGTTGCTGCTGGACGGGAATCTGTTGCAGACTGTGACTGATAAGATGTTCTTCGGACTCCACAGCCTCAGCACTTTGTTAGTATATGTAACGAATAAAGCAAGAGGACTCAATCGCCTTAAGAGGAGTGTGAACCTACGACTTTTAATACAAAAGGCGATAATGATTTCCACCCCTTAAATGATAACCGATGTTCACCAATTTTTGATAGGTTGTCAGTCAGAACAAAATCTAGGTCAATACGTTTTGATTTTTTCAGTATAATCAATTAATACAGCTTTATTGTGGTTTCAGTATTCTCATACAAAATTAATTTCGGCGTTATTTGACCTCCTTGGTATTTAATCAATATTAAAAAAACGTATAGACCTAGATTTTGTTCTGACTGACAACATAGCAAAAATTTGTCCAAATTAGTTAACATTTAACGGGTGGAAATCGTTATCGCCTTTTGTATGAAAAGGGTCATTTTTGCCGTCGGTTCACATTCCTCTTAAGGGGCTTCTAAACTGGCAATATATTGCTGAAATTTAGTCTGTTCTCTAATACTTATTCACTACTGAGAACAAAAAGTTAGCGGGAATAAGTGATTAATTTTTGGAGTTAACCCAAATGGGTACTTATCTCCCAAAAGTTCCATAGTTCTAGTTCCATATGGAACAATCGGTACATATGTAAATGTCAAATTATTGATCCCAATAGTTCCATATCATCATCATCATCATCATCATCATCATCAGCCATAAAACATCCACTGCAGGACATAGGCCTCCCCCAAAAATAGGGGGATTTGCCATAGTCGCCACGCTTGGCAGGCGGGTTGGCGACCGCAGTTGGTCGTGATAGTGCTCGAAGGACGCTGCTGCCCATCCTTCGGTTGGTCCCTCTGTCGCCTTTTACGACACCCACGGGAGGAGATGGTTCCATATGGAATTACATAATACAGTTTTGCACCTGATTTTGGCATGAAAAATGCGAGTTCTATAAAGCTAATGAATATTGGGTTGGTGGCCGTACTTACCCCGGCTACGTTTTTTTATTGTAAAACACATCTGTTACCAAATATTGCTGGTACTGATTTAAAATTATTGGAGACAACATGATTCCCTTTTAGGCTGCAATTGACTAACATTCAAAATTAAATCTATTCACAGATCTCTAACGGACAATAAGATCAGATGCATCACGCCGGCTGCCTTCGACCATTTGACGATGCTCTCGACGCTGTAAGCTCAAATTATAATCATAATTATTACCTATTATAACATAATACCTATACTACTATACCCTGTTCGTTTAAGTAGTTTACTAAATGTAAACAAACTAACCACTTCGACGCAGCTAAGCAACCAATCAAGACACCATAAATAATGTTTTTTTTTTTAAATTATATTGGGACTTTTTCGTAACAGTTCGCACTATTTCTACTTTTTCTAGTTTTTCGTCTTGTGATGTATTTTGTGCTCTGTTACGAATAAATGTTTTTTCTTTATTTCTTTCTTTCCATACAATATGGATGGACACCAAAAAGAAAATATTTTTGGATATTATGCGCCACACTCCCACCATCGATTTAGTCCTTGGTAAGATAGCTTAACTCCCAATCTATTGACAGCAATCTTGAGAGCAACCCCCTGGAATGCACGTGCCACACGGCGTGGCTAGCGGGCTGGCTGCGCGCGCGCCGCCTGGCGCCCGGCGCCGCGTGCGCCGCGCCGCCCGCGCTGCGCCGCGCCGCGCTCGCCACGCTCGACCACGCTGACTTCAAATGCGAGCGTGAGTGACCAATCAATACAAGATTATAGTGGCCGCAAATAAAAGATTTCAAAAGAAGGATATGCCTATCAGTACAATTTCGTGTAACAAGTCTCATAGAAGGTTGTCAAACGCCTTACCCACACCCTACTGCTGATGTCTTAGTTCTTGCGACATACAAACAAAAGTCTAATATTGCTTGATTCACACGATATCATATCATTGTGCGCGGTGTGGTATAGTTATGACGAAATAAGAAGTAGACGAATGTCGCTGACACCGTGGTCGGCGGTGCTGTACCTACGTCTTACACCGCACTACGCGGGGGGCATTTTTTTTTTCAATTATAACAGTGTCACTTAAACGGGTGTCATGGATGGTGGTTGCCATGCGACTGAACCTGCGATGGTGTCAGATTCGCGTTCTGACACCTCAAAAGTAAACATTGGGAGAATTGCTTAAAGCAGTTCCTTACTATTTATTTCAATGAGTGGCCGTCAACCAATGTGGCGACTGGGAATGTGTGACTTGTGTTTGTGTGTTTTTTGTCCTAAGTAGCCTACAGACAGACCGACAGACAGACAGACGGACATGGCGAAACTATAAGGGTTCCGAGTCCAACTACGGAACCCTAAAAAGATACTGCAATTTCAAATTTTAAGTGATAGTAAAGACGGGTGGGGCTCTGTGCCCACGCAGGCCCCAGCACAGCTTGTAGAAAAAGAATTTAACATAATAAAACTGGTGTAACTTTATACCCTCCTTCCAGCGGAAGACAAAGGCTGCCTGGCGGCGGATTACTGCCCCTCCCAGTGCGCATGCACCGGCACGGTGGTGCGCTGTGCGCGCGCGCAGCTGACGGCGTTACCGAGCAACATACCCAGACAGACCACCGAGCTGTAAGTCTCTTTTATATCCATAGATAAACCAACACTGTAACTGTTGAGAGGAGAGGTGCGAAGAGGCGCAAACAGAGGAGTGAATACATAATTTAGTTTTTATTATTATCTTTGGAAGTGTGGCAACACTGGGATAAAAAAAAGATGTTGGACTAAAAAAAAGGATTAAAAATAAGAAATCTTGTTTTGATTGAGTTGAAATAAAAGAGGCTAATCAAAGAAACTTTTAATTCAAGAATCCTGGCAAAACAAGAGTCAAATTTTAATAACTTATATAAATTTAAATAACCCCCAAATCATGAGGAATTGGAGAACCTGCAGTGAGCAGGTGATGCTGCAGCATCAGGTCTCGGTTATGTTCTTACAATATCATTGAAGTAACAGGATATCAAATTTAGAATTGATGACACCGACCTGTGGAAGTTGCTCACATCCCTCCATCAATTTTTATTGTTGTTTCAGTATTCTCATACAGAACTAATTTCGGGCATTTAACTTTGTCTGCGTATAGACCTAGACTGCGTATAGTTCTGACTGACAACCTATCAAAAATTGGTCAAAATCGGTTAACATTTAAGGGGTGAAAATCGTTATCGCCTTTTGTATGAAACTAGTGGACCCGCCACAGCTTCGCCCGCGGTATTTTCCGTACAAACTTTATCACCCCTTTTCACCCCTCTAGGAATTTAATTTCAAAAAATCCCTCTTCTGCACCTCTAGGGTACTCGAGGAATGTCTCCTCCAAATTTCAAACCTCTAGGACCAACCGTTTAGGCTGTGCGTTGTCTATAAGTGAGTCACGGTACTGTTTTATAAG
Source organism: Tortricodes alternella (assembly GCA_947859335.1). NCBI lineage: Eukaryota > Metazoa > Arthropoda > Insecta > Lepidoptera > Tortricidae > Tortricodes > Tortricodes alternella. The sequence goes on from OX401972.1 coordinate 5,152,317, forward strand.
TATAGATGGATGCCGTAGGTTGTTCATCATCATCATCATCAACAGCCTATACTAGTCCACTGCTGGACATAGGCCTCTCCAACTGCACGCCACTGAGCACGATCCGCGGCTGCTCTCATCCAGCTCCTGCCAGCCACCCTGCGGAGATCGTCACTCCACCTAGTCTGAGGGCGTCCTACACTACGTTTGCCGATTCGCGGTCTCCACTCCAGAACACGTTTACCCCAGCGGCCATCGTTTCTGCGGCTAATATGACCGGCCCACTGCCACTTCAGTTTGCTGTAGTTTGCCGTAGGTTCACAGTCCTCTTATCTCTATTTCAGGTATCTAGAATCGAACGAAATCACAAGTATATCACCAGAGCAGATTCAGCACCTGACCCAACTCACGCGTCTCGACGTCTCCAACAACAAGATAGGCGTACTCGCCAACAACACCTTCGAAGGCCTCACCAAACTGTCCACACTTATAGTCAGCTACAATAAGCTACGATGCGTTCAGGTCAGCTTATCATATATGTATATTACTAGCTGTGCTCGCGATTTCGTTCGCGTGAACTCGGGAACTTTTCAATTTTCCGGGATAAACAGTAGCCTATGTGTTAATCCAGGGTATAAGCTATCTCCATTTCAAATTTTATCAAAATCCGTCCAGCCGTTTTAACGGGAAGACGTAACAAACATACACAGACACAAACATTCGCATTTATAATTCGGTATTTTTTGTCACAATGTAATGTAATTCTCTATCCAAATTAATGATTTAAACATCATTTTGAAGCTTATGTTCACCGCTTGGGAGAAAAAAAAAAGTATGAATTTAATGTTTTTGATAAAAAAAAAACTCAAAGGTGTTTTTTGGTTGGTGCGCCAATATTTCCCTTAATACCTACTGCATAACTCCGTCAAGTATGATTCTTTTTTTAATTGAAAGAATAACCTGTTATTTGGTCCCGTTGTCAAAACTAAGGTCTGATGATGGAATCCATGAGGAATCGATAGAACTCTTCAAATCTTATAAGCAAGCATATAGCAATTCTCAGTGACATGTATTTGTTATATATATTTTCTTTTGCTTCAGCGCGACGCTCTCAAGGGCTTGACTCAGCTCCGAGTGCTGTCTCTGCACGGGAACAACATCTCGATGCTTGCTGATGGCGTGTTCAGAGATCTGGAGTCGATATCACACGTGTAAGTTGCATGCAAGCAAAGATATCGTTGGACCGACGATGTAATGTTAATTTGAAACCTACTTTAACATATTTTTTTTAAAGCTACAAACACACAATGGGTGGTCTTCAAATGATCTTTTTTAATTTTTTGGGTGGAACACTGGTTTTCGTGTCCTGCCTAAACTTTCATAGCAATTCCATTTTTTTTTATCTATGACACATGTTTAAAACGCGTTGAGTATGGATATGACGTGTCTTGTCTTTCTATAATATTTCATGGCTTCGAGTGTTCGCGTGTTACTTTCTGTTTATACAGTTAGGCTATTCAATAATAATATTCTATGAAAAAAAACCGGTTAACTTTATGTTATCATCGATAAAAATAATTAGCGGGCCGCTATTTGTAATGAGTTGAGAAGCCCTGACATTTTACTTTTTTATCAACTCTCGGCGAACAGATCTGAGTATATAAGCATATCCATTATCCTAATAAAGCAGTATTTACTCATCAACTTGTATTACTTGTGCTCCCAAGTCACCTAACAGCTTTAACGTTTAACGATGTTAACTGTTTTATTAACGGATTAGCGATTAACGAGTTTAACTATTTGATTAACGGTGCTCAGCTATGAACGCACCCCCATTTAAAAATAAAAGCGTGCGAAACCAACGATCTCAAAAGAAGGATATGACGTTCAATACAACTGCGTTGAACAAATGACTTAGTTCGTCACGGTAACGCCATCTATTTATAAGTTTATACACTACGAAGCTCTATTGCCGACGTCTAAGTTCTTTTGACATTTACAAAGTCTTATTTTGCCTGATTCATCGCTGTCTTTCATTGCTCGCTAGGAGCTACGAATCACAAAAACAAAACGCATGAATCAGCCAATAATGGACCTTCCCTCAATGTAATAAGAACGCCGATGTCGGCAATATTTATCGAGTCTGCGAGGTGTCATTTGACACCAAAAGAGTGAGCTTCGCGAAAATCGCGTTGGGGATTTCTTTACTATATATTTCTATGTGCGAAACACAATGCAGGGGCTTAAAAATGTTTTTTTTTTAGTGCGCTCGGCTCCAACCCCCTGTATTGCGACTGCTCGACGCGCTGGCTCTCGGAGTGGGCGAAGAGCGCGGGCGAATACGTGGAGCCCGGCATAGCTCGCTGCGCCGACCCGCCCGCTATGAAGGATAAGCTGTTACTGAGCACGCAATCTACAGCGTTCGTTTGCAAAGGTCAGTTGACTCGATAGTGTCAGAGTGTGTGTAGATACAGAATCGGGAAGTTGCGTGAAAATCAAAATGAGGTTTAAATGATATATTATGAAAGTTAACGTAAACAAAAGCGTATTACAGGAAAAAGCAGATCATTTTGACTATTCATTTTTATTTGGTTAAAGGTCAAAATTAGTGAAAAACATATCGTGTTTTTAGTTCTGATTTTAGTTCTCTAGACATCCTGATCAAATTTATGTCATGTTTTATTTCTACGATATTGGTCTAAAATAGTAGTTTATGCAACGGTTGCATAATGATAGGCCTTAAAACACTAGTGCGGTTTTCATGAAACTCGCTAAAGCTCGTTTCATAATAAGATCGCACGTGTGTTTTAAGGCCAAATTATGCAACCGTTGCATAAACTACTATTTTAGACCAATACTGACTACTATCCTACTACTATCCGTCTGTCTGTTTCCCTGTCTATGGTAATAACAACACGCTTGGCTGTATGGGCTAAGTTTCCTTTGCCTTCCCTCCAAAGGTAAAAGAAACAAAAAAAAAGCTCACCACAAGATGTCGCTTACTTACCCTTTCATACTAAAAATCTATCTCTTCCAGGCAAGCCACCCTCTGACATCGTGTCCAAATGCGACCGCTGTTACAACAACCCCTGCCTGCACGGTGGCGCGTGCATCCCGACCGCGTCCGGCGGCTTCCGCTGCGCGTGCGCACGCGGCTTCCACGGCGTCACGTGCGCACATCAGATCGACGCGTGCTACGGGGAGCCGTGCGCACACGGCACTTGTCAGCTGCTGGAGGAGGGGCGGTTCCAGTAAGTTATATTGTTATAATGATATTGATCGTGTACGGAATTGGCTACTTAGAGCTATTGGCTTTTTCAGACTCCAATCCATCACCGCATCAATGTCGGCTTTTCGCAAATTGATTGCATAAAAGCAAATATACGCGTCGAATTGAGAACCTCCTCCTTCGGTTTTTTTGAAGTCGGTTAAAAATAGCTTCAAGTCATCCGCGAACAGTAAGCATTTGACATTTTTGATGCCGTTAATCATAATCAGAAATAGGGTCGAGCCAAACGTACTGCCCTGACTCACCCCGGATCTAGTGAAGTACTTATCTGACTGAAAACTAGATAACTGTACAAACTACTTCCGATCTTTCAGATAACTTCCAAATAATTTTAGCAGACCTGGAGAGAAACCATACTGGGAGAGCTCTTTCAATAGGATATCGTTGTCTACCATATCAAAAGCTTTGTGGAAATCAAAGTAAGCAGCGTCCACCTGCCGGGCTGTATCCATGTTTAAGCACATAGTCAATGTAGTTGGTGAGGTTAGTAGTCGTAGATCTGCCTGCACGAAACCCATGCTGCGAGTCTGCCAGACGACTATTGATAAGAGGTGCAATGTACCCATTGATAGCGCCTTCGAAAATCTTACCACAAACCGACAGGATAGCGATGGGATCCCCTTGTTACCCATAAACTTATTGTTTCGAATTTTGAATGTCAGAAATTGATTCCCATATTATTTATGCTCATAATTATCAAAAGTCATAAAAGTTGTAAAGCATAACCTTAATAATTCTAACGTTAATAATCCATATTGTTACAGATTATAATTTTCAAAAGTCATAAAATTGATATCTATAACATAAAAAGGCATAACGATTATTATTCAGAAATATTGTAAGCTATATATTTTAAAGTGCTAATTATTCTTACCCATACCGTTTCATTGTCTAAAATTAATAATAGTATTTTTCAATATTTCGAAAGTATCGTGCTTGTTTGTAAAATGTAATGTTGAAGAAGTTGACATATTATGACTACAAATGGTAATCGCCAGTGAGCGAGCGAGCGAAGCGAGCGAGCAAAATGGGTCGGAGCAGAAGCGATTTGGATTGGTTAGGTTCAGAAGGCTAAGGCGGGAGCGAAGCGAAGCGTAGCTCCCGCCTTAGCCTTCGATGTTAGGTCTTTTTTTTGTAACAGCGCAGAAAATCTTGCTTGGTTCTAAGATGTTATGCTTGATTCTCGTCTTTTAATATCATACATTATGAATTTGAGGATTACCTGACCACATTTGGTATAATTAAATTAAGTTAAATTTACGCTCCGCAATTTTCGCCCTTGCACAAGTTAGGTATTTAAATTTTATGTATATTATTGTTATGTTCAACAAGTTTAGACGTAATAATCGTTATTACAAGTAATATTATTACCTGTAACATTATGAAGTATAATACATTATGACATAAACAGTTATGAATATAGTTTTTATGACTTTCGACAAATATGACCAGCGAAAATCGGAACTCAGAAATTATTCCTATTAATATATGACTAACAACATTATGACTAGTAATAATTATGACCAAAAACGTTATGGATTGTGAACATCGGAACTTTAATTTTATGGGAGTCAATATAGACCCGATAGCGATAGGTTGGAAAGTGGTTATCTCTGAGGAAGCCGCTTCTTCTTGCATTGATAGATTGAACATAGAAACCATATATCCAATAGACTGTTGCGACCCCTGCGCCAGCATTAGAGGCAAAAAGCCGCGGGGCTAAAGACAGGCGCGGGCGCATAACCCCGAACGCTCCAATCACAACGCTCTAAAAACCCGCGCGCCCCGCAAGGCAGCTTTATTTGCTAGTAAAAGTTAGCCGAAGCGGTGTCTTTACGAAATTTTGGGTCTGTGATTGAACATCATTCTGAATGACGACATAAACTCCGACTGTATTACAAGCTACACTCGTCATTGTTATCTTTGCTCCAGCTGCTCCTGCCAGCCAGGGTACACGGGCGTACGTTGCGAAGTGAACATCGATGACTGCGCCCAGCATCGCTGCCAGAACAACGCCACTTGCATCGACCTGCTCGAGGGATATTCGTGTCAATGCGCTCCCGGATACATGGGTGAGTCGCGCTCGTTGCGATAGATGGCGCCACGTGAAGCCTGTTGTTAGTAACGGATGGCGCCACTGGCTTCGGGACGCTAAGAGGTATAATAATAAAAATAATTCATAAGCCGCGGTACCTTGGGAACTATTTAATCTTCCGGGATAAATAATATTCGATGTCGTTCCCCAGAGTATACTTGCCGATTTCTATTCAAATTGGTTGAGCACTTTGGTCGTGAAAACATAGAGACTTACTTTAGTATTGAAAATATTATACTTTGTTTTTTAGGTAATTAATAACACTCAACAAAATTACCCACGCATACACACAGACAGCTAATCCCGCCAATCCAGTCAATCTTTAATCAGTTTTGCTTGCGAAAATTACATACAGTAATGGTACATTATTTTGAATTTGACGACGCGGTTAGCCTAGTTGGTAGTGATCCTGCCTCTGAAGCTAGCGGTCCCGGGTTCGGTTCCCGGTAAGGAATAATATTTGTGTGATGAGCACGGATATTTGTTCCTGAGTTTTGGATGTTTCTTATGTATTTATGTATTTATTTATCTATATAAGTATGTATATCGTTGTCTAGTACCCATTAGAGCAAGACAAGCCTTTAGAGCTTACTGTAGGATTAGATTGATTTATGTAAAAGATTGTCCCCCGATTTATTTATTAATCATCATAGCTCCAGTTCCTCTCCACATAACCAAACGTCCATATTGCTCTCGAATTTAGTTTCAAGAAACTCACAACCTTTAATATTTCTCAGGCAACTTTTGCGAAAAGAAGATCCCCTTCTGCACGACGGAGTTCAACCCGTGCGCCAACGGGGCCGCGTGCACCGACCACGGCAGCCACTACTCCTGCTCCTGCCCTAGAGGCTACTCTGGACAGAACTGCACCACGAATGCTGACGACTGCGTTAACCACATGTGCCAGGTAAAGTCGACCACATCTGAGCTAATACGCACGGGTAGCGCCATCTATTGGCAGACTCTTTAACTACATGCGCACGGGTCATAGAATTTGTGTTCGCTGTCTTTTTTATTTTAATTTAACTGCATGCATTCTGCTTTGTTCATTGTGCATGTATAAGTTTTGCACAAGCGAATAGCCATACTCCTTACATATTTATTTACTAATCTTCATAATGAAAATCCTCTTTATTTATAAATTCGGTGAATGATCAACATATTGTGCGAAATATTCACACAGATCAATCTAGGGAATAATATTTATTATCTAGGGAATCCTAATTTGGGACAATGTGTGTTAGTGCCCAAGATTATTATTATTATAAAGTATCAGTTATCACCCAGAGTTGTTTTGGGGCACCCTGTGCGACCGTCAACTTAGGCAGTCATTACACGCTCAATTTAAATCGTGACATGACCAAGGCCGCGGATCGCGATTGATTTCAAAAAATCTAAATAATTTGTGATCCTATGTCGCGATCCCTCAATCCAACAACTTACACAGTCAATCTGGATCAAGATCACTGATAGCGTGTAATGGACATGTATTGATTGTGTACAGAACGGCGCGGCGTGCGTGGACGGGCTGGACGAGTACAAGTGCGTGTGCGCGGCGGGGTACGCGGGCCGCTACTGCGAGGCGGCGCCGCACGCAGCGCTCGGCACGTCGCCGTGCGCGCACCACGATTGCGTGCACGGCGTGTGCTACCTGCCCGCGCTCGCGCTCGCGCTGCAGGTACTGTACCCACTCCACCACAGGTGGCGCTGTTCATAATGCAGCCAACTGTTAATAGATGGCGCTGTTATTTATTTAACCTTTTCAACGCCAACGACGGATATAATGGACTCAAAACTAAATACGTCCATTTTAAAACTAAACCTGATTTTATTTAAAAAAAAGAATATTTTTGAACGGACTTTATTTCGAATTGAGTCTGTTTAATTCTGAAGGTGCGTATCCGTCAGGGTATACAGGGTAAAAAAGCCCTTCATTAGTTTGACGTAAAATTGAAATTCGTGTTGCTTCTCAGACATGCTTGGCGTTGAAGAGGTTAATCTTAAGTTTTACTACATAATGAGTCCAATTCGAAACGGTGTCTTCTAAATTTAAAATTCTCTAAACTTAAAACAAGAAACAGCAAACTCAATTTTGTATAGCATCAAGATGTCAAAATCGAGTTTGACATTTCTTATTTCAAGTTCATTCAAGTTTAGCGACTTCTAAATTAAGCGAACCCACTTTCGAATTGGCTCCAGTAATGTCGTATATCGATAACTTTACATAACTATATCATTTGGTAATTTTTTTGGTTAAACACCCACTAAAAAGACACAAAGACTGAAGTTTAGCGACTTATTATAGATTAAACCTAAGCCTAAGCCTGCTAACCTGCAGCATGTACCTTAGGTATGGTTTTGGTTTTATTTGCCTGCCCCCCCTTAACAGAATCCTGGCTACGCCCTTGCCAACTGATACCTTATTGACTTTTTATCACAGACATCTGAGTTCTTGTATTATACGCTTAAACCCGGCTAAGCTAGATGGCGCTTCAACCTGCGGGGTTGACAAAATAAAATGAATATCAGCCGTTTTCGCACGCACTTTGTATAAACTGCGCAGTTTAATGAACTCACCGATAGATGGCGTACTTAATCTAAATTCATTACAATACAATAGCATCGGTAGATCTGTGGCCGCCCTAAGTGCAGCAGTGGACGTCGTCGAGTTGTTATAGCTTGCGGTTGTATAAGTAATCCTTAGTGGTTGTATTTCAGGACGACATTATGATGGAGCGGCCGCTGCTGTCGGCGCCCAGCGACTATCTGTGCAAGTGTGCGCCTGGCTACTCCGGTACGGATATACAGACATCACAGTATATAGGAGGCATTCATTAATTACGTAAGGGTCCTGAGAGGAAGGGGGGGTTCAAAAAATCTCAACATGACCTTATCTTTGAGGAGTCGGGTAAAAGCTGTTCTTACGTAATATTTTTTAAGTACTTAGCGTGTTTCTTCAAATGAAGAGTGATGGATATTTCAGAGCGGACCGTCAGGCAAAGCAATTATGAAATGTACATTTTTTTGTTAAATTATCTGTATTAGTGTACCTGATCGTTTTCTAATAACATTTAGGAAAACTAGATAAATCCTTATCGTCGGTTTTTACATTTGAATTTCATTGGATAGAGCTACTCATTGCGCATCGATCTACCTATCACATTCTAGACCAGAATTCAAAAAATAGTGACAGCGTGCAAGTCGGTTGGCCTTCCAACACCGCTCAAGTCGTTGTTCGGCCATACTTTGACAACTTTGCGCTCAGTGCTTAGAATCTCCGTGTTTATTTATTGTTTCTCGTGAGTTTTGTGACTAAACTTGTGTAAAAACGTTATATTATCAAAGATAAAAGGTAAGCTAATGAAGTTATCATAAGAAATAATGATTTGCGTATAACAATTAACCAAAAATCGAATGAGTTTATTGCCATGTAGTTAGGCGGTGTTTACTATTGCTTGTTTTTTGAATGACGCGTAGTTACAAAGGTAATGTTTTTTCGCTCTCCTGTAAAGTTGGTCAAAATGACTTGAGCGGTGTTGTTAGATAAGCGACGTTATATAAGAAGGTCCAGGGGGAGCCCGAAAAATCTTGTGTCTTTACATGAGGGTAGGAGGGATCGCAAATCGCGAAAATCGTCCTTACGTAATTAATGAATCCCTTGAAAAATCTATTTTCCGTTTCTAATGCTAAAAACGTAGAATCTCCCATCGCTTGTCATAGCTTCTCTACCGCACTGTTGTACTTAATAGTGTTTGTTCCCAGGCCGCCTCTGCGAGTACCTCACCTCACTCACATTCAATCACAATGATTCCTTCGTGGAACTGGAGCCGCTACGCACCAGCCCCCAAGCCAACGTCACCCTCGGTAAGAACATCCAAACTCAAAGTCAAAGTCAAACTTACTTATTTCAATTTAGGCTTTTACAAGCTCTTATGAAGGTCAAGGTATCTACCACCGGTTCGAAAAAAATCCTCTACTGAAAAGAGCCAGCAAGAAACTCGGTGAGGTATCACTTTTTCAAATCAGTACACATATAAGTCAACAATGATGTCTACAGTTTTATACAAATCTAAGTATATACCACAGCAGGTACGCTCATCGAGACCCAGGGATCGCCGGTGCAGGTCACGATTTAAGCCAAACGTCCCTGTCCATGACGTAGTCTTTTACTATGTATAATGCCCTAGAAATAAGAATTCGCTTTACAGTAGATTTGAACATTGTGTCTGTGTGTTCTTTTTTTTTATGTCTAACGTGTACAATTTCCTAGAAATAATTGTGTCGGTACTTTGAGCTTTCAGGTTTTTCTAGTAGCCTTTGGCTTACATACATTTATTTGTAGGAAAATTGTATAGATTTTTTCTGACATACATTATTATTTCATTACTATTGTCCAAAGGCAACACTCACGGCCGGAGTAATCATGTCGGGGATCCTTTACCCTTTTCAAACTTCCTATAATACATTTTTCTACTACAATGCAGTTAAGTGCATTCATAATTACGCTATTGTAATAATGTCACGGGATATAAATCTTCAAATAAAATTTCCACTCGATGCATTTTTTTTTCTAGCTGCGTGGGGCCCCTTGCCATTGCGGGGCCCCTAGGCGCTTGCCTATACTGGCTACGCTGATTTGTCCCTAAAGTCTTAAGGGGGCAAGACCTTTAGGCTAGCTCGTGCCCGCGACTTCATCCGCGTCGAATTCGGTTATAGTTATTCCGTCGCAAAATTTGAATATTCAGATCTATACCAAGTTTCATGAAAATCCGTTCAGCCGTTACAGAGCTCGTAACAAATATACAAACACACAAATCTTTTTACAGTGTTCAGCACGACACAGCACCACGGCGTTCTGATGTACTTCGGAGACAACGAACACTTAGCCGTCGAGTTGTTCAACGGTCGCATTCGGATCAGCTACGATGTCGGCAACCATCCCACTTCTACCATGTATAGGTATGTGAACAACATGAATTCTAAATTTGAATTTGTTAAATACATTTAAATTGTATTCCGACTGAATCTATATTAAATAATTAAAATTTAGATTAAATTTTGAATCTAATTTAAAATTGAATTTGATTTGCATTTCAAATTCATTCCAGTTGGATTTAATGTAATGAATCTGAAGTGAAATGGAATTTTATTTGAATTTAAATTAAATTTTAATTTACTTTAATATGGATTTTTAAATTAAATTCAATTTTAATTGACATTAATAATTAACTTCAATCAAAATAGAATTGAAACTTAACTTCACAATTATCTGTTCGTTATAGAAGGCTATTTAATTTAAATTGAGGTTTTCTAGAAAATAATGTTATTTATTATATTTTATTGCAGTTTCGAGATGGTGTCTGACGGCGCGTATCACAAGGCAGAACTATTGGCGGTCAAAAAGAACTTCACTTTAAGGGTCGATGACGGGCCCGCGCGGTCTATCATCAATGAGGGTCAGTCATCATTGATTATCAATGGAATGATAGATGTAAATACGAATGTAAATTTCAATAATCCTATTTAAATTTGAATGTGTGACGGCTTTAATAATACCTACCCCTCTGCGGTCCTAGCAAGGTTGACATAGGAATAACTTAATCTCTCTATCTCTTTCGTGTGACTCACACTAGTGTGACAGAGAAGCATTCGATTAAGTTTGAGAGTTTCACTCAATTTCACTTAAATAACAGAGAACCTTACCAGTTGGGCTTGGTAATATTTAGGTATGTCAATCATTCAATTTGCCGATCACTATGCCCAGTGACCAGTAGCAGACTTACTCGCAAAGCTGGGCACAAGACCGTTAATCCGTTAATCGTTAATTAACGAAGTTAACATTTCGAGTATCGGAGTAACTTTTAAGTTAACTTTAGAATTTGTTAATGGACTCAGTAACTTCCGTTAAAACAAATAAAGTCCGTTAAACGTTAATTAAGTACCTAATATTTTCCAAAAGGACACCGCACGGCTTATGTTAAATAAGTAGCTGTTGATTTTAATTTGATGTCTAAATAATTTAGGTATATTGCAAAGTCCAATGTTAAACCCTTATTTTATTAATTTTTCATGTCCTGCCTAAAGTTCCATAGCCCATACCAATTTTTTTTAATAAGTAACTCACTAAGGCAACGACATAAAATGCAATTACTACCACGAGTTAAAGATTAACGATCAACGTTAACTTCCGCTAAATCTTGCGAAATGCAACGCTTTAACGTTTAACGAAGTTAACTTTTTTGTAACGGATTAGCGATCAACGAAGTTAACCATTTAATTAACGGTGCCCAGCTATGCGTACTCGTACATTGACCGATGATGGATCAAATTGGCAGGCAACAAGGAGTTCCTCCGCCTGGAGCGGCCCATGTACATCGGCGGCGTGCCCGAGGACGTCGCCAGAGACGCCTTCAGCAAGTGGCATCTGCGCAACATCACCAGCTTTAAAGGTACGCAATACGAATGATCTTGCATGCTTGAAATTGATCTTAAAATTGTCTAAGAACTTGTATTCAACTAACTGGGGCCTACCAGTCCCAAATAATCTTCAATTTGATCCAGCGGACTTTCACCATTGCAATTACCGTTGCATTCGTATTATGCTCGAGATTTAGCTATTTAAAAAAATATTCAAATCTAAACATCCAATATTTTTTCAATTGTAAGTTTTACATTTAACCTTTTCAACGTCACGTCAAATAAAAAAGTTGTTACTCACACGCTAGGCATGTCTAAGTAGTAACACGAATTTCAAACTTATATAGGGCTTTTTTACTCTGTATGCCCTGACGGATATATCCGTCGTTGGCGGTGAACCAGTGGTGCGGATATATCCGTCATTGGCGTTGAAAACGTTAATGAAACATTAGTAATTGTATATGTATTTAAACTATAATTAATTTGCCGCCTTTAGCCTCCTAAAACCCTCCTAAAACAAAATCCTGAGTCTACTCCTGGTAAAATCACTTTTAGCGACTTTCTACCGACTTTTGATATTGAGTTTAGGGAATCGAATTTATAGGAATTGGCAACACTGGATCAATGTATGTTAGATATTATTATTACGACTAAGTTAGCGTGTATCGTTCGTCAGCAGGTGCTGGGTTTAAATCGTTACAAATTGTGTATCCCCTTAGGCTGCGTGAAGGAGGCGTGGATCAACCACAAGCGCGTGGACTTCGTGAACGCGGCGCGCGTGGCCCGCGCCGGCGCCGGCTGCGCGGGCGACGAGCCGCCGCCGCCCGCGCCGCGCGCCGCGCTGCAGGACCCGCACCACGCGCCGGTAACACTACCCACGCTCTGCGCCCGGTTCTCCTAGCATCCTAGTCTAATCATATTAGCGTTTTGTTCATTGAAATGAATAGTAAGGAACTGCTCAAAGCAATTATCGCTATGCTTAGTTTTGAGGTGTCATATCGCGAATATGACACCATCGTACGTTCAGTCGCACGGCAACCACGGTCATGGACACCCGTTTAAGTGACACTGTATCCAGTACAATTTCACAACCTATGAGACCGCAGCACACGTAGCTATGTATGTCGTAAGTACTAAGACATCAGCAATAGGGTGCGTGGTTAAGCCATGGCGCTGGCGTTTGACAACCTTCTATGAGACTTATTACACGAAATTGTACTGATAGGCATCTTTTGAGATCTTTGGTTTTGTTTCATTTTGTTTTTAGATTTTCGAGACAAAACTCTATGCATTAAGAAACACGACAAGAAATTTTCGAAAGATAATTACGACGAAATAAGAAAAAATACAATAGTACTGCCCCTGAGCCACTGAGGCCCCGTTTTTTTATAATATTACCTACACTCATATCATAAAGTCCTTCAAACGTACTTGAAAAACACACGGCTTTACTCACGATTTATTGTCAGAAATAGTCCGACATGTTTCAAACTCGATTGGAGTCCTTCTTCAGGGTTTGAGTGCGGTCCCCGTCAGATCAACCAAGTTTTCCAAGTTTTCATAATGTCTCACGAAAGTTATAATTTGACTACCCTCCAAACGTATTTAACAACTCACAATTTGCTGATTTATATTATACATGTAGTGTGTTTGCTTATATAATTCATCCGTTTTTGATTTTCCCCATACAAATAACCGCACAGTGCTTCTCGTTCACTCCGGTGCAAACAGAGAAGGACCGATCACTCAAGGTCATTGGCTGTTCTCAGCTTCTTAATAACAAAGCTCAATACGCATAATGTGAGTTATATCTGTGGCATGCAAAATGCTATCGAATATAATATAAGGCAGAATGTAATGTAAACTGGTTGGCAGGACCCGTGCGTGCCGAACCCGTGCGCGCGCGGCGGGCGCTGCGTGCGCGAGGACGGGCCCGCCGACTACTCGTGCCGCTGCCGCGCGGGCACCGCCGGCGCGCAGTGCGAGCTCCGCGCCTCCATCGGTCAGTCACTAGCATCGTCGTCACAACTTGATAATATCTGAATCAATCGGCCAGGCAGTCGATCACGACATTTATTATTTACTAGTGGACCCGCCACAGCTTCGCCCGCGGTATTTTCCATAGAAACTTTATCACCCCTTTTCACCCCTTTAGGGATGGATTTCAAAAAATCCCTCCTTAATGCACCTCTCGGAATTTCAAAAAATCCCTCCTTAATGCACTCGAAGAATTATCTCCTGCGAATTTCAAACCTATAGGAACACCCGCTTAGGCTGTGCGTTGTCTATAAGTGAGTCACGGTACTGTTTTATATGTATTGATAGATTTTGAATCTATAGGAGTTTTCTTCATAGCCATTTTATTGCCAAGGCTTGATAAGATGCTGAGATTACCATAGTCACAATAATATGTAAACTCTAACTACTACTTAATGATAGTGTAATCCGTGAAATCTCTTAATATAGAAATTGAAAATTATCTAAAAATGGCTGGAGTATGTGACCTTGTTATTTCATTATGTGTTTAGCCCTTACCCTTTGGGTAAATTTTAAATTGGACTATTAATAAAAATTTGTATCTAAACGTTTCAATAACATCTTTATGTACATGCAATTTATGCCCAATAAATATGATAAATGCAATGAAATAAAAAACTAATAAATACGTTCAATTCAGATTCCGTGTAATCTTAATTCAAATTCATTTCAGTTCATTGAAGATCTAATTGAATTCGGTTCCAATTCACTTCAAACATAAATTTAATTGAATTAAAATTGAATCTAAATTTAATCGCAGTTTAAATTTGATCAAACTCAATGATTTTTTAATTAAAATTTCAAATCAGATAAATATTTTTTCTTAATATATATATAAAATGAATTCATCCTTACTTGTCTTATTTGGTAAACCAGTTTATAACCTCAAACTTCACCTTTTTTGGGGAAAACAGCTATTTTATCCTAAGTAAAGCAATCCTAGGAGAAAAAACCGGACAAGTGCGAGTTAAACTCGCGTGGAGAGGGTTCCGTTCCTTACATGATTATCTGAAATTTACTAGGTTACTTTAAATACCATAGACTTCTTATAGGTTTTCCTGTAATCTATAGGTAAAGATCTATTTTCTGTATTGTTTAGAAATAAGGAAATAAGGAAAATAAAAATAAAAAGGAAATAAGGGGGGGAATGGTCATTATTCGCCTATTTTCCTGAATAACTTCTAAACTATTTTACTTAAAATTCAGAAGAAAATATATTTAAAATCCTCACAATAAGCCCTTTCATTTGATATGTCACACGATATAGGTGGCATAACTTTTTTTTTAATTTTCTAATTTACCCCCAAAAAGTGGCCCCTATGTTTAAAATTCATATATTTACGTCACGCGTCCGTGTTGCGGTCACCAACTTACATATGTATACCAAATTTTAACTCAATCGGTCCAGTAGTTTCGGAGCAAATTGGCTGTGACAGACGGACAGACAGACAGACAGACAGACACACGAGTGATCCTATAAGGGTTTCGTTGTATCCTTTTGAGGTACGGAACCCTAAAAATGGCAATGTGATGTATAAAATATTATCTCCGGTTGCTTAATTTACGAGGAATAGCTATTTTAGCCAAAAAAGGTGTATTTTGAGGTTAAAAACTTGTTTACCAAATGAGACAAGTAAGGATGAATTCACTTTATAATAGATATATTGATATACATATATAATTCTTCTCGTGACAGGCGGCGCTTCAGTGATCACGCAGAAGGTGCTTCCACGGAAGATGGCGATTAACAACGTCCAGGCTTCGCCAGGTAAGAATTACTCAAAACTTCAATATTCTCCACTCGTTTGACCGTCTCGATGGCGCTGTGGTACCCTCCAGTAACGAAGCTCGCGGGTACGAATCCAGAGGCCAAAGTTAATGTGATAAACACGATTGTTTGTAGCGTCATGGATGTTTAGCATCTACTAAAAAAAACTACAATAAATTTCCAAACAAAATTGGAACTCTTAGGGCATGTGCACACCACGTTTTTTAAACGCGCTTTTTAGGGTTCCGTAGCCTAATGGCAAAAAACGGAACCCTTATGGATTCTTCATGTCTGTCTGTCTTCTGTCTGTCTGTCTGTCTGTCTGTCCGTCCGTATGTCACAGCCACTTTTTTCCGAAACTATAAGAACTATGCTGTTGAAACTTGGTAAGTAGATGTATTCTGTGAACCGCATTAAGATTTTCACACAAAAATAGAAACAAATAAATAAATGTTGGGGGTTCCCCATACTTAGAACTGAAAACCAAAATTTTTTTTTCATCAACCCCATACGTGAGGGGTGTTTATGGATAGGTCTTCAAAAATTATATTGAGGTTTCTAATATAATTCTTTTCTAAACTGAATAGTTTGCGCGATAGACACTTCCAAAGTGGTAAAATGTGTGTCCCCCTCCCCCCTGTAACTTCTAAAATAAGAGAATGATAAAACTAAAAATAATATATGATGTACATTACCATGTAAACTTCCACCGAAAATTGGTTTGAACGAGATCTAGTAAGTAGTTTTTTTATACGTCATAAATCACGAAACCCTTCATGGGCGAGCCAGACTCGCACTTGGCCCCTTTTGTCCTAGAAAGCAGTCTGTATCGCTACAAACGCGCGTCACCGGCGCGTTTAAAAAAATGTGGTGTGCACAGGCCCTTAAGTAAAACTGAATGTTCCATTTAATCCATTCAGAAGTTTTGGGGCTTATTCTGAACAAACATTCAGATAGACACACCAACATTGTAACACCCGTAATGTAGGCTTAGGCGTCATGTAAACAGCATTTTAAATTTGTATTTGTATATGTATATGTATGTATAGGTATTTTTAGGTCTTTAAATATCCTGTTTATTTATGTGTCTGTTTATCTGTGCAGCGGCGCCGTCTCACAAACAGCAGGCTGAGCACGCGCCCGCGCCAGCGCCGCCCAACGGAGGGTGCAGAAAGGTAACTGACGTTAAACCTTAGGGTACGTCCACATTAAGCTAAAATTACATATTTATCGTCAATATGGGTAAAATTGTTTTAGCATGCCGTAAATTGAAAAGTTTCAACAGTTTATTATTGTTGGACATACTATAACGATAATATCAACACTTGCTTCATAACCATAGTTCCTTTTTCTTCGATAACGCCAACAATAATATAAGTTTAATTAGCAAAATTGTATCTGTGAAATAATAATTATGTGTCATTTCACGACGTTTTTAAAAAATAAAAAATATTTAATATCACTATTAAGAGGACTTTGAACCAACGGCTAAACACAGAATAAAATAAATATTCAAGGGGGCCATACAACAAACGCGATTTTTTTACCGTTTTTATAGATAATGGTACGGAACCCTTCGTGCGCGAGTCCGACTCGCACTTGGCCGGTTTTTTATTCATCCTTAGCTTAGGCGACTTTCTGGGATGTTTGTTAATCGTTATGTTTAGCGTATTGCTATCGGTGAGGACCTTTGGCTTTTCTGAATTCATATTAGTTTCTAAATAGTTTGTGATAGCAGTTTTCCATAAAATAAATAAATAAGTTTAGGGAATTAGAGCCAGTAGCGCTCTATCTATCTATCGATCTATTAAATGAGGGTTAACGTGCAGGAGGCGACGCGCGAGTACATCGTGGAGGGCGAGTGCCGCAGCCGCCGCGCGGTGCGCTCCGCGCGCTGCGCCGCCGCGCGCGCCGCCTGCGCGCGCCAGCACTGCTGCGCGCCGCGCAAGACCAAAAAGAGGAAGGTCAGTTCAGTATAGTAGTCATTCTTTTTCTTGTCTCGATCGCATTAGCTCCTTATCTGACAAACAAAGGCATTGTCTTAGCCCAATAGCTACTTTGAAATAGCAGGTAGTAACTGCTAAAACCTTTTCACACAAAGAGCGTCTTTATGTCTAATGTAAGAAGGTTCTCATTAAAACACAGGGCATGTCATGTGTTGAACATTTTGTATTTAAAACAGCCATAAAGTACAAATGGATGGCATAGAACGACTAACACAATTTAATACTCGTTTACAAATATGAATATAGGTATTTACATAATAATTTAGGATTAATAAAATAAAATAACAGTCAAAATTACAAATGTGCTTTACTAACTTAATTAAACTAGCCATATACTTAATATAACATAATAAAGTGCACGGCACATACAGACCCCCAATTCTCGGTGCATTCGATATAATGTCGATTGCGAGATTAAACGTCAGATTCATACAGTTGTGTCAAACGACTGTATGCGCTGACGTTTAATCTTGATTGTGAGATTATCTCGAATGCACCGAGAATTGGGGGCCTGGTCTTGCAACTCTGTGTTTCAACGCTGGCGTCTTAAGACGCTGACAACAGCCAATGACCTTGAGCGATTAGTCTCTGTCTGTTTGCACCGGAGTGAACAAGAAGCACTGTGCGGTTGTTTGCGGAAAATCAAAAGCAGATGAATTATATAAGTAAACACACTACACGTAAAATATAAATTAGTCAAGTTTTTAGTATGGGCGTGATGTAATAGTGTTATTAATTATAGACCCATAAGTTAAAAAAATTTAGACTTGGAACTGTTTAAAGAGGATTTCTGACGTAACTTCACAATATTTTTCTATCGTATCGATTTCATCCAATCGTGTTTTCGAAATAGTTAAGTTTGCAATAATCTAAAAATTATAAATTTATATTTTTTGCGCTTTGCCACATCATAGAGGTTTTAAGAGGCCACGTATGCTAAGGTTGCGACGTTTGGCGATCTAGATTTCAATACTGACAAGGACTACGTGTTTGTCCTTTGAACATATTAAACTTGAACATTTGTTCTTGAAATGCTTAAACGTGAAAACACGATTAGTAATAAAAACCTCGATACTTTTATTTTTCAAACATAACGCTTTTTTAACATATTTTTGGTTGAATCTTCGAAACCCTATGGTCTTTAACGATGATTTTTGGTTAAATAGTTGAGTAACAACAACTTCTCAATTCGCTAAAAAGGATTTTTTAATAGATGTTATGGTTCTCTAATAAACAGACAAACACTCAAATTTTCGTGAACGCGTGCGCGCGCGGTGGTTGTCACAGCCACGGCTGAGGGCGAGCTATTTTAAAATGAAACCCAACGTCATAGAGTTCAGTTCTGATTGATGCAAAATGAGGTGCTTAATCTAGTCATAAATATTTGGGCTCTTAATGAGAACCTTCTTACCTTAGACATAAAGACGGTCTTTGTGTGAAATGATTTTAGCAGTTCCTGCCTGCTATTTCAAAGTAGCGATTGGCGGTTAGTCTCTAGTCTCTAGTAGGTCTAGTCATATGTGGGCTCTTCACGTTCCAAGCCGCTAGCGTGGCTGCGATCGAGGAATACTCGGTGCGAGAAAGATGACGGTAGTCGCCCATGCGTGACACACGCGCATTGAACCCTAACTCAAAAATGTCGTTTATACAACGTGTAACAAAAACTGTATATGAACCCGAAAGCCAGTGATATACTCATAAAACTGAACAACTTTTCCCAAGGGCTATATGGGTTAAAAAGTGAAAATAAATTATTGTTTCATTATAAGCGGCAGGGCTAGAGGCTAACAAGAGGCCCTTATTATAACTTCGAATAACTTTCAGAGTTTTAGAAATATATCTAACTTGTTGTTCTTTTTTTCCGCTTTTTCCTTCACGGAAATGAAATTGAAGAAACTCAATTCCGCAAATAAATTTCATCGATACATTCGTAGGAGATACTTTAGGACAATGCTTTTATGGCCTTTCTACGCGATGGCCGGCGATTGTCCAACATGGACCATTATGTCACTAGATAGAATCCATCTTTTTAATAGCTAAGAAATAGTTACAAAGATCCATACCACCTTAACCATTTTCTTCTACAGATCCGCTTAGTGTGTCCGGACGGCACGCGTCGCACCAAAGACATTGAGATCGTGCGCAAATGCGCCTGCGGCAAGAAGTGCGCGCGAGCGCCGCCCTTCCAGCACTGAAGACTGACCGCCGACACCTTGTCATACGCTCCGAATACGTAACAAAACCTTGCTTTAGACTTTTCACTAAAACTTATAGATGTAGTGCATAATTCGTTTCCATCGTGTTTTATCGGAAAAGTTGGTATTATCGTGCTCTCTCAATTAGCTTCAGCAGGCCCCCAATTCTCGGTGCATTCGAGATAATCTCACAATCGAGATTAAATGTCGGTGCATACAGTCATTTGACACAACTGTATGAATCTGACGTTTAATCTCGCAATCGACATTATCTCGAATGCATCGAGAATTGGGGGCCAGTACCCATCATACCATGATGTCATTTTTCATTTTGACATTTGACATTAAATAATAAAGTTTCATATTAATGAATATAAACATGACACTCGTTTAATACAATAATTAATTGACACTTCGGGTCCAGTCGCCTTCCGATTGAGATCCGAGTTCTACCGATGGAAACATATTGTTCACTATATCTGTACAGATTATTTATTGTTACACATACGCCAAAGTCTTTTTAACAAACGCGTTCTTCATTTTAAAAGTTATACGTATAGAACCGTAAATAATCGTGGTAAATCCAATATTTGTCAATCTACGTAGCCTAAATGAAAAGTTTGTTGCATTCAGTATTCTGTTTAAAGTTTTAGCCGTCGACACGTTAATGAATATCTACTAAATTGGTAGTTTTTTTTTTTTTCAAAAAACTGGCAACATTTTGACAGAACTGTCCTGACTGAAGCATCGCGCCAACAGACAATAATTTTGAGCGGGAAATTTCTTATAGCGTGTAGTCCCACGATGAGTAGACGTTCAAAATAAATACGAATTTACCAAATTGTACATGTACGAATGTAGTAGCGGCCTAAACTCGTAATGTAAAAGTTTTTCAATATAAACACTTTTAGAAATCTCGAATTAAGGTACCATTATTATTAAAAAAGTAATAACTTAAGAATCCTCGATTCAGCTGTGAAACGATTGCTTAAAAAAAGGAAAGTTAGCGCTATTCATGTTTTATGCGAAATTTTATACTACAAATTGTCAACTGGAAATACCGAGACTTTTTCACAGATGAATCGGGACTTGTTTATGGTACCATCAATAATAAAATAAGCTCGTAACCTCACTTTTATAAAGTACGTATTAATACCATACCTATGTAATTTTAAAACTAGCACGGTAGTAATGTACTGAGTAACAATTTTTACCCATTTTTATTACGGTATCTAGTGAAATATGTCAAAAACTTTGTTCTTACACAAGAAAAATAGCAATGAAATTAAATTGTGTTCATTTAATGTAATTATAATTAATATTTATTTTCGAGTTGTTTAATTAAGTATTCTATAATGTTAAGGAGTTAATTGTAAACTTGGCTTTAATTACAATTCTGACTGGTCATTTTATCTTTCAGAAGCATTTTCGAGTCACAAAAATGTGTCTTGCCAGCTCTCATTTTAAAAAATTGCCATAAATTTCTCAAAAATATACTTACTTAAAACTATATCTCATTAGGCCTATGTATGGCCTATTATAATTAAGTATCTATCACAAAATTAAGATCTAATCTAAGCCATATACGTAGTCATAGCTATTATTAGAATTACTCATATCTGTTCGTGACTGAAGGTTTTTTTGTAAAATAAAAATATATAAAATTTATATTTATTGCCATTTTGTTGCTAATAATTTAGGCTTACTAAATGTAAATTTATTAGACGTAAGATCATCATGTAAATCGTACTGTTTAGTGTATTCAATATTGCATTCCGTATTTATTTTCTACTATTATGGTAGTTTTCTTTTACTTGTGGTATCACCGGAGACTGTAAATCTACCATAGCCATTTTAATTAGCTCACTGCACATAAGTTCGTGCTTCATTTTATTAAAGTATGACCCTCAAAAGGTCTAAAATATAAGTTTAATTAGCTAAGTTGGAACTGTGAAATATTCTTTTTACAACGCATTTAACGACCTAAAATATTTGATATCAGTATTAAAAACTAACGACGAACAATAGACAAATCTATCAAAACTGTGTTGCCTTCTCAAAAATATTCTTGCCATGTGATATTTTCAAAAAGCTTCCATATAAATTGGAATTTTACGGGTTTTGATAGATTTCTCAATTATAGCATAGAAGAAACAATATAAGAAGGCCGTCAAACACCATTTCACTGAATCTAAAGTTGCTATACAATGATAAAGGATCAAAACGCGGCGAAAATGATAATTGGCCAATATCGTTCTTTTGTTTTTAGTGTACGTTATTGCTTAGTTTTTTTATTTTGGTTAATAACATTTTGCAATACTTTTACTAATAATAATAAACAAGATCTAAACTATTTTTATTATGACTAAGCGGAGCTTGGTTTGAATATTCATCAGACAGAAACGACTTGACCGCTTAAAAATGTTTTTTTTTACAAGGCAATTTCCTTATCCACCAATGCTTAAAGATTTTACATAATATATAATTCCTGTATCAATACAAACTACTGCATCAGCAGTTTCATACACCAAATAAAGATAGCGCTGCTTTGGTGTTTGACGGTTTTCTTAATGTTGCCTTTATGTTTTAAGAATAAGTAAATGTTAAGTGTTTTAAGTTATGTAGTTCCATGTGATGCTTGTACAAGTTATTTCTATATTATATTGAAAAATCATGATATATAATGTTTAAGCCGAAAGTAATCTGAAAAATTGGGGTTATTTTTTTTACTCTGGCAACGTAGTTTAATATAGTACCATAGACGAACGAAGCAAGAAGAATGTGAATCGCCTTACAATCAAGTAAATCTCGGATTCCATAACGCCATCTATTGGCGAATCTTTTAAATTTCAACTTCATCATAAACGTCGTATAAACAAGAACTATCCACCTCATTTCATTTGATAAATAATTTCATTATATTTCATTGAATACTGCATAGGCTATCATTGTGTTACCACAGACCAAATATCCAAAAGACACCGCTTACCCTAACTTTAACTAGCAAATAAAGCTGCCAAGCTTGCGGGGCGCGGGGTTTAGAGCGCTGTGATTGGTGCGTTAGAGGTTATGTGGAGTTTATTAGATATAGGGTCTGCGTTTAGCGCCATCTAGATTTACTGTGTTTTTATAGATAATTGGTAAGCATTAAACCACAATCTCACCTGATGCTATGGTAAATGTCGAGGTCGAAGATGTAATTTGTTTACTCTAGATAGAACCTTTTTATTAGAGATGCAACGGGTATCGTCGCTTATCTAACAACACCGCTCAAGTCGAAAATTTGCGGTTTCTCATTTGAATGTCATTTGATAGAGCTACTCATTGCGCGTCGATCTACCAATCACATTCTAGAAGATTCGGCCAATAAGAGACCAGAATTCAGAAAATAGTTACAGCGAAGTCGGTCGGCCTTCCAACACCGCTCAAGTCGTTGTTCGGCTATACTTTGACAACTTTGCGCTCCGTGTTTATTTATTAGTTTTTCGTGAGTTTTGTGACTAAAGTTGCGTACAAAAAGTAATATTATCAAAGATAAAAGGTAAGCTAATGTAGTTATTATAAGAAATGATGATTTGCGTATAACAATTAACCAAAAATCGAATGAGTTTATTGCCATGTACTTAGGCGGTGTTTACTATTGCCTGTTCTTTGAGTTACGCGTTGTCACAAAGGTAATGTTTCTTCGCTCTCCTGCAAAGTTGATGAAAATGACTTGAGCGGTGTTGCCGATATTGTAGATAAGCCACGATATCTGGTTATACCGAATAGTAAAATCTTGGATCAGAAATAGGTTAAATCGAGTGTGATCAAGGATTAATAATTATATATTAAAACTCAATATAGTATAGAAATAACCATCCTATATCGAGTGGAGACGAGAACGTCGCACGCGCTTCTTAATAAGTAAAAATAATAACTATTGTCTATGACCTTTCTAATTTATTTGATGTAATAAAGAGGATGTTAGATATATCAGTGGATTTTATTTCAAACCAGATTTTACCGGCGACCGCGTAGGTTTCGGCGAACGTTCCCTTGGGAACTTTAAAATTATCTAGGTTAAAAATTATTCTATAAGTTAGATTGGTATTTATAGTACATTGTGCATCTAGGGCTGTAAGAAGGGGATAACTAACGAGAGTCTATTGGAAGCCCGACGCCGAAGGCTGAGGGCGGAGGGCTTCCCCTTAGCAAGATACTCGTAGACTGACTCTCTGTTTGGATAGTACACTCATTGTGTTTAACAATAAGTTACACAAATCAAAAAAATGAAATAACAAGATAGATATAACGTTTATTAACTTTAACATATGTTATAAATATAAGTACTAAACATCCCATTTTTTTTTACACCGTAGCTCTTAACCAACTCCGGCCCTAACAAGGTTGAGACTAGGATAAGTTAGCACCGTTTTATCTCTAAGTGCGCTCTCTCACACTAGTGCCGACGAGAGATAGAGAGATAAGACGGTGTTAAGTTATTCCCGTGTCATCCTACCTAGTGATCGTCAACCAAAGTAACAACTGGGCCGTTAAAGCATTGCTTTCCTGCACTTTGCGATCCTGCAGACGTAAGTCACGCTCCGTAAGACCAAGCAAGTGCGAAAGAGATGGCACGATTATAGTTTGTTATGGCACTAGTGGTGAAGCGTCAAATTTTTCCTAAGGGAAGCCAGAAGCATTAGAACCGTACGGTGAAAGTCTGATATTTAGTTAGAGTAATATGGACGTCACTGACAGCTAGCCGTAGCTTTCTAGCTTGGTAAAGCCTTCAGGAATCGGCTTGTAGGCAGGCGGCGCCACTGAGCCCTAGTCGTTTGGTTGACGGCCCAGGCGCTGAATTTCTCTGTGCCGTTAGTACATGTTTTTTTGACGACAATCGTTAACATAAGTTCATAAGATAAGGTTCACAAGAATAAATTAAATACATTTTGCTATTTAAAAAGAAAATACGGCTTTATCACTTTTAATGGACGTAAGAATAGATCATAAGATTTTATGGTAATATTTCTATCTCGCATGTGGCAACATTGACTTAACTTCTTGGTTTTTGGCCTTGTGTTAACAATATTCTATCAATATCACGTTAGAAGCATAACATTTTGGGCTATATTTTTGACATTTTGTATATTTTTTATTTTGAGAAATTTTAACATGTTATCAACCGGTTGATTATCTCGGTTTTTTTTTAAGTTAATAAATCCAAGTGAGTTGGTGTTTTGATGTTTTAAAACAAGACATTGTTGCCATTATCTTTTATCTCAAATTAATACATAAAATACTAAAACCTATAAACCTAGATATGAACTAGTTGACAACATGTTACGAAATTGTCAAAATCGGTTAACATTTAAGGGGAGAAAACCATTTTCGACGTTAGCGTCGGTCATCATTTTTTTCCTTCTTGGCAATTACTGGATTTTCTGAACATATATTAAAATATATATTTCATTTCTCACTATCGATATTTATCACAACACAACGATATAGATCCTAGATCTTCCAATAAAATTGCCAAAGTGAGATTAAATTTCATTAGAATTCTGTATTAATAATAAAACAAATACTTCAACACTGACAAACTTCAATAAATAATTGATATATTATAAATTGTATAACTAGTGACGTTTCTTATAGGAGTAGTCACATATAATTTTATCATTGACAGTTCCGTATTAACACTTTCATTGCCAAACATTAAATCGAATAGTATCCCAGGTATCACAGAACTGTCTATAAGACCCGCTAGGCGAGTTCATACAGCTATATAAAGAGTAACCCAACGCCACTGGGCGAGTTCACGTAACTGTATGACGGCCCGTCGCTATGAAGGGTGCCCGCTTGGCGAGTTCTTTGGCATAGACTGGAGTCGTCTATATCTACTGTCTGTTCGCCAAGAGTTGATTAAAAAAATAATCAGGGCTACTTAACTCATTATAAATAGCGGCCCACTAATTATTTTTACCGATGACAATAAGAAATTAAAAGGAAAAACTATATTTTTTTCATTGAATATTATTACTGAATATCATCGGACAACGACCATGACGAAGTCTTAGAGTCGGAGGAAGAATCAGAGACGGTGACGTTTATTATGAAACGTTCAATTGCTTCGTCTACCCTGCCATCAATTTGTAGAAATCTATCATCTTTTACCGTATAGTACCGCCCGCCCGGCGCGGCGCCGCGCTTGACAACAACTGCGTGCCTTATACCACGAAACTAAATGCGCGCGGCGATAAGCGACGCCCGTCATACAGGTTGCGATAGTTAAGCGACAGTCGCTATTACGAGACGATATCATAATATTTATCAACTCTCGGCGAACAGACTTTACTATAGCGACAGATAGGTCTGTCGCTATAGTAAAGTCTGGTATAGTAAGCAAAGTCTCGGAGCGCCTACTAGGCGGGTTCTTGGCAATGAAAGTTTTAAGTATGTGCACAAAATTGTCAGTTTTGAGCACAGACTTTTAATACGGGCATGTCATTAACGTCTTTCGCCATTCCGCAATTTAACAAATACAAAATGCCTCTCCAATATCAAAAAAGAACTCAAATTTTCCAGTCAATTTTAAGGGTATAACCCAGGAGTTTCATATTTTTAAGTCCCATATGGAACCAATGGGTTAGGTATTCATTTTAAGGGAAATATCCCAGTAGTACCATATGGAACTACTGGTACATATTCATATGTAACGTCTACTCTGTACATAAGTACGACTTTTACACGTATATACTACATAATTGACCACTACGCATCGGTTAAACTTCAGTTGACATTGTCAATTGTCATCCTTCAGATTTTATATTCTTACACAAGGGATCGTGTCTGTAAAACATTTGGTAACAGATGTGTTTTACAATAATTAAACGTGGCCGGGGTAAGGACGGCCACCAACCCAATATTCATTATCTTTAAGCTTTATAGAACTCGCATTTTTTTACCGAAATCATAGTTTCAAGCCAACAAGCCATAGGGTGTAAAACTTAGTATGTAGTTCCATATGGAACTATTGGGAGCATATGGAACTAGAACTATGGACCTCCTGGGATATACCTACCCAATTTTAATACATTTTGATTTTCATTCAAACACAATGGAGATATCTTTTTGGATATCTTTTTGAATATCGTTTTTTACTTTAATTTTATTGGCATTTCAAATCAAATCAAATCAAATTTATTTATTTTTAACAAACAGTTTCTATATTTCTTAGCGTTAATAATTATCTTAACAATATGGTTTAGGATTTGATTATCAGCAGTCCTCACACTAGGTCGAGCCTGTGTCGTGAATAAAACACGTTTCTTGATATTATGATCAAAATAAAACTTTATATAAAAACTATTGCTCCCTTAATATTACCCAATTTTCTTTTCAATATAATATTTCTTCAAAAGACCTTCTTGATAACACTTTTAATGTGGACTGTAGATCTAAGTGACAGAGTTTAAATTAGATAAGTCCCTTTACAGTACAATTAAAATCAGTTAACGATTCGACTTTTCTCGGCTATTATCGGCTAAAGCCGGAGACGAAAATGACACACGTTACATTGCTGCGATTTCTTTTAGGTAGCATTCAACTTAAAGTATCGTAAACGCAATGTATATCACCTGCCATGATGACATTACTTACCAGTAGACCTAAGAAGTTTACAGAAGCGATATGGACACGCATTATTTATTGATGCATATGAATGTGCCTTTAATATAAAAAAAATATTCATGATTCTTTATCAATCAATAGTAACTGTTTTACGTAAGGTAACAGTACGATATTTGTCATACTGTCAAAAAATAGTCAATTATTATTTTCCTTTTTTCAATATAAAGGTTGTGTTACTTTAGAGCCTCCTCTGCTGCACTGGGAGTGAAGAAATAGCATAGAATGCGTGCAGATGCTTATCATCCTGGCATGTCGAAAAAGTCGACTAAGGGACGGGTCCTCTCCAACATGGTGGACTATCTGTATGGGCGATGGGCTGATCACCTGTCACCATACGGTTCATCATACCATCTTAGGACTAATTAATCGAACGTGGCCACAAGTAGTCTTGTGGCTCTGCCCACCCCATTAGGGATTTCGGGCGTGATGCTATGTATGTATGTATGTACTTTAGAGCTATTAGGAGGGTATGTTGCTCATATCCTTCTGTTGTATTGTGTTTAATAAGATAACGAGTAATATATTTAAAGGTCATATCAGTAATTTGATATACTCTATGTGAAAAACGAGGGATACCGACAATAACCGAGGACGGCCGAATGGTGAACTTATTTTAATTGGACTTTAAACGAAATTAAGTCTATATAATTCAACTAACTTCATTTTCAACTAATAATTTAAGCTTTACCTGATCATTAATCTTCTAAGCGTCCCGGAAGGAGTTCCTCCAGGATCGTATCACAGCTGTCCCAAGGGACCACCTTGGCCTTGATGTGGGGGGCGGCAGAAGCCAGGGTGCTCTTTATTAAATCGTCGAGGGGATATCCTTTTCGGGGAAACACTGTGGCCTGTAATGAAAATGGTTTGTTTATTACCCTATAATATCGATTAACGTAATCAATCGATTGACGACGCGGTTAGCCTAGTTGGGAGTTACTCTGCCTTCGAAGCTAGCGTCCCGGGTTCGATCCCCGGTAAGGGCAAATATTTGTGTGATAAGCACGAATGTTTGTTCCTGAGTCTTGGATGTTTCCTATGTATTTAAGTATTTATTTATCTATATAAGTATGTATATCGTCGTCTAGTACCCATAACACAAGCCTTTAGAGCTTACTTTGGGACTAGATCGATTTGTGTAAAGATTGTCCCCTGATTTATTTATTCATTGTCCTAACGGTATTCTTGCTAATATTGTACTTTTTTAGGGTTCCTATTACTGAGTCTACAACGTGCGTCCGTCTTTCAGACAGAGGCCTCTAGCTCAGCAGCTAGAGCTAGAAGGTTGTAATGTTCACAGAATATGTGTTGTCATGGCATGAATACTAGCAAATAATAAAAATATCTAAAAGTTTTAAGCCTGGTGTTCTGATACAGAAATCTGAAAAATAGATTGATATCAAACCAGCAGCTTTACAATCTGCCAACTTAATTGCAATTGTGAAAGTTCTTATTTCATTAAAATAAAGTCTATTATTATTAGTTAAGACCATGATAAATTGGCGTAGCACGGAGCCATTGGTACGCGAGTCAGACACGCAATTGATCGGTTTTTAGGATTGCATGCGCCATTACAAATCGATGCCACTGACTATGGTTTAGGTGCCTACCTACAGGATACTCGTAATTAGATCACGTTGCACTTACATGGGCAGGCAGATTGGTGGCAGGGCAGTAATCGTTCCTGCCGTCTCCCGCGTAGCTGACGCGCGCGTACTGCCGGTGGGCGCACCACTGCGCCAGCGCAAGCGACTTGCACAAGTTGGACGGGCAGCGCGCGCACACGGTCTGGCGCATGCACGGTTCGATGTAGAGCCGCCCGTGCTCCCAGAACGCGCGGTTGGTTATCACTGCGGTCACGCAGTCCTGGAATGCGGTAGGGAACAAATTATAAATGGCTTTCGAGGCTTTTCCAACAAGTAATCGCACAAAATACGAGCACGCGTGATCAAAATACCTTTACTATTGTAATGTTTATACATATGTCACACATAAACTCACCTCTGTTACCCTTGGGTTTCAACCCTAAGCCCCAAGAGGGTAGGCAATGTACACTTTATAAAACATGTATAGGGATGTTTATTGGGCAAAAAAATAATAATTCTAATTAGTCATTCAGTTAGATTATCAAAAAATATTGAACAAGTATTTTATTCTTTATCAAATCAATCAAAATTGACAAAGATAGCGCGCAGCAAAGTTCGGAAGTGGG
Source organism: Tortricodes alternella (assembly GCA_947859335.1). Lineage (NCBI taxonomy): Eukaryota > Metazoa > Arthropoda > Insecta > Lepidoptera > Tortricidae > Tortricodes > Tortricodes alternella. Next base: position 5,181,986 of record OX401972.1, read on the forward strand.
GGTCATGACGTCACTTTCTCGTAAAAAGTGTGCAAAGTCGTGACGTCACGCGGAACTTCAACGCACTACCTTCGTATTTTTTTGTATAATTCACAAAAGAAAACATATGTGTTCAATGTTTTTTTATAATGTAAATGACGGAATAATTAGAATTTTTCAGGAAACACGCCTATTATGTAGTAAAATTTACTTGCATTTTTTATTGCCATAGAAAAGGAATCAGAGACGGTCCTAATGGCAAAAAAACTAGGATTCAGAATTTTATTATTTTCAGAGAGCACATGCCATTCCCGTATTTATATCTATTTGATCCGTGGCTAACCTGACGTAATATTTGAAGACGCACTATCCAAATTGCCTAAAACTGAAAACAAACTCAGCATGACGTAACACTGTGGACTATTTATAGGAATTGAGTCAAATATAGTTAAATTTGTTACTTTAACACATAAGTGCCTGGTACCCGGTAAGTGTTATGCATAATTGGTACGTATAAGGTTGTTTTGTTTCCCGACTGTGTTCTAATTGCGTTAGAGCCATTTGTCTCGATGTTTTTCTTGGACTCGTGACGAGTGCGTGCTAGGACAATTGGCCTTACCAGTTTTATCCAAACTGCGGAACGATAAGTCTACGCTTTAGACGAGCGTCGACCACATACTTTCCATTGAATGAATGAAAAAACCGGCCAAGGGGGATCGGACTCGCGCACGAAGGGTTTCGTAGCATTATCTATATAATGGTTCACGGTTTATGGATAAGGTTTATGATTATGAAATTAAATATTTATTTTTAATTTGAGTTGATTGAATGAAAGATAAATTGCGGCTTACGATTTATGACGACGTATTAAAAAAAAAAACTACTTACTAGATCTCGTTCAAACCCATTTTCGGTGAAAGTTTAAATGGTAATGTACATCATATATATTTTTTTAGTTTTATCATTCTCTTATTTTAGAAGTTACATGGGACACACACACTCACACACACACACACACACATTTTACCACTTTGGAAGTGTCTCTCGCGCAAACTATTCAGTTTAGAAAAAAATGATATTAGAAACCTCAATATCATTTTTGAAGACCTATCCATAGATACCCCACACGTATGGGTTTGATGATTGCCTTCACGGACAACTGACAGTGTGCCTAGGTAGCTGACTGACTTTACCTCGGGGTTGTGCGTTGTCAATGATGCACGAACACAGAGTTCGCTTCGTTATTAAACTAGTTGTCAGAGTAACTTACTGATCGGCTGACTGACTGGTCAGCCGGCTGTTTGACTGGTCAACTGAATGCCTGACTTTTCGACTGCGAGTGTGGCCAGGTAGCTGATTGACTTTAGTGCGTTGGCAGCTAATGATGCACAAATACAATGTTGGCTTTGTTGTTAAACTAGTTGTCTGGCTGACTAACTGATTGGCTGACGGATATCATGGTCTGGCTACGTGACTGATCAGCTGACGCTGACTAGTCGACTGACAGTGTGTCAAGGCAGCTGACTTTACCTCGAGCTCGTACGTCGTCAGCCATGGATGCACGAACACGGTGTTGGCTTAGTTGTCTGGCTGACTAACCGATCGGCTAACTGATTGCTTGGTCGGCTGGCTGTGTGACCGATCAGCTGAATGTCTGACTGGTCGACTGACAGTGTGTCTACGCAGCTGACTGACTTTACCTCGAGATCGTGCATCTTCAGCCAATGGTGCACGAATACAGAGTTGGCGTCAGTGAGCAGCACTACGTCCCAGCCTGCGCGGGCGAGCGCGGCGAGGAGGCGCGCGGCGCCCGGCGTTCCGCGCATCGACGCTATGGCACCGAGGACGTCCGCCTCGCTCAGACCGGCGGAATACGCGTGCTCGAATATCTGCAGACAAATACATAGTGATAAAAGAGAAATAGGTCCTCAGTCACTGACTAATCACGAAATCTCAGGAACTAAATAAATAAATCAGAGGACATTCTCTACACAAATCGATCTAGTCCCAAAGTAAGCTCTAAAGGCTTGTGTTATGGGTACTAGACGACGATATACATACTTATATAGATAAATAAATACTTAAATATGTAGGACACATCCAACATGCGGATATAGTTAAAAAAACGGTCAAGTGCGCGTCTGACTACTACTACTATAAAAACAGACAGTTCCTTTTAGGGACGGAACCCTACAAATAAAAAAATCAAATGCTTTTATTAATCGGCTAACTATTCAAAACCTACCTATGAATTAAATACGAAGATACGACCTTGCAAAGCCCTTGCAAAGACCTTGCTTATTCCGTTGTATAAATTTATTGGAACTTCGTTTTATTTTTCCTGTAAAATATAACCTAACTTCATCATGAATAATTTATTGCGTACATGTAGTTTACAGGATGGTGAAAATACAGTAAATATGTGTCTTACGCTACCTCTGTAGAGGTGTGATAATTTTCGTAAAAATAACCTATACCTTTTTGCAATGGGGTCATCCTTAAAGTACGTCACACGTTAAGGGGAAGGGAGAGGGTCGACGAAGTGTGACATTGTGTGACAAGGGGTGGGAGGGATCCTACGTTTTGTGACGTCACATTTCAAAATCGAATACATCTAAGTGTTAAAATGCCAAACATGGACTCAAGATGATTAAGTTTGTAACTTCCATTAATAATTATTAATACTTTATTGTCTTGTTAATTTTTTCAAATGTTTGATTTTATATTGAATATAGTTAAAAAAAAAAGGAAAATAAAACTAATTTCGGAACTGCTGTATTAATTAAATGATTTCTAGATGTAAAATTGCAAAATATGTGACGTCACACTAGGGAGGGGGGTCTCACAAATGTGACCAACTGTGACAAGGAGGGGGAGGGGTCAAAAAATCACGAAATTAGTGTGACGTACTTTATAATTTAGGATGACCCCAAAGACTTTGTGAGCATCGGTGTTGGCCCCCCAAATAACTATTCCGTAGTTAATCCAAGCATGTGCAAAATAAGTACATCAGTTTTAAAGTTGGCTGTTCTACGTTTTTCAGTTAAATTTCATATATTTTTATTTTACTATTGCGATGTATTGGGGCACGCAAGTTCTATGGCTATTCCATATTTCAAGTTCATAACATTTGCAGTTGCTGAAATAAACGCGTGTAACATACAGACAGACAATGAAGTCTCACTATAAGGATTCGTTTTGAAAAACAGGCCACAAAAAGTGAAATGACTGCAGTAATTTCAATTAAAATTGACAAAGATATGACATAGGATTTTTCACGGATAATTGTAGTACCTACCCGAGAGAAATTTACTGGATTTATTGGATTTTATGCGGATGAAACGGTCAAAATTATAACTCCTTAAACACATAAAAAGTCGCTATCGTGTTGACGACATTTTTGTTCGAAAAAGAGGTTTATTAATATGCTTGTTTTAGGTAGATACTTAAAGAGTTGCCATTTGTGTGTTTAAGGAAAATAGTAAAACAAACTTATAGAAGCAAACAAGCGAGTCAGGCGCGGAGGTAAACCATATTTCAGGAATTCTGCCTGAAAAATATACAGTGTTACGTTAGTATTGCGTCAGAGAGTGGCGCAAAACAGAGGCGTATGTACTGTTAATAGTTTAACGCATTCACTGCCGGCATTGTTTTTCGAACTTTCGCTAGTTGCCGCAAACCCGCATGCCGAAAACCACAATACAACTGAATTTATTGATTATAGTGAAAAAATCAAAACGTATAGACCTAGATTTTGTTCTGACTGACAACCTATGAAAAATTGGTGAACATCGGTTAACATTTAAGGGGTGGAAATCGTTATCGCCTTTTGTATGAAAAGCCGTAGGTTCACACTCCTCTTAATGTATGTATGTAGTAGATTTACAACGACTTAAATGGCGTAGGTACAATATACATATACAAGTTATTGTACGAAATGAGTTGCCTTTTAATCGGTAGGATAATTGATAAAATTCATCACGTCAAATTGTGGTTAGGTATTTCAAACTTAGTTATCCTGGAAAATATTCCTTGTTGTTTAAAATCGTAATACCTAGGTCGAACTTAAACGGATTAAATTAAGTTTATTTAAATCGCTTCTTACCATTTATTTATTTCTAATATGTACTAAACAATGATACGAATATTTATATAGACAAAACATACATATATAGATACTAAACTCGGGCGCAAACATTCTCGCTCATATCATAAGTTTTTTTTTTTCGAACTTTGAAATAGATTTTTATCTAAAACTTAAACCTAAAAAGTGCAACAAACAAACCTAATGGTTACAAATTAATTATAATAAATAACTAATAAGGGAGATGTATAGTCTCCGCGTCTGGACAAGTTAAGTGACTTAACTTGTCCAGAGCCTCTAAGGGTCATAATAATAAAAATAAAAAATAAAATGTATTACCTAATCAAGGTTAAATGGAGATGTAGACAGTCTCCACGGCCAAGTATAATGATGGAGATGTAAGGTCTCCAAAAAACAATTTTAAATGAAACATTTCATGTCCTAATACTCAATAGTTTATTGTAATTTCATATTATTATACAAATGTTGCCTTAAGCTATGAAAACATTATGAAACCCTGCCCTGTTGGGAAATGCAACTTTGAGAGGGAAGGAAATACTGTTTTATTAAAATTTAAGTTCCAGTTATTCGTTGAGCGTATATTAAGATTTAGTTAGAAGTAGTTGCTTTATGTACTTTTATATATCGAAATATATTAGTTATAGAGCAAAAAATATATCATCTCTCCCCCCTCCCGAGCGCGCTTCAGCCCCGTGCTGGATTTTCCTAGTTTTAAAGAAAACTTTACACGATACAGGAAAAGTGTGTACTAACCAAATGATCCTTTATAAATTTACTATCAACCTCTCATACATACAAAAGCGATATCGCTTATAGTTTCCGCGCAATCAGAAATCAAAATGACCCCTGGCCCTAATTGTGAAAGCCACAAAACCCCGACCGCTTCAGCTAATGCCCTGCACCAGAGCCCTAGCCAAAGTCATTGCCAGCGCGGTCGCGCCAAGGTCGCACGAGTTGGGGCTCCGCCAACGCTTCGGAGGGCTTCCCTCGCGTGGGACGGAAATATATTTTGTAGTTCTTGCTATCTTTCACAGCTAATTAACCAGCGTCGTAACTAGACCAGACGGGCGGCTGCCGAGGGCGCAACCCTTTGCAGTGTTGTTTTTCTTTTTACAAGAATATTTAACTGTGAACCAACGGCAAAAATCACCCTTTTCGTACAAAAGACGAAAACGATTGTTACCCCTTAAATGTTTAAACAAAATTTAGGTCTAGGTATACGTTTTTTGAATATTGATTAAAGATCAAGAAAGTCAAATAATCGCCGAAATTAGTTTTGTATGAGAATACTGAAACAACAATAAAACCGAACTCATTAATTATAGTGAAAAAACCAAAACGTATAGACCTAGATATTGTTCTGACTGACAACCTATCAAAAATTGGTCAAAATCGGTTAACATTTAAGGGGTGGAAACCGTTATCACCTTTGGCCGTTGATGAAAAGCCGTTGGTTCACACTCCTCTTCATAGCTGGATACCGTTCATCAAATAGTTAACGTCGTTAATCGCTAATCCGTTACTAAAAAATTCACTTCAATGAAGTCCCTATTCTCATGTCACTCGAGATCAAATGTCGTGCGGTTTATATTAAAAAACACATACGGAATTGATGTTTCGTGTCGATAACTGTTTTAATATCTATGGATACTAGAATAGAGGATCCACTTGAGTTTTGACAGCTGTTCCAAAAAACTCATAATGTTACAAAAATTGATACTGTAATAACATTACAGTACAGATTTTACCGACTACCACAGCTCATACTAAAATTGGTTGTAATAATGCTGGTAATTTCCTAAGGTTTTTGAATACATTATGGAGATTTTATGATATGAGTGTAGATAAAATATTTTATAGTGTAAATGAGATTGAAAATTTTAATTAACCCCCGACGCAAACAGAGGCTTTATAAATAACTATAGAAAATTTAAGTGAGTATGGTTGCAAACCAACTTTAAATCGTTAAAGGTACTTAATGGTCATTCGAAATGAAAAATGATAAAAGAAACTTAAAAATGATTTTCAAATACCTATTCAATGATACATACTTAGTCGACTTTATTTTTTTCTTTTTAACAATATGGTGTCTGATTGCTGCCATATTGAATTTTTAGTGACACTCGCAAAATTAACACAAATCAATTGACGTAAGAATCATCAAAATCGGCCCACGCGTTTGGTCTCTAGAGCGCCACAAAGGAACAAACATATTACATACATTCATAGGCTGATAAACACATTACCCTCTTTTGCGACACGCAGTCGAGTAAAAATGAAACCTGTTCTGTGGTCACATTTTCATATCAGCGACGCACCGGCTATTTGCGTAGATAATCGCAGCTTCCGCGTTAACCATGATTCTTATCAGCGCTTCATCTAAATTACTGATAATCCGTGTTTGAATCAATATTTTATGTCGCATCGCTTCACGGTGATTAAGATGAAGATGATGGTTCTTTGCAGAAATGAGATATAATTCTTATCACTATTTTAATCTATTAGAAAATAATAGTACTTCCGCAAAATTAAACTTGTAATAACTAAAGTAGATTTTTTTATTTAGTGGACGTCTCAGGGACCAAGATTCTAAAGGTAATTTATTTGTATTTTATATCGTTTCTTCAGGAGATTTTTTTAAATAACTGCTATGACATTTCAGCCGTTTGATGGGCTGTTTCATTATTTCTTTGCGTTAAGTGAAAAAAAGAAAAAGACAGTGACAGTTCCTCTATTATGTATTCTGTGGTTGTGTTTGACACACGTTTGACAATAAAGAGCTGTCAGTCAACTCAACCACAGAAGACATTTATAATCTTACATTATAGAAGTAAAAGATACGCTGTAAATTAATTGACCCTACGACTGTAATGCTACGCTGCTCCCGCAGACATCAGCGCCCTAATGAAAAAACAAGACGGCTGTATTTTATTAGTAAGTCGATTTTAAATATGTTTCTTCGCCTTACGTCAGCCAGTGACAGTATGACCAAATTAATAAGATTGTAATAATGCTGTCACAAATAAACACTAAATTGCCAATATTATTTAGTATCATAACCTTACAGGCAAAACAAATGCGCATCTGTTTTGTACTAATCCCTGTGGCCTGTAGTTGACGTTTTAGGCCCGTCACATACATTCGTTTTCCTGATTCGATTTCCGAATTCGTTTTCCGTATGCGGACACCCCGAACGCAAGCATTTCATATAAATAGTTCAACATGGCACACACATTCGAACAAATTCCGTTCGGAATTCCGTACGGAAAAATTACGAACGTGTGTGTCATGTAGAACTATTTATATGAAATGCTTGCGTTCGGGGTGTCCGCATACGGAAAACGGATTCGGAAATCGAATCAGGAAAACGAATGTGTGTGACGGGCCTTAGGCGGCATGGCTTGACAGTATCAACGTTTACTCTATTATTATTGTATACTGTAAGTTTATAATAGAGGAACTGTCACTTTCTTTTTCTTTTTTTAGCGTAAGGCGAAGAAATAATTAAACAGCCGAGCAAACGTGTGAAATGTCATGCCCGTCATTAAAAAAAAAATCCTGAAGAGACGATATAAAATATAAATAAATTCCCTTTATTTACATTATTGGTCCCTGAGACGTCCGCTATCGTAAGTGGTAAGTATCTTAAGTCATAACTGGCCCGCGATTATCGAAATGCACCCCCTCAAGGGGTGAATAGGGAGTTCAAAGTTAGAAATCGCCGCGGGCGATGCTGATCAGGGCCGCTAGTAAATTGTATTGTCGGCTGACTAAGACAGAGCATTTCATCATCTCTGACGTTACGTTACATCACTTGCGCATGATTCGAAGTGCTAAATACGTTACTTGGAAAAGGCCTCGTTTTTGTTCTTATTAGAGAACAGGTCCAAATTATAATTAAACTGTCGCTTTGCTGTCAATTCTGTTTATTCTTTTACTATACTACAAGGTTATCATCGCACAAATATTCATTAGTGCATTGTGCATCTAGGGCCGTAAGAAGGGGATAACTAACGAGAGTCTGTTAGAAGCCCGACGCTGAAAGGCGAGGGCTTTTATGACTCGAGTTTGTTTGTCTAATTTTTATTTCATTTCCTCGCAAATGTGATGAAAAACATTGTGTGTATCACGGGCAGTAAGGGGATAACAAACTCGAGTCATAAAAGCCCTCGCCTATCGGCGTCGGGCTTCTAACAGACTCTCGTTAGTTATCCCCTTCTTACGGCCCTAGATGCACAATGTACTATATACTCTTATATCTACTAGCGTCCCGGGTTCGATCCCCGGTAAGGGCAAATATTTGTGTGATAAGCACAAATGTTTGTTCCTGCGTCTTGGATGTTTCCTATGTATTTAAATATTTATTTCTCTATATAAGTATGTATATCGTCGTCTAGTACCCATAACACAAGCCTTTAGAGCTTACTTTGGGACTAGATCGATCTGTGTAAAGATTGTCCCCTGATTTATTAATATTATTAATATGACCAGGCGTCTTTGGGTTCTAAATCCTAATCGAACAAAGGTACTACCAAATAGAGTGTCATAAAAACTGTAATAAAAACGAACATGGTTTTATGACAGCGAGCTATAAATATTGATAATCCGTCGTCCCAGAGGAAAAATACTGTAGTGTATAAATCCGGATAGAGATCTTTAAAGGGGTGTGACCATAGCTGGCCACCTTTAATCAATATAATTAACTTCGTTAATCGCTAATCCGTTACTTAAAAATATATTCGTTAAACGTTAACCCGTTACATTTCGGAAGATTTAGCGGAAGTTAAAGTTAATCGTTAACTCGTGACAGAAATTGCATTTAACATGTCGTTGCTTTAGTGATTTGCTTAAATGAAGTGAAGTTTAGGCAGGACATGAAAACTTAATAAAACAGGGTGTAATATATATATATGTACTAGCTGGTGCCCGCGCCTTCGTCTGCGAAGAATAATAATTAAAGTAACCTATGTACTTTTAAACCTTCCCTAGACCTCCACGAACATTTCGAGACTAAGATAAGATAAATCCGTTCAGCCGTTCTCGAGTTTTAGTGAGACTAACGAACAGCAATTCATTTTTATATATATAGATTAGAGTTTGTAAAAATAACCTGTAGGTAGTATCTAAAACTCGTAATTGCTATTGCACGTCATAGCTAAGCCCTAAACATCATAAAAAACCGGTCAAGTGCGAATCAGACTCGCGCACTGAGAGTTCCGTACTACGCCAATTTGGCATGGTCGCAACCAACCGAAAATAGACATTATTTTAATGATACGATATAAAAACTTTGACAGTTGCATCTATCTGAGTCGGCAAATTGTTAAGCTGTAGCGGTAATTTTCTGGTTTGATTTCAATATATTTGTAAAACAGAACTCCATTGAATTGATATTTGTTGTTTGACTATGGAGTATTAACTAAAATCAGGCCGAACTTGATGGCTGAAACCTAAGCCGTTATGGAAATACAGCTCGAACAAAATTGGTCTTAGAACAGATTTTTTTTAGGGTATAAATGTATCACTGGGCGTGAAGAAATAGCATAGAATGCGTGCAGATGCTTATCATCCTGGCATGTCGTAAAAGTCGACTAAGGGAACATGGTGGACTATCTGTATGGGCGATGGGCTGATCACCTGTCACCATACGGTTCATCATACCATCTGAGGACTAATTAATCGAACGTGGCCACAAGTAGTCTTGTGGCTCTGCCCACCCCATTAGGGATTTCGGGCGTGATGCTATGTATGTATGTATAAATGTATGGGGAGCTTCTCAGGCTTAAAACTTAGTGATATTTTTATTCTAAGGTATCAATTTTCAGCCCGTCTCGGCGCCAAGCTCCCTGTTTCTCCCCTCGCCCCGCGACCACATTCGGTACACAAAAAATGCATACCTCGTCACTACAAAAACAAAGTCATAAAGCTGCTAACTTATGGACTGATTGCATTATCGAATATGCACTTACATTATTTTCTAACTTGCACAAATCGTAAAGTCAGGAATTTATTATGCGTTACACAATGTTGATAAAAAGGCGTCGAGGTAAATAATAACAGTTTTAAGTTGTGCGATTAATCGCACTTAAGCGGGACTTAAGTCCCGTTTACGGGATAGGATCATGGGGTCTAATTAGTAACTCGTATATATCGCAACTCGTCTATGTCGCATTTGGTCTAAATAACTGCTGGTCTAAAAAGCAACTGGTCTACAATTTTTTTTGAGTAGCAACTGGCGTTCCGTCTGTCTCCAGGCTGTATCTCATTAACCGTGATAGTTACAATAGTTAAAATTTTCACAGATGATGTATTTCTGTTGCCGCTATAACAACAAATACTAAACTCCTCTGCTGCACTGGGAGTGAAGAAATAGCATAGAATGCGTGCAGATGCTTATCATCCTGGCATGTCGTAAAAGTCGACTAAGGGACGGGTCCTCTCCAACATGGTGGACTATCTGTATGGGCGATGGGCTGATCCCCTGTCACCATACGGTTCATCATACCATCTTAGGACTTATTAATCGAGCGTGGCCACAAGTAGGCTTGTGGCTCTGCCCACCCCATTAGGGATTTCGGGCGTGATGCTATGTATGTAAAAAACAGAATAAAATAAATATTTAAGGGGGCTCCCATACAACAAACGTGTCGTACCTAGTCAAATTGCTACATAGGCCAGTTGCTACTCAAAAAAAATTGTAGACCAGTTGCTTTTTAGACCAGCAGATATTTAGACCGAATGCGATATAGACGAGTTGTGATATATACGAGTTGCTAATTAGACCCTTAGACCCCATGATCCTATCCCCCGTTTACAAAAATGTCGGGAAAAATGAGCCACTCTAAACTACCGCAATATCACCCATTGCGGTAGTTTTGCGATTAGTCTTGTTTCGACCATCGACGTAGCTGGTTGTCAACGATGACTAAATGTTCTGTGCTTAATTGCAAAATACACACGATAGCACGACTCGACTCGCGCGTAGATCGCTTGATCTGGCCCACCTCTTAGGCACAGTATTATCAAGTATATACAGTATTCCATCTTCATAAAATGTGTAAATGTATAAAACTGACCTGTAACAAATGTTACCAATAAATATTTTCATTTTCATTTTTCATACAAACGGCAAAAACGACGCGCTTCGAAATCTCGGTGAACTTTGGTACACATCAGTCGCGAGCACGCCGCGGTTGGGTACGGACGTGGATATGGTGGACGTGGTATGGTGGTATGAGATGTTCCCATGAATTTGTTTACGTAAATTATGGCACGAGAATTTTTGATGTTTTTGATATTTTACAAGCAAAATACTTTAAATGCATTTTTTTCACTCGATACTGACTTACAGTCACTTTTGAAACTAAAAATATGAACCAAGTCGAAATAATTAAAAAGAAAACTTACAAGATTTTAAAAGTAATATTTCATGAAAAGATGCTAAGACAATTTAATATAGCATTATCAAATACGTAAAAACCCAAGAGTCTTTCTTGTCGGCGGGCAGCCCTACTGCGTGTTTACATACCGAGCGGCCGTAGGTAATTATTTCGAGGACACTGCCGAGACAGAATACTGTTAGTTTTTTATACTGTCAATACGCGCGCGAGCGAACTCCACGCGCAGTTTTCCTACAATACGACGGAAGTGGGGCGGGGATTTTCACGCGAATAAAAAATGTGGAGAGAACGCGGCGCGGCGTCCACGTCGCTGTATCGCGGATATTGCGTTTCGGTATTAGCGAACGCTTGCCGCGGTATCGTAGCGCACGCTACGACGCGGTATCGCGGATATTGCGTTTCGGTATTAGAGAACGCTTGCCGCGGTATCGTAGCGCACGCTACGACGCGGTATCGCGGCGGGATCGCTACGCAAACGTTCAAGAATTACCTCACTGGAAACACGCTCGCAAATCGCCAGTGTTTACCTATGACCAGTAAGTAGGTATTGCCAGGGCTGGATTTAGGGGAGGGCATCCGGGGCCACTGCCCCGGGCCTCCACAAAAGAGGGGCCCCCACAATAGGGACCGTCAATATCATCTACGTCATATTATATTCTAGGGGGCCTCCACTCCTTTGTTGCCCCAGGGCCTCCAGACCTCTAAATCCGGCCCTGAGTATTGCCAAGATTCTGTCCACTTTTTGTCACTAAAGGACTAATAATAAATGTTAACCATAAATGTTTAAAATAACATAGTGGAAATAAATTACGAAACCATACAAAAGGTAACAACTAAAAATAGAAGATGAAAGAAACCATAATGGTTTGTTCTGACTCTTTTGTAGGTTTCCTTTGTTAACTTAATTTTGTTTGTAAATCCACAGAATAGATAATAGTACCTACTGACGTACAGAAGAATCACTCTCTAACAAAAACGGTGTTCATTCAACGACAACAACGAGCGAATCGCCCAGCGAGTGAGCGAGCGGCAACCTACTGCGATTTACAGCTCCGAGATGTCCGACGGCCGAGCGTACCTAAAGTGCGGAGTATTTAACCTCTATGGCCTCTCCACGCACTTACAATTCGTAACAAGTTGAAACTTGCTCGCCGTGCAAAGACCGCGCAAGTTAACGCGACTTTACAGATAGCTTTTGTGCAGCCGGATATCCGGTATCTGGTATCCGGCCAAACCACTATCCGTTACAGCTCTAGTGAGTACATATGGAAAGTATAAATGTGTGCGTATTTGTGTCTGTTCCAAATATGGTGACCCAAAGTAATTAGCTAAGACCTGCTCTAGTAAGGTTGCCTCAAGGATAAGTTATCCCCATTATCATCTCTCAGTGCATATCTTTCTTCCATTCTACTATGAGAGAGACCCACTGAGGGATAAGATCAAGCTATCCTGATCCTATCGCTCAGTTAGTCTCTCTCGTCCTCATGTCAACGTTGTTAGGGCAGCTGAGTGAGTTTGTCGAACTTTTTAGGGTTCCATACCTCAAAAGGAAAAGTGTTACTACTCCTTAAATGATTTTTTTAATCATAATTGTTAATGCATGCCATATTTCGGTCTTTCTCCTCTCCACACACCTTACACATTGCAGTGCCCTAACAGGGCTTATATTGAAGCAAGTAATAGTTTTAAGATCTTTTGTACAACATAAGGCAATAAAGAATATGAATATGAATATGAATATGAAAGGAAAAAATGGAACCCTTATAGGATCACTCGTGTGTCTGTCTGTCTGTCTATCTGTCCGTCTGTCACAGCCAATTTGCTCCAAAACTACTGGACCGATTGAGTTGAAATTTGGTTTACACATATTTTTTTTCTTTTTATATTATAAAGTGGGCAAACGAGCAGACGAGCCACTTGATGGGAGGTGGTCATCGTCGCCCATGAACATATGCAACACCAGAGGAGTTGCCAATGCGTTGCCGACCTTTGAGGATCCTATTCACTCGCTTTTTGAAGATCCCCATGTTATAGCGCAAGGGAAACACCTCAAGAGGAAGGTCATTCCGCAACTTACACGGAACATGGAAGTCGGCGACCGCAACACGGACGCGTGACGTAAATATATGAATTTTAAACATGGGGGCCACTTTTAGGGGGTAAATTAGAAAATTAAAAAAAAAAAGCTATGCAACTTATATCACGTAAAATATCAAATGAAAGGGGATTGTAAGGATCTTAAATAGGTATATATTGTTTTGAATTTCAAGTAAAATAGTTTAGAAGTTATTTAGGAAAATAGGCGAATATTGACCATCCCCCCCCTTATTTCCGAAACTACTGGGGATAAAATTATGAAAAAAATAAAAAAGTTAGTTCTTTACCTATAGATTACAGGAAAACCTATAAGAAGTCTATGGTATTTGAAGTAATGTAGAAAATTTCAGATAATCATGTACAGAACGTAACCCTCTCCACACGAGTTTAACTCGGACTTGTCCATTTTATTTTACAGCAAAACTATTGGATGGTGTTCAAAGAAATTTGGCAAAGAATAACATAACATGTTATGATGAACGTTATCTCCAATGGCAAAACCCTGAGCATTTTAGTTACGCATAGAAAGCCAATCAAACTTGTTTAAAACATTTTCTATCAGATACAGTAACCACTCCAGTCACCAGGGTTATCACTATTGTTAGCAAAGAGGCTTGAGGAGGGTATGAAAACTAGAGATGCAACGGAGTGTGGTTTGGCCGGATACCGGATATCCGGCATGGCCATTGGCCGGATAGTTGTGTTAGCTAGCGCGCCTTCGACTTGTAAGTGCGCGGGGAGGCCCTTTGAGGTCCAATACGCAGTTTATTACGTCAGTTGGGAATATTCGAACGTGCCCAATATGATGTTAGGTGAAGTTTTATTTTTAAATATAAATGAGCTAAGCTTTATTTTAATAAATGACGTTGATTTCATTTATTTCTGATGGTTTTTATTTGTTTTATCCCATTTTTGGTCCGGGCTTTTACTATCCGGTATTGAGCCAGATAGCAACTCACTATCCGGTATCTGGCCGGATAAACTCACTATCCGGTATCTGGCCGTAGAGTAAAATCATGACCGGATAGGCCGGATACCAGATAGTAAACGGATATCCGTCGCATCTCTACTCTTAATGGTACTCAGTTCTTTACGTTGGCTTCAGGATTTAATTTAGCAAGCAAGAAACAAGACCGCAAAAGTAGAGAACATTAAAATTTGTCTCTCTATCACGTTGTAACGGATAAACAGAGTCGGATAAAAACTCGTACAGTTATAGAACGTATCCTACGCTAGCATATGGAGTATTTTCCATCCCGGGAAAAAGAAAAGTTTCCGCAGGAAAACGGAAAATTTACTGCGGGGCGGAAGTTCAGTTTAGAATGAATTCAACACTCACATCGCTCATGTACGGCGTCCAGTCAATTTTCTCCGCCTCCCATTCTGGCGGGGGCTGCCTTGCCCTCAACTTTTCTATTATAACTCCGTCAGAATCATCGTCAACTATCGTGCGATCGAAATCGAATACCGCGAGGGAGGTCATCTTATCAGATTCGTACGCACACTTCCGCGGTCGCGTGGAGACTGCGGTAGAAGTGGAATCAAGGTCTTAGTTTATATAAAGCGCGCGCAGCTTTTCGCAGCATGATAAGGGTTCGCATCATTCTCGCATTTCCGCTCGTGTCGTGTAAGTGTTATATTTTGGTTTGTTTGGTTGACAAGTTGACAGTTACAGTTTTGACAGCTGGTTGAGACGTATTTCAAATTGCAAATCGGAGCGTGCTTGTAGAGATCACGAGTGTAAACCGTAGTCAAGTGCAGTTTTGTTAATAAATATTATTCATTGTATCTTTTCATAATGGAATAAGTATCTTAGATTTTTTTTTAAATTGCCTTTTCTACAATTTTTCTACATGGCATTAAAAAAAGAAAGCTATAAATGTCGGAATTTAGAAAAAAAAACACTTGACAGATAGACATATAAGAATTTTGACATAACCTCCTATGCGCGTTTTCGCTACGAAAATTAATAGAAAATTACATATTTCTTGATACAAATGGCTTCAATAACAGCAAATTCGGTGGGCCGATTGGCAAAATACGTGACAGAGTCAACATTCCGGAATTTACGCACCAATGTGTACAGGTAACCGTTGCGCAACCAAACTCCACATAACCTACAAAGAAATGGATTTTACAACTACTTTTTTAGTGAGATGATACTATAAACAACAGTTAATTACTATATTTAAGCCATATTCATTAATTTGGGTATAAAATTTATTAAAACCAGTGCGAATTTAATGGTATGAGCTAAGATATGAAGTAGCCGAAATGTTCTAAGTCTCGAACATATTTCGCTTCAGCGGCTGGCAGTTGCGTTATAATTTCAAATTTTCAATATTTCTAAGATCTACTATGTGGGAAGGAAAAGAATATTGTTATTCAGTAAAGTTTCATTATTGCATCAGCAATTGAAACTTGACTTTGAAGCAATGAAGTTCCTTATCTAAGATAAAATTTATAGTCTTATTCATTCCAGTGCTGGATTAAGCGAGCGTAGGGCCCGTAGCGAATTCTGTTGAGAGGCCCTAGGTTTGCTTTAGGTTCTTAAGCTTAGTGTTAAAAAAAAACTGGCCATGTCCAGTCCTTTCCTTAAACTATACTGAGACTGAAGCTATTTTAGATAAGATAGTTTAAGTTTGCTGGAATATGTGTAATTTTCTCTCCCTAAAGTCTTGTGATTTAGTTTATAAGGTAACTTAAGTCCGATCTCTAATTTTAACTGGTTGCCCGCGATACAGGCGACGCCTAGTGTCCCCACACTAGGCTTCGCTGGAAATTATGTAATATAATATGTATCAAATAAACGATTTTTTTATGTAATTTAAATTTAAGTGCGACTCGGACTCGTGCACAAAGGGTTCCGTACCATTATCTATAAGAACGGGGAAAAAAACATGTTTGTTATATGTTATATTATTTTATTCTGTCTTTTAGTATTAGTTGCTATAGCACCAACAGAAATACATCATATGGGAAAATTTCAACTGTCTAACTATCACGGTTCATGAGATACAGCCTGGTGACAGACGGATAGCGGAGCCTTAGTAATAGGGTCCCGGTTTTACCCTTTGGGTACGGAACCCTAAAAAACAGAACTGTTCCAAATAAACTTTTCTGAATTTTATGTGTGCAAATTTAGTAATAATAATACTATTCATATCCATTTCTCTCAGCAAATTATATTCCTTACTCATCAAGGTGAGGTGATTTAGAGCTTGCTTGGTGCAAGAATATTGGTTGGTGTAGTGCGTTTAGAAGACATTATTTTCTAAAAAAAGTTTCAAAGCATTTTAATATCATATCCAAAGGAGTACAACCCGCGGCTACAGTGCGAGCAGCAACACGGAGCAGAAGGCAGCCGAAGAAACCACGGAGAAGCTTCCGACCACTATTGAGGAGTGCCACAAACAGATTGAGGCTCTCACAGCCGAGCTCAACACTGTGAAAGCACAGGCCAAGGATTATGAGGTGAGTGTACCACTTTCTCCATTGCTCATTTCACCAGCAAACTTGAGCTAAGAACCAGCACTGGCCCAGCTTGATGAGGGTTGAGCGTGATTGTCTTTCGGCGCCCTACCTACCTACAAAAAGCTTGTAAAATTATTTTTGTATTAGATAAAAGAGTTTTTTTAGGGTTCCGTACCTTAAGGAAAAACGGAACCCTTATAGGATCACTCGTGTGTCTGTCTGTCTGTCCATCTGTCACAGCCAATTTTCTCCGAAACTACTGAACCGATTCAGTTGGAATTTGATACACATATAAGTCGGTGACCGCAACACTGACGCATAATATAAATAAATAAATTTTAAGCACGGGGGCCACTTTTGGCGTGTTAATTAAGTAAAAAAGTTTTGTAAACAAATCCTGTGACATATCAAATGAAAGGGCTTGTTGTGAGAATCTTAAATGTATATTTTTTAGAAATTTAAAATAAATTGTTTGGAAGTTATTTAGGAAAATAGGCGAAAATTGACCATTCCATTCCATTATCTCCGAAACTACTGGGCCTAGTAAATACAGAAAATAGTTATTTACCTATAGATTACAGGAAAACCTAAGAAGTCTATGATATTTAAAGTAACATAGAAAATTTCATAAAATCATGTACGGAACGGAACCCTCTCCACGCGAGTTTAACTCGCACTTGTCCAGTTTTTTCTAAGTAATGGCATAATTCGCGTAATGTAAATAAACCGCTAACGGCCTAAAACTTTATGGCCGGTCTTTTTATGTGACGCGACCTATGTTTTTTTAACTGGCAGGGTTATCCATCGAATGATGAATGAGAGTGAATAGGCATCTTCTGGGCAAGCGTGTTCTACCCTAGACCCTGTCTTCGCTTTCCATCAAGGGGGACTAGGGCCAAATGCATGCCCAGCCTAGTCCTTCATAAAGATATATACATTTGGCTTAGTCGTCAGTAGTACGGAGTAGAATCAAAACGCAGCCAACATTATGAAGTCTTAAAGGCGTTTTTCCCCAGGACAAATACAAGCGCGCCCTGGCGGACGGCGAGAACGTGCGGCGTCGCATGATGAAGCAGGTGGAAGACGCCAAGTCCTTCGCTATACAGAGCTTCTGCAAGGACCTGCTCGATGTGAGAACATTTGTTTAGTTTCAGACTAGCTTTTTGCCCGCGACTTCGTCCACGTGGAGCTCAGTTATCACTGTTCCCTCGGGACATAGTCACTTGGGTATGTATTATAGATTGCTATTAGTGGAAGAATTTTTTGAATCAGTTCAGTAGTTCCAGACATCACCCTCTACAAACAAACAAATTTTACCTCTTTATCAGTGTAGATTACATTACAGTGAGCCATTTATCTCAATTAAATATGAAACTGAAAATATTTATTTTGCATGTAGGCCACACGGGTTCTTTCACATGTCTGAAGCTACCAGCGTTACATCATGTTCACCACAAAACGAAAATGACTCCATACTGTATTTGAAACTAAGAAATAACAAGCGATCGTTAGTAAATTACATATAAACATCAGATATATTTCTTAATTCAGTAGTAAATTAAATATATCGAAATCTTTGGTAAGTAAATAAAGAATACATCTCTCATACTGTGTTCATTTACTTGACACAGATTTTGATATATTTAATTTATTACATACTGAATTAACAAATATGATGTTATTAGATAATTTACTAACGGCCAGTCTTTATTTCTTAGTTTTCAAAGTGTTATTGGAGTTGTTTTGTTTGTTGTTATAAATATTTTTTTGATGGGTCTTTCAACTGCATCACCACGAATTATTCCCCGATGACAGGGCTGTCAGTACATAAATTAATGACTGTATAATTTAAACTATTCAGGCATGATGCTTGAAAACAAAATGTATGTGCCGCAAGTCACCTCATAGTGATACAAAGAATAAAACGTAACATCAATGTAATTTACCTATGTTGGACAAATAAATCTTAAGAATCTTAGAACGATCCACTCACTGTGTATAAACATTAGCAAACTGGCAAGACTCAGGGCAGGTGAGACTCGGGTCAAACGCATGCCCGGTACTTCATAAATAATCATATAATTTAAAAAAAAAAAAAAAAAAACGACTTCAAATGGCCTTTGCAAAGTAAGATTTTTTTTACATTTTAATTTATTATCATGTGATTTAATGAAATAGTATAATGCCAATTGCTCATCAGCATTTACTATCCAAGGTGTAAGGATGTCAATCGTTGAGGAGTTCTCCTGGTTCTTTACCACATGGATTGTCATGAACATAAGTTGCGTCTAAACCTTATACAAAAATCTAATCGCCACCCGTGAAGACCATAGATGATCACCGGAACTCCTAAATGATAACTGTATCATTTAGGAGTTCCGGTGATCATCTATGGTCTTCATAGACAGTTCCGTTTCACCAAATAATGCTTTCAGAATGTAAAATTTAGCGTTTTAGAAAATACTAAAATTGTTATATTATTATTATTATTATTATTATTATTATTTATTTCAGATAATAAGAATCCATATTATGTGTTAGTTATACAATTATAGCCTTATGATCTATTGTTAGTGACATTTACCGATACAGAATTACAAATTTAAAGATTAATTATTTAAAATTGAAAATTGAAAACATTATTACAATAATACAAAAATATAATTAAAAAACAACAACACAAAAAACAATTACTTATTATTAAAAATAACCGGTCTGGAACCCTTATGAACAGAGTTCCAGTGCCGTACAACAGGGCAGTCCACTTTTTCAATAATGGTGTTGAGGAGGCTGTATATATGCGTGCCTATAATATTTTAGGAGTTCCATCGATTCCTCTCATCCTCTAGCTACCGAAGGGCTAGGCGGGGCGGTGCTCCGGGGCCCCCAAGCTCTGGGGGCCAGTAAAACCTGATGAGCAAACCTCTTATTGAACTAGCGAAAAATTCTCCCACCTAAATCTAAATAAAATACGTTGCAACACTACATTAATAATGGCAACAAATTTAAAAAAATTAAGAGAAATTCTCTTAAGGGCCCTTGGTCACCTAGCTACGCCACTGTCTTTGTGTGTGTTAATTTATCCTTTTTTTTGGTTACAGGTGGCAGACACACTCGCCGTGGCAGCGGAGAGTGTCCCTGAGAGCGAGTTAGGCAAGGCCGGCTCCGAGGGCTCCGCAGCCCTGCGCGCTCTCCACGACGGCGTGCGGCTCACTCGTGCGCAGCTCACGCAGGTAGGATTAACAGAATGAACCAACGCGTACGCGATTGGGAAGGACGGGGCAGTTACTACATACATACATCGGGCATCACGCCCGAAATCCCTAATGGGGTGGGCAGAGCCACAAGACTACTTGTGGCCACATTCGATTAATTAGTCCTAAGATTGTATGATGAACCGTATGGTTACAGGTGATCAGTCCATCGCCCATACAGATAGTCCACCATGTTGGGGACACGTCCCTTAGTCGACTTTTACGAGATGCCAGGATGATAAGCATCTGCACGCATTCTATGCTATTTCTTCACTCCCAGTGCAGCTGAGGAGCAACTAACAGATAGTTAGTTATTGACTGACCAATAGCCAAATTCAGAAAGGCCATTCAAATTGATGCCGCCGTTGTCGACTATGCGCGACAGCGTATACAGGGTAAAAAAGTCCTTCGTAACCTTGACTTAAAGTCGAAATTCGTGTTACTTCTCAGACTCGGTTGGCGGCCAAAAGGTTAAGTAAAGTGACGTTTCAGTGACGGTTCTGTATAGGTTGACAACTAGTTGATGGACATTTAACTATTTAATATCTAATGCAATGCTTAAGTGGAGTTTCTGAATTTAGCCACAAGTGCACCTTTGTCCACCACAGATGAATTTTATGTAGTAATCGATTAATAATTCCAATAATAATCTATAATTTTATTAAAAGTGATTCTATTTACCTATACATATAAAATGAGATGTAATATTAATAGTAGATTGTTGCACCAAGCAGAAAGTGATTCATTATTGCGCCGAGTGTTGATTTGGAGCCCGAACGCTAGTGAGGGCTCTAAAAACACGAGCGCAATAACAAATCACTTGATGCGAGGTGCATAATCTGCTTTTCTTTCTACTACTGCTAAAAGTTGGTAAAAAACGTAAAGGTACAGTTAAACCCAACTAGCGAAGTAAAAAGGATATTGGCACCTGTTATGACGCACCCTTAGAATTTTTATATAGCCTATGACACTCGCACGTTCTCCCCGAATCTTAAGATACCCTATTTATTAAAATCGGTCTATTGGTTCTGAAGCTAAAGTCGAAAATCCGAAAATTTTCACAGAAATCTTGTATCTAGTCTATTAATTGTCATATTACGCCAATTTTTTTTTAAATCTTTTTGTAACCCATACTATCTTATCAGCCAGTACTTTGAGCATAACATTTTAGACGAGACAATCACAGTTCGCTATGGCCGCCGATATGTGGCCTGTTTTTTTTTTTTTGCTAACAGTATGTCCACAGAAGAGTGGTCGGCTGTCTCGTCGGACTGTGAATGGGCGGATTGGGTAGCTGTTGGTGTAAACTTCTTGATCAACCAACCAAATTAAAAAAAAATACAAAATAGTGCAATAATGAAATTTGTATGCAACTTTATTTGCTCTAGAGCAAATAAGGGCTGCTTTGTGCTGAGTGTTTAAGGCCATTATGATAAAATTAAAGCTTAGTAGGAAGAAAATAATGTTATGAATAAATGCGTATCATTGATACGGGCAAGGACTGATAGTGGACACTAGCAGGTAGGCAGGGGACTGATAGTGTACACTAGCAGTTAGGCAGGGGACTGATAGTGTACACTGGCAGGGGACTGATAGTGTACACTGGCAGGGTACTGATAGTGTACACTGGCAGGGTACTGAGAGTGTACACTAGCAGGTATGCAGGGTACTGAGAGTGTACACTAGCAGGTATGCAGGGTACTGAGAGTGTACACTGGCAGGTTGGCAGGGGACTGAGTGTACACTAGGAGGTAAGCAGGGGACTGATAGTGTACACTGGCAGGTAGGCAGGGTACTGATATCGTACACTGGCAGGTTGGCAGGGGACTGAGTGTACACTGGCAGGTAGGCAGGGGACTGATAGTGTACACTGGCAGGTAGACAGGGTACTGATATTGTACACTGGCAGGTAGGCAGGGGACTGAGAGTACACTTGCATGTATGCAGGGGACTGATAGTATACACTAGCAGGTAGGCAGGGGACTGAGGGTGGACGCTTACAATGGTCATGGACGGTAATATAAGAGGCACAGGTAATATTGTTTAATATTAATATTGTGTTCGGCAGGTGTTCACGCGCCACGGGCTGGTAGCGGTGTCGCCGCTGCGCGAGAAGTTCGACCCCAACCTGCACGAGGCGCTGTTCCAACAGGTACCATCAGTGTATATCTTATGATTGTAGCTTATGTTTACTATTTTGAAAAAAAATTACTTCGCCAAGTTTCTTGCCGGCTTTTTCCAGAAGAAGTTTTTTGGGAACCGCACCGGACCCTTCATGGGAGCTTGTAGACACCTAATTTTAATTTACATACATACATAGCATAATGCCCGAAATCTGTGGGCAGAGCCACAAGACTACTAGTGGCCACGTACGATTAATTAGTCCTAAGATGGTATGGTGAACCGTATGGTGACAGGTGATCAGCCCATCGCCCATACAGATAGTCCACCATGTTGGAGAGGACCCGTCCCTTAGTCGAATTTTACGAAATACCAGGATGATAAGCATCTGCACGCATTCTATGCTATTTTGTCCCTCCCAGTGCTGCAGGGGAGTAGGATTTAAATGATATTATTATATATATTTTTAAATCATTTAAATAAAATGTTATATCCGTTTTTAGGAGGTTGAAGGCGCCGAGCCTGGTACGGTGGTAGCCGTCAGCAAAGTCGGCTACAAACTGCACGAGCGCTGCGTCAGACCCGCCCTCGTCGGCGTCGCCAAGGGCTCCTCGTAATTGTTGAGTACACGTGCACTTAACAATATTATATAGGATGTTACAGCGAATATTTTGATTCACATCAGGGCGCGGGAATTCATAGAACCGGTTTCATCTCGTTCATCCATCACCCTGGTAATATGGAGAGCGGAATTTAAAGACTTACGGTAACCGGTGTTAACCGGATTTTGGGTTCGTAATATTTAAAAGAGATGGCATGTAACTCCCTTTATTTTACCGATGAAATTCCGTTTGACCGGTTGATGTCGTTCAACAGGAATAAAACTTGTAAAAAAGGGGTTTTTAATTAACCAGTTGTAATTACGGTAACCGGAAAAAACCGGGCCCTGGTTCACATCTGTCGATCATGGCTAGTTAAAAAGCTGTTTAAATTTTGGTATGTATTATTAGTAATTGTACGCATTATTCTTTACTAGTAAAGATCTAACACATTCGCTGCCGCAACCCGAAGTAAGGTGCCGTTTCAAATCACTAGGCGACACTTGCCGTGCTGAACGCACCGACGCGTTCACGGCACTGACTGAAAGTATAACGCACATATGCGTCGTCGGCAGTGGTTGCGTTAAGCTTTTTAACTTTTTGAACGCCCCAGTTGGCTGTAGCCAACAGCAGATTTCCGTTCCACTGACGCCACGACATGCCGTTTTCCATAAATTTGCGTCGGCTACAGCCGTCGTCGAGCGCTCGTGGCACGCTTTTTCGCCGTTAGCCGTAGCGTTCAAAAAGTTACTACAAACCAATGTCTTAGCAAAATATGAATCACTTTGAGTATAAAAGTCTTTAAGTATGGCTTTTGAAATTGAATTATACAAGATTTTATGAAAGCTGAAATGTACATACATCACATTTTATATCATAACGCGCGAAATATGTTGAGTGTAAAAAAAGCATTTATAAATGTTCGCTTTTGTAAGTTATAACATAAAAAACGTCTGATTTTTTTATTTCTTATTTATAAAAGTTTCGTAGCCACTCATATTGTAAAATAATTCGTCTGGAATTTGGTATGTTATGATGTTATTCCGGGGAAAATACAATTAAGAGCTTGTTACTTATTTATTAACATTTTATTCATTGTGTATGTTTTTCCATTGATTTATTTTGGGCGCCGATCAGTAATTCAGGGAGTGACATTCACTTTACCAGTAAACCAAAGAACTTTGGTATATAAATTTACTAGTGTAGAGTTTATATTTGAAGTGGCTTTAAATATTTTGAATACAGTTTCTTGCATTTGTTGTTTATAATAAATAAATGATTTCTGAAAGCTTTAACACATTCCCTGCCACCGTGGAATATGTGTTGAACGCACAAAGGCGTCCGAGGCATGTAGTGCGCAAAACGCATATGTGCGTCGGTGGCAGTGAATGGGTCAACAAAGTAAACTTTGTGTAATTCATAGTTTTTTAGAAGCTCCCTTTTAATAAATGTAGAAGTGAAATTTAGCCACAGAATATGCGACACAACGTTGGCCACAAATTAAAAAAATGCATAGTTTTTATTACAAGCTTTTAACTTGCTTCAATCTGAATGTATTAAATTTTGAGCCAGTGTTTGGTACAGTCTAAAATTCGGTACATATATCAACACACATTGCAATATTAAAGTGCAATGGGCAAAAAAGCTTGTCGTAAAAATGCATTTCTCAATTAAAACTTATTTAGAATGTAGTAAAATTGTAGCGATTTTCGTTTAGTTTTCGTATGGGCTATGTTTTGGGATGAATAATACATTGTTTTTTTTTAATCCCATGTATAGAAATGTGATGGTTAAACTTTATTATTTCGACGCTTTCATTAACGGTGAAAAAAGGGTAAACTTGTTTCGCTGTTTTCTTGATATCTAAGTGATACAGCAACTGATCGTTGCTATGGCAACGAAACGTCGCTGTGTTTTGTCTCTTTTTAATGTAAACTGCGCAAAGAGAAAAAGCAATGTCATGTGGGATGAAGCGCAAAGCTTATTTATTGGAGCTATTCCCACCTGTTCACACCCTTATCTTCACACTACGCGAAGAACCCGTTCCTTCTTAGCGAGGATGACAGGAGGATAAAAATATATTTTTTAGCCCCATCGTATCTCTTCTCTGCATCTCTTTCTTCGACACTAATATGAGAGAGACAGCGATAACATATCCCTGTCAACCTTGCTATAACCACTATTCCATATTATTCGGTTTGATTTATTGCAATATTTCGTCAAAAATGCATTTACTCTTTATTGTATGTAGTATTCAAAAGATTTTGTGTCATTAGAAATTCATTTGAAAATCTTATCGTGTTCGCTGGCGTTGCTGTTCCCCGACACTTCGCCACGTGGTGTGACAAATCGCGTGTGCTGAACGCACATACGCGTCCACGGCAGTGTACGTAGAACGCATATACGCGTCGCCGGCAGTGAAAGCGTTAATATTCGTCACGTGCGAGCCTAAAGAAATTTGTATAAATATTTTTGTTATACCTTAGTGTAGGTTCTAGCTTAGAAATATAATTCCATGTATGTCTGAGGTGGTTGTTGTTAATAAATGGATTATATTGTTTTTCGCTGGTTTTATTTGACGTTTTAGCAATTAGAGAAAATGTCTATGGTTGCCTGTGAGGAGCCATCCATAAATTACGTCACACGTTAAGGGGGAGGTAGGGGGTCAGCAAAGTGTGACATCGTGTGACAATGGGGGATGAGTTATAAACTTCGTGACGTCACATGTATAAATGAGTATTAAAACTCTTAAATTCAAATCAAATTATGTGACGTCACCAGTCAAGGGACCACATGTGACAAGGACGGGGGGGACGGGGGTCTTCTAACATTTTGAAATTATTGTGACGTATAATTTATGGATGGCTTCTGATTGGTTAGAAGTGGGAGCACAACTCTATTCGAAATTAATCTGTGCATTGCTTATGCTCGGTTCCAAATACGGTGGTATCGCTGACCGGTGCTATTTTTCCATTATACGCATAAAAAGTTTCAATAAATCAAACCATTTAACTGAATAAAAATATAAAAGGTAATGTTCAAAAAATAGTATTTATTGTTATTAGAATTATACTTAAATTGTGAATTATTAACACGTTGGCTGCCATGAGCATCACCGGTGGGATCAGTAAATTTATATGAGCCGTGGGGTGTAGTATGGTGGGCAACCAACGTGTTAATTTCAATAACCTCAAGTGTGGGCTGTGTAAAACGGAACGTTTAAAGTGAAGCAATGACCATTTACCGTCGAATGGATGTCATCTTGTTAACCTTTTAAACGCCACGGCTGTATACGAGAAAGCGTATCTCGGAGACGCCGAATGACGGCTGTAGCCGACAAAATGTATGAAAAACGGCATGCCGTGGCGTCAGGGCAAGGACATCTGCTGTCAGCTGTAGCCGACTATGGGGTTCAAAAGGTTTAACCTTTTGACCGCCAAGCATGTCTGAGAAGTAACACGAATTTCAACTTTAAGTCAAGGTAATGATGAACTTTTTTACGACTGCAGCCGACTGTGGCGGTCAAAATGTCAAATTGCTATCGCTGTGTAAAAAGTACAAAAAAAGATTTCATCTTTGGAAATCACCCCACACCACAATCCTACCAGCCCATTTGCTCACAGTATTTCTAAACTGATTGCAAATTGAAATACATAAAAAAAAACCTTTGGAAACGTGATAATCATTCAAAATCGACTTGATTCTACACGGCTACATCACTAAATGTCTCGTGACGTCAAGTCCGCGATAGGAACCGAGTATACCTCGCCCAATTTAAAATGAGCGCTGACGGCCATATTAATGTATGGCCGCATTTTATATGGCCGTCAGCGCTCTTTTTAAATTGGGCGAGATATATAAGCGGCGTAAACACGGACGCAACGGATTATCTTGATTCTTGCTGCACAGAACAAATATCCTAAACGCACCGCTTAGCCTAACTTTTACTAGCAAATATAGCTTCCAGACTTGCGGCGCGTGCCGGGCACCGGAGCACTCTTTTTCTCTCTCTCCCTCTCCTCCTCCGGTAAGTCACCCTGTACAGCCGACCCATATCACTCACTCCCTCTCTCTCTCTCTCTCTCTCTCACACACACACACACCCAACGAGCGGGCGGTTGAGAGGTGACAACGGTAGACACCTGGCGGGCCCATAACTGATCGATTGGTAGGTGATCAGTTATCGACTGGCGAGTGTTGAAGATTAATTTAAATTGAGAAAAAAATATAATTAAAGTAAATTGTAATTATAAACTATAATAAAAAAAAATGTAAAAGAAATTTAGGGGTGTGTCACCGTTATCATTTAGGAATATGAGAAATAGATGTTGGCCGATTCTCAGACCTACCCGGGCCGATTCTCAGACCTAGCCGATATGCACACAAAATTTCATACAAATCGGTCCAGCCATTTCGGAGGAGTTGGTGATAAACACCGCGACATAAGAATGTTATATATTAGTTACAGGTTTTTAAAGCTCTGCGATTGGTGCGTTCGAGGTTATGCGCCCGCGCCTGCCTCTAGCCCCGCCGCTAGCTTTTTGCCTCCGGGGATCCCGGCTATGCGAAGTCTACCTATTGAGAAATTGCCGATTTTTCATTCCAATCAAATTTAGTTTGCAATAAAAAACCAACTTTCTTATAGTATATAATTCTTAATCATAACTCAAAACCAAGTACATCTAATTCCATCGCTAAGTTTAGAATCCTTCTTGGTAGGGCTTGGATTCGAGCCTGGCCTGCAGCAGCTCGAGTTGTCGACGTGCCTCGCAGACAGGGAAGTTGTTCAGCTCGTAGTACTGAGGAGCTATCTTCAGGAGCCATTCAGCTGGAAAGAGCAATATTCAAATGTTATTTAAGCAAATTCGTGACGAGGGCTCAGAATACTAGGAAACGAAATCTGATAGTATTTGTTAGAATTGACTACTTGACTCTAGGAACAAATATTAAATACTACGTTATAGAACAGGATATATGTAAAATAAAAATAAATCAAGCTTATTTATATTATACTAATTTAAAAACTTCGTCTTTTACTTCTTAGTCACGTGACTTACTATCGCGCTCGCGCTCGCACCGATTTATCGGGTCGCGCATTCCCTGGTCGTACATTATTGGCTCCCGCTTCTCTACTTTTATGACAACCTGGGTATTTTTGTTTGTTTCATCCAGTACACGTACAGTACAGTCCTCCAGGACAAATTTAAAAATGAAAAATATTTGTAGCAGTTTTCCTTGAAAATGAAAAAAATTAATTATGAAAATATTTTTTTCACGTTCAAATCGAGAAAAGCATTCAAGAACCGCTTATCTTGCCGTGTGTTAGTCTCGCTTAAACCAAAAATGGCTTGACCGATTTGAATAATTCTTCATGGTTTATAAACAAAAAAAAAAATAGGGAAATTCCACGTAAACGAAGTCGCAGGCAGAAGCTAATTTTAAATAAACGTTTTAATAGTCTGCCTTGTGGATAAAAGTTGTGGTTGCCATATGATGTGACCATTAAACAGTCACTTATCTGTCGATCCGTCTGTTTGTCCGTCTGTCCCCGTACCATCCATCCATCGTTCTGTCATACTTTTTAACTAGAGTTTTTATATTTGATGTAAAATTTGCCTTGTGAAGATGATTTCCTGCTAAGTTTCTTGCGACGCTTCTCAGTAATGACGGTCCTGTCCAAAGCGCTGGTAGATTCAACCCATTTTGATTCGCTCATGAGTAAAAGATCCCACAGGTAGCCAAATTGGTGAATAAATTTGAATTAGAATTCATCTGTCTGTACTCACGTTTGATATCGGTTACGGTGCGTATGTAGTTCTTCGTGGTCAAAACGAACTCGTTGTAAATGACCCAGTCCGGCTTGTGGTCGAGGCAGGTGGACGGATGGAGCTGGACGATCTGGTTGTCCTTCACGGTCAGGTAGTGACCGGTTCGCTCTAAGTGTGCCACCTGAAAATAATAGCAGCTATTGTAATCCAGGATCGGCAGCCGATCAGAATAGTTTAAAAAAAAGTAAAGGAAAACGTCCTAACACTGTAAATAAGTAGTCATATTACAAAAAAAAATCGTTTAAAGGAATAACCTTTGCAAGGTCGTATCACACTCGATGTTTGCACGGAGATAGGAGCTTGCGAAATTTATTTTTTGGCTTATTCATAGGTAGGTTGGAAATGGTTACCCCGTTGTTAAAAGCATTTGTTTTTTTTATTTTTAGGGTTCCGTACCTACAAGGTACTGTCTGTTTTTCATAGGTTAGGACGGGACCCTCGGCGCGCGAGTCAGACTCGAACTTGACCGGCTTTTTTTAAAATCACGTAACAATGTCAACTAACCTGCATGAAAAACCCGTTGACGAGCGCTTTCCTTATATTTATATAGTAGTCTTTGCTCGTGAACTCTGTGCTTGTCCGCTTTAAACTGAACCTGGAAGCAAACAACACAAAATGAGTTTCAGTGTCTTCATCATGCGTGTGTTTCATACGAACATACATTTTAACCAGACATAGGGTTTAGGAGTACGAACCAATTTAGCAAGAACTTTTAAAAATTAGTCTTAATTAACAATGCGTAATTAATTTTTGAAAATTCCTCGACCAGCAACGTATAGGTTTTATTGATGAAAAGTAGAGACAAATGAGAACCTCTCTCATAAAATTATAGGACGTCGCGTCCGTAAGTGCAACTCATCAGAGGCGAAGCGTGAGGGTAAGCCCGTGCATAATTTCTTAACTCAAACATTATAATATTATTAATTACTTCTTATATTAACATAAAAATTGCACATTACATATTTTTTTACGTAAATACAATATTTAATGAGTAATAATATAATGGTTAAACATAGAAATGATACACCGGCTTACCCTCACGCTTCGCCTCTGCAACTCATAATCTTGGTAGTGATACAATGCGTGCTGAATTATTTTGTAACGAAAAAACGTCGTACATTTTTAACAAAAAATATCAAAGTATGTTCATTAGGGCCTATACTAACTACCCTTAATATTTATGTTCGTATGACATATACACGCTGTATACTTACGTCAGAGAGGTGGGACAAATCCTCCTCTTTTAACGAGAGGTTTCAATTAGAGATGCAACGGATATCCGGTTGCTATCCGGTATCTGGCCTATCCGGCCATGATTTTAATATCCGGCTGGATACCGGATAGTGATTAGGTAAGAGCTTGGATCAGAAATACACGTCAGTTATTAAATTAATACTTAGTTTATTTTTGTTAAAACAAAAAAACTTCACATAACATCACATGGAAGTTCGAATATTCCCAACTGACGTAATAAAGTGTGTATTTAATCTCAAAGCGCCCGCGTACTTACAATTATTTAGTTGTAACTAGTTTCCTAAAAAAAAATCTATTTTATCAAAAATTATAGAAAAAGTATTTTTTCTTTTGTCAATTAAACAAAAAATTACGAAGATATAGTGCGTTGAAGTTCCGCGTGACGCCACGACTTTGCACAGTTTTTACCATTAAGTGACGTCACGAGCCCCCACTCCCGAACTTTGACGCGCGTTATCTTTGTCAATTTTGATTGATTTGATAAAGCAAAAAATACGTGTTCAATATTTTTTGATATTCTTTTTTTACCCAGGAAACATCCCTATTCGTATCATGATGAAACTAGCTCTAACTAACACGACTTTAGAGTCGTGTGCGGCCGGATATCCGGCCAATGGCCATGCCGGATATCCGGTATCCGGTCAAACCAGTATCCGTTGCATCTCTAGTTAAAAGCTTAATAAGGGTTTTCTGACCTGTCCATGATCCTACTGAGCTGCTGTCGCACGTTGTCGCCCGACTTCAGCGACCGGTAGTTGATGAAGTTGTCGTAGCACCAGTGAGGGTCTTCCATATCTGTTCACCAAACATAATACTAATAAAAACATATCTATTCCCAAACAGACACAATGTTCAAAGCCACTGTAAAGCGAATTCTTATTTCTAGGGCATATTACTCAGTTAAAGACTACGTCATGGACAGGGACGTATGGCTTAAATCGTGACCTGCACCGGCGATCCCTGGGTCTCGATGAGCGTACCTGCTGTGGTATATACTTAGATTTGTATAAAACTGTAGACATCATTGTTGACTTATATGTGTACTGATTTGAAAAGATTGATTCATTGCATTCACAGAGAAGAATGATTCATTCCTTAACCTTTATAAAAGCTTGTAAAAGCCTAAATTGAATAAAGATACTTTGACTTTGAAAGTAGGGTACCCTGTACCCTACAAGTTATATCAAAGTCAAACTATCTTTATTCAATTTAGGCTTTTAAAAGCTCTTATGAAGGTCAAGGAATGAATCTACCACCGGGTTGGAAAAACCTCTACCGAGAAGAGCCGGCAAGAAACTAGGTGAGGTATAATTTTTTCAAAACAGTACATATATAACTGGTAGTGGCCTTGCCTCCGAAGCTAGCGTCCCGGGTTCAATCCCAGTAAGGGAAATATTTGTGTGATGAGCACGAATGTTTGTTCCTGAGTCTTGGATGTTTCCTATGTATTTAAGTATTTATTTATCTACATAAGTATGAATCTCATCGTCTAGTACCTATAACACAAGTCTTTAGAGCTTAGGACTAGATTTATTTGTGTAAAGATTGTCCTCAGATTTATTTATTTTATTATTTATTTTTTTAATGTAAAAAGAGCGCTGACTGCGATACATTTTATATGGCCGTCGGCGCTCTTTTAACATTGGGCGAGATATAAGTTTGAGTCTGTGAAGTTAGCTTCAAGCTGCGTCCGTCGAATGGTTGCCTGCGACGCTACTAGTTATTGACTATAATGACCAACTGCGGTCGCCAATCCGCCTGCCTGCCATGCGTGGCGACTACGGTAAATCCCCCCATTTTTGGGGGAGGCGTCTGTCCAGCAGTGGAAGTTTTACGGGTGTGATACTCACTCTGTTTGAAGGCGTGGTACACATTGAGGAGCGTGAGGTGGTCACCGTCGATGTGTGCGAAGCGCATCTTCGCCTCGTCGGCCGCTTTGCGAGCCTCGTTCGGACGCACGAAGCACTGCGGAACTGTGGACAATCATAATAAATGGTAAGTAAAAACCGGCCAAGTGCGAGTCGGACTCGCGCACGAAGGGTTCCGTGCCATTATCTATAATCAAGCAAAAAAAAAAAACACGGTTGTTGTATGGACTCCCTTAAATATTTGTTTTATTTTAATTTATTTATTTATTTTTAAAGTGAATATATTACTATTACTATTATACTCTGAGAATATTTCAAGCGTCTAGCTGTTGCCGTTATCAATATGGAGCAAAAACGAGCAAAAAAATCACGTGTGTTGTATGGGAATCCCCTTAAATATTAATTTTATTTTGTTTTAAAATCACTTCGTCTCAATCAACTTTTAAGTTAACTTTTAAAATTGTTAACGGAACTACTATTTGCCAAAATGACACCGCGCGGATCTCACCGCTTCAGTTCCGAGTTCACTTGTTTAGTAACGGATTAGCGATTAACGAAGTTAACTATTTGATTGACGGCGCCCAGCTAAGCGGCCAGCCAAGGGTACAGAAGGCAGCCTGTTATGGCGTCTCACCTGACAGCATGGCGGTGATGGAGAGGATCTCGTTGGAGCAGTTGTGGTTGCAGCTGGCGATCAGCATCTTGGCGAGCTGAGGGTCCAGCGGGAACTCCGCCATCACCGCGCCCAGGTCCGTCAGGTTCCCGTCGTCATCTGCAACACGGCCACAGAAAAGATCAATCAATATATCAATATTAATTTATTCGTCAACACGGGTGGAAAAGGTGTACATTAAATTTCAGTCTCACTATGTTGTACCTTTTGGCATACGAAATATAATACAGCCAGATAATAGTGGCGAAGCGTGAAATATTTCCTAAGGGAAGCCGGAAGAATTAGAACCGTACGTGTAAGTCTGACATTTAGTTAGAGTAAAATGGACTTTAACGACAGCTATCGGTAGTTTTCTAGCTTGGTAAAGCCGTCAGGAATCGGCTTGTAGGCAGGCTGCGCCACTGAAAGATAATAGTACTAACGTAGAAGAATCACTGTCTAACAAAACCGGTGTTTAGTTAGGTACGACAATATCGAAACCAAACTGAAAAACAGACAGTAACTTGTAGGTGCGGAACCCTAAAAATGACAAAAAATTTGACCATTTACACAAAAAATTACTTTCTCAATCTCCTATCTCTGTGCAACGGTCGAATATGATACGACCTTGCAAAGGTAATTCCATTAATTCATACATACACATATTGAGCAATTTCCTATGTTACTTTAAATACCATAGACTTCTTATAGGTATTCCTGTAATATATAGGTAAAGAACAAGTTTTTTTTTTAATTTTCTAATTTACCCTCCAAAAGTAACCCTCATGATTAAAATTCATTTATTTACGTTACGCGTCCGTGTTGCGGTCAACGACTTACATATGCGTACCAAATTTCAACTCAATCGGTCCAGTAGTTTCCGAGCGAATTGGCTGTGACGGACGGACGGACAGATACATTTTTTCAGACAGTCATGAATTAATTCAGGTTAACTGGAGATGTAGACAGTATCAGGCGCGAGATATAATCATATGTCGAGTAAATTAGACTTTACTTTTAGATTTGATTTTTCAATTTGACGTGTACGATTTTGGGGGGTATCCCCTGTGCCCCCCCCGGGACCGCGCCTGGACAGTATCCTGTTGATAGTTAGTCAGTCGCTCATCAAACTGTTAGCCGGTCAGTTTATTAATCAGACGGACAGTTATTAGTCAGTTGGTCAGTAAATTTTCACTCACCAAGCGCAGCGAGATAGTTGAGCAGCTCCAGCGCCCGCATGAGAGTCTCCGGAGCCGGGGGATCCATGAAGTCAAAATGCACCAGGTCGTCTATGCCCAGCTTTTTCAACTGCAAAACTACAGACCCTAAGTTTGATCTGCAACGGGCAATGCGGGGGGCATTAGTTGCGCGCGCAGGAACACTGTTCAGCTAAGATCTAGCTAACTTAATAGGATGGTTTCCTGAAAAATCCTATTTGGTCCATCAAGGAGCATTCAAATATTACGTAACGAATTTGGGGGGCGGGGGGGGGGGGGGGGGGGGTTTGTAAAACGTTACGATGCATTCGAGAGGCGGGAGGGGGGTTTGAACTAAAATTTTTGAAACCCTTCAGAACGATCGCGTTCTCTCACTCATTTTTGGCGCGTTACAATGGGGGGGGGGGGACTCCAAATATTGGGTTACGTAATACTTGAACGCTCCCTCATTTACATTATCAAATATAATGGATATGTATTTATTCCTTTATTGTTAATTAAACAAAAACCGTCCAATGGCGAGTCGGACTCGCGCACAAAGGGTCCCGTACCATTATCTATAAAAACGGCAAAAAAATCACGTTTGTTGTATGGGAGCCCACTTAAATATTTATTTTATTCTGTTTTTTAGTATTTGGTGTTATAGCGGCAACAGAAATACATCGTCTGTGAAATTTTCCACTGACTATCATGGTTCATGAGATACAGCCTGATGACAGACGGACGGACGGACAGAGGAGTCTTAGTAATAGGGCCCCGTTTTACCCTTTGGGTACGGAACCATAAAAAATTACGAAGATATAGCTCGTTGAAGTTCCGCGTGACGTCACGCCTCGGTACACTTTTTACCAGGAAGTGACGTCATGAGCCCCCACTCCCCAACTTTGATGCGCGTTGTCTTTGTCAATTTTGATTGATTTGATAAAGCAAAAAATACATGTTCAATATTTTTTGATAATCTAACTGACGGACTAATTAGAATTATTTTTTTTTTACACAAACACCCCTATGCTATGTTTAAAAATTAAGTCTACTGATTTGAAATTTGATGTGTTCTTGTTGGCTTCTACAAGTTTTTTTCTCAATAAAAGATATTAAAATGGTAAATCACTGACGTAATTTGATATAAAACACTATTAACACTTTCACTACCAAGAACTCGCCTAGTAGATGCTCCGACACTTTGCTTACATGCCGAACAACCCGCTAGATAGTCTGTCGCTATCGCTACCAGAGGCGAAGCGTGAAGGTAAGCCGGTGTATCATTTTTCGTTCTAAAAATTATATTATTACTCATTAATTTATCTATTTACTTAAAAAAATATGTAATATGTAATTTTTGTTAATACAAGAAGTAATTCATAATAATAATAATGTTTGAGTTAAGAAATTATGCACCGGCTTACCCTCACGCTTCGCCTCTGATCGCTACTTAACGTATACAGAGTGGGCCTAAAGTTTTTGAACATTTAGATACATGATAGAGGCCAAACTAGTTAGTGGGTCCAATTCGAAACACTACCGCTTAAAGTTAAAAAAAATCTAAACACTAAAAACTAAAATAAGGAACGTCAATTTCGATTTCGTGTGGCACCAAGCTGTCAAAATCGAGTTTGACGTCTTATTTTAAGTTTAGCGCGTAGATTACACAATATTAAGATCAAACGTTGGGGACCTCAAACCATGCCGCCTAAAACGTCAACTATAGGCCACACGGATTCATACAAAACAGATGCGCATTTGTTTGGCCTGTAAGGTTATGATACTAAATAATATTGGCAATTTAGTGTTTATTTGTGATAGCATTATTACCACCAAATTAAGAAGTGCCAATCTTCTTAATTTGGTCGTACTGTCACTTGTCAAGAAACATGTTTGAAATCGACGTACTAATAAAATACAGCCATCTTGTTCTTTCATTAGGGCGCTGATGTTTGCGGGAGCAGCGTAGCATTACAGTCGTAGGTTCAATTAATATACAGCGTATCTTTTACTCTATTCCATAATCTAAGGTTTAGCGACGTTTCTGTTAGAAGAGTCAAGCTACAACTAAACCGAGCCCGTGATACCAAGTCACCTTAGAATCTCCGGGTATGTGTTGTCTTGCATCTCGTTCTTGTAGGCCTTCTCTGTGTAGAGACGGAAGCACTTGCCGGGCCGCGTTCGACCGGCTCGGCCTGCCCTCTGTTGCGCTGAGGCCTGAGGAAAATAGTTTGATATATTATTGTTTCCTTTAAAAACCGCAAAAGTTTTTCCGTATTTTAATAATTTATTGAGCAATATGGTGCAAAGAGAATCTACACTAGCGATATGGGGGCTCAGCCATAATAAAGGCGGTAATGAAAAAAATAAGTGTGCTCAGTAAAATTAAAATCTCACATAATTTTTTTGATTTTATGTTGGAATATTTAGACCAAGAATATGCCATATATGATATTTGTTCCAAGAATTCGCACGAAGCGTTACGCTTCAACATTCATTTGACGAACGGCTAAGGAGTGGAATTCCCTGCCTGCAGACTTGTTCCCAGAACGAAACAACTTGGGTCTTTTCAAGGAGAGAGTGAATAGGCATTATCTAGGTGTGCATGCTCCATCGTCACTTTCCATCAGGTCAAATGCACACCTTACTTCCATAAAAAAAAAAAAAACCTTGCAGAACAGAATACCAGAGTCGCAAAATATCAGACTATCAGGAAAATACGAGATTAGCACGATACCAGGGTCGCAAAATGCCAGACTCGCAAGACACCAGAGTCGCAAAATACCAGAATCACAAAATAGCTGAGTTGCAAAATCCCAGATAGGGCAAAAAAGCAGTTTCAAAATCCCAGATAAGCAGAATACTACAATCTCAAGTCACCTGATCCGCCTATTAACTTTTTACAGTTTAATTCAAATATTTTATTCCTTAAAAACAAACATAACATGTCTTATATGTCTTGCGAGTTTGGCATTTTACGACTCTGGTATCCTGAGTGTCTGGCATTTTGCGACTCTGGTGTTCTGCTCCGGAAGGTATTTAAATTCAGAATTTTCCAACAAAACGTTAAAAAAATCACTAAAACAGTAGTGAAATGCGTAATAGTTATGAGACCGCGACATTTCAGCCAGAAGCTTAGTCAACAGACTAGAAAAAATAAAAAAACAGTTTCATACCTCCCATGAGACTACGCATAAAGCAGTTTTTGAATAAATATTTCACTCTCCAAAAGAGTTCTGTCGCCAAAAAAGTTTGTGAACGCTGATCTACACTAATATTATAGAGGTAACATTTGTTTCATTGTTTGTTTCTATCCCTTCGGCCGCTATGTAGTGGATAATCTATGGAACTACTGAACAGAACTCAAAAATCAATTTAGCACATGAAATCTGAAAACCTCAGACTTATGCCGGGATTTCTCTGCACATACAATGTTACAGAATAGTCAGAATACTATTAATTTTCTACAAGGTAATACACTGACCTTACTGATAGGAGACACCAATAATGACTCCACTCTAATACGGGGATTGTAGACCTTCTGTTTCGCAAACCCTGGGTCAATCACGAACACTACTCCGTCAATAGTCAAAGAAGTCTCAGCGATATTAGTTGACACCACCACCTTCCGTCCTATCGCTCCGTTGGCCCTGTTCGGAGGGGCTGGTTCGAAGATCCTCTGCTGCAGGTTAGGTGGTAATGTGGAATAAAGCGGTATACATTTCAATTCACCCGCATCCGGTCCTAAATTATCTATCTCGCGCTTGATTCTTTTACATGCATCTTCTATTTCTTCCTGACCGGTCAAAAACAGTAGAATATCCCCTGATATTTCTTCACATATGTGTATCTGTACTACGGTTCGTATCGCCGCTTCTAGATAGTCTCTCTCCGGTTGCGGTGTATAGAATATCTCTACTGGATGCGTCCGTCCTGGTACGTTCATGAGTGGTGCGTTATCGAAGTACTGCTGGAACTTTCCAGCGTCTAGAGTAGCTGACATGATAACTAGCTTCAAGTCGGATCGTTGTTTAATAACCTCTTTTAGAACACCCATAAGGATATCTGTAGCCAAGGTCCTCTCGTGGGCCTCATCAAGCAAAATTACTCTATATTGCTCGAGCATTGGATCTGACATGGCTTCTCTTAGCAACATACCATCCGTCATGTATTTCAGTAAAGTGTGCGGTCCAGAACAATCTTCAAAACGGATGCTGTAACCGACTTGCTGTCCCAACACCACATCCATTTCTTCAGCGACTCGTTGCGCTACGGACATCGCAGCCACTCTTCTGGGCTGTGTGCAAGCGACTCCTTTGGATTTCCCAGCGGTGACTGCAGCGAATTCTACACTCCATTGGGGGATTTGAGTGGTCTTTCCGGAGCCTGTCTCACCGACTAGAACGACGCATTGGTGCGTGTTGAGGAGCCTCATGAAGTCATTTTTGTACTCCCAGACCGGGAGGCCGAGGCGCCGGCGTAGGAGCTCGTGGTAACGCGTGGAATGCGGGAGCCCTGGGGAACAGATTAGTTTTTACTAGTGCAGCGAATTTAATTTGTTATTTTAAATTATTGATTGTTTACTTTGACAAAAGTAGCTATTTTATTTTTAATTACTGAGTGACTTGCAAATTTGCTTTAAAGATAAACTAGTGGATCCGCCACAGATTCGCCTGCGGTATTTTCCATACAAACTTATCACCCCTTTAGGGATGGAATTTCAAAAAATCCACAATCCTGTGCACCTCTAGGGTACTCGAGGAAGGTCTTCTCCAAATTCCAAACCTTCAGGACCACCCCTTTAGGCTATGCGTTGTCTATAAAGGCCCGGGCACACCAAACGCGGTTGCGGCGCGTTTGCGGCGCGAACGCGGGCGGCGGCGTCAACGCGTTTCGAACGAGGGCCCGCGTTGCTCACGCCCCGCGCCGCTTTCGCGACGCGTTCGGTGTGCCTCTGGACATGGCGGCTGTATTAAATACAACTTCGCGTGCCCGCGTTCGCGCCGCAAACGCGCCGCAACCGCGTATGGTGTGCCCGGGCCTTGATTCATGGTACTGTTTCGTATGTATTGATTATGTAGGTCATAATTTATCAAGAAGATAAATTCGGATTTGGTTGTTTAATTGTTATAACAATGTAAGGTGCCTGATTGTAGGATTAGGATTGCATAGTCTCCAATACCTGATCTCATGGATTAAAACTGATAACATTAGAGCTATACCTGTGAGTGGGTTGACCCCTGGAGTGCTAGTGGCTGTGGGTGGCATGGCTGAGCCCAGCGTAGCCGCACTGTCTGAAGTCTCTCCCCTAGCCGCAGCTGCCGCCGCTTTCTCCTCTCTATAAACATCAAAAGATTTGTGAATCAGAATTCAATTGGGCATCATAGATCGTTCAGAATGTATAACTCTATTTTTACAGGCAATAATGCAACTTGGAGATTTTCTCTAATACTTCTCTTGGATGTTTTTCGCCGATGAATAGATTGCTTAGGGCCTATACTCTCTTTTTAGGGGCAATACATGTAACTTGGATATTTTCTCTAATACTCTTCCCAAGTACAGAGCCATATTATCTGAGAAGATCTCCAGAAGAGATATTTAGCTTTAACTTTCATGTTATTGTTTAGTTTCAAATTTTTCTTATTATCATCAAATTTTGCATCTTTTATTACCTTAGACTTCTGTTAATCTTAGTACTAACATATACTTACTAATATATTGTTAATTTTGTTAAGGTACTTTCTTAGTTTTAAGTTATAATGTTGTTTCTAGAAGCATGATGTCTACACCTATAATTAAGATTGCACTTAGCTGGATACTTGAATAGCATGATATAAATTATTTTGTTATGCATAGTGTAGATCTTGGTGGTGTTCAATAAATAAATAAATAAGCGGCGGGCTACAAGCAGGAGCAGCGCATATAATCTCGAACACACCAGTCACAGCGCTCTTAAAACCCTGCACAACCCGCAAGATTGGCAGCTTTATTTGCTAGTTTGCTGAGCAGTGTCTTTCGGATATTTGGTCTATGCTACTAAAATATATATATATTTTTACTATTTACTATCATGAAAGCAGTTGTAGCAACCGATAAATGCCTGTATTCAGGTGATTCTTTTGAATGCTGTAATTATCCAGTCTATTCTTGAACTGATTGACATTCAGTGCTGCGACCACTCCTGGTAGTTGGTTCCATGCTTTGACCACTGTTACTTAGAAGTGCTTGCGAGGATTATTGTGCAATACACCAGCAACAGGTAAGTAATTACTGATGTCTTGTTAATTTTGTCCTTTATTAGTTTTAAGTAAAAATTTTGTTTATAATAAGTTGACGTATGACGAAAGCGCGGATTTGTGTACGTTTGGTACGCCGTTTGGGCGGTACCAATTCCTGCGTCTACCCTTTGGAATTAATTCCGCGTCAGAGGTTTTCCACTCCAAGGTTAGACAGTTGTTAGAAGATTTGGAAGGAGTAGATTCATTCATCGGTGACGTAATAGTCTGGGGAGCCACGCAGGATGAACACGATAGTCGTTTGAGGAACTTATTGGAGCGGGCGAGACAAGTCGGTATTAAGTTCAACCGGGAGAAATGTGAATTCAGTGTAACTGAGGTAACGTACTTAGGTCATACATTTAATGCTGACGGTATGAAAATTGATGCAAACAAATTGAAAGCGGTAAAAAGTATGCCAAGCCCAACCGACAGACCTTCGTTAGAACGCTTTCTGGGCATGGTGAATTATGTATCGAAATTTATTCCAGGTTTCTCCGAAAGAGTAATACCACTTAGAAACCTCTTGAAGAAAGACAACGAATGGTGTTGGGGGCCATGCGAAGAGCGCACAGTGGCTGAGTTGAAGCAGGCGCTGTGTGAGGCCCCGGTACTGGCACTGTTCGCAGCGGAACAGCCTTGCGTGTTGTCAGTGGATGCTAGTGCGCATGCGTTGGGCGCCGTGTTGCTCCAGGACGGACGTCCGGTTGAGTTTGCCTCCGCTACGCTCACAGGTACGCAGCAGCGCTATGCTCAGATTGAGAAGGAGATGCTTGCCATAGTCTTCGCGTTAGAAAGGTTCCATCAGTACGTTTTTGGCAAAAAGGACGTCACCGTTGAATCTGACCATAAGCCCTTAGAGGCGTTATTCAAAAAATCGTTGGATTCGGTGCCAGCCAGACTGCAGCGTATGATGTTGCGCGTGCAGCGATACGACTTCACAGTGGTATTCAAGCCGGGTAAATATATGTTCGTGGCTGACACTTTATCGCGTGCCCCTCTTCCCGATTTGATGCATGATCGAATAACGCAAGAAGTGGAAGATCAGACATGCTTTCTGTTGCAAAATGTGCGATTTAGTGACGACAAATTAGATAAAGTTAAATCATATACATGTAAGGATCGTACATGTCAGATGCTTATTGACTATATTAAATACGGCTGGCCGTTAAACAAATATGACGCTGATGAATCTGTCCGGTCGTTGTGGGGTTACAGAGAGCTGTTTGAGTACACAAATGGTATTCTGTTTAAAGATAACCTTGTCTTTATACCTAGCGAGCTGCGAGCCGATATGGTGGCGCGCGTGCACGAGGGCCACCTCGGTATCGATCGTTGCAAGCGCCGTGCGAGGGAGGTGATGTTCTGGCCCGGCATGTCGCGCGACGTGGAGCTCGCCGTGCGCCGTTGCAGTACCTGTGCCGCGCTGGCAGCCACGCCACAGCGTGAGCCAATGATACTCCACGAAATACCGAGCTTACCGTGGGCTAAAGTAGGGTCTGATATTTTTGAATATAATAAGAAGTATTTCTTAATATTAGTGGATTATTTATCCAATTTCGTTGAAGTGTGTCCTTTGAAGACTTTGTCTTCCAACAGTGTCGTTCTAGCGATGAAGGATCAATTTGCACGGCATGGGATTCCACGTGATCTTATTACGGATAATGGGCCGGCGTATTCATCGAGGGAGTTCAAGCAATTTGTGGATTTGTGGGGATGTAAACATACGACTTCGTCGCCTAATTACCCACAGTCCAATGGCCGTAGTGAACGTGCCGTCCGGACAATTAAAACTATATTGAAGAAATCACTCGACACTGGGTCAGATTTCTATTTAGGACTGCTTAATTTCAGAACGGCTCCAAGGGATAGTATAGCCAGTCCTGCGCAACTCCTGATGGGGCGTAGATTAAATACTCGTCTTCCCGCCCACATAAAGAAAATGGAGCCAGAAAGGGATAGTTCAAAGGACTATTCAAATATTTTACGTAAGCAAAGTGACAGTAAGGAATGGTACGACAGGCGAGCACGGCTTATGCCTGAGCTTCAGATTGGGGATGACGTTGGAATGGCACAGACCGGTGGGCGGCGGCGCGAGGCATGTGTCACAGGTCGTGCTAGCCAACCCCGTTCCTATTTTGTTACAGACGCCGTAGGTAG
The DNA here is from genome assembly GCA_947859335.1 of Tortricodes alternella. Taxonomy (NCBI): domain Eukaryota; kingdom Metazoa; phylum Arthropoda; class Insecta; order Lepidoptera; family Tortricidae; genus Tortricodes; species Tortricodes alternella. The sequence continues at coordinate 5,224,251 of OX401972.1, forward strand.
GCGTTACAGAAGAAACAGGCGGCATCTTATTAAACTACAAACTAAGGATGACGCTTCATCTTCATCGGGTCAAGCTGAAATGGATTCGGCTAGGAGTAATTCTACTGTTTATGATGACGTAGATGATCCAGATTCTTTGCCTAGTTTCACTGAGCCAATAGTTGTTCCTCGTCCTCAAAGAGCTGCTGCAATTGAGGCTAATAAAAGGCTATGCTCTAAAAAGGAATAAGATAGAAGTTTCATTTTTTTTTAAACTCATAGAAACAAGTGCCTATTTTTATTTTGATTTTTATTGTTTGGTTTTTAACGGCTACCTACCTAGGTTTTTAAGGAAGGAATAAATGCAAGAAGGCTATGTTTGTTTGTTAAGGAAGGGAGATAATGTAGGTAGGTAATTGTTTGTTTCTGTTTCTGTTGTTATTTGTTTCCTTGTTTGTTTAAAGAAGAGAGATATTGTAGGTAGGTAACTGTTTGTTTCTGTTTGTTTTCTTGTTTGTTTGTAAGGGAGATGTTGTGTAAATAGGTTAATAAAGTAGTCTATGACAAGCTGTCTTTCAATTACAACAGGCTAAGTGCAATTAGATTGCACTTAGCCTGATACTTTAATAGCTTGACACCAAACATAACTTTGTGACTATCGCTGAAATAGAGAGGCCAAGTAAAATACAGGTCCTGGGATTTCTATAATTTGCAATGTATTTGTATATATTGCTGATAGCCGATATAAAGAGATGAAAAAATCATTTAAATTGTGATTTTGGATGAACCTGCATTACCTTTAACATTTTAACATAAGTAAGCTTGTTTATGGCTGTCAGTCATAAATCAATAATTTGATATGTGAAGTGTAATTTTAACCTGATGCGTTATCGAGAGCACTTCAGATAAGAGAAAACTCGCTAGACTGAAAAGAACGCCACTAATGGCAACTCATGTAATGGATTTCAAAACAAGCCGGTGAAAAATCAATCTGCTGTCCTATGAAAATGAATTACGCCAAATTCAGATCTTGTTAATTTGATTCCTAGGCAATCTGTAGAGTTAATTTGGGTTTTACAATAACTTAATTCGTTTGTAAAATAAGGGCCATGGCTTTATAAAACTACGAAACAACAAAGCTAAGCGAGAGACCAATCGAGCATGGTGTAAGTAAAATAAACGTGTTACTAACCGTTTCTTCTTGATGAAAGGATCCATTACTTCAATTCGTCGTTTGGACATTTTATAATACACACATTTAGCACAAGGTTTGAGATCGGACGAAAATCTCTTTTCACCACTCAAACCCAATAAAATACGGAGCCAACAAAATGGCGGCGCACGGATCGACAACTTTTTATAAAGAAAGAAAACGTTCTTGTTTGTTTATGGTTTGAACACAGACACCATAAAGAACAGATATGAAGAAAAAAGCAGGCCTTTTTTACATGTAGCCAATCTCTTTCGACTTATGCTATTAATCCTAAGTATGAAAGAGACAGACAATCATAGTTTAATCTGTCTTCAAACGTCAAATTGTCTCCACTTTTCTGTTGGTTTGAACTACAGATTGGGATTTATATGCAATTTTTCATTGCCTTCCCTGTGAGGGTAAATGAAATAAAAAAAAGTTTATGGCTTGATGTTGCTAGTGTTTACTATTTTTATGTTCGGCTATATACTAATGCCTGGGCAACACCTACGGCTAAGTACTATTATCTATTCTGTCCCGCGTCCATAAATAAGGCTTAGCACACAAATTTTTATCGTGTATATAATGCATTTGTCCCTTTCGCACCCGTATATTAGTTATAAAGTGACAGATGCTTTATGGCACTCATAACATTATAAAAACACCATCGCTAATGGACGTTTTTATAATTTACGGTCACACGGCACGATTTTGTCATCACGATAAAGTAGGAAATCTAATTGTATGGAATTGTATGCGGACGCTTTTAATTTATCGTCCACGGTAATGCCGTTGCCGTGCCTAACACGTAAGGCTGCACCTGTGGTTAACCGCAGGCAAATTGTTTTTGACTAAAACTATCCATACAAGCACCTGCACTTAGGGTTGATGTTGCAGTTATAGTAGCTGATCGATCTTAGCGTAGATGTAGCTCGACCATAACCCAAATGTGTTGTCATGTGTAAAATAAGGTAGGTAACGTTACCTTTTACGCATAGATATATTTATATAACATTTAAAAAAAGATATATTTTGAGCTCTTCATGACAATAAACCCTAAAAAATTTATTAAATCAAATAATTGTTAAAAATGAAATATGTAAAACTATTATTTATCAACACAACTTTTAAACATTTTGTATCAGTTAAAAGTTAAACATTACCGTAACACGTAGCGTTTCAAAACAAAAATGTCAGACAGAGCAGTCGCAAAACTGCGCATTTTGAGTGTGTGCATATAAATACTTGAAAATTGCTATGTAAATAATGTTACAAGACTGTTAATTGTGTAAATAAAAGTAAAATTCCGCAATATTTGTGCAATTTAAGTATCCTCTCAACATGGACTATTTATAATAAACGAACGAACCATCACAAACACCGAATTAATTAATAAATTATTATTATTTCCATAATTCGAAAACGACATCACAACAAATCACCCTGTTTTTATAGAGGTAAGTTAAATAGTAAAAGTTTGGTGAATAATTTCTGCATTTACGATCGTGTTAAGTTCATTTAAAATCAAAATGGCGGACACACATTTCTTTGATTTGTTTATTTATTTATAGTCTAATTTTGGGCTTTTATTTCTATCTCAATGACATTTATGCCCGCTTAAATGAAACTACAGCACAGCAGTTCAGGACAAAGGATTATTCTAAATACCTACGTTAGTCAAAGGTTATTGAACTTGTCGAAACTTGTCTTACTGAAAAGTTGCAAGTGGTTTTTAGTTTCAACTTTTATTAAGTTCACGAAAATGTACCTATACAATAAATACTATACTACATTACGTTTATTTAGTATCCTTGCACATCCTCGAAATAATCAGACTAGGTATCTTCCAGTATGTCCAAAGTTATAATTTTAAACACAAATATTCAATTGTTACTTTCAATTAAATTTTCCTAAAGAGGCTCGTAAATGGGCTAGCTTTTAGGCAATATATTGCTGCAATTTGGATTATTCCCAAAAATATAGCATATTACATCACTACTTAGATCAAAAAGTTTAAATAAAAACGTTTTGGGGCTAGCCTGAATTGCAGCAATAAATCGTTAAAAAATTGCTGGTACGAGCACCTAAAGGAATTTGAACGTAAAGTTTTGAGGGTAGCCTGAATTGCCACAAGAAATTGCCTTGCTTTATAATATATACTTTCCATACCTTATCCGTTCAAAGTTCTGGTAGATTTATTCCTACTTTTGATTAGTAAAAAATCCGGCCAAGTGCGAGTCGGACTCACGCAAGAAGGGTTCTGTACCACTAGCTATAAAAACGACAAAAAAATCATGTTTGTTGTATGGGAGCCCCCCTTAAATATTTGTTTTATTTTAATTTAATTAAGTATTTATTTTTAAAGTAAATTATATAACTAAATATTCTGTGAATATTTCAAGCGTTTACCTGTTGCCGTTATTAATATCGAGCAAAAATGAGCTCCAAAATCACATTTGTTGTATGGGAGCCCCTTAAATATTTATTGTATTCTGTTTTTAGTATTTGTTGTTATAGCGGCAACAGGAATACATCATCTGTGAAAATCTAACTATCACGGTTCATGAGAGACAGACGGACAGACAGACAGACAGATGGACGGACGGACAGCGAATACTTAATAAAACGGGTGAAACGGGATCCTATTACTAAGTCTTCGCTGTCCGTCCGTCCATCTGTCTGTCTGTCTGTCCGTCTGTCTCTCATGAACCGTGAGAGTTAGATCTTTTATTGACTTAGTAATAGGAACACTAAAAACGGTCTTTTTTGTTGAAATTTTGAACTTTAAATTAGCTATACGTATATCAGCTAGAGCAATAAAATATTTAAGTGGTTTAATTATTTTGTAATTGAACCTGAAAGATTAAGAGGGCTATCAAAAAATCGCGTTCTGAAAGATTAGGTATATTAAACAACGGCCACGCGTCGCCCTCGTCCAATGTACAAAGAGCCCTGACGGCCAAGTAAGATGTATGGCCGTCAGCGCTCTTTTTATATTGGGAACTATCGTTTCGCAGAACACAGAACCATCTTTGACAAGCGCACGCGCGAGGGCCCAAATTGGGAGTTGTAATTACGTTCATTTTAAGTTTTATAATGAATTATTTTTTCAAAAAGTATGAAATATTAATTATTTATAAACTAATCCGAGGCCGCTAGGCACTACACGACTATTCAAGACATATTATTATATTTTTTTCATTTAATTTGCTTAGTAGAGTAGTTCAATCTACGAGCTCGAAAAAGTGCCTTTGCGCATTTTTTGAGAAACTTGCTCCGGAATTTCGGCTTTATATCAATAGATAAGAATAAGTTGCAAAAAGCGAGGCCGCTAGGATCAATACTAATAACTATACTCCACCATTCAGCAAGTCACATTTGTCTAAGTCTTTCAGTTTCTCATAATCAGAACGCCAAAGTTGCCCAATTATTGAAAAAAATCGTACTAGGGCTCTTAAAACAGAGTCTCCAGCAATATATATCTAAGGAATTTCAACTTTTGTTAACTAAATGATTGTTCCATTATACAAACAGTTCTTTTAGACTTATAATGGTTGCAAATAGTTATTAAGATTAATTAAAACCATTTAGCAGCACTTCAATTAGTAAGGAAAATGGTGGGATTGAGTCATCACTCATTAATTTGAGTCAACATTGTGGATTATTTTCCTTGGAAAGGAATTAGTGTAAAACATACATACATACATATATCACGCCTGTTTCCCAAAGGGGTAGGCAGAGACCACGGATTTCCACCTGCTACGATCCTGCCTGACACACACCTTTGGCTTCATCTATTCTCATTAAGTTCTTCATACACGCTCGCCGGTTTAGGGTACTCTTGACCTGGCCTTTCTTAAGAATGTTTTTATAACCTTGGCTGGGCACAAGACTGTTAACTGTTAATCGTTTATTATCGAAGTTAACATTTCGAGTAACAGTTTAACTTTTCAGCTAACTTTTAGAATTATTAACGGACTCATTAGCTTCCGTTAAAACAATTAACGTCCGTTAAACGTTAATTATGTACTGTACCTACTATTTGCCAAAAAGACCGCGCGGCTTATGTCAGATTGCTTTTGAATAAGTAAATTACTAACGCTACGACATATAAAATGCAATTTCTATCACAAGTTAACGATTAACGTTAACTTCCATTAAATCTTCCTAAATGTAGCGCTTTAACGTTTAACTAATTTAACTTTTTTAGTAACGGACTAGCGATTAACGAAGTTACCTATTTGATTAATGTGCCCAGCTATGATTATATGATATAACTATTGCAAAGTAGACATAATAGGTAGTCTTGTGAATTAAATAAGGAAATTGGGGTTCTAAGTATCAGGAGGGTGTATGAACTCACCTAGCGGGTCTTATAGACAATTCTGTGGTACCTAGCATACTATTTGAAAGTCTCGCAATGAAAGTATTAACAAAAGTCACCCGCTACAATGAAAGTTCAAACTTTGCATTTGTAGGTGGCTAGTTCCCAATATCCCTTTGTTTCTAAACATCAGAACTGGAAGCCATAACGCTCACAAGTTAGCCAATGGCTGTTAATTACCACAATTGGCTTGAGCAGTCTTTAAATACTTGCTTCCTATCCATTATTAGAGATGTATAGCGAGCGAGCGAGTGATAAAGAAAAATAGTTCTTTACCTAAAGATTACAGGAAAACCTATAAAAAGTCTATGGTATTTAAAGTAACGTAGTAAATTTCAGATAATCATGTACGGAACGGAACCCTCTCCACGCGAGTTTCACTCGCACTTGTCCGGTTTTTTTTATTTCAATTGACTGACAAACCGGCAGGCGGCCCGCCTGATGGAAAGTGGTCACCGCCCCCATGGACATCTGCAACACCAGAGGTGCTGCCAATGCGTTGCCAGTCTAGGGAGGATGGGGAATGGGGATGGGATGGTGATGAGGGAATAGGCCTCCGGATCACGTCACTCACCGTACGAAACGCAATAGCTAGCTATTACTTTACGCCGATATTCTGTGAGAGTGTGGCACTACCCCGGTCGAGCCGGCCCATTCGAACAGTGATCATCTAGTAACTGTTATTACTGTTTGGCTCTACCACTACAAAAATATAATTGATTGAATAGAGCGAACGAGAGCGGGTGAGCGAGTCGTAATGATCAGGCGGACAGTGAGCGAGTGAGCCGCGTCGATGTGAGCGTTACTCATAAATTGAGGATGATCCAGTGAGCTAAGAGCTAAAAGCGTGATCTCACTCACTAGTCTAAAGATATATATCTATCTTTTCTCTCAAGTGATAGGTACATTTTGCACTCTACATTATTGTCGTTGATACTGTAGGTATTACTTTGAAAACGTGACGTGAGTCTTTTTGGTATTCAGTATGCATTATAATTGTGTTTAATGGCGGCTGTACACACTCGTCGAGACGCCCCGAGACAGGCCGAGTGTGAGTGTGTGTACATAGTGCTCTCGCATTGTCTCGCTCTTTCTCGCCTCCTCTCGCCTTGTCCCGATCGCGGTCGGTTTTTTGCGGCCGAGCCAAACGGTCTCGTTGCTCTCGTGACTCGTGAAAGTTTTATTACTTACTGGGTTCTTTTGCGGTGCATAGTAACCATCCGCCACCGTCTTCGCCATTTAAGTATGGCTGGCTGGTTAAACCTGGCGGTTTAAATAAAAAATATCACTTTAATTATATATATGCGTATTATAGAAGCTAACAGCACAAAGACAAACAGCAGCAGCAGTTTCCACGTCCATCGAAGCGGGTATCCGCGGTTCAAATGACACAACGAGTGTGTACACGGTGTGCTCGCGCCGAGAACTTCACGCACGAGACTCGATGAGAGGCTCTTGATGAGTGTACAGCCGGCATTATAATTATATTATATTGTTGTTTACAGATGATAGTACGCTGGCCGAACCATCCTTCTTGAAAATAGGACAATCAAACATGGGCCAGCAGACTTCTAGAAAGAGTGAGTTTCTTTTCCTAAGAACCTATAATCTTTCATAATTTAAAGGCATCTACAGTCTGAACATCATATAACATACTAGTGGACCCGCCGCAGCTTCGCCCGCGGTTTTTTTGCATACAATCTTTATCACCCTTTAGGGCTGGAATTTCAGAAAATCCCTCCTTAGTGCACCTCTAAGGTACTCGTTAGAAATAAACGAAATCAATCTCACTTATTAAATTAAAGCTTAGTTTGTTGTTATTTAAACATAAAACTCCACTTAACATTAGTCTTGCATGTTCAAATATCCCTAACTGACGTAATAAAGCGCGTTTTGAACCTTAAAGGGGTTTACAAGTTGAAATTAACACGACTTTAGAGATATCTTATCTGCAGCGCCGGATATCCGGCCAGTCGCCATACTGGATATCCGATATCCGGCCAGACCACTATCTGTTGCATCTCTAATAAAAACCGTGTCTCGTCACAGGTGGGGAGTGCTCTTGCGGCTGCGGAGGCTTCGAAAGACGCCGCTACGTCGAGTCGCCGAGCAGCGTTCAACGCTACGTCAGCGCTGTCACTGACAGGTGAGATGTTGCCATTAACCATCATATATAGATATATTATAGTGAATAATCCTTTCCCATCGTATTTTCTCGGAAACGTTCATATTTGTCATGCTATTTCAGTCAGTATCAGTATTCATCAAGACAGCGTAGGGGAAGCTCGCATCGCGAGATTAATAATCGATATAGAGTGGTTAATACCTTAGTTAAGATTTTTATTATTTTAGACTGTCTACATACATACATGTAGATTAATCAGTTTAGATGTTTCTTTGTTTTAATTATTATGACACTTAGAGGCTTTATACATGCCTAAGTCACTGAACTTGTCCAGACGCGGAGACCCCCTTATTATCCCTTATTAGTTTTTTTATTATAATTAATGTATACCCACCTTTTAATTTATGGCATCTCTCGAAGCACTGGTAGATTCAGACATGTGAAAGATTATATTTTTCCAAGTAGGCCACAGGGGCGGCCTACTTGGAAAAGAATTATTTTCATTTTCATTTGAATGTTGTCGGTTGCAGATGGAGCGGGCGCGAGTGCTCGTGCCGGCGGCGGCGCGGGCGGCGCCCCGCCTGCGTGTGCACCGCCTACCGCCGCGTGTCCGACGCCTGCCGCGACGACAGGTACCCTACCCTTGGTCATTACCGTACGTCGTTATCGCGGGGGCAAAAACGATTTGACGGTACAGAATATGACAAACAAGCAATAACAGACGTGAAACTCATTTTGAAGAACATTTATGCCTACGAGTTTAAAATTCATCAACATTATTTGAAGGGTCCACGGAAAGAACATGTCTAGTCGAGGGAAGGAAATAATACTTGAATCATCGTTACGAGTTTGTCACAGTACTCAAGATTACTTCTATTGTTTCAAGTACGCACCTACAACAACAGTTGATGTTGAAAGATCGTACAGTCAATTGAAATGGATATTTTCTGCACGACGCTTCAAATTGACTGTAGAAAATTTAGATAAAATCATTAGAATCTATTATTTAAACCAAATAAAATTCAAGTGATAAATTACACACATTGCTGTTTTATTATTTAAGTAAATATAAATATATAAATATAGATATAAGATAATTTTTACCTTTTCTAGCGACAACTCTCCAGATGTGTAGAATGTCTTAGATACCTAATATTTGTAGGCAGAATATGTCCGTTTCTATCAAATAGACATTCTGTTATATATGTTCTTTATCTGATTTGTTATTGCCCCCGCGATAACGACGTATGGTCATTTTTAATTCAAATCGTTGCCAGCAAGCCCCTGCGGCCTGTACCGTATTTATTAATAACATTAAATATTAAAGAAAATAATGAGGAAAAAAATGTTTGTATTTTCAGATTGGCCGCAGTTATAACCCTGGGCGCCAGAGACTTGCGGCGTGAGCTGGACACGATCGTCTTGAACGCAGGTTGGTACGCTGACGCACTTTTAAGAAGATGAATGTTCTCATAATGATCACTTTCTTAGAAGATGAATGTTCTCATAACGAGCACTTTCTCAGAAGATGAATGTTCTCATAACGAGCACTTTCTCAGAAGATGAATGTTCTCATAATGAGCACTTTCTTAGACGATGAATGTTCTCATAATGAGCACTTTCTCAGAAGATGAATGTTCTCCTAACGAGCAATTTCTGATAAGATGATCGTTCTCACAATAAGCATTTTCTCAGAAATTACACTGCTGAGTTTCTTGCGGCGCTTCTCAGCGGTCTCCCTTTGAAGCGCTGGTAGATTCAGACGTGAAAGCTTGTGTGGGCGTACTTGCAAAATAAATATGTTAATTTTCAACTGTTTGTTCTTTTAGAAGGCGACGCGTCGCGAGAGAACTCGACCGCCGAGGTGTACGTGCTGTCCGTAGCCTCCAGACCGTAAGTCACCTCGTTAAATATAATCAATACATATAAAACAGTACCGTGACCCACTGATAGACAACGCACAGCCTACTTTAAAAAAATCTTCTTGACTAGTGGCAGTAGGCTCAAAGGTCAGTACGAATTTTTCCTGCTAGGCGATCGCGCGTTAGTTGTGCTCGCGACTTGGTTCGTGTATTTGTTCCAAGATATGGTCTATCTGTCTGCAAAATTTCATTAAGATCCATCCAGCCGTTTGCACGTGGTTGAGATACAAACATTCAAACATATTCATATACTTATAATAATAACATATATTGAGATCGTAGGTTTATAATAAATTTTCATTGCTTTATAGAATCTAGTCAATCCATGCAAAAACATCTAATTATTATGATACAAAATAAAAAGAACATTAATTAAAAGTTAAAATTATACCATTAACACTTTCAGTGCCAGCCCAAAAATCAAGTACCATCCCAGGCGCGGAATAATTGCCTCCATACAAAATTGCTATAGCAAGAACCCGACCAGCGAGTCGTTCGGCGTGGCGACAAAGTAATAGAAACCAGACGGGTTTTCGGCACTGAATGTGTTAAAATTAAACCCTTGCCCGCATGTAGACCTGCCGCTTATAGTTTGCCGACTCCCATGTTGGCAGCGGGGGTCGAGTCTACTGGATATGGTACCCTTACCCTTTACCCTGGCTTACCCTTTTTAACATGACGTTTTTGTTGCAGCGACTCTGAGTCTTCCCAGGAGGGCCGGCGAAGCGAGCTGACGCAGTCCAGCGACGGATCGTTCCGGTTGCACCCGCACTTCCAGGTACATCATCGGGTTTCGCAATTCTACAGATTCCCATTACAGATTTCCATTTCCTACAGATTCCCATTTCTACGGATTCCCATATCCACAGATTCCGAACTCTACAGATTCTCATTTTTAAAGATTCCCAGTCTCAACTCGACAGATTCCCATTTCTACAGATTCCCAAGTCAACAGATTCTCTCATATCCACAGATTCCCAACTCCACAAATTCTCATTTCTACAGATTCCCAACACAACTCGATCTGGAGACATGGGAATAATGGACATGTCACCGGAAATCGGTGGACATGTTAAACTGTAGACATGAGAATCTGTTATATTGGAAATCTGTAGACATGGGAATCTATTAACATGGGAATCTGTAGACATGAGAATCTGTTATATTAGAAATCTGTAGTAATGGAAATCTGTAGACATGGGAATCTGTAGATATGGGAATCTAATATTGGAAATTTGTAGTATTGGGAATTTGTAGAAATGGGAATAATCGCATCATCGGCCTATACACGTCCCCACTACTGGGCAGTCTCCACTCATAGTGAGAGCAACTGGGCAGTAGAACCTAGCACACATCGCTGAATTTCGCGCGCAGGTTTCCTCACGATGTTTTTTCTAACCGAAATTCTAGAGGTTAATATCAATGGTGCGAGCCAGGATTTGAACCAGCGACCCTCTGGATGAGAGTCGTCAGTCCATTCGAAAAGCACTGACCAGCGAAGCGAACTAATTACCTATTACCATCAATACATATAAAACAGTACCGTGACTCACTTATAGACAACGCACAGCCTAAACGGGTGGTCCTAGAGGTTTGAAATTTGGAGGAGACATTCCTCGAGTACCCTACAGGTGCACTAAGGAGGGATTTTTTTGAAATTCCGTCCCTGAAGGGGTAATAAAGTTTGTATGGAAAGTACCGCGGGCGAAGCTGTGGCGGGTCCACTAGTTCGATATATGGTCTGTACAATCAAGCGTGTAACGCCATCTATCGGTGAGAAATATTCCGTTGCTAAATGAAATCTCTGAAGCTACCAGCTAACATATTTTTATGTCTGTGTTCCAGGTGGTCTGCGGAGGCGAGCTCCGCGCCCTATTGCTGAGGGCTCCGCTGCCGACCCAAACGCAGATACCGCCGGTGTCCGCGAAAGTTCACACGCAGGTATTATAGCACGTTCTGCACGTCTAGCACGACCTGCCCGCGAGTCGTTTGTCGCTCAGTGCATCCCTTACATACTTAACTAGTTTGACAGAGACGCACTGAGCGACAAACGACTCGCGGGCGTGTCGTGCTAGCCCCCCTGGAATGTCAGTGGCAGAGGTTTTGGAGGGAGAGGTGTCAAAGAAAACCCTGAACTCAACGTGGTTACGCAAATGCACCAAATTATACAGACACGTAATTTAATGTACGGATTTTATTGCAATACAAGCTGTCCCCCGCGGTTTCACCCGCGTAGATCGAGTTTTTGTTCACAATTTCATGGGTTTAATATTTTTTCGCGGAACGCTAATTCTGTCTGTAGCTTTCTGCCAGTGAAAGTCTCATCAAAATCGGACCAGCTGTTTCGGAGATTAGCTTGAACGAACAGACAGAAAGACAGGCAAACATTTTAAAAATTGTTCCATACCTCAAAAGGGAAAAGGAACCCATATAGGATCACTTCTTTGTCCGTCTGTCTGTGTGTCAAGACCTTTTTCTCAAGACTAGATACTTTATTTACGTTACACGTCCATGTCCACTTAGGTTCCACCTGTAATGTTGCATTTACTTTTGTGTAATAAATAAATAAAATATTTTGACTCAATCGGTCCAGTAGTTTCGGAGCGTATTGGCTGTGATAGACGGACAGATAGAAACATGAATGATCCTATAAGGGTTCCGTTTTTTTGTCGTTCGTTGTTATTTTGTATTATATCTTTTTCATCACAATTTCTCGGAAAGGGTGTTATTATACGCAGACGTATTGAGCAGCTATAGCCGATTTAGCTTACCCACCTGATGGTAACTCACGGTGTACAATGGGAATAAAATAAATAATTTATTTAATTGTCTAATTTTTATTTCATTTCCTTGCAAATGTGATGAAAAGCATTATGTGTATCACGGGCAGTAAGGGGATAACAAACTCGAGTCAATAAAAGCCCTCTCCGTCGGCACCGGGCTTCTAACGGACTCTCGTTAGTTATCCCCTTCTTATGACCTTAGATGCACAATGTACTATAATTATTTCCAGGTGGACTACATACATTGCCTGGTGCCGGACTTGCAACAGATCACGGCTTGCTCCTTCTACTGGGGAAAGATGGACCGGTACGAGGCTGAGCGACTTTTGGACAATAAGCCTGAAGGTATGTCATTTTACCAAGCTTATGGATGTAACCCTTCCAAGCGCGGTCGCAGCCTGAAATGTTGGGGGGGGTCAGTAATAATAAAATATGTCGAGTAAATTTGCAATTTGACGTGTACAATGTGACCCCCTCCCCTGGGACCGCGTCTGAAGCCTTCCAGAAATTTTGAATAGTTGCATTGACTCGTCATAGATTCTATTATCAGACTCCAACAGGTCCTGTGTACTTATACCATATTCATTGCCAAATTAACCCAGAATTTGAGTGAATCAACCCGTTGTCATTTGGCAACTCGGTCTAGTTGGTAGTGCTCCTGCCTCCGAAGCTAGTGGTCCCCGACTCCATCCCCGGTAAGGGCAAATATTTGTTTGAGCACTAATGTTTGTTCCTGAGGATGTTTCCTATGTATTTAAGTATTTATTTATTTATATAAATATCTATAAGAGAAAAAAGTCAAGAAACCGCTTCCTAGGAAAGGCTGGAAAAACTCTTCAACTAGCCCGAATGAGAAATTGAAGGCAGCATCTGTTAAAATACCACTGGGGCCGATTGCATAAATACTTGTAACTTGTAATACAAGCGGAAGTCTCTAGTAAAAAAAGTTGAAAACTTTCGCTTGTATTACATACATACACGTCACGACCGAAATCCCTCATGGGGTGGGCAGAGCCACAAGACTACTTGTGGCCACGTTCGATTAATTAGTCCTAAGATGGTATGATGAACCATATGGTGACAGGTCCATCCGTCCGTCCAGGACATCGCCCATACAGATAGTCCACCATGTTGGAGAGGACCCGTCCCTTAGTCGACTTATACGACATGCCAGGATGATAAGCATCTGCACGCATTCTATGCTATTTCTTCACTCCCTGTGCTGCAGAGGACAACAGTTCGTAGTTTATGAACTAGTAAATAGATGGCGGTACCGTGACGAACTAAGTCATTTGTTCAACGCAGTTGTATTTAACGCCATATCCTTCTTTTAAGATCGTTGCCTTTAGAGCTTACTTTGGGGCTAGATCGATTTGTGTAAACATTGTCCCCTGATTTATTTATTTATTGTGCATTGCTATTTTATTTTTCAGGCACCTTCCTCCTCCGCGACTCCGCCCAAGAGGACCACCTGTTCTCCGTCTCGTTCCGCAAATACGGGCGGTCTCTTCACGCGCGCATCGAACACTATCAGCATCGGTTCAGCTTCGACTCGCACGACCCGGCCGTGTTCGCTGCTACCACGGTCACGAGGCTTATAGAGCATTATAAGGTAAGCAGCAGTGGCGCAGCCTGACTACAAGCCGATTCCTGACGGTTGTTACCTAGATAAAAAGCTACGGCTAGCTGTCAGTAAAGTCCATGTTACACTAACTAACCGTCGGACTCGCACGTACGGTTCTAATACTTGCGGCTTCCCTTAGGAAATATTTTACGCTTCGCCACTGGTAAGCAGTCCTTGCACTGATGTATGGAAGTGAATGTTGGGTGTGGCAGAAGAAACATGAAAGTAGAATCAATGCAGTGGAGATGCGAGCTTTGAGAAGTGTGGAGTTCCTATGAGTGACAGGATCAGGAATAGCGTGATAAGAGAACGATGTGGTGTGGAAGATGTAGTCGTGAGAATTGAGAAAGGTATGCTTAGATGGTTTGGACATGTGGAGAGGATGAACGAAAGAAGACTAACGAAGCAGATTTATAAGGCGAGTGTGCATGGTAGGATTGGAAGAACCTTGACGAACGAAACAAGACCAGATCGAGGACGTTCTTAAGAAAGGCCACGTCAAGAGTACCCTGAACCGGCGAGCGCGCATGAAGAACTTAATGAGGGTAGACGAAGCGAAAGGTGTGTCAGAATCGTAGCAGGTGGAAAGCCGTGGTCGCTGCCTACCCCTTTGGGAAACAAGCGTGATATATGTATTTATGTACAGCCCTCGCTAATGTTGCACCTAACTTTTTTAATCCGTCTCCTAGGAAATGTTTCTTGGAATTTGGAATCTTTATGGTACTAATATTATAAATGTGAAAGTGGTGGGTCTGTATGTTCGTTTCTCAATCACGCGCAAACGACTCCTGTTCTATGTGTATTGTTGAGGGTTAAGCTATCATTCCACAGAAATGTTTTAATGTTTGTTAAGTCAACTGCCCAATTGCACAAATGATAAAAAAGCTTGACACAACAATTGTTTTCCGTTGCAGGATCCCGCGTGCGTGATGTTCTTCGAGCCGATGCTGACGGCGCCGCTGCCGCGCAGCGAGCCCTTCGCGCTGCAGCAGCTGGCGCGCGCCGTCATCGTCTCCAACACCAGCTACGATGGTAACCTTACCGCATTTAAGAGGACTGTGAACCAACGGCAAAAATCACCCTTTTCATACAAAAGGCGATAACGATTTCCACCCCTTAAATGTTAACCGATTGTGAGAGACAGAGCGGACTGTAAATACTGTACTTCTTGAGGCTCGTGTTGGGGCGACTTAGAAAAACAAACAATACTTCTTGATGCGAAAGCTTTAGGGAGGCTTGAGGAGGCAGCTATGTAAACGAGAGAATTTGTAAATAGGAATGAATTTTTTGCCCAAATTTCCTCGTTATATAGAGGTCAAGGTCGGAGGTCCGTGATGGGGGAAATCGATGTGGAAGGGGGACGTCCATTTATCACGTGAAGCTTGAAAGGGGGGAGGGGTTTGACAAAAATCATGAAATGTCACAAGGGGGGAGGGAGGTGTAGTAAGATATCACGTGTATTTATTTTTTCATTATTTTTTCAAACGCGTGATTTTTAAATCGAAAAGCGGCGAATAAAATAAGATTATACTTTATACCTGTATTAAAGATAATACACTGAAATATTCTAAAAAGTTTAAGATTTTTTTGTAGATACTAAAAATACATAGATAGATGTAAAATAAAATAGATAGATAGACTAAAAATAGATACTATAAATAAATAAATAAATAAACACGTGATGTTGGGTGGGCGGGTAGTCTTAAACCTCACCATGTATAACCAAGGGGGAGGGGGGGTTATAAAATGCTTAACAAAAGATCACGTGATTAATGGACGGCCCCAAGGGGCAGTAGGTCAGCGGGACTGGGCGGAACTATTGAGGTTAGGACGGAGTTAGCGGATTGGGATTGCTTTTGCACTGTTTATTGGTTAAAAATGTTTTCATACAATAACATTAATGGTTTTCCTTATATAACGAAACAAAACAAATGTACTTCTTTAAATGACAAAACAAAACATAATTCTTTGCAAATTAAAACATAAACATAAGAGGTTACTTCACCAAAAAACAGACTATTACCTAAAGATATCGAATATACTATACATAATTCTTATTCTACCTAGCTATTATCTACACTGATGTTCACCAATTTTTGATAGGTTGTCAGTCAGAACAAATCGCTTTGATTTTTTCACTATAATCAATAAATTCAGTTTTATTGTGGTTTCAGTATTCTCATACAAAACTAATTTCGGCGATTATTTGACTTTGTTGATCTTTAATCAATATTCAAAAAACGTATCAACCTAGATTTTGTGCTGACTGACAACATATCAAAAATTGGTCAAAATCGGTTAACATTTAAGGGGTGGAAATTGTTGTCGCCTTTTGTATGAAAAGGGCGATTTTTGGCGTTGGTTCACAGTCCTCTTAACACTTGGTCTGCCTCCGAAGCTAGCGGTCTCGGGTTCGATCCCCGGTGCTTTATCGTTATTTTTACCCGACTACGGCGAACCAAAAAGCGAGGGTTATGATTATGTTGGTATGTATGCAGGGCCGGATTTAGCATTTATGCCGCCCCTGGACACCGGAAAAATGCCGCCCCATTACTGAAATTTTACTCAAACTTATAGATTATCTTATCTTCCAAATTTTGCCGCCCTGGGCACTAGCCCCGACTACCCCTAACCTACCCTACCCTACCCTAAATCCACCACTGTATGTATGTATGTTCATCTGAACCCTCATAACTTCTGAACTACTTATCAGCAAAAGACCACGAGGTATCGTTGGAAGCGTCTTGACCGTCCGCTGGCCATACGCTATGTGACGTCACATTAAATTGAATATGGCGCCCTCTAGAGGACATAGACAGACTAAAAAAAGTTTTTTTTTATGATGACGTTTTGGCTATGAAGTGCACATTTGAAAAATATATATATTGTTAGCTGCCCTTGTTCGCTATATGACAGATTCGCTTTATGGCAGATTAGCTTTAGTGAGTTTGTGGGTGAATTTCATATTTTTTGTACATAATTGAAGCTTTAATTCTCCACTTTTTTAATTGATTCCTTTGTGTAACGAAGGCTACCTATATAATAAATGGGAATGGGATATAAATGTATGACAATATTTAGTCACACAATAGTAGTTTATGCAACGGTTGCATAATGATAGGCCTTAAAACACTAGTGCGGTTTTCATGAAACGAGCCGATAGGCGAGTTTCATAATAAGATCGCACGTGTGTTTTAAGGCCAAATTATGCAGAGTTGCATACATAACTTTATCTACACACATATTATAAATCCTCCATGATGGGTTCAGAAACAATATTTTCTGGCAACAAGTTATTTGTTGCAATCGTGGCTGCATATTTCCGATATCCGGCGCATTTTCACATCACACACACTCCGAGAAGACTACTTACTATTCATATTTTCAACTAAAATGTAAATTACAAACAACTTTTTCTATTTAATTCAAAAATAATTCTAGTTTCGTTCAGCAAAACACCAACATGGCGATCCTCCGTCAAGACCATTTTTTTTTAAATCATAGACAAACGGATGAAGTCTCTATTATCACGTCACTCGAGATCAAATATTGTGCAGTTTATATTAAAAAAACATACTGAATTGACGTTTCGTATCAATAACTGTTTTAATATCTATGGATACTAGAATAGAGACCCACTTGAGTTTTGACAGCTGTTCCAAATTTAATCTCATTTCTTTACTAAAAACGATAAAGAAGTCATGTTATTTCTTTATCGCAGCACTGGTTTTTCCTAATTGGTTGTCAAAATGGTGGTCATTTCCTAAGGTTTTTGATTAACCAATGAAGGTTTTATGATATGGGTGTAGATAAAGGCATTAATTAAATTGTTGACGAATTAAAGCTCAATTCAGGCCTTAAGTACTCGTACAAAAAATATGGAATTGACTCTTATACTTTTTAGTGCGTGATTATTCAATAATAGTTTCAGTTTTAAAAAGTATTTCTTGTTTCTTACAGGCGTAGAGAAGCTCCCTCTCCCACCGCGCATGCGCGCCTACCTGAAGGAGTACCACTACCGCCAGCGCGTGAGAGTGCGACGCCTCGAGCCGGAACTGTTCGCGCATCTCTCCTAGCGCACGAGCGTAGCGAGAGGCTACAGCAACACTGTCGATTGGACTATATATTAATTGCTTGGGCTAAATAGTGAACGCTGTTCGCGAGGCCACCGTACAAGTTTTCCGCTCGCGGGCGTGATCGCCAGAGCTGTCCCACTATTGGGCAAAGATCTCGCATTGGGGACTTACGCATATCTTCGAGTTAGTTCGTAGATGTGTGCAGGTTTCTACACGATGTTTCCCTTCATCAAAATGCTCGTAGTCGCAACTTTACACAATACGATAGTTTTCACACAAGAATAAGGAAGTTACCTGAAAAAATCTAATTAGTCCGTCAGTTAGATTATCATAAAATATCGAACACGTATTTTTTCCTTTATCAAATGAATCAATATTGACAAAGATAACGCGCATCAAAGTTCGTGTATGACGTCATAAGTCCCCACTTATTGGTGCAAAGTGTGCAAAGTCGTGACGTCACGTGAAACTTCAACGCACTATATGTGAGTCATTTTTTTCTTCTTTAATTGACAAAAAATGTGTTCAATATTTTTTTTATAATGTAAATGATTAGATTAGATTACATTTATTTATTTCTCAATATAATATTACATTATAAATTGTATACATGTCAAGATATATGAAATCAAATTGAGATCGTCAGTTATTAAATACAAATAAAAAGTTATAATCCAAATTTAAATTAACTAATATTAGATGTCAGAATTACAAATGAAAAAGGTAGGGGGAGATAAAGGATCGTCATTTCAAAATATAAATGAGAAACTACAATAACAATAATAATAAAATAATGTCTAATAAATAAATAAATCTAGTCTAAGTTCCATGTACTCGTTAACTGAGTACAGTGGATTATCCAATAAGAGGTTCTTAAGTTTGCGCCTAAACGACGGACTAATTAGAATTTATCAGGAAACTTCCTTATTGTACTATTCTCTATTCGTTTAGATAGTTTACTTAATGTAAACAACGTGGCTCAGATAACCAGTGGCGTAGCTACCGAAGTGCTAGATGGTGCCGTGCACAGAGGCCCCCAAACTCAGGGGGCCCTCGGACCCTGACCAGCAAACCTCGTATTGAACTAGCTAAAAATTCTCCCACCTTCGGAATGTAAAGGGGGCCTTCGGTTACCTACCTACGCCTCTGAAGCTAACCAGCCAATCAAGACATACCATAGATAAAAAAGATCGACTGGATTGGCCGGTTACCTGAGTCACGTGGGTTTGTTGACATTTAGTTTACTACCTAAACCAGGGGTGATCAACCTTTTCTTTGGCCAAATATATGGGCCGCAAAAATTATAATGAAACTCGACATATTTATTTCAAAAACACAGTGGCCGCGAACAAAAGGTTAGCGAGCCGCAGGTTGAGTATCCCTGACTTGAATAGTGTATAGCAGTGATTAAAACTGAATTAAAAAAGTCTAGTCTGTAAAAAAACATCACATTACAAATTAATAATAAGTCGGTTATTCAGGTGTCTGTATATCTAAACTTACTTTAGATTGGAATGAGATTTTAATACTGAGTTTATATTTGTTCAGGTTACGAAATTAGATAGATTATCCATGCTGATTTTTAGTTAAGTATTTTAATTTGTGACCTAAAATTTTTATAGCCAGATTAGAACTTTTGTGAGACATTACTAAGACTAGAAATAAGCACGGCTTTACTCACGATTCATTGTCAGAAATAGACCGACATGTTTCATGTTTTTGTTTGTTATCTTGAGTAAAGCCGTGCTTATTTCTAGTCTTAAAATGTTTATACTAAAATGTTTAAATAAGACACATTCATAAGTTATTGATTTTTATATGATGTAGGTAGAACGTCTCTAGTTTTCGCCATTTTTGACGACGGGGTTAGCCTAGTTGGTAGTTCGATCCCCGGTAAGTGCAAATATTTGTGTGATGAGCACGAATGTTTGTACACAAGTCATCGATGTTTATTATCTGTAGTCATATTGTCTAGTACCCATAGTACAAGAAATCCTAGTTGGGGACTCGGTGTGTTGTGGCCAAGATATTATACAAAAAAAGGAAATTTAGTGACAGACACCCGGATTTCCGATCACTAATAATAATTTAAAAAAGAAGCCATCACAAATACACAATCAGTATGTGTTAATATGACGACTTTCCTATGAAATCTGCTCAATAACTCAACGCCGATTTTTGCAGTTTTTATAGGATAAAAAAATGGAAATATTGAAGGGTATAATAGGTATTACATATTGTATATAAATAACTACTTAATAAATTCTCGTTATGTACTGTTTATTTGAATACCATATTTGAATTTTGTATGATAACTCTGGACTGGTTTTAGACGGAACAATTGCCATGATATCAGAATAATTATAGTTCACAAAAACTAAAAAAAACACGCTTTTGTCAGTAACGCACTAAAAAGTACAAAAGAGCATCATCACCAAGGTATTGGACTCGTCAAAACAAACCAAATGAGCTCAAACTCGAGGGGTTTACTAGTAGCCATTGAAGAGTGCCACTATCCACCTCCTGGCTCCATGGTCAGATCAGCTCGATGGTAGTGTGGTACTGGTAGTGTATTGTCATCCGAATTGCATACACTTGCAAAGTTTCAAATCGTTACGACACAATCAAAAGTAGGTTAAAATTGACTTCTAAGGTTTTATTACATTGTTCGTTATTTATTAGTTAGTTAAAAAAAATGTCAAAGGTAAAAAAACACGAGAAACGTGTCACATAAAGCGATTTGTTAATACTTACTGACCTTAAAATTACTGTCATTCAACGACTTGTCCAGAGGTATTTTGCAGGTTCTGTCAAATTTGATCCTCCTAATTTTGACAGAATGTTTCATTTGAACTGTTTAAATTTCTCCGAAACTATTTGTTTTAGCATAAATAACAACAACAAATCTTGACAGATATTTTTGTTAAAATGTGCAAATTTTTTTTAGTAAATTAGAGCCTCTTACAAAGAAATCACAATATAATTTATGAAATTTTACTGTCAGTTATTAAACACTTCAATAAAACTGTCTTATCAGTATTGTTATAGTACTGTGCTAAAAAAATTACAAATATCTTGATTAGTTTAGTTTTAGCAGAAAACAATTTTAGGTCAAATGAAATTAGGACAAACGTTACATTCGGTCAAATTGTATGGTGTAAAATATGTAAACTTAACGGACTCGAGGGAGCGTTGTTATTAGGAAGAAAGTATTCTATAATTGTAAATATTGTTTAACTAATAAATAAGTTACATATAATTTTATAGTTTGGTTCACTGGGGCGACTGTCAATAATATATATATCTATATATGAAGGTTAACACTTTCATTGCCAAGGACCCGCCTAGCGGGTGCTTCGAGATTGCTTACATGCTGAACAGCCCGCTACAGTCTACGCCGAAGAACTCGCCTAGCGGGTGCTCTTCATAGCGACAGGCCGTTACGTGAACCCGCCCAGTGGGCGTGTAGCGTTGGGCTGTAGGAACTCACCTAGCGGGTCTTATAGACAATTCTGTGGTATCCAGATACTATTTGATTTAATGGCTGGCAATGAAAGTGTTAAAAATAAATAATAAACTATTGTATGAAAAACTTACAAATGTAATTAGGAAATGTATAAAGGTTGAAGGGCTAAGTAATTTAAGTATTGGTTAATTTAAAAGACTCAAATCTCAGTGAATCAAACATTTTTGTTTCTCTATTATAGAAAGAAATGTAATATGTCTGTCTGTACTGAAGGGAGCAAGTATGTCTATAGTAGAGGCAGAGATATAAGATATTATTATATTTACTGTATAATAAAAATGTAATATCTACATAGAAATGTTTATTATTTTAACCGTTTCACTGATAAAATACTAATTCTTAATTCTATTACTTCAGTCATTTTCATCCTCATAATCAGTGGCCGATTGAAAGGAAGAAAAAACAGAGTAATATAAATTAAAACGCCACGGCTAATGGCGAAAAAGCGTGCCTCGAGCGCTCGACGACGGCTGTAGCCGACACAAATGTATGGAAAACGGCATATCGTGGCGTCAGGGGCACGGAAATTTGCTGTCGGGGGGCGTGCAAAGGGTATGCTGAGGTACTAGACACCTGCAGCGCTGTTCAGCCAGCACCGTCTGTGACTCACGGAGCGCTTTAGAAACATACTTGACACTAATGATATATCAGAGGCCAACTAGCCCTAGAATTGTCTGGTGTTTCACAATTTCCTCCATAAAAAATATAGCAAGGCCCTATCGGGTCATTCTGCGTGGCGACAAATTAATACGTGACCCGATAGTCGGGTTCTTGGCGCTGCATGTGTAATAAGTAAATAAGCACTGTGGAGGTAGGTAAAAAGCAATACAGAGAAACGAGAATTGTGTCATTACTGTCAATTGATCACCGGCTCAAGATAATGCTGAGGAGGCAGACACGTGCAGCGCTGTTCAGCCAGCACCATCTGTGACTCGCGGAGCGCTATACAGACAAACTAACATACTTGTGTTACATGGCCTTTCAAGCGCCACGGGCCAGGCCACAGAATTTTCTCCATAAAAAATATATCACGTACCCACCTATCGGGTCATCCAGCGTAGTGACAAAGTAATAGAGAACCCGACAGTCGGGTTCTTAGCACTGAATGTGCAATAAGTTAATAAGCAACGGAAAGGTAAGTAATAAAAGACGCAATCACTATAAATCTTGAGTTAATTTAATAAATAACTACACTAGTTCTGATATACAGTTATTGCATTATGTACATTTTCTAAAGTTTACAATGAGCTTAGTTATTTTCGTAGAAGCACTGACTTGAATAACCTTAGTTGCAAACTGTTTATAGTTATAGTTAATTCTAAGACTATAGTTACAAAAATGTTCATAGTTTTCGAGAAAATTAAATAAAACGGAATGACCTTTGGAAGGTCGTATCAGACTCGTTGCATACAGAAATAGTAGTTTATGCAACGGTTGCATAATGATAGGCCTTAAAACACTAGTGCGGTTTTATGAAACGAGCTTAAGCGAGTTTCATAATAAGATCGCACGTGTGTTTTAGAGCGAAATTATGCAGAGTTGCATACATAACTTTATCTACACACATATTATAAACGGCGACACGGCGGCGATGGGGACCCGCCGGCTGCGACGATGGCGGCGCGCCGGCCTGTAGCTCATACCTGTATCGTTATGACCATTACGATACTAAAATCGATACTGTAATAACATTACAGTACAGGTTGTCATAATGCTGGTCATTTCCTACAGTTTTTGATTACATTATGGAGGTTTTATGATATGGGTGTAGATAATAGAAGTTTTCATTTCATGCACGTTTCAGTCCGTGTTTTTAGTGCGTGGGAACTGTCCCGGCTCCCGGGTAGTCTGTGTGTGGGTAGCTTTTAACACTTTATTGCCAGCACAAAAATCAAGTCCTATCCCAGGCGCAGAAAAATTGCCTCCATACAAAATTGCTATAGCAAGAACCCGACCAGCGAGTCGTTCGGCGTGGCGACAAAGTCATAGAAAACCCGACTATCGGGTTTTCGGCACTGCTCGTGTTAAGAGTACCCGTGAGACGGGGTTTGGCTGTAATCGTGTGGAGTTGCTCAGGAATACACAAATCAGTGCTCTTATGACATTATATTAAGGGTTTTTGGTGATTATATTCACTGGATTCTAGGAAATACTAATTAGGTAATACATGTTTAGAAAAATAAAAAAAACTATACCTTGCTACAAACCACAGATCAAATATCCTAAAGACACCGCTTAGCCTCACGTTTACTAGCAAATAAAGCTGTCAAATGCGGAGCGCGGTGTTTAGAGCGCTGTGATTGGTGCGTTCGAGGTTATGCGCCCGCGCCTGCCTATAGCCCCGTCGCTTATGGCTTTTTGCTTCTAATACTGGCAGTGGCTATGCGGAGTCTATTGGATATAACCTCTGTGCTACAAACTGATGGATCCATTTTTTTCTATATATCAAGTATAGCAGAGATATGTCAAAATAGGAAACATTTTTGCCGCCAAAATTATTTCAAATACAAATTTCAACCTTAAACCATCTTTCCTTTGACGTTATTAGAAAAAGAACCAGTCTTGTGCAAGTCTGACTCGCGCGCCGAGGGTCCCGTACTTACCTATGAAAAACAGACAGTACAGATATAGTGAATAATAAGTTTCTATCGGTAAAACTCGGATCTCAATCGGAAGACGACGGGACCCGAAGTGTCAATTAATTATTGTATTAAATGAGTGACATGTTTATATTCATTCATATGAAACTTTATTATTTACTGTCAAATGTCATAATGAAAAATGACAGCATGGTATGATGGGTACTGGCCCCCGATTCTCGATGCATTCGAGATAATGTCGATTGCGAGATTAAACGTCAGATTCATACAGTTGTGTCTATTGACTATGCACTGACGTTTAATCTCAATTGTGAGATTATCTCGAATGCGCCGAGAATTGGGGGCCTGCTGAAGCTGATTGCGAGAGCACGATAATACGAACTTTTCCAATAAAACACGATGGAAACTAATTATGCACTACATCTGTACCGTGTTGTAACTACACATTTACGGTTTTCGTATTTTTTCCTTTACTTGAGCTATAAGACGTTGCTTCTTGCCAAATTTCATGATTGTAGGTCAACGGGAAGTACCCTATAAATTTTGATTCCCTTGCGTGTATCAAAATATGTGGCATAAACGGCCGTGTATCTTTTTGATTGCGTTGACTTAGAAGTTTGATTTTTACAAAGCTCCAATTGCAGACCTGATTATTTGATTGTTATTTCAACTTCATACCTCCACGCTGGTACGGTCCGAAAGGGGGGTCATGTCCCATATGCACAAAATCATACACGTCAAATAAAAAAAAACTTGTAAAAATATAGAAAATAAAAAAGTGAAGTCTAAGTAATGTTTAATTTACTCGACATAATATTTGCGGCCTGCCACCACGCGTTCCCGAGAAAAAGAATCTTGACAGACCGACAGACAGCCGAACAAAGTGATCCTATCAGGTACGGGACCCTTAAAAAATCTCAATACAACTCCCTGACGATATGAAGAAACAGCGAATCATATCACATAGACAAATTCACCTCGGAGAACTCCTGCAGCGGATCCGACTTTGAACATTGCTCCATCGACACAACGCCTATAATGCCTTGCTTCTCTTCCTCGGAGTCGTTGCTAAAATTCTCCATGTCCAAATCATCAAAGTCTTTTTCCGTCGTTGGGGATATCGACCGACATTTGGAAGGAGAGAGATTCTGCACGGCCGTTTTCGATACGGTCTTGAATACGTCTTCTGGGTTCGTTTCGGTGGACAACTTGAGTGCGTGCTCCCATCCTTGGAGGGTTTGAGAGTGGAGGGCGACTTGGCGATCGGCCAATTCTAAGAGAAGCGCTTTGATTTCTGAGCGCGTTTTCGGTATCCAGTCTGAAAGCTCGGAACGGATGGCTTCCGTTGCTTGTTCTAACCTGGGAATAATAATGTATCTAAATATCTATACAAATAAATAAAATAGTGTCTGTTTGTAATGTCAAAATAACAGCATTTACTAAATGCATGTGAAAGTATATTCGGTATTTATAACAAAGAAGCAATGTTTAAATTTTTTGTCTGTCTGTCTGTCTGTATGTTTGTTTGTTCCGGCTAATATCCAAAACGGCTTAGGTACCTGTTATGTAGTTCATCTGAGTTGTTCCCTGCCACAAAAGTTGCTGTAAAAAAACTCTATATGAGAATTTATTGCTCAACCTTAGGTAAAGTTGAGTCAAAAAGTCGTTATGTTAACTTAGCTTGCATCAGAGAGTCGGTAAGAGGAGTTGAATTACAATATTCTAACTTAGCTCAAGTCGAGTCCGAGTCTTTATGAGAGCTAACTTGAGGTTAGAGATTAGTTAAAAACAATAAGTTTTATTTATAAGGTAATAAGTTGAGCTAGCTTAACTAAACTTGAGCTAATGTAACCGACATGCTAGGAACAGATGAGTCAGAGATTTGAAAAATAAACTAACATTGAGTCAAAAAACTAGTCACAGTTGAGTCAGAGAGTTAGTAGAGACAATTAAGGTTGAGTACCGACAGAATTTCTAAAATAGCTATAGTTGAGTCAGAGAGACGCTCAGTTAACTAAAATTGAGAAAATAAATACATTTTTTACTGTTGAATAAGAAAATTACTAAAAAACCTTAGGTCGAGTTAGAGAGCCGCTCAGTTATAAGATGAGTCAAAGAGTTAGTGACCTAAAGTTGAGTCAGACTTTTGTTTAGTACTTTGAGATAGTGCGCGGAGTCACAAAGATAGATAATTCAGAGTTGCTTAGATTATTTTCGCAACTAATTACAAAGAGGGTATCTTAACCTAAAGGTAGGGACAAACTGAGCCTACGTACGCCACGTATTATGACGAAACACATTTATTGCGTATGATAAGTGAGTTTTTAAGCATGCAAATTCAAGAGTCTAGATGACATAATGCGTTGCATACGCGACGTACGCGGGCTCAGTTTGTCCCTAACTTTAAAGTTAAAGTTTATTTTATTAAAAACATATTCTTAACAGTTACACATTTTTGTGATTCCACACAGGTTAAGGCCGTCCGATCTTTTGCCATTAGATCATTTCCAGTGGTCGGTTTTTTTGATTTACTTAATTCGATTATAATTCTACCATCTATAGATGCATTTGGCACTCGTGGCGCTTTTTACATCGTCATTGTATGACACTAGCGCATTGGCGTTATTTTCCAGGGGGGTCTGGCTCCTGAAAAGCCATGGCCGATGAAGCCATAGCCCAGCGTTTTCACTTGCTCCTACTCGGTTCTCCTACTGGTACAACTGGACGCGCTTATCCTTATGGTCGGTCCTACCGGTAGGAGCATAAGGACATATTGGTCCTCGTGCTCCTACCAGTAGTACCGAGTAGGAGCAAGTGAAAACGGCGCCACCCGGCCCCCCGTTTTAAACATCAATGCACTAGCGTTGAAAGGGTTAACGAATATTATAGTTACCATGCAGTGCTTCCCTGAGGCGTATCTTGTCGGCGTGCGCCTGCGCGTAGGCGGCGAGCGCGGGCAGCGCGGCGCGGTGCGCGAGCGCGGGGTGCGGGGGCGGGGGGTGGGGGCGCGCGGGGGGCGCGGGGGGCGCGGGGGGCGCGGGGGGGCAGCGCGCCGCGCCCGCCGCGCCGCCGCCCGCGCCCAGCGCCGCCACCGCGCCGCCCAGCCGGCCGCGCTCGCGCACCGACCACGTGTCGCACACGCGCTTTAGTCTACGGGAACACCTTTACTATACACCGGGCATCTAGGCAGGCCTGTAGTTGTTAAGGTAGGGCAGCGATGGTTACAAGGTAGTATCATACTATGAACAAAGAATTTCCATACATATATTAACACGCCCGAAATCCCTAATGGGGTGGGCAGAGCCACAAGACTACTGGTGACCACGTTTGATTAATTAGTCCTAAGATGGTATGATGAACCGTATGGTGACAGGTGATCAGCCCATCGCCCATACAGATAGTCCACCATGTTGGAGAGGACCCGTCCCTTAGTCGACTTTTACGTCATGCCAGGATGATAAGCATCTGCACACATTCTATGCTATTTCTTCACTCCCAGTGCAGCAGAGGAGGAAAGAATTTTCTTAGCATATTATCTTAGTTTATGGTATTTTGTAAGGTAGGGTTTCGCCTCACAATGTCAAGGCGTGATGTAATAGTGTTATTAATTATAGACACATAACTTAAAAAAATTAAGACAGAACTGTTTAAAGAGGATTTCAGATGTAACTTCGTGTTTTTTTTTCTATCGTATCGATTTCATCAAATCGTGTTTTTGAAATAGTTAAGTTTTCAATAATATGAAGAATATGACCATATATTTGTTTCACTTTATCTAATCGTTTTTGGTTAAATACTGTTTAAGTAAAGCCGATTAAGATCTTGTCAACGCCTTAAGGAATTAATTATTTCCACATTATTTACAACTTCACTTATACTGCTGTTCCTGAAAAAAGCTACTCCACTAAAGTATCGCTCACCCAATAAGCTCTGTGCCAAGCGAACTGGACCCCTTATACAGTTTCGTAGTCAAAGTGCAGAGAGACGTCAGTTTCTGTTGCAAAGACTGCAGGTAGTCACCCGCCGCACTAAACTCTGGGTCTTTCACTCTGGAAAAAAAGAAACTCAACTTAACAAATGTTGAGTCGAAAAGACGTTGCCAGATAAAGTTGAGTCAAAGAGTCTCTGTCAATAAAAAGTCAGAGCCGCTAAATTAACTTAAGTCAAAAAGACTCACTTTGAGTAAAGTTGAACTAGTCTCTGATAGTTAAAATTGAATAATTGTAGTAAACTAAAGTTGAGCCAAAGAGTTCACGCTTGCTTGATATGTTAAGACAGAGTCACTATTTTTTTCAAATATCAGTCTCTAAATCGATTTACGTCGAGTCAAAGAGTTACTCCTAGATATGGTTGAGTCAGATATTTGCTATGTTAGCTGAAATCAAAATTTTGAATCGCTAATGTTAGTTTTAAAATCAAGGTGCCCCTCTCCACAATGTTTTCTTAAAAAAATAATCTCGGTCACTTATTCAACATGGCTGTTTCAGTTTAGCTAATTTAGTTTAATTTTCATCAATACTTGGCAGATTTACTGAAAGTTGAATCAAATAACCTCCTATAGCTAAAGTTTCGTCAGTCGCTTATTTTTAAAAGATGAGTTAATTCAATTAAAGTTGAGTCATGGAGTCCCTCCTAGCTAAAGTAGAGTCAGAGAGTTATGCGACTCAGAGTAACTCACAGACGATAAAGTCATCCTACTAATATTATAAATATGAAAGTATCTTTTGATATATAGATATTTGTTACCAACTCAATCACGCGAAAACGGCTGAACGAATTTTGATGAAATTTAGCAGACAGATAGACCATATCTTGAAATAAATCTTCGCGTGGGATTCAGTTATAGTTATTCCCTGGGGAACTTTTAAATTTTCCGGGAGAAAAAGATGCCTATATGCTATTCCAGACTATCTATCTGTGCCCAATTGCATTCAGTCGTTCAGACGTGTTTAATTATTTATTTATTTATTGGTAAGGTATAAAAGTTACATTTACAAATCACTTGTTATTAATTAATTACTTTACAATTATTAAGCATTAAATTAAATTTGATTAGCTCCAATTTGCTTAATTTACATATTTTTATATTCTGACAATTTTATAGGTACATGTTCACATTTAAATTACATTCAACAAGTTCCATTAGCTAGTAACTAGCGTATTAGTACATGGGTCAGACACAGAAATTTTGTGTACACGGAAATACTCATCATTGCTATAGTATGTAAGGCTGATAAGCATTTACTTGAGTTTTTTTCGGAATACCGCACCGGTTTGAGAGTTTTTGATTTCGTTTGGGATACAGTTATACATTTTTGAGTGATTGAGTAACAAACATCGAAACTTTCGCATTTATAATATTAGTAAAATTGTTTTTCCGTGTTGACCATCACTAGTGTGTCTTACCTGGGTCCATTGGTGGACTTGGCCTCTCCGCCGCCGTACAACGAGCTCAGACCCCAGAGATTCAAAGCGCTGCTTTCACTTTTAAATACCTGAACATATAAATCTATATTTTACCCGATTACGGTGAAGCTATATGTGTTTATGAATTTAGCAAAACAAGTTACTTAATATACAGGATGGGCCATAAGTTTTTGCAAATAGCAACACAGATTTTTTTCTAATCTATTAATTGTGCGGTACTTTTTGACTACGATGGACCGTTTCAAAGGAAAGCAACATGGTTATTGTGTTAAACACTTTTAAAAAAACCAGTCTTATGTTACTATGCGATGCCTTTTTAGGATTGAATATGGATCACGCCGTATAAGTTAGTGTCCCAGCATCAATTTAAGCAAAGTTGTGGTCGATAAGTTCAAAGAAACTGGTTCAACAACGAATATTAAGCAAACAGGGCGGTTACGTACCAGAAGTGATGATTGTCAGCATGTTTTCATACAATTGCGTAGTCGGTTGCAGGAGGGCCAGCAACAAGACGGAGCTCATTTAGACGACAGTGTTTATACAATTAAAAAATATATATTTTATACTAATTACTTATAATAAATATCTAATAAAATAGCATTTGTACTTTTTCCTCTATCATGTTTCTAAAAGTGCAATAACTTATGGCCCACTCTGTATATGATCAATTATATTGGATGAAGAGACAATAATGTCGTGCCCAGTTGTGGACAGACGGGTATTAAAGGCAGTCTTACCTTATCCAATTCTTCGTCCGGTGTGGTAAGAAATAACCTAAAGTCATCGCTGTGAGTCAGTATGGGATGTTTTGCGACACGATCTATAACAATAATAAATAATAATTCAGACGACAATCTTTACACAAATCGATCGAGTCCCAAAGTAAGCTCTAAAGGCTTGTGTTATGAGTACTAGACGACGATATACATACTTATATAGAGAAATAAATACTTAAGAGGAGTGTGAACCTACGCCTTTTCATACAAAATGCGATAACGATTTCCACCCCTTAAATGTTAACCGAATTCGACAAATTTTTGATATGTTGTCTATCTGTACGTAAACTAGTGCATTAGTAAAATTGACGAGTAACGAAACTGACCAGTGGTACGCTAACTCACACACTTACCGGGGATCGAACCCACGACCGCTAGCTTCGTGAGCAGGGTCACTAAAAACCAGACTAACCGCGTCGTCTATTTCTATAACGCGTCTGTATGTCTGTCTGTCTTTCTGGGTCAAAATTTGTAATCCATTTTTTAAGCACTCGCTGGCGTATGATTGGGCTAAAATGTTTTAAGCTAATGTTTTTAAAGTCGTGTTGGCTTGCGCAGCCCTCGCGCGGCGAGACCATTCGATGGCCCCTCTACAGGATGGGCCATCGTCAGCCACCGCACGGGATGCAGTTATACGTAAGAATGACATAAAGATATCTCTGTCTTATTTTTACGTATTAATGCGTCCCGTGCGATGGCCGACGATGGTCCATCTGCTGTTGAGCGCGCTGCTGCTCGCGTTCCAATACATAACGGGCGAGCTGCTGCTCGCGTTCAAACAGCTGACGTTCGCGCTCCATTGTATTTCGGGCTAACGTTGACTGCGAAAGCCCTGACTTACGCGACCTGCAACTAGAACCAACATCACTGCGTTCTTTTGTAACCGTGGGATGAGGTTGGAGTTTTTCCGGGTCGGATTCGTTTACGGGATTAGACGTGGCCTCGGTCGTACCGTGGTCCGAATCTGTGGACCGACCGGGCCCACCCGTAGCGGACGGAACCGACTCTGAAAAAATCTCGACCGCATCCCGCGGTTGTACCAACAGCTTGGTTTTTGATCTCGTGTTCATTATAAACACCGCGAAGGACCAAATGTTAAGGACGATAGCAAGATAAAGTACTGTGAAAATTAAACCCAGCTGCTCGTACGAATTTTTTACTGACAGTGCTATAAAAACAATTTCACATCAAATAAAAAAAGTATAAAATCATAGCCGGTTTCCAACAGTACTGTTTTATTTGTATTGATAAAACTAAGCTGTAATTTAATAACGTTTGTTGTTTTTGTTTATTTCCAAAGGCTTTTTATAACAAATAAACATTACTATTTCTGATCAATTTTTTTTATATCCGATATTCGAGTAAAATCATGGCTGGATAAGCCGGATAAGCCGGATACCGGATATCCGTTGCGTTGTTTGACGACGCGGTGAGCCTAGTTGGTAGTGACACTGCATCCAAAGCGAACCGTCCCGGGTTCGATCCCCGGTAAGGGCAACTTCTGCATCTGCATGTAAGTATTATGCTTCAGACCAATGACTTTCAGACGTTCAGGCTATGATGGAGGCGTTTGGGAATCGCCAGTAGTCAATAAGCCAGTAGGTATTATAATAATCTCTAATTTGAACTCACTGAGGAAGGAGTGGAGCGCCAGGGCGCGCAGCAGCACGAAGGAGGGCTCGTAGCGGTCCAGCTGCTGGCGCGCCGAGTGCAGCGGCGGCAGCGGCGGCGCCGCCAGCCACGGGTGCGCCGCCGACAGCCGCTTGTGCAGCACCTGCCACACGATACTACTTTATGCAGGGGTTGCATAACGATAGGCCTCAAAACACGAGTGTGAGGTTAAGAAACGAGCCAACAGGCGAGTTTCATAATAAGATCGCACGAGTGTTTTAAGGCCAAATTATGTACAGTCGCATACATAACTTTATCTACACACATATTATAAATCCTGCATGATGGGTTCAGAAACAATATTTTTTGGCAACAAGTTATTTGTTGCATTCGTGGTTATGTACTGCAAAGTCGTATATAGTAGTATCAAAGAAAGATATGCTTGTTAGTACAATTTCATCAAACAACTTTCATAAATTATTAAACGCCAGCGCCACGGCTTACCAACGCCCTATTGCTGATACTAAGGCAGCGAATGTTTGTTCCGAAAAGGCTCCGAAACTCCTGAATGAATTTAAATGGAACATTCAAGGATAGTTCATCATCATTTCAGCTGAAAGACCTCCACTGCCTAACATAGGCCTCCCCAATTATACCACAACGACCGATTCTGTGCTACTCGCATTCAAGGGGCATCTAAGGGTGTTTTATTACCGACGTCATATTACTGTTTGTACGAAAAATCCTCCCAATCTAAGGCTCAGGCTCGGACAGTATATATTTATAACTTACTTTGAAGTGGTTGTAGCGGCGTCGAACGTGCGGCGGCGCAGGCCAGCGTGCGCACACGCACCGCACCCGGTACGTGACGAACGTCTCCAATGTGGACAGTTGCTTCATCGGTGCATCTACCTGGTAGCCAAATGAAAGGGAATACATTGATGATATTAAATTGGCAGATTTCAGACCTATTTTGTTCCAGCTGTAATTGCAAAACGGGTTAAGTTTCAGCGATCAAATTTGACCAGACTTTAGTTTATACTCCATAGTTAAACAAATATCAATTCTATGGTGTTTTGTTATAGAAATGTGCAAAATATATTGAAATCAAACAAGAAAATTACCGCTGCAGCTTAACAATCTGCCAACCCATTTGAAACTGTTAAAGTTCTTATATCATTAACATAAAGTCAATTATTGATTGGTTGAGACCATGCCAACTTGGCGTAGTATGGAACCCTCGGTGCGCGAGTCCAAATCGCACTTGACCAGTTGTTTGTCTGATTAATTTTACTGTTCCCGTATAATGTTTTTTGATCTTGTGCAGGGTTCTAAATACCACAACTATACAAAATTTCAGTTTGATACTTTAGGCCGTTCATGAATAATTATACACACAACAAATGTGAGAAAAATAAAAGGCTTTATTATTATTATTCTATGATGTATGGCAATTATTGGCAAGCATTTTGCAGATTTTATTATGTAGCATTAATACTAAAATATAATATTTATTGAGGTAACAAATGAATATACACTTATCACAATTATTCATTAAAATAATCGAGTCCAACTATACAATTACGATTACATGTGTGAAGGGTTATCTGACAAGTGTGGTTCCTGTTTGTATGTCATGTATTCTTTCTATGTTCTTATGTGTGTAGTAAACTACACTAACCTAGGTATGTAAGATAATAATTGTTACTAGCATATGGATAAAGAACTGACATAAAAATTTCTATTTTATTCTATTCTATACCTTGACAGCAATATCATAGCCATGCTCCATAATGAGCGGCGAGGCATCCTGCGTGCACTCCGTGACACTCAAGGCATCCGTGTCTTCAGGGTCATCATTGAGATCCAGCACAGCAGAGCTGCTTTCACTCGCCATTATACTGGAATAGAATGAATATTATGAATATGCCTTCCTGCAAGTCTAGCACAAGAATGAAAATCCTTGGCAATAGATAACTAGAACCAGGGGGATTCAAGGCACTACCACTGCGCTCCACAAGTCACTTCATTGAAGTGGTGGAGAATGCTATGGACTAGTGCTGAGGAAAGGGGTAATTAGGGGGTGTATCCGAAAGGACCCCACTCTCCAAGATAAGTCTAGCACACCCTGCCTGCCAAATTAATCGTGGACATTTCATATGCGGGCTTCGCAAATGCAAATTCATTTTATTGATAATAATAATATTACAGGCCATTTGTTATATTGATTGACCCATTGAACGTCCCAGTATCACAGGTGTGCGACTACATAATTCAATAATAGTGATGATGATGGACGGTCAGCTGGTGACAGGCAAGTAATAGTGAACTCTATTGTTAATTTAATTACTAGTAATGGTACTAGATCGTTCCATGTGTTTAAATTCAAAATATTAGATTAAATTAAATTGATTTTACTATAAAAAGTAAAGTGATATTTATAAACCACACACACACACACGCATACCAGTGAACGCGTTAATCATGCCAGGAAAAGGATCGTTATACTGATCCCATTTTGATGATAAATAATCTGATTATTTTATCGCATTTATTCTGCTAACTTTGTATCGAAATAAGATATCTGGCAAATAATACCTAATTAAATTAGAACAACCGGAGTCGACTAATTAAAAAAAAAAAACTTTCAGTAATTATAAAAAAGCGCCAATATCACTATTTTGATCTCTTTTTCGTGTATTTAACATCTAACAAACTTTATAGTAAATTGTTTCAATGAAAATAGGGCGTCAACGCTATTACACTTGCAGTATGACTTCGAGATAACGGCGTATGAATAAAAACAGACACAAATATTGTGCCCCAGTTAAAGTGGGTCGATACGTTGCAAAAAATATTTGTAATAATCTTACTAAGTATACAGTAAGAAAAGATGCATTCGATAGCGACTGTTTATTTATATTTACCTGTTGTCACTTTAGATACTGTTAACTTATAATTTATTTTAATTTAAACAACAAATAAAAGACCGAGAATATGAGATGACAGAATAGATACGTTCCGTTATACGGAGTTAAGCGTGCACCGTCATTTTCGATCGATATTTGGACATTCAAATGAATGCAGATTGGAACGTAATAAAGCTTCATTCAACACATTTTGAGCGTTTTTAACAATTTCTCAAATAATTTCAAAGTAGTTTTTTTAGAATTTGACAGCGAATAACGAAAGTGACAAATTCTCTTAAAATTGGTGAATGTGGCGAGTGGTATTTGTTTGTTTATAATCATTGAAATCATCGTCTATGATATATAAACGCTTACCCACGCGCTACATACGTTATTTTACCAAGAAGTTATCTAAAAACTACCAAGATTAGTGCCAAAATGCAAGGCGTGAGTGCTCCGCGGGAGCAGCCTCCGCCTGTCCTCAGCACAAGCTCTACCATCCTCAGTATGAGGGAGAAGGAGAAATACATAGAGGATTTCGACTTTCCCTTCTGCGACGAGTCTTCCAAATACGAAAAAGTCGCCAAAATCGGCCAGGGAACCTTCGGAGAAGTGTTCAAAGCGCGAGCTAGAAATTCATCGAAAAAGTTCGTCGCCATGAAAAAAGTGCTCATGGACAACGAAAAAGAAGGCTTCCCGATCACAGCTTTACGTGAAATTAAAATATTACAGCTCCTGAAGCACGAGAACGTGGTGAATTTGATAGAAATATGCAGGACAAAAGCCACATTGCACAATAAATATAGGTCAACGTTTTATCTTGTTTTTGACTTTTGCGAACACGATCTGGCTGGTTTATTATCGAATATGAACGTTAAATTCAGCTTAGGGGAGATAAAAAAGGTTATGCAACAACTATTAAATGGTTTATATTACATACACAGCAATAAAATTCTGCACAGAGACATGAAAGCAGCCAATGTGTTGATAACAAAGAACGGAATATTAAAGCTGGCTGACTTTGGTCTAGCGAGAGCTTTCAGTGTGGCAAAGTCAGGACAGGTCAATAAATACACTAACAGAGTTGTTACGCTGTGGTATAGGCCTCCAGAACTATTATTAGGTGAGTTTTAATTGTTTCTTTAATTATTTATGAAGGCAATTCAAGCTAATATTTAAATGATTAACCTTATAATGTAAGAAAAGGAAATGCACTGCCTGCATGGGTGCACCCAGAGGGGGGCAGGGGAGGGCGCCTGCCCCCCCTGGAACCTTATGTTTTGTGTAGGTGTCTTCGTTTAGTGTCTGATAAAACAAGAGCAGAGAATCCAACCTAAAATAATGTGTCTTGCCCCCCGCCCTGGGCCAGAAGCTGGGTACGCCCTTGACTGTCTGAATTGATAAACCTCATTTAAGCCTTTGATCCCTGATTAAATAGCCTACAGTTGACATAAAGACATAACTTTAATCAAAGACAAATAATCAGCCAATTAACTCAGCTTAAACTTGAACTGAAATTTCTAATTTTTTGCATGCTATGTTATATCAGGTGACCGTAACTACGGCCCACCTGTGGACATGTGGGGCGCTGGGTGTATTATGGCTGAGATGTGGACACGTTCTCCCATCATGCAGGTAACATGACCTGCAACTCATCAAAGCCTCAAAAGGGTCTTGCCAGCGACCGCGTCGCGGCGCCGCCGCGCGAGCGTTGTGTGGAGGGGGCCTCTTAATTTGAAATGTTTATGAAATCTATTTTTAATGAGTTAACTGAGGGTGCACCGATCACTCCATGGTTTGATAGGAAATTACACCTGGGGTTGCTAGTGCTAAAATATCTTCACAAATGCACACAAAAAAAACCCTCACACATTTTTCATTCCATACTAAAGATGCAACTCTCATAGTTACAGGTTAATAACTTGCTCCAAATTCTCAATTCTAATATTATTTCACTTGTCTTCCAGGGCTCCACGGAGCAGCAACAACTGATCCTAATCTCGCAGCTGTGCGGCTCGTGCACCCCGGACGTGTGGCCCGGTGTTGAGGCTTTGGACCTGTACAACAAGATGGAGCTGCCCAAGGGACAGAAGAGAAAGGTCAAGGTAGGTTTGGGTGCTGAAAAATAAATTGAGCCTTTACAGACTCAATGGTGAGGTACCTGCACTATTGTTAAAAGTCAACGTATGCTAAGGCTCTAATTATTAGAGATGCAATGGATAGCGGTCTAAATTCGTGGTAATTTGCGCAGCCTACGCGTGGCGAGCGACTTTCAAATTGTTACAAATTGTAAGTCCCTTTGAGGTTCAATACGCGCTTTATTACGTCAGTTGGGAATATTGTGATGTTTAGTGAAGTTTATTGTTGAAACAAAAAGAAACTAAGCTTTCATTTATTAACTGACATTGATGTCGTGTATTTCTGATGGCTCTTTATTTGTTTTATCCTATATTTGATCCAAGATTTAACTATCCGGTATCCAGCCGGATAATAAAATCATGGCCGGATAGGCCGGATACCAGATAGTAACCGGATATCCGTTGCATCTCTCCTAATTATACTAGAAATGCTAGTTTTAGTTAATAACGTGGTTAGTCTAGTTGATAGTGTAGTGTTGTGTAAAGATTGCCCCTGAAAGAGAAAGGTTTATGTGATATCTATATATGTGCAGGAAAGGTTGAAGCCATATGTCAAGGACCCGTACGGCTGCGATCTCCTGGATAAGCTGTTGCAGCTGGATCCTGCTAAGCGGTAAGCGTTAACTTAGTAATAGACTAGTTATTGAAAACGTATATTATTCTTTTGTCAATTAAACAAAAAAGTACGAAGATGAAGATATAGTGCGTTGAAGTTCCGCGTGGGCACGCCTTGCACACTTTTTACCATAAATTAACGTCATGGGCTCCCACTCCCGAACTTTGACGTGCGTTTTCTTTGTCAATTTTGATTGATTTGATAAAGCAAAAAATAATCTAACTGACGGATCAATTAGAATTTTTTTTTTTTTTACTCAGGTAACATGCCTACTGTGCTATTACATTTTAAAATTTTTAGTCATTTTTTTTGAAGATGTAGAAGAGTGGTGTCGCTTTCTATGAAAGGGCTTATTGTGAGGATCTTAAATATTTATTTTTGGAATTTTACGATAAATAGTTTGGAAGTTATTTAGGAAAATAGGAGAAAATTGACCTATACCGCCGATTATTAGGTTATTACCGAAACTACAGGACCTAAAATTAAAAAAAAAATACAGAAAATAGTTTTTTACCTATAGATTATAGGAAAACCTATAAGAAGTCTATGGTATTTAAAGTAACATAGGAAATTTCATATAATCGTGTGCGGAACGGGACCCTCTCCACACGAGTATAACTCGCACTTGTCCGGTTTTGTAGTTAGCGTCATCTTTGAGAAGCTAGCGAGTTTACTCATCTTTTCAGTGTGAGTGTTAGATAGTGCTTAAGCTTTTGACCGCCCCAGTCGGCTGCAGCCGTCAGCGTATACAGGGTAAAAAAGTTGTTCAGTACCCTGATTTAAAGTTGAAATTCGTGTTACTTCTCAGACATGCTTGGCGGTCAAAAGGTTAAGTTCTCGACGGTTTTAGGTACGACGCGGACACGGCGCTGAACCACGACTTCTTCTGGACGGACCCGATGCCGTGCGAGTTGGCCAACATGCTGGCGCAGCACACGCAAAGCATGTTCGAGTACCTGGCGCCGCCGCGCCGCCCGGGCCACCTGCGCCACCACCACCACGCGCCCGGCGCCGCGCCCAAGCCGCCGCCCGCGCTGCACGACTCCGGCTACCAGGACCGCGTCTTCTGAGCGCGCCCAAGCCGACACGACCAAACTACTATTGTGAACGGTTCGATTGTAAATAAATGTTAGGTTATGTGACTTTTATTTTGAGCTTAAGATTTTCATTTTGCCGCGGCTACCAGGACCGCGTCTTCCGAGCGCCATAGGAAGGAACACGAGCAAACTTCTATTGTGAACGCTTTGATTGTAAATAAATGTTAGGTTATGTGACTTATTTTGACGTTTCGTTTTGCCGCGCATTTTACACTGATAGCATACGTCAGACGTCATACGTGTAAAACGCGCGGCAAAACGACTCGTTCGTAGATTCAGCAAAAAAATTATTTCGGTTTACTTTTTCAGAATTCGGGCTGTCCTTAAAAGTTAACATTCAAGCTTTTTGTTCCCATTAATGATGTTATATGTAATATTTTTGGGGAAAGCACGAATTGCAGCAATATATTGCCGATTAACTAGCCCCTTACGTGGCGAGCATTTATAAAAGCTTACTCCCTTACTTACTCCGATGCCTTGAGCATGAACGTAAGTTGACGCATACGTTGCGTCTGCGAAGTCGAATGGGTTAATACGCAATCGATGCACAATTCGTGAGTTTTAGTAGTTTTAGGCTGTGTTATTATAGATATGGCACATATGTCCATACTATTACTTAATTTGTTTTTCAAAAGCACTGCCATATTCACATTTAATTTCAAACTACTTATACATTTTATTTACTACAAACCATGTAATAAAAAATAATACATGTAATTAGTAATTTTATGTAAATTGCCTTATATATAGTTAGGGGAATATAAAAACAGACGATTTTCCAAAATATGTTGTTATTTTAAAACCTTGTGTCCTTGTATATGTTTTTTGTGTAACATCTTTCATCTCGCTTTCCTGCAATCTGTGGGAGTGATTTCGTGAAAGGAACGGAAGTGTGTAACAGGAAGCCGGAGAAGCGCGCGCTTTGATATGATTATAAAGTTTACACATATATATTGACAGAACACTTCATACACAACACTGTAGGTTAAGCGCACAGCTGATGCGTTCTCTTTCTCGTCACACATATGCTCAGTGTTGGCTGACAGTACCAACCTCTCGGAAAATGGTTTGGTGTCATCTGACGGCCAATTTTACCACCGCGCGCGCTCTTTGGTCAAATCAAATAGCGCGCGCTTCCCCGGCTTCCTGTTACACACTTCCGTCCCTTTCACGAAATCACTCCCACAGATTGCAGGAAAGCGAGAGGAAAATAAAATATAATTCATACGTTAACCAGTCTATTCAACTTTGACTAAGCGATGTGATATCATATCGCTTTGCGAAGTCTACATTGGAAAGAAAGTGACAAAACATCCGACATTTCATTATTTAGACCAATGTTGAATATTTATCTAATGCTGTAAAGTAGTTAGCGTCCTAATCTCGGCTGAAAGTCTTCCGTCGGGCATAACGTAAAGCGAATCCAATTGTATTGCGACTAGAGATGCAACGGATAATGATTTGGCCGGATACCAAATATTCGGCATGACCATTAGCTGGATATCCGGTCGCACACGAGCTTTAAAGTCGTTTGCTTTCGCGGCACCGTGAGCAAGTTTCAACTTGTTATACCAAATTTACATGCCGCCACTGCCACTGCTGCCCGCGCATGGCTCTTTATTTGTTTTATCCTATTTCTGCTCCAAGCTTACTATCTGGTATCCGGTCGGATAGGAAAATTATGGCTGGATACCGAATAGTAACCGAACATCCGTTGCATCTTTTGCGATTCTCCATAGAACCATGTCATAATAGAGTGATGTGTATGTGTGCGATCATCATAATACTTACTGTGCGTAATTTTATTATGACCTGAGGGCCTAGCACACTAGATTTTGTCGCGTACATAAAGCATCTGTCACTTTTTAACTAACATGTGCGTGCAAAAGGGACGAATGCTTTATGTGCGCGATAAAAACTAGTGTGCTAAGGGGTCTGGTACTATATGGAATGTCGCGCCATAACTGTTCAGCTAGCTGTGTATATTATAAGACACATAATCTGAACATGTATAGTTGATAATTAAAGTTATTAAAAAAAAACTTGTTATTTTCAATCTAAATCCATATTTAAGGATCCGTTTTACGTTGCTACAATATATTACAATACAAGTTACAATCAGTGGCGTAACTCTACCATCTGGGGCCCGTGGCAAATTCATTTGATGGGGCCCTATCAGTAAAAATCGTCACGTTGACTATATTTTTGAGCTCGCAGCCTCTTGGGCCGTGCATTTTACAAGCCAAAACTGGCAGCATCGGTTCCCATACATCTGCCTCGCAGTGCTGCCAGTTTTGTCTGTAAAATTGTAACTTGTACCTAGCAGAGGGAGGGGGTCTCACTCAGCACTTAAGGTACGCTCGGCTGTCGTCGGACAACACGGCGCTGTAAATCACAGTAGTTTCTATATTCTCTGTATGTGTATGTAGGAAGTCATAAAAGTGCAAACCGCATCCAATTCTGTCCCGGGAGTTGTTTAGTTGATTGAGTTTAAAATAGATTATGTAAGAAATTAGATGCCATT
Organism: Tortricodes alternella; assembly: GCA_947859335.1. Lineage (NCBI taxonomy): Eukaryota > Metazoa > Arthropoda > Insecta > Lepidoptera > Tortricidae > Tortricodes > Tortricodes alternella. The sequence continues at coordinate 5,265,560 of OX401972.1, forward strand.
TAATCCTACTATTAACTTAGCTATAATAAATATGAAAGCGTTATTCAATCACGCCTTACGGTAATTTTACAAATTTATAATTTTTTACCGACTGTTCGAGTACCTTTTTTAAACGCTTGAGGTATGAATGACATCACCGTCGTCTGCCAAACATTGACCATGGCGGATTAAAAAAACAAACCAAGCTGTCAAATTTGAGTTCCGGAGAAGGAAGCGTAGAACAGAAATAAATAAATATTCTTATTTTACAATTCTCTTGAGATAAATAGCATTTGGTTAATGTAATGTAATATAGAAAAATTGAGAATTAGTGTATAATGTAATTAAAACGTGTTAGCTGACCGTAATTATTAAAAATCTTTGGTAAGTAGCGATATTTTGTGATCTCTTCCTAGCTTTGTTTTGACTGTTTCCGCGCGTAAATCTATGTTTAAATCCTATACTTTTCAGTGCGTTATAATTCTATAAGTACTTTCGTGTTTTCCAATCGATATTTTAACCATTAGCCATTGTAATTAACGCGTCGTATTCGGAAAATCGCATCGCATCTTTCGATATTGGTTTCGGTAATTTTTGTTGCAATTTGGACCTTATTGTTATTAGTTTTAAAGTCGAAATGTCCTGCGTCAAGTGTCGAAGGAGGTGCGATCCGGCTATTTCGGAATACGGCCGCTGGACAAGTTATTGCTTATAGTGCCGTCACAATTCGTTGAATTAAAAAATACTTGTTTATTTATATTTTTATCTGCTTCACAATGTTTGTAAATGTTTGTTTTAGTTTTGATAATATTAAATTTACTTGGGTGTTTACTACTCTTAGCAAAGTCAATGTTTTTAAACACTTCTTTAAATAGAGTAAGAGAAAACAAAAAAACCTGATCAATATTCAACATATCCATGTGTCATGGAATTCTTTTTTGTGTTAGGAGCCAGACAAAACTATGTACTTAAAAAGAATCGTTGGCTGTGTATATAAACAGCCCCTAACGATAATAAGCCTTCACCCAAGGGCGGCCTTAGCCATTGCGAGTCTCCGGGCGGGGAGATCCTTGCAAGGCCTGTGTCTTTGTGGCATTAGTTTTAATGATGCTACAGATATCAGCGCGATAAATACCACGTAAGAGAGGACGAGTGGCATGACGTAAGCTTTATAACGCGCGGCGTAAGGCGAAATTCAAATAAACATTAGTACTATTAGTATGTAATATTTTTCTACTTTGGTTGCGAGCCCGAGGCCCCTGCAAGAGCAAGGCCCCCCAAAGGCCACCCTGCTCGGTTGGTTGGAGTGAACAATGATGAGGAATAGAGCCTCACTTCTGGCTTCTCTAGTCAAATCAAATCAAAACATTTATTCAGCAAGTTAGCCATCTGTGGGCTCTTTTCCTCGTCACATAATATAATAAAATTAATTAATCTACCAGCACTTCAGGCAGGACCATCATTACTGAGAAGCGCTGCAAGAAACTCAGTAGAAAGTCAACTTTTCAAATCATACAGACAGCTTACAGAATATGAAAACTTAAATATAATTAAATGCAAACATTACAAAGTAATAAATGATAGTTATTAAAAAATTAAGAAAACTATACAATATAGTATAGAGAACACGATGAAGTCGCTCACGTTAGTTTTGGATATCACACATAACATTGGTCATTGCGAGCATGAACAGTCCAGCTCCACAAATAGCACCCACTTGTCTTCACCGGCCAGTCAGAGTAGAGTAACGAGAACTTTAGGCCCGAAGGGAGGATGTGTCATTTAGTCATAGCTGGGAACCGTTACTTCCTAATCCATTACTATTTCAGAAGATTTAATGGAAGTTAACGTTAATTGTTAACTCCTGATAGAAATTGCGTTTTATATGCCGTTGCGTTAGTAATTAGTTATCATTAAAAAAAAATGGTATGTGCTATGGAAGTTTAGGCAGGATATGAAAAAATCATAAAATAGGGTACCTGTTGCATGAGAGTACCTTTATTTAGATATCAAATTCAAATCAAAAGCTATTTGACATGAGCCGCGCGGTATCCTTTTGGCAAATAGTAGGTACTTTAAATCGTTTAAGGACTTTAATTGTTTTAACGGAAGATAGTAATTCCTTTTTTTTTTAAGTTAACTTCAAAGTTAATCCCTTACTCGAAATGTTAACTTCATTAATTAACGATTAACGCATCAATGGTCTTGTGCTCAGCTATTGTTTTTAAGTCTTTTATTTTATGGAGGCTTTAGTACACATATGTGACTATGTCAGGCTCATGGGAAGTCTCTAGGAAATTTAATCCATGGGGCAATTTAGTTTATATTGTAGTCTATATACATGTAAGTTAGCACTGTACACAGTCATACTTAAACTTATATTGTTGTTCTTATGTAAGGGATCAAACCCGAGGCTAAACGCGCTGTCAGAAACAGTGATTCACAAAATGAAATATTTAGCAAAGCGACATCTATTGAGCGATTCATACACTTATTTTACCATTTCCATGTATTATTTGTATAGTATGTTGTTTTATAAAAGACTAGCTGTGTTGCCGATTATTTCCTTTCGATTATACATTAAAAAAATGACCTTCCATACAAACTTTCATCCCCTGTTTAACCGCCTTAGGGGATGTATTTTCAAAAATCGTTAATACTCATCTATATTACATAAGAAATACCTGCGCAAAATTGTAGGCTGTGCGTTGTCTGTCAATCAGTGTTTAAAGCTTTATTAAGTAAATGATTATTTATTTATTTTATTTTAGACAGGCAGCATTTGTTTTGTGTATTGTTCATTTCTCAGGCCTTAGTATTCCGTTTGGATTGGGGGATTTTACTGCCGGATTTAGCTCTGGGGGGATAATGGTCGTACAGGGTCGTAAAACACCAGATTTTAGGGGGGTGTCGACCCCCCAATGCCCTGTCGGCAGTTTTGATATTTTTAATCTATTGTTACAGATGTATAAACAATAATCATGGGTAAATCCTGCTGTATAGAAGGTTGCACGGTGACCAGTGACCATGCAGAATATTTTACGTAAGTATTCAAACATTACCATGATAATCATGCAAAATACAAAATGACATCCGGGGTGGGATTTGAGACAGGAAAAAGCGCTTGGAAGCGAGAATTCTCATTAGAGACCAATTAACATTAACTACTATTACACATCATTTATTGTTTCATCTATATACAGTGTAAATTCTATATAGCGACACTGGGGCTGCACATTGTTTATGCGTTATTGAGAGTTGTCGTTTAATGGGGAGAAGAGAAATCAGTATTGTTTTACTATTATAATGTTATTTACTAATAGATTTTAAAATATACAAACTTAAAACAAAAATTATGATACAAATAATAACGCTTATTGCGTATAGTCTTATCTTCGTCTGTCGTTTTGTGATGAGCTGCTTCGGTATTTTAATTTTGGCAACATAGGAAGTACTCTTTATTACTTAATAATGACGTATTGTTGTGTCGTTATTTATAGTGCGTGTGATGCTACATAGTGTGTCGTTGTATGGACAACGGGGCAAACCAACCAGAGTCGAGTAATTTCGACGTTGTAGGGAGTTTGTCGTTAAATCGAGTAACGTTAAATGGAGTTTACACTGTGTTTGAAATTTTCACACTTTATATAGTTACTAGTGCACCCGCCACACCTTTGACCGCGATATTTTCCATACAATCTTTATCACCTCTTTTCACCCCTTCAGGGATGGAATTTCAATAAATCCCTCCTTAGTGCACCTCTAGGGTACTTGAGGAATGTCTCCCCAGCTGTGCGTTGTCTATAAGTGAGTCGGGGTACTGTTTTATATGTATTCATTTATTTATTTTTGGATACACATTCTTCCACAGTATAAACCCATTCATCTGACATCCAATTAAAAAGATTTTTCTAACTATAGTCATGCTTTTTTGGAATTTTTTGGAGGAATTTTTTAAGGAAATTGAAATACTAACCCTGCCTTCGCTATACGTATTTGAAATAATAATGTATGTAAGAAAAAATATATACAATTTTCCTACAAATGTAGATAAGCCAAAGGCTACTAGAAATACCGGAAAGCTTAGCCGGAAGTACCAACTTATAGACTGGCTAAAACTAAAAAATCATTTCAAGGAAATTGTACGAGTTTTTATAATAAAATACCTAAAAACATTATAGAACAAACAGACACAATGTTCAAATCTACTGTAAAGCGAATTCTTATTTCTAGGGCATATTACTCAGTAAAAGACTACGTCATGGACAGGGACGTTTGGCTTAAATCGTGACCTGCATCGGCGATCCCTGGGTCTCGATGAGCGTACCTGCTGTGGTATATACTTAGATTTGTATAAAACTGTAGACATCATTGTTGACTTATATGTGTACTGATTTGAAAAAATGATACCTCACCGAGTTTCTTGCCGGCTCTTCTCAGTAGAGGGTTTTTCCGAACCGGTGGTAGATTCATTCCTTGACCTTCATAAGAGCTTGTAAAAGCCTAAATTGAATAAAGATAGTTTGACTTTGACTTTGGTAAGCAGTTGTATAATGCTATGTTTATACGTCATCGTATATGCTTGTTTTCAGGTTTCCCGTCTCGAAGACCCTACGGGCCGCTTGGCTAGAAGCGTGCGGGTCAGCGGGCGGCTCGGTGTGTGAGGCGCACTTCACGCAGGATGATTACAAGTGCACGCGCGGCAGACGCCGCCTGCGAGTCGCCGCCGTGCCCAGTGTGGCACTGAACAGGGTGAGTGGTACTTCCACAGCGAAGGTTCACATGTTCTCTGTGACTATTGGCTTAAGGTGATCTGAATAACAAGAGGCCTAATCGCACTTTCCTCGTTTTAACGGTTCCGTATGGACACAACGGAACCCTTATTGGATCACTCGTGTTTCTGTCCGTCCGTCTGTCACAGCCAATTTGCTCCGAAACTACTGGACTGATTGAGTTCAAATTTGGTACACATATGTAAGTAGGTGACCGCAACAAGGAAGTGTAACGTAAATAAATGGATTATAAACATGGGGGCCACTTTTGGGAGTAAATTAGAAAATTAAAAAAATGTCTGGGGCTTGTTGTGAGTCGTATTTTTTTTTAAATAATTTTAATATAAATGGTTTCGAAGTTATTTAGGAAAATAGGCAATAATTGACCAATCTTCCCCCCTTATCTCCAAAACTACTGGGCCTACAATTTTGATAAAAATATAGAAGATAGTTCTTTACTTATAGATTACAGATAACTGATAAATTAAATATATCGAAATTCGGTGTCAAGTAAATAATCACAGTAAGAGATGGATTACCTAATTTACTTGCCACCGACTGTGATATATTTACTGTATCACTTAATCAACAATATATCTGACGTTTCTAGGTAATTTACTTATGAAGGGCATTATTTCTTACTTTTCAAAGGGTTTTTGAAGTCAGTTTTTTTTTTATTTGTAAATTTTTTATTATTTCACTTTTTTTAGTGATTATCATATGTGATTTAACGACACACATTTACTACATCAAGTTACAATAGCACAATGCCAATTGTTCATCACCCTTTACAAAATGTTGCTATCCAAGATGCAAGGACGTCAATCGTTGAGGAGTTCTCCTGGTTCTTCATCACCGGTTCTATTTTACCACATGAATTTTTATGAGCATAATAATATCTAATCGCCACCTGTGAAATACTTATCATTGAAGAGTTCCGGTGGTCACCCGTGGTCTTCATCATCAGTTCCACTTCACCAAATAATGTTTTTTAAACGTCACTGCTCGAGTCATGAAAGACAATATCAAAATTTGTATATGCGTACCTATGATATTTGAGGAGTTCCTTCGATTCCTCATAGATCCTCTCATCAGACCTCGACTTTGTACACAACAGGACCAACTTGGAGAATTCCCTATTGATTAAAAAAAGAATCATCCAAATCGCTCCAGCTATCTCCGAGTAATCGGTGTACATACATATAAAAAAAAAACAAAAAAAACAAATATACGCGTCGAATTGAGAACCTCCTCCTTCGGATTTTTTGAAGTCTGTAAAAAACCTACATGAAGTCTATGATATTTAAGTAACATAGGAAATTTCAGATGATCACGAAAACTTCAAGTTTTAGGTTTTAAAGTTCTCGAGTGAGTAAGTGAGTGGTATGTCGCTTTTATATACAGGGTGTCCTAGGAATTAGTGTCAAGGGGCGGCTCAGAGGTAAAGCAACTTACGCCCTTACGGAGTATCTTATTTACTTACTACGTATGTACATACTTCCGTTACTTAGCATTGAATTTTGCTTCAGTCTGTGTTAGTTTTAAGATGCAATTTATTTCATCACAAACATTTCAATATAATAAATAAGTAAGAAATAAAATAATTACTTTAATTCTTTATAGAGAATATTGCTTAACTTTTTGGTTTTCCTTCACAGAAACCACCACCTAAAACTGAGAATGAAGGCGCAGAACCCACAGACACCGCCGACATAAATAAAGAAGATAATGAAAAAGCCAGTCAAAATAATAGCAAAGAAGATAAAGCAGAAACAAGTATAGAAGTAGAAGTGCCCGTAGAAGAAAGTATAAAGGAGAAAGAGATTGTAGAAGCTAGTATGAAGGAGTCAGAAAGTGTGGAAGCTGAGGATGATAAGAAAACAGAAAGTTTAGAAGCTGTGGGTAAGAAGAACACGGAAAATAAAGAAACTCTTGGTAAAAAGAAGAAAGAAACTGTAGATGATGTAGTTAAAAAGAAGACGGACAATGTAGATGTTGCAGGTACGAGGGAACCTGGTGTATGTGTGAAAGAAAATGGGAAAAATGAGAGCAGTACAGAAAGGTAAGCTCCTACGGGAAAGTGGGTGAAGGCTGTTCTGGTCGTTGACCCCAAACCTGAGATGATCCCGCTTTAAGTAGCAGTTACCGTTACTTTAACTGGTTAATTAACAAACCGGCCAAGTGCGAGTCGGACTCGCGCATGAAGGGTTCCGTACAAAACTCTTCAAAAAATCCCTCCTTAGTGCACCTCTAGGGTACTCGAGGAATGTCTCCTCCAAATTTCAAACGTCTAGGACCACCCGTTTAGGCTGTGCGTTGCTTATAAGTGAGTCACTGTACTGTTTTATATGTATTGATGATAGCTGTTTCAATTACATTTATTTCTAGCATTCAAATCGAAGAAAATGATATTGAAGAAATGATAACCAACTACCAAATAAAACAAACCAAAACGTCAGCTGACCGTCTTAACCCGGAACCTCCAGAACTATCAAGCAAGTTGTCCGGCACAGAGTACACCAGCCAGCTAAGCAGGCAAGCGGTCAATCACCTCGCCAAGAAGTTGGAGAGCCAGCTGGCGAGCAGGCTGGCCGGCCAGCTGGCCAACGGGCTGGACAATCAATTGGGAGAGGTTGTGGACGTTACGCCGGATTTTATGAACGCTGCGCCGGTTTTTATTGAAGTTGCTATTGATACAGGTAAGATATATATTATTTCACACAACACGACGTCCGGGTTCCTATTGGTAAGACGGCGAGGTACCGACGTTCTCCAAGGTTCCTCGCTGCCAAAGTCTATCGCGTTGGCTGCCGAAATGAAGTGCTTGACTAACAGTAAAAAATTTAATTATCTCAGAAAAAATACATACATACATATTATCACGGCCGGAATCCCTAATGGGGTGGGCAGAGCCACAAGACTACTTTTGGCCACGTTCGATTAATTAGTCCTAAGATGGTATGATGAACCGTATGGTGACAGGTGATCAGCCCATCGCCCATACAGATAGTCCACCATGTTGGAGAGGACCCGTCCCTTAGTCGACTTTTACGACATGCCAGGATGATAATCATCTGCACGCATTCTATGCTATTTCTTCACTCCCAGTGCAGCAGAGGAGTCTCAGAAAATATCTAATTAGAATATGTCCTTATAGCTTAAATTAACATTTTGAATCATTACTTTATAATAAACTAGTCGACCCGCGTTATTGTACATTAAAACTTTATCACCCTTCAATTTCAAAAAATCCCTCCGTGGTGCACCTCTAGGGTACTCGAGGAATGTCTCCTCCAAATGTAAACCTCTAGGAGCACCCGTTTAGGCTGTGCGTTGTCAATAAGTGAGCCACGCTACTGTTTTATATGTATACATAGATAAATAAAAAATATAATTAATGTAATGAAAATGTACAGATGTAGTGAATAATATGTTTCCATCGGTAAAACTCGGATCTCAATCGGAAGACGACGGGACCCGAAGTGTCAATTAATTATTGTATTCAATGAGTGACATGTTTATATTCATTAATATGAAACTTTATTATTTACTGTCAAATGTCAAAATGAAAAATGACAGCATGGTATGATGGGTACTAGCCCCCAATTCTCGATGCATTCCAGATAACGTCGATTGCGAGATTAAACGTCAGATTCACACAGTTGTGTCAAATGACTGTATGCACTGACGTTTAATCTCGATTGTGAGATTATCTCGAATGCACCGAGAATTGGGGGCCTGCTGAAGCTAATTGAGAGGGCACGATAAATACGAACTTTCCCGATAAAACACGATGGAAACTAATTATGCACTACATCTGTATTAACCTTTTGACCGCCACAGTCGGCTGCAGCCGTCAGCGGATACAGGGTAAAAAAGTCCTTCATTACCTTGACTTTATTTATTTAGGGCCGACTTAAAGTTGAAATTCGTGTTACTTGTCAGACATTCTTGGCGGCCAAAAGGTTAATGTGTGTTTCTGTGGAGTGTCAAGGGGTCCACCTTATTATTTTATTTGGTTACACATTCCTTTTTTCCCTGTTTATTTTCAATGACTAATTAATCCACAGACGCAACCACCAACAACCTCGCGGCCGGTTCCGAAGACTGCCTGATGCTGCTGGAAAGCGTCCAGTGCGACATTGACCCCTCCAGCCTGATGTTGCCGGAGCACGGGCCTGACACCGACAGCGACATGGAGATCGTCGACGTCAAGTGAGTCCTCATGAAACAGGATTCAGATCCAGAGGGGGTTAATGTCTCCAGTCTAAAATAAGATGAAGCATGACCATCCATATTTGACTCATTGTATGCTACGCCTACGCGGGCCCAGTGTGGATTGCGGACTTCTATTAGCATCATAGTATTCCCATCGATATCACATTATTCCCATCAGCGTTTCACTACACTAAATCATATTCAATTATTATTAAACTAAACATAGTTTACACAGCATTACACATATTTATGTACCATCTTATATACACAGTTCACAATAAACTACCCATCAGCATCACACTATTGCCATCATCATCACACTATTCCCATCATTATCACACTATATCTATCAGCATCACACTATTCCCATCAGCATCACATTATTCCCATCATTATCACACTATATCCACCATCATCATACTATTCCCATCAGCATCACACTATTTCCAATTCATTATTTATAAATATAGTAGTGCTTTGCTCGCGACTTTCCTCGCTAGTTATTCGGGTATCGCTGTTCCCTCGATTTTTTCCGGGATAAAAGTATGCTTCTATCACTCCGGGATAGTCTAGTTCTAGTTTCTGTTGGCGAAATTTTAGGAATCGATTCAGTAAATCCGGAATTTCCGCCTGCATAAAACACATTTTGTTTAATTTTTATCTCCGTCTGTATCTGCTTGTTCCGGCTAATCTCCGAAACGGCTGGACCGATTTTGACGAGGCTTTCACTGGAAAATAGCTGATGTTATAAGGAGTTACTTAGGCTGCTTTTATTTTAGAAAATGAGATAGAATTAGGGTTTCGCGCAAAATAAATAATCTTGGTATAAAACATAGGATTCTTTTCATTGCTATCCCACACATACCAAGCCGCGGGCAGAGCCAATTTTAGGGTTCCGAACCTCAAAAGGAAAAAACGGCACCCCTATAGGATCACTCGTGTGTCTGTCTGTCCGGCCGTCCGAAGGAATTTTCTCCGAAACTACTGGACCGATTGAGTTGAAATTTGGTACTCACATGTAAGTCGGTGACCGCAACACGGACGCGTAACATAAATAAATGAATTTAAAACACACAGGCACTATTGGGGGTTAAATTATAAAATGAAAAAAAAAACATGTTTTGTAAATTATGGTATGTGACATATCAAATCAATGGGCTCGTGAGAATCTTAAATATTTTTTTATTACTATTTTAGGATAAATAGTTTTGAAGTTATTAAGGACAATAGGCGAGAATTGACTATTCCCTTCGTTATCTCCGAAACTGCTTGGCCTATAATTATGAAACAAAAAAACATATAATTATGTACAAAACCCTCTCCACGCGAGTTTAACTCGCACTTGTCCTTTCTTTTTTGATAATTTCTCATTTTTCACAGAGGAGAAGATATCGACCCGATATCTTTGCTAACGTCGAGTGATGAAGACGAGGTCATCATAGAGGAACCCCACATAGACACCGTGGACTTATCATCCGAGACGGACGAAGACGACCGCCCGCTGCAGCGTCTCATCAAAAAACCGAAACCCACCCAAAAGCCGAAGAAAAAGAAATACTTGCTAGGTATGTACGAGTTTTTATGCGCGCAATGCAATTACAGAACTTCGGACGAGAGCGAATTTAAGAGGCATAATTTAGAATTCGAGCATACAACGACTATACAGATATGTCCAGTGTGTAATTATACAACTGCTAGCAGAGCGCAGTTCGCTAGACACAAACGGAAACACAGAGACGAGAGAAACTTCAAATGCCATCTCTGTAACTATAAAGCGAGACATAACATGAGTCTCACGTACCATCTCAAGTCGCACAGCGTACCTAATCACGGGAAAACGCCGGTGTTCACTTGCGGTAAGTGCGGGTTCAGTTCGAACGATAAGAGTGAAGGTTTGAGGCATATCAAGAGTTGTGATGATGGGAGGTTCTTGTGCGATTTGTGCAGTTATAGCACTAAGCGGAGGAGCGATTTGAAAAGGCACAGGATGCGGCGGCATTCGGTCGATGACACCGATCAGGATTTCACTGCGTAATTTGTTAATGTTAGGGCACTACATCCGATACGGATCCGAGAAAATCCAGATATGGATAACGGATCGAATACGGATGTCGATTGTGCACGGCTTTACTTCACGATGTTAATTGTCAATTTTGATTTATTTGATAAAGCAAAAAATACGTGTTCAATATTTTTTGGTAATCTAACTGACGGACTAATTAGAATTACTATTTTTTACCCAGGAAACATCCATATTTGTTCTAATGTTACGGCACTGCATCCGATACAGATCCGAGAAAATCCAGATCTGGATAACGGATCGAATACGGATGTCGATTGTGCACGGCTTTATTTCACGATGCTTGCGTATTGCGAGACTAGAGTTCGAGTTTGAGTACAAATAATGTTGTGGTTAATTCGGTCCGTAAATACTGCTCCGAATTGGAGATATTTTCGGCTTAGAAAAACGGAACTTAGATTCGGGTCGGATGCAGTGCGAAAAAGCTCTAACTTTATTAAGAACAGGTACCAGATCAAGTAGAAAAGCTACCAAATGGTTCATTCAACTTTTTTGTCCACGTCATTCTACTAAACTGAATTTTAATTCTACACACCGTTGTTTTACACACATTAAGTCATCGTTGTTGCATTTCGTGCCTGTTCAAACGCGTCAAGTCATAAGTCACGCCCACCAATTTAACCGAAAAATAAACAAAATTGTAATCCAATAATTTCATGATGTACACACATTAAGTTGCTTAAAATTAAGTTAATTACTTGACAACTTAATACGTGTAAATCAGCCATAATTCGGTGAAGATTTTTATCAATAGAATATTTAATAGCAGCTAATGGAGTTCAATCTGGTCGAAAAAAAATGTTGATACAATTTAAGAAATTAAATCTAGTTAAAAAATTAAAACGAATTAACAAAAAAAAATCTATACCCCAGCTCTGTACATGTCTGACCCAAACCATTGTATGCGGAAGATGCAGTTCAAATTCCGCTCGGACAAAGTCGCGGGCAGGCGCTAGTCGTCAATATTATTTGACACTTAGCGTGCTCATTTTTTTAAATATATTTTTCCTGTATGTACAAATAATTATATCAATTACATTATGTGCCTGGTTTTTTTTTTAATTTAGTTATTATTTACTTTTACAATGTTTTTATAAAATCGTAAATTGAAAAATGTATTTTGCACTATAAAGTCGATTCATTCTTACTTGTCTTATTTGGTAAACAAGATTATAACCTAAAAATGGAAAATGAAAAATTGGCATAGTGATGTTCAAAATATTATCTCCGGTTGCTTTATTTACGAAGAAATTGCTGTTTTAGCCAAAAAAGGTGTATTTTGAGGTTAGAACCTTGTTTACCAAATAAAACAAGTAAGGATGAATGGACTTAACTTGGTTGTGTGTTCAAATATTTCCTTGTGTAAGTAAGTATTTATTTTAGTGTTGATATCGTTAGAGGATAGATTGCCACATTATTTCTTAAATTTTTTTTTTTGTAAATTGCATTTTTATGACAAGTGTTTTTGCCCTGTGCACTTTAATATTGCAATAAAATTTCGTGTCTGTCCTATTGACCGTTGAAGAGTTCCTTTATCTGGAGCTAACCCTGGATGTCGATTCAGGTCATGCTTACCATAAAAATGCATTGTCATCGGAACTGAACCAACATGTATTTCAACTCAATCGTACACCGGGAAGTGCGTCAAATTTTAATTGCAACATTTGATGACAGACAGGTACCGTGACAGGTGAATTTAAATGAAAGCTAAAGAATACATTTTTACCCCACTAAATGTTAACCGATTTTGATAATTTCTAGGGTTCCGTAGTTAAGGCGTTGACAACACCTAAATCGGCTTTACTTAAAAAGGTTTTTTTTACAAAACACCATTTGATTTAGCAAAGCGATAAAAATATATGTTCATATTGTTTATATTATTGATAACCTAGCTATTTCAAAAACACGATTTGAGGAAATCGATACTAGAAAAAGATCGTGAAGCTACGTCTGAAGTCCTCTTTAAACAGTTCTATGTCTTAATTTTTTTAACTTATGTGTCTATAATTAATAACACTATTACGTCACGCCCATACTAAAAACTTGACTAATTTATATTGTACGTGTAGTGTGTACTTATATAATTCATCCGTTTTTATTTCCCCATACAAATAACCGCACAGTGCTTCTCGTTCACTCCGGTGCAAACAGACAGTGACGGATCACTCAAGGTCATTGGCTCTTGTCAGCGTCTTAAGCTAGTACCCCTATAGTTACGCCATGTCCGTTCGTCTGTCCATCCGTCCGTTCCGTATGTCACTGCAATTTTTTCTCGAAGGCTATTAAGGATGTGTACCACGTCAAATCCGCAGTACATCTATTTGATTTTTCAAGTTTTTTTTCATTTGCACCAAATAACGGCAATGAGTAATTTTGTACGAATAATGATTTAAAATATACAAATTGTGTGATTATTAATAATTATTTAGTACATACATACATACATATTATCACGCCCGAAATCCCTAATGGGGTGGGCAGAGCCACAAGACTACTTGTGGCCACGTTTGATTAATTAGTCCTAAGATGGTATGATGAACCGTATGGTGACAAGGGATCAGCCCATCGCCCATACAGATAGTCCACCATGTTGGAGAGGACCCGTCCCTTAGTCGACTTTTACGACATGCCAGGATGATAAGCATCTGCACGCATTCTATGCTATTTCTTCACTCCCAGTGCAGCAGAGGAGCGTAATTATTTAGTATGTGACATAAAATCAGAACCTGATTTGACTACTCTAATGCAGTATTTAAAACGGTCCGGACACATGGAAATTCAATCAAGAATATTTCCGTGGGACAACGGTAACGACATTTTTTTTCATCAAAAAATCGAGGAGAGTACAAAGTTATAGAAAATACATTTTCTGATTATAAAAGTACTATGGGACAGAATTTTTTTTCACTTTTTCTTGTAATTTAATCAACTTCCGGTACAAATAACACAGGCTTGAATGTAATCTTAAATGTCATTTATCTCCTTTTAAAGAACGGTAAAGTGGTTTTTTTTATTACACTTATGCGAAAAATATACAAATCGCAATATTGGGTACACATCCTTAAACTTACAAAATTGGCCGGATATCCGTTGCACCTTCAGTAAAAACGTTTTGTTTTCCGATGGTAGTCTCTCCTCTTAAATTGTATTTTCTGGTTTAACATTTTTTCTAGAGAGTCAAGAATCATTTTATAAAATTCTGTAAATATATGTGTATAAAGATATAGTATAAGAAAGTAGTGAGTAATCAACTGTGAACGCAGTCCGACACGTGCCGTAAATGTGGCGGCTGCTCGGTTATTTGGGGGGGGGGGCTTGGTTTTCTTTTCAGTAACATCCGCAGACGTAAGGTCTGTGCCTTATAAATGGGAAGATAGCGAAGTTCTAAAGTCTGTTCGCCGAGAGTTTATAAATATTATGATATCGTTTCGAAATAGCGACTGTCGCTTAACTATCGCAAACTATGACGGGCGTCGCTTATCGCCGCGCAAACTGAGTTTCGTTGTACGAGGCATGCAGTTGTTGTCATCCGCGTCAGGCGGCCATATTGCCTTTCCGTTCTGGAATACGCTTCGAGTGTGTCGTTTGAGTGTTCGTGTGTTGTTTTAGACGAAGCAATTGAACGTTTTATAATAAACGTCACCTCACTCTGATTCTTCCCCCGACTCTGCGACTTCGTCATGGTTGTCGTCCGATGATATGCCAGCAATGGGACTTATACAGGCTGTTCAATAATATTATTCTATGAAAAGAAAATAGTATTTCTCTTTAATTTTTTAATATCATCGGTAAACATAATTGGCGGGCCGCTATTTGTAATGAGTTAAGAAACCCTGGTTTTTTTTATCAACTCTCGGCGATCGGACTTTACTGTAAACTTCCTATGTACATGCAAATGACCTTTATTTTAAATGCTGCTGTTTATTACCTCAGCGCGAATATGTTGAGGTAACGCTCCGCAGGCAGAGTGGGCAGCGAGCCCCTCACCTCATACCTACTCCCCGCACGAATGACCAGTCGCGACTGACGCCATAGGTGGTCACGGTATGAAAAGGACAGTCAGTTTTGAACTTTATTCCCTTGACCTTAGACCGAAAAGTGACAAACCTTTTTATAAAGTATGCCAATTACCGATAGTGGTTTCTTTGTTGTAAAATTTTACTAAAAAATACTAGGTGAAGAAAAATTATTACAATCATGAAAAAGCCAACTAACTTGCTAGTGACTTTCCTTCATCTTTAACATTATGTCATAAAGGATTTACCTTAGTTTGGTATAATTTTGTTTGTCATAATCGTTCCACTAATAATTATAATAACATCTTGGACAAATTAGGATTTTCTAAACTATGCGTACTAGACAACGATATGTATACTTTATATAGATAAATAATAATAATAATAATAAAATTCTTTATTGTTCTAATAAGCATGTATAATAATAGTTCAAGCCCTGGAAATTAAACATCCACGGTGGAATAAATATTAAACATCCTTGACTTGGATACAATCATTCGTGCTCATTTCACGAAGTTTACCCTCAGCAGGACTCGAATCTGCGACTTCGCGTGCAGTAGACAGTTACAACAATGCGCCATTGAGTTCGCAAGCCCACTGCACTGGCCGTATTTTACCATAAGCTGGTTGTTTAATTTTTTTTAAATAAAAACCTAAGCTAACCTTCACGAACAGTGTTTATTTTTAGAGAAAAAATCAATTATTTCAAAATAAACTTTATGACAAATGAATTATGACTTGTGAAATTATATCAAGCGAAGTAAGTGCTTGGTTATAATTTGTATTTCAGTTTTATTGTAAATATTATCTATAAAATACTTAATATATAAGAATAAGAGTTTGTTGATATAAAATTAGATGTAATAAGTTGGCATCATGTGATTTTTTTGTAAATATAGCTTTATGAAGCTTGCTCAGAAATGTGCGGGGTGGAAACTACAATTATTGGTACGTGTGACAAGGGCTCAGGCATCGGTTAATTTTTTATACCGGTTTCAGTCGCTGCCCCGATCTAAAAATGATTGCGGCTAGTATCATTTTAATCGGTTAATTTGATTTTCCTCGGTTTCATGCCATCTCGTACACACGCACTCAAAACCAGTTTATATCGGTTACGCGAGTCTACATTTCCTTCTCTGTATTAACCGGTAATCTAAATGATTTCGGTTTGAAACCCCTCCCTTAACCTTTTGACCGCCAAGCATGTCTGAGAAGTAACACGAATTTCAACTTTAAGTCAAGACACTGAAGGACTTTACCCTGTATCCGCTGACGGCTGCAGCCGACTGGGGCGGTCAAAAGCTTAAAGAACCGTTTAATGAATGAACAAAATTAAACCGTATTTTCATAACCGGTTCCGAGCACTGCGTGCGACTTTTAGCAATTTAAAGTGTTTTTATTCAACTTTAAATAAAAGGGTTCGTTAATAGGCTAGTCTTTAGCCATTTTATTGCTGCAATTCGGGCTGTCCTCATAAAGATTACATATTACATCAGTAATGGGCCCGAATTGCAGCAATAAATTGCCGAAAAAGTAGCCCGTTTTCGAGCCCCTTTATATAGTATTCACTGTTGTACATTTCTCATCAAAGTATGCATTGATTCAATGAATTGGTTGTTTTATTTATAACCCTTATATTCATCAGTATAAATGAAGATCCTCCTCTGCTGCACTGGGAGTGAAGAAATAGCATAGAATGCGTGCAGATGCTTATCATCCTGGCATGTCGTAAAAGTCGACTAAGGGACGGGTCCTCTCCAACATGGTGGACTATCTGTATGGGCGATGGGCTGATCACCTATCACCATACGGTTCATCATACCATCTTAGGACTAATGAATCGAACGTGGCCACAAGTAGTCTTGTGGCTCTGCCCACCCCATTAGGGATTTCGGGCGTGATACTATGTATGTATGTATGTATGTATATATATATGAAGATTGTTAATATTGTTGTTAATGATTTCAGAGATGTGAACAACATATACTTCCCATACAAAATCACAAAATACTTTGAACCAACTTAGCGTTGTAGCTTGGGGCTGGCCGGGCGGGTGACTGCCAGAGTGCAACCCTCAGGAGGGCGTCTTTTGTAGATCCCCGGTGTTTCTCTTAAGAGGACTGAACTAACGGGAAAAATCACCCCTTTCATACAAAAGTTTATGACGATTTCCACCCCTTAAATGTTAACCGATTGTGACCAATTTTTGATAGGTTGTCAGTCAGTACAAAATCTAGGTCTATGATTTTAGCTCCGGGAATAGGAAATAGGGTAATTTTTATCCCGGATATATCAAAAGTTCCCTAGGGAATAGTTATGACCGAATTTCACGCGGACGATGTTAGCCCGCGACTAGTAATTGAAATATTACTTTAAGTAATAAGTTGCATTATTAAAAATACACATATTTTAAATTATTTTACTTATCTTTACAAATAAAATATTACAAAAATATGCTTACAGACTAACTTACATGGTACAGCTAAAAACATTTTTTTTAATATACTTGTAACCTGTAAATTTGTGCTTATCTCTCATTTCTAAGACAGTGTCAAAAATGATGAAATTATTATGGGCGATGAAACTAAATGTTTTGGTAAGCTACTGTACTTTATTTAATAGAAATATATATTAGAGATGGTTTAAAATATGGACTATGGTTTACCGACGATATTCAGTATTGCCGACTATCTAAAATACACTTAATTTTGGCAATTATTTGCATGAAATCGGCAGCCTTCGCTGCATGCACCATATGAGCTATCAAAGATAGATTATAGCGAATATTTATGGTTGTTTTTGTAAGGAGACAAATTACTATAACTTTACTTGAGATAGAACCGAGATTCTTGGATTTAATTAAAATATTTAAAAAGTATATTTATTTTTATATACAACAAAGCATTATGACAAAAGTGATTAGGGCAAATGAAATTATGGAAAACGATGAACCGAATTTCACACTTAAGTGTTTTATCTACTAATCATCTCAATTTCGAATATTTGCTATTAAACTTGGTTCTAAATAAGGAATCTTGTCAAAACCGTTACGGAAATATCAGGGTATTTTGTGGTGTGTCCTAGGCATTATCCATTTTTATTTTATTCCCTTACAAGTGAGCATAGAGAAGTTCAGAGTTCATAATGCTCTGTCACACAGACTAAGTAAATACATACTTTGCTGCCAAAGTTCGAGCGCGCAGGGGTTGTAAGAGCGCTGTGATGCGTTGAAGGTTATGTTTCCCATGCTTCCCTGTAGCCTTCACTTATAATTATTTTAACTTTAATGTTGGCAGCGAGGTTGTTTGCGGAGTCTGTATATAGTCTTCAATATGAAAGGTTTGATTCGGTGTTGTTTTTAAAAGCTATTTAGCAGACAGCAGGCTTGTTTGGCGCGAGGCGGCAGATCACGGCCTTCAAGTTGGTAAAAGCTTCATCTTGGATCGCCTGGTCGAATTTCTAGAACAAAGAAAAATATTTTCAAGCTAGATACATGCTGTATAGGAGTATACAACCATTATAACGATCAAACTAGAGTTATAATGGATGAAAAACCTCTTGTTTAAGTTCTGCTTGAGTTATTGATGGATCACCATTAGAATGATGCAATCTATACATATTTATACATATAATAAAATCGTAAAGACGAAAAAGTCTGTACATTGAAGATAACAATAAAAAAATGCTATGGGGGACTTCAGAATGAGCAACAGAACAAATCCCGATGGTTTTTGAATTTCATGTCTGTTTGTCTGATTGTATGTGCACGATAAACTTTAAAACTACTGGGTGGATTTCAATGCGGTTTTCGATCATGTATTAAGGGAAACTTCAGCCAGGACATAGGCTATAGAAACTTCTGGAAATGAAACTGGAAGGGGGTAAAAAAGGGGGTTGAAATTAGCACCTATGGAAAATACGAATTCGGTGATTTTATAAACTTGAAACTTAGTATAAATACTCTTCACAACAAATAATTAGTTATACGTTAGACAAAAAAATTAAAGTACCCCTAAAATGGGATGCCTTGGGGCGTTAAACTTTGTATGGGAAAAACCGATTCCATTTGTTTATCGACTTGAAACTTGGTATATATGCAGTTCAAAACAAACAATTAGGTAGGCGATCAAGAAAAAAACGAAACTACTCCTAAAATGGGATGCCCTAGGGTGTTGAACTTTGTATAGGAAAAACTGATTCCATTCGTTTATCAACTTGAAACTTTATATAAATACACTTAAAAACAAACAGGTAGGCGATCGAGACAAAAACCAAACTACTCCTAAAAAGGGATGTCTTAGGGTTTTGAACTGTGTATTAGAAATACTGATTTCATTTGTTGTTCAACTTGAAACTTGGTATAAATGCAACACAAAACAAACAATTAGGTAGGCGATCGAGAAAATATGGAACTTCTCCTAAAAAGGGATCTCTTAGGGTATTGAACTCTGACTTTGTGTATGTGTAATATGTTTATATGCATGTGTGTGTGTGTGTGTGTGCGCGTGAGTGTGTGACCACTCAGCTCCATATGGCCGAACGGATCTTCGTGAAATGTCGTATATAGTTAGACTTTAGCTGCCCTGCTGGAATAGGAAATGTGGTATTTTTTATATCGGCTAAGTCAAAACTTCCCAAGTGAATAATTATAAGCGAATACCAATTTTGATGAGTTTTGGTATAAAGATAGATCTGTTTGTTACGTTTTAACGCCTAAACTGCTGAGCCAATTTTGAGGAGTTTTGGTATAGAAGTAGATTGGACTTTGGAGAAGCACATAGGTTACTTAAATTATTATTCTACGCAGACCAAGTCGCGGGCACCAGCTAGTATAATAATAAATACACACACACACACAACACAATTTTCGATGAATTGCTTCGCCAATAAAAGGCAGCTACATCATAATAATAATCTACTTAATAAATATCTAACCCTGACTAACGAAAAATCGGTACCTAGGTCTAGAAGCATAAAATTAGGTACAGTGAATTCATCCGTACTTGTCTTATGTCATAAACAAGTTCCTAACCTCAAAATGCACCTTTTTTAGGGTTCCGTACCTCAAAAGGAAAAAAGGAACCCTTATAGGATCACTCGTGTGTCTGTCTGTCTGTCTGTCTGTCTGTCCGTCTGTCACAGCCAATTTGCTCCGAAACTACAGGACCGATTGAGTTGAAATTTGGTATTCATATGTAAGTTGGTGACCGCAACACGACACGAACGCAACACGAATTTTAAACATACGGGCCACTTTTTGGGGGTAAACTAGAAAATTTAAAAAAATAGTTATGCCTCCTATATCGTGTGACATATCAAATGAAAGGGCTTAATGTGAGAATCTTAAATATATTTACTTTAGAATTTTAAGTAAAATAGTTTAGAAGTTATTCAGGAAAATAGGCGAAAAATGACCATTCCCCCCCCCTTATTTCCGAAACTACTGGGGCTAAAATTTTGAAAAAAATACAGAGAATAGATCTTTGCCTATAGATTACAGGAAAACCTATAAGAAGTCTATGGTATTTAAGGTAGCCTAGTAAATTTCAGATAATCATGTACGGAACGGAACCCTCTCCACGCGAGTTTAACTCACACTTGTCCGGTTTTGGCTAAAACAGCGGTTTCCTTGGAAATAGAGGAACCGGAGATAATAATCATATTTCAGACGTCACTTTGCCAATGTTTAGCCTAGGTTTGCTTTATTTAGGATAAAACAGCTGGTTCACCCAATTATTTCACATTTTGAGGTTAGAAACTGGTTTACCAAATAAGACGAGTATGGATGAATCCACCTTACAGGTTCCTTACAAAACTTAGATGATCACTATGCGGCGGGCAGTGCGTGGGTTGCTTAGTTTTCAGTCTGTTATTAATTTTAATTAATATATGCACATCTAAAATATTCACGACCAAATTGGTACCTATAAGTATAGCGAAGTTGGTGGCACTATAGCCTTAATCCATTAAAGCCCACAAAGTAGTTGGTAGACCTATAAGTTGGTGGTATCATTGCCTTAATTCAAAGGAGTCGACAGAGAAGTTGGTAAACCTATAAGTTGGTGGTATCATAGCTTTAATCCAGTGAAGTCCACAGAGAAGTTGGTAGACCTATAAGTTGGTGGCACCATAGCCTTAATCCAGTGGAGTCCACAGAGAAGTTGGAAGACCTATAAGTTGGTGGCACCATAGCCTTAATCCAGTAGAGTCCACAGACAAGTAAGTGGCACCATAGCCTTAATCCAGTACAGTCCACAGAGAAGTTGGTGGCACCATAGCCTTAATCCATGGTAGTCCACAGATAATTTGGTGGCACCATAGCCTTAATCCATTGGAGTCCACAAAGAAGTTGGTAGACATATAGCCTTGCCAAAAGGTATTCTTACCTCGTTAATGACGATGGTAGGCACGAAAGACAGCGGTCGCTGGACCTTGTCGGTCTTGTCGCCGTACAGCGCGAGCAAGTTGTCGCCCTGGTCGCCGCCCGCGCAGCGCTTCAGTTTGTCGGCCTCTGGGGTTAGGTTTAGTTTTTCTAGGCACTGTGGAGAAATATTTTCGTAGTTGAATACATATTTTTCGATATTAAATCAATACATATAAAACAGTAATCGGTATACCGTGACTCACTTATAGAAAACGCACAGCCTAAACGGGTAGTCCTAGAAGTTTGAAATTTGGAGGAGACATTCCTCGAGTACCCTAGAGGTGCACTAAGGAGGGATTTTTTGAAATTTCATACCTAAAGGGGTGGTAAAGTTTCTTTCTTTCGCATATTCATAAAGCAAAAGAAATACTTTCACGGCTAAACATAATATGTAAAAACAAAAATATATCTAAATATGAATGTCAAATAAGTCAGTGCGAGCTATTGGGATCTTTTTCCCAGTTGTCCGCAGTATCCACTAGTCCACACCAGTTTCCGCCGGTGTGAACTACTGGGAATGTATTTTGCCATTTGTTCGCTGCGGACAACTGGGAATAAACCCAGCCGTTCAAAGTGCGAACTGGGAATAACCCAAAAAACGAAATCAAAATCGGTCCATCCGTTGCTACGATGCCACAGATACGTTAAACTTATAACACCCCTGTTTACGTAAGGGGTTAAAGGTAGAATTTTTTTTTAAATGTGTTCTCTATTCCCTAAATGAAAGGTTCTTCTTCCAAATCAGGATACTCACCGTGTCAAGCGCCTTATCGGGGCTGGCTTGTCCCATGAGGCAGATCACCAGGTCCATCTTAGCGGTGTCCAAGAGGCCCTGGTCCTTCAGGATGCATGCCTGGATCTAAACATCATAAACATTCATTAGCACAATTAATAAAATTCCTGGAATCCCTTACAATAATAACACATAGAAATGTCAAAACGCACAGAATGCAACTCGCGAAAAAAAAAACATTATGAAGATTTGTGCGGTTAAATTGTGCCATAACACATCTGAAAAACATAAGAAGTGTAATAACATCACTTTTCACTAGCTGTGAAAAGTGATGTTATTGCACTCTTTAAAAATGTCTTAGTATTTTACATTTTAAACGTTTAAAATACTAACGTTTTATTTCAATGCGTAGTGTTGGCCGATAATGAAAATATTTTCCCATTTCAAGTGACTTTACTGCTTCGACTTACTCACTTAATTAAATATTTGCTACAGATATTTTATGTATGTGACACACGCTCTATAGGAAAGTGTCTGTGGAATTTAACCGTACCATATAGCTGAAATTATGTTAGTTGAAAGTTGAGAAGTCTAAATGAAGGTTATTTCCAGTCCTGTTAAAATTTTACTGCAAAATACTGTAAAAATTTGATGTATGTATAAATAATTTGCTATGTAATCGTAATCAACACAACACGACAATAAACGAATAAAAAAATGCTAGATTTAACAACTACCACTGGTACGTTTCCCTATTTTCGGGGTAAATGTGATTCCGCTAGCAACATTATTTGTGCACCTGTGTGTGCGTCGTCATGTGTAAGTACGAGTTGATTACGCCTACATGAATCCATTTTGTGCCTTACTTTTGACGGGTCAGCGGTTTGATACATTCCTTCTTAATATTCTAAGTGGAAACAAAAAGATTCGACATCCTTAGCCACCAGGCAACCGGCTCTTTAGACTTTGAGTTTAGACAAAACATGAAAAGTTACCTTGTTTCCATTGCATTCATCGACTCCGTGATGGCAGTTGAATTTCCATTTTCCGTTCACCTTGTCATGCTGAAACACAGACAACTCTGAATATCTTCTTCGTCCAGTCTTTATCTATGGCATGCCCGGATTGGCTCTTTTTAGTTCCGTACCTCTAAAAGAAAAAAGGAACCCTTATGTCCCTAACCCTGTCTGTCCGTCTGTCACAGCCAATTTGCTCCGAAACTACTAGACCGATTGATTTGAAATTTGGTATACATATGGAAATTGGTGACCGCAACAGGGATGCGTAACGTAAATAAATTAATTTTGAACATCGGCCCACTTTTGGGGGGCAAATTAGCAAATTAAAAAAAAAAGTTACGCAAACTATATCATGTGACATATCAAATGAAAGGACTTATTATGAGGATCTTAAATATGTTTTTTTTCTGAATTTCAAATAAATGGTTTGGGAGTTATTAAGGAAAATAGGCGAAAATTGACCATTCCCCCCCCCATTTATCTCCGAAACTACCGGGCCAAAAATTTTGAAAAAAAAATACGTAAATAGTTCTTTACCCATAGATTACAGGAAAACCTATAAGAAGTCTATGGTATTTTAAGTAACCTAGTAAATTTCAGATAATCATGTACGGAACGGAACCCTCTCCACGCGAGTTTAACTCGCACTTGTCCGGTTTTTATCTATAGAATGATGCCAATTCGAAAGTGACGCCAAATTTAAAAGTCACGAAACTTAAAATAAGAAGCGTCAGATTTGATTTTGACAGCTTTCTGATATACGAAATCGAGTTTGACGTTTCTTATTTAAAGTTTAGCATATTTTAAATTAAGAATACACCGTTTCGAATTGGACGGATGTTTTCATTGGCTGGTTAGCTGAGTCACGTGGGTTAGCATGTTTATTGATTTAGTGAAGGCGTTAAAAAGACCTAAATAGGCTTAAACTGTTTTTTAACAAAACCACCATTTGAAGCTGTTTCAAAAACACGATTAGATGAAATCGATACGATAAAAAAACGTGATGTTACGTCTGAAAATCCTCTTTAGACGGTTCTGTGATATATTCTTTAACTTATGTGTCTATAATTAATAACACTATTACATCACGCCCATACTAAAAACTCGACTAATTTATATTTTACGTGTAGTGTGTTTACTTCTATAATTCATCCGTTTTTTGATTTTCCCCATACAAATAACCGCACAGTGCTTCTCAAAAGGTCATTGGCTCTTGTCAGCGTCTTAATTAGCTAAACAAACATAGCGGCCTATAAGTTATCCTGAGTCTTGAGTCGCCTTGTAGAGTTATGGAATGCTCGCTCGACCTTTTGGGAGGATTATGCCGTCTCCTCTTGACGCTGATGAGGGTCTCAACAAGGTCAAGCTACTTACAGTGGCCTTCCCATACGGGACCATCTTGACCTTGACGATTCCTCGGAAGTCGCGCCACACGGGCGCCAGCTGCTGCGTCACGAACTGCTTGCTGTCCGGGCACAGCGCCTCGTAGTACAGCGCTATCTTCACCTGAAATAGCACAGTGTTGGGTATAATCAGGGACGTATTTATCCTAGGGCCAAGGGGGCCATGTCCCGGGGCGGCAGGCTGCGAGGGCCGGCGCAGCCTCGGGGCCTTCTTTGGGTGCCTTTTATTGTCAAGCTTACCTACAATATTTTTTATAACCAGCTATCATTATACCAATTTTCATGGTTCTAACTTCAAAAATGACGTATCTTACCTTAGGGGATGAATTTCGAAATATATTATCCTATATGTGACTCCAGACCATAAACTATAAACACACCGAATTTCATGAAAATCTGTCTTGTAGTTTTAGCGTGATTGACGAACAAATTAACCGACAGACAGACAGATAAGAAAAAAATTAAAAGGTGTTTCGGCATTTCCTAAACGCCTATTTGCTAAATCTATCATTATTTTTTAAATATCTTTCATGTACAAAATCGACTTCGTTAGCCTTTTATTATAAGTATAGATTAAGTACTTAATGGGGCGGTAAAGCTAACCGGCCCGGGGCGCCAAATCTTTAAAATACGCCTATGATGTGAACTGCGTACGTATGTTAACTATATATAGCACATAAGTGAGCCATAAGTTTTTGCACTTTTAGAAACATGACAGAGACAATACTACAAATGCTATTTTATTAGGTATTTGTTACAAGTAATTAGTATGAAATATATTTTGAATTTTAAAAAAAACCGTCGTCTAAATGAGCTCCGTTTTGTTGCTGGCACTCCTGCAATCGACAACGCAATTGTTGAAAAAGATGCTGACAATCATCACTGCTGGTACGTAACCGCCCTGCGGTCCTAACATACAAGACACAAAGATAAGTTAGATCCGTTTATCTCTATATGACTATCTCTTTCGTCGGCACTAGTGTGAAAGAGACGCACTTAGAGATAAGACGGTTTAACTTAACCTTGTGTCTTGCATGTTAGGGCCGCTGTTTGCTTAATATTGGTTTGTTGAACCGGTTCCTTTCAATTTTCGACCCAAACTTTGAATTAATTGACGCTGGGACACTCACTTATACGGCTCAATCCGTATTCAATCCTAAAAAGGCATCGTATAGTAACGTAAACTGGTTTTTTTAAGTGTTTAACGCAAAAACCACGTTGCTCATCCGTGAAGCGCTCCATCCTGATCAAAAATTTACAAAATGACGTTAAATTTCCTGCCATCCGTTGTACCGGACAATTAAACAACCGGACAAAAAAAAAACTGCGTTGTTATACAAAAAATTATGGCAAATTTATTTATAATTAATAGATGGAAAGCGCGACAAAATTTGCTATAAAATAACAGTATGTTAAATGACTAATCACGCACATGTTCAAGTGCTTTATGCAAATCCCTGTGTGTTTTCTACTTTCACCAATAACACCTGCTTGAAAGTCTTCACACGTCCACTTATTTACAAGTTTTCACTTACCTGGGGTCAGCACGACCATGCATACTCATACAGACATGTTTTCACTGGTAGCGGACCTTCGGGGTTACAGTTGTGACTAGTAACTAAGCCGATGGTATTATTCAAAACAATGTATTAGGCTCGTCATTAGGGATTTATTTTGTATGGAGACCCTGACATAAATTCTTCCGTTTTCGTTTCGTGAAATTTAGCAAACTATACTCTGTTCGGATAGGTTATTTAACTAAATGTAAACAAACTAAGCCACGTGACTCGGCTAACCAGCCAATCAAGACGTACCATAGATAAAAAGGATACACTGGATTGGCTGGTTAGCCGAGACACATGCTTGTTTACATTTAGTTAAATACCTAAACGGACAGAGGGTAAAATTGCTTCGAAGTAATCCTTTTTATCTTTGTGGCTTATAGAAAGTGAAGTATGAAGTACGATGGTTCGGACCATTTGTGCGCGAGTCCGACTTGCACTTGACAATCTTTATGTCGCATCCTGAATGCTGATTTATACGGGAATCGTGACGCACTTTAATCCAATAGTCGAACCCACAGACACCCACTAAAGGGGCTCGTAATCGGGCTACTTTTTCGGCAATTTATTGCTGCAATTCGGGCTATCCTCAAAAGTTTACATTCAAACTTTTTGTCCTCATTAGCGACGTAATATGTAATCAACTAGTGGACCCGCCACAGTTCCGCCCGCGGCATTTCACCCCTTTTCACCCTTTTAGGGATGGAATTTCAAAAAATACCTCCTAAGTGCACCTCTACGGTACTCGAGGAATGTCTCCTCCAAATTTCAAACCTCTAAGACCACCCGTTTAGGCTGTGCGTTGTCTATAAGTGAGTCACGGTACTGTTTTATATGTAGATTGGGGATAGCCCGAATTGCAGCAATAAATTGACGAAAAACTAGCCCCGTTTATGGAGCCCCTTAATGCTGGCAGTGGGGGTCTATGCGGAGTGTATTGGATATATTATGGTCTGTAGTTGAACCACTGGTCAGTCTACTCCCACGTACGAGTATAGTGTGAATGTGGGATTACTAATGTATGGGCAAACTTTTCCCAAAGTATCAGATCCCAAACTATTTTACTCAAATTATCATTCGGCAAAAAGTCATTAGTCAAAACAGCTTATCCCAATTTTACAGTAAGCACAAGTATTTTTTGACAAATAAGTACTTAAGTAAGGGGCACAAGTTAACCCTAACCTAAGGGAGCCTGCCGTTTCATCGAAAAACTTTTGACAAATTATCACTTCCCAAACAAATTGTAGCAACAGGTTTTTTGCCAATGCAATCTTTGGAATAATTTTAGTACGCACATTTTCATTTGGTCAAATTTTCACTCAGCAGAATAATACTACGGGAAACGACATTTAGTCATTTGGTCTTTTATCAAATGTTTTATTAAAGCAAAACATCATTAGACAATAATCATTTAGTCAAAAATTGCTATGATAAAAACTATAGTTAATAACAAAAATAACAAATACGAAATAATAATATGTTGCGGCGAGCGAGCGAAGAGAGCGAGCAATATAGGTCGGAGCAGAACCGAGTCGGATAAATTTAGGTTAGAAGGCATCGAGGTTTTTTTTTCATCCCTTAATAAAACATGCTTTTGCCTTATTTTGTTTGCGAAAAATATGTTATGCCAATTGAAACATTTGACTTCATGAAATTTGGTATAAGTAACAATTGGCAAGTGAGTCATTGTTGGAACGTTCACTTGCCAAACATTAGGTTTGCGTTACAATTATTTGTGAAGAGTTCATTTGTCAAATAATAATTTGGCAAATTAAAATATACGAAAAATTGTTAGGGAAGTGATAATTTGTCAATTTTTTGCGATGAAACAAGGGTAACCCCTAACCTAACCTGCTAATGACAAAGCAAAGTGATGCCAAATGATAATTTAACCAAATGAATAAAATGCGATTAAATTTCGCTAAAGATTCGTTTGGGAAATGAATATACTCCGATAAGCTTTTTGGGAAGTGAAGTTTGGCGCAAAATATTTTGCCCAAAGGGCAGTACACCGTGAATGTGACTTACCTTATGATCATCAGATTTCTTGTTCTTCGCGAACGCACCACACACAAGCACGGCCGCGCAGATCACGAGTGACACACAACACTTCATTTTGTTCTGTAACAAATAAACTAAAATAAGGCAAGGCCGAGTGCAAATCCATGTACGGAAATATAAGGGCTCGTGCACACGGACTACAGTCTGGCAGAACGACGCAGATGGAGTAAAGAGATTCCTTAAAATGGCGCCCAACGTGGGGCCCCGTAAGAAACAGATTAATCAGGGCTTTATTGATTTAGTATTCACATTAAATCTACATGATTAGAATTTTATAGAAATAAAATAATATTCGTTCGCGTTTAGCGCGTTCAGTCAAGCGTAGTTGGAGCATAGTAGTAAAATTTGCCCAATTTTTCTGTCAAGCTATGCGCATTTGTAAAAATTAATAGTAAAAAAACATTTTTTAAAACAAGCTTTTATTTAAATGCTCTAAAATTGAGAAACTAAATTTTAAATTAAATCAAAACCGTCAATTAATACATTATACAATTTATATGATGTAAAAGCTTGTCGCGAGATTTACCTGTGTAAATTTATTTTATGAAATACATAACCTTTGTCTTAGAAATACTTGTGTCAAGATCAAGTTACATATTGTATTATTGTTTTTTTTTTTTACTTTTTTAATTGCTTTTTTTGTACCAGGTCCTATGGTACCTAGCCTAGCTATGCCTCTGGATTGAACTAGAAAGTCCCCGACGTTCGAGGATATTCACGCCGCAACATTTCAACCTGACTGATTGATAGATAACAATCACAACATTCCCATCGCGTGAGGCAACAAAGAATAGTATATACGGGTAACAATATACAATAGTAACGTGAGACGATTCACACAGTTCTTAACGAGTAAATTGCTATTAAAAGTGCGTCAAACTTGCCATTTTCACTCATTTGCGTATCTGTCTGTTTGTTACAGTAAAATTAAAAGTTTAATTTTAAATTGAAATAGGACGATGGCTTAAAAAAAATTGGCAACACTGCCAGTGTGAGAGAGACGCAGTTAGACGTTGAATACACCGGTTCTCGTCAGAGACGCACTTAGAGGTGTTAAGTTATCCGCGTGGCAACCTTACTAGAGCTGCAGGCATATCACGAGTATAATAACTTATGTCCATTACAAGTTACAGATGTAGTGCATAATTAGTTTCCATCGTGTTTTATCGGAATAGTTCGTATTATCGTGCTCTCTCAATTAGCTTCAGCAGGCCCCCAATTCTCGGTGCATTCGAGATAATCTAACAATCGAGATTAAACGTCAGTGCATACAGTCGTTTGACACAACTGTATGAATCTGACGTTTAATCTCGTAATCGACATTATCTCGAATGCATCGAGAATTGAGGGCCAGTAGCCATCGTACCATTCTGTCATTTTTCATTTTGACTTTTGACACTAAATAATAAAGTTTCATATTAATGAATAATGTCACTCATTGAATACAATAATTAATTGACACTTCGGGTCCCGTCGTCTTCCGATTGAGATCCGAGTTTTACCGATGGGAACATATTATTCACTATATCTGTACAATTCTTTTGTAATACATTCAAGTCAAAACAAAAACAGTGAAATCGAGGTCGGCGGGTACCGTCCATTGTGCGATACTTTCACATACGCTTTACGCTGAATTCCGTTTTATTTTTAAAACAGTTAGGTTTGAAATCGCTGGTAGTGATGCTCTACATGCGCATTATGAGGTCAACTGACCTGCTGAGTGGACTCTAAGATGTAAGTTGGAATGAAATTTACTTTGATTTTAAACTTTGTTTCGTTTCGTGTCGAGATCGAAATGAGACTGGATTGTTATTTAAAGATAAGACTAATTATTTTTTAATGCGGTTTATTAAGGCGTCTTGTATTTTTTGGTACGATATTTATGGCCGCACTCAGTCACATATTGGGCCAAATTCGAAACTGTGTCGCCTGAATTTTAAATTCCATAAACTTAAAATAATAAACATATGTAAAACATAAAACATATATAAACATAAATAACATATGCATAGCACCGAGCGAATACACTTTCGCGTTAGCCCCAATAAACAATCAACTTGTTCCGTTTATTTTAAATTTCCATACAAAATACAAAATAACGCATGTTTCCTGGGTAAAAACATGATAATTTTAATTAGTCCGTCAGTTAGATTATCAAAAAATATTGAACATGTATTTTTTGCTTTATCAAATCAATCAAAAGTGTCGAAGATAACGCGCATCAAAGTTCGGGAAAGAACTTCAACGCACTATGCACTATATCTTCGTCATTTTTTGTTTAATTGTAAAAAGAAAAAAATACGTTTTCAATAGTTTTTGATAATGTAAATGACGGATTAAATAGCTTTTTCAGGAAATTAGCCTATTCGCGGAGCAAGTTCGTGCATGCCAGATGAGATACCGTAACTTGAGGGAAAAAATTCTAAATTTAAAAATTCAAGGACATGTAAATTCTTCATATTTTACCACGCAGCCGAAGTTGCGAGTAAAAGCTGTTACATAAATGAGAAATAAATGCATTCATAAACATACATGAACCCTGACAACAGAACACGCCTTTTGAGCTGTGTAAAAACCAAATGGAATGGTAAAACAAACATCGAGCCAATTTAATAGCGGAATGCGAGACGTTATTTACTTGACGTTATTTGGGGTCAACGATAGGATTTTTTTTGTCGTTTTTGTCAATGCGAACAATGACATATTATAGAAAGACACGTTATATCCATACTCAACGCGTTTTAAAAACGTGTCTTCGATCATTTTCTTCTGTTTTCGTTTCTTTTCGGCCAGTGCAGCCTTAGGTGACATTTGACGTGCGGATATTACACATTAATTTGGAATATGGCGATCATGTATTAACAAAATAAATGCATTTTAGTACTTCTATTTACGTTGAATGTACCTACAAATGAAATAAAGCATCAGTTCTTCCTTTTATTTTTTTGTAGTATTATGAACTGACATTTGGCTCAAGAATGGCTTTTTTGAGAACATTTTCAATAGAGCACGTCCGCGCATGACAATTGAAAGCAACCCAATTGGGTTGCTTTCTGGGTTTAAATTTTGAGCTTGAAAGACGCATCTTTGGTTTTTTAATATCATTGAATGCGAAGTTTTAAATATGAGTCATGACAAATCATTATTATTAACGGAAATACATGGATAACAAAAAATAATCGATTTAAATTGGTTAATTAATTAAACTACATTAGATTAACTTTGAATACACGTTTTTCTTCTAGATTTTGTGCATTTTATATACATATTACAATTTAAGACTATACAATGAGTATAACAAAACGAATTAGACTACTAACTAAACTTTTACGTAATGCTAACTTTTCAAAAACATTGTAAGTTTTTAATGGGAGTTTCCGGTATTTTATGATAAAATAAAAGTATTGTTGCATTGTTCGTCAACAATAACAATGACCTAATTGAAATGCTTTATGAGTAGTATCTATACTCGTACATTATATTATTATATGTCTGTGAGTTCACGGGTTTGACTCAAGGTGAACGAGGTTAGGACTTTATACATCTTTTTATTTAGTAATTATTACGTGTAGGTATGGTTAGGTTAGTGTCGGTGATTGTGTAGTCTGGCTAATGAACAGTCATAGGTAAATTGAAGAGGTAGAATAGACTGTATTTCAACCTAATATCGAGTTAAATGTTTTTTTTTTTGCTTGTTTGTTGTGTTTGCTTGTATGTTTGCTGTGTTTGTACACGTATACGAGGATTTATTTTGTAACTTTATAAATACTGCTTTAATTATTATTATTATTATTATTAATTATCAGGCAAGCAGTTGTAGCAACTGATAAATGCCTGTATCCAGCTACTCTGTAACCATAGGTGCTTCTTTTATAAATGTTGTAGTTGTCCAGTCTATTCTTGAACTGATTGACATTCAGCGCTGAGACCACTCCTTCTGGCAGTTGGTTCCACTCTTTAACCACTCTGTGGCCTAAGAAGTGCTTGCGGGGATTATTGTGCGATATATCAGCAACAAGTTTATGATAATTATTATAGAGTGTAAATTCTCGTATTTTTAAATTATTGATTTTAAATCTCTGCTGCACTGGGAGTGAAGAAATAGCATAGAATGCGTGCAGATGCTTATCATCCTGGCATGTCGAAAAAGTCGACTAAGGGACGGGTCCTCTCCAACATGGTGGACTATCTGTATGGGCGATGGGCTGATCACCTGTCACCATACGGTTCATCATACCATCTTAGGACTAATTAATCGAACGTGGCCACAAGTAGTCTTGTGGCTCTGCCCACCCCATTAGGGATTTCGGGCGTGATAATATGTATGTATGTATGATTTTAAATTGCGGTGCGTTTCGCAGTATTGTTTCGTATTTGTTAGGCAGGATTTTTTAGCATATAGGATGCATTATTGTATGTAGAAGTTTGTTTGATATGTAATGCAATGTTAAAGATACGGCGCCGTGAAAGCCACTTATGTTCCTGATAGAGCTCAATTTTTTTAACCTTTTCATCGCCACGTCTGAATCTGAGAAAAAGTGTCCCGGACGCCGAGTCAAAGTCAAAGTCAAACTATATTTATTCAATTCGGGCTTTTACAAGCTCTTATGAAGGTCAAGGAATGAATCTACCACCGGTTCGGAAAAAAACCTCTACTGAGAAGAGCCGGCAAGAAACTCGGTGAGGTATCATTTTTTCAAATCAGTACATATATATATATATATTATATTAAATCATTTATTTCAAATAACGGGATTCATATTTGTTAGTAGTACAGTCACCTTAAAAACTATGTGTTAGTGGTTACAAAATATCCCTCTGCTGTGGTCCACCCGTCAGTCATCGCTGGGATGAGGGGCGTGCAGCCCACAGCAGTGGTTTATGAAAGGACAATCAAGCCTGTCCGCGATCATGGCCAGGACGCTGTTGCGGCTCGCCCTCACTCGGCGCACCAGGGAGGCACACCTCTTGCGCATGGTGGCGTAGAAGCAGTCTACGCGCGCCTCCGCGAACATCCCTGATGCGCTGCAAAAGCGAGGCAGCCGCAGCAGCACCCTAAATGCATTGTTATATTGAACGCGGAGAGCGCTGTAAGTCTTTTTCGTATAGTTCACCCACAGGCTGCTCGTGTAAAATGATAAATATATAAGTCAACAATGATTTGTACAGTTTTATACAAATCTAAGTATATACCACAGCAGGTACGCCCATCGAGACCCAGGGATCGCCGGTGCTGGTCAGGGTTGAAGTGATGCTGTAGCCGACAAAATGTATGGAAAACGGCATGCCGTGGCGTCAGGGGCACGGAAATCTGCTGTCGGCTGGCTACAGCCGACTGTGGCATTTAAAAGGTTAAAGTATTGTAAGTTATTTTTTTTTTATAAAGCGTGAGGTATTTGGAAGGGTATTTTTGCACATCAGTGTGAGCGTAAATTATATTTTTGTTAAATAAAACTCAGTTTAAAACAAAAATAAGTTAAACTCTCTTATCTCTAAGTGCGTCTCTCTCACACTAGTGCGGACGAAAGAGATAGTAGAGAGATAAACGTGTTTAACTTATCGCCGTGTCTGTCGTGCTATGGCCGCAGAAAACAATACTAGCTTCTGTGTTTGGACTTGACTCTACTAATTTAGTACAGGTCATATCATAGTTATAGCTCGAATCAAAAGCTATAATTAATGATGATTCTGAATTTATACTATATAATTATATATTTATATAAAAGCGCTGCAGGTAGTATCAGACATATCGGCAGGGGCCTTCAAGAGATGTGTTTATTTTTTCCTTAAAGGTTGGCAACAGCTCAATGACTCCTTTAGTGTTGTTGATGTTCAATATGTTCATGGGCGGCGGTGATCACTGACCATCAGGTGACTCGCATGCTCATTTGCCTTACCTTATATTAAAAAAACGACCCCGTGTGGTATACCTACTTGCAAAATAAATATTTTCGTACCTCTCTCTAATCTCATTTATCAGTTACTTAATATTATAAATGCGAAAGTAACTCTGTCTGTCTGTCTGTCTGTCGCGCTTTCACGCCAAAACAACTGAACCGATTTAACTGAAATTTGGTACACAGATAGTCTATAGCCTGAGAAAGGACATAGGCTACTTTTTAATGCGAAAGAAGAGTAATATGTAAGGTTTATGTGAATGTGTTATCTATTCTATGCGGACGAAGTCGCGGGCACAGCTAGTCAGTTATAAACGCTAAATAGTTCCAAAACATCCGAGCAGATTTATATAATGGTTATTTTTAACAAAACATATATGTTAATATCGTTACTGCAATACGTGCATGTTGCTAATAGCGACTCAGCGTATAGTGCAACGCGATATGGTCACTTGACACGCTGAATGACGGGAACCCATCAAGGCCTACCACGCAGCCCGTGCCCAGCAGCTGATCAGCAATGAGGAACACATTCCAATTTACACCGAATAACTTTGTCTTTACGGTTTAAATTTGTAGTTTCGTATATCCGCTGATCAGCCGCTGCTCACGGGAATCACATCACAGCAATGCAATTCACTCAAGACACGTCGAAGTTACAACTCAAATGTCATGTAGATCAAGCAATACAGGACTTTATTTCAAAGCAATATGAACTGCGGCAGTTGACTTTATAAGTTTGTTCGCCGCTGAGCTGACCTCGCACAACCAGAACCACGATAATGATGGCGTCCAAGCTCTTTATCACGTGTGTATAAAGTTTATTATTGCTTGATTTATCCGCATGTTTCAGTGTCTTATTTAAGGACGAGATTGCTTAGAGAATATTGCAGGGCTGTGAAGATAGGACAAATATAAAGACAATTAAATCCGGGGTATCTTCGAGGTTTTCGGCTCCCATGTGCCAAATTGAATATGATATATACCACGAGCATTTTAGTGAAAGAAAACATCTTAGGGAAACCTGTACACATCATCATGTGCGTGAAGTCCGTAATCCACACTGAATCCGCGTGGGGACTACTCCCCAGTCCCTCTCATTTTGCCCAGCAATGGCTCATATATATAGGCCAGTAATTGTAATAAATATTTCTCTTTCTCATTTTAGTGACAACCTACAGTACCTACCTAGGGTAGACCGGGGACAATCGGTCCATTTTTTGTTTGACAGCTATTTGCGCCTTAACTAAAAGCGTAACGCATTAGTGTCATATACCGTTGCATAGAGAATTTAATCAGCTAGAAAATGCAATGTGGAACATTACTTTTTATTAAGAAAGTAACGAGATATAGCCAATTAAACACGCCAGGGGAAAGTGGTTCAATTGACCCCGTTACGGGGTCAGTTGACTCAAATGTTTAACGTCACCTAACTAGTACTTGTAGTATATTTTAAGACTACATATTTACACATTAAAAAGGTTATAGTTCAGTTTATCTGCATTAATGATAAAAACTACAATATTCTTGAAACAAGTATCAAAAACGATCGAATAAAAAGTTTGCCTTTAACTTTTTAACGCCCGGTTATATTCTTACTTTAAAACAAGCAAACGTTGTAATTTAAAATTGTACATGTAATAAAATACAATTTAAGTTATTTCTATTAGAAATTGTAATGTTATTAGAAGTAATAACTTTATATGAAAACGAGCTTGGTTCATTTGCCCCAGTGGTTCAGTTGCCCCAGTCACAGTTCCAAGAGGTATGTATTAAAATTATAAATATGGAAAGGATCAACTTTTATTTTTTAATAGACTTTAATTGACAACCAGTTTTACATTGAGTTGCAAAAACATAGATTAGGGAGCTTTTACATCTCCAGTCTGTCTTTTTTTTCGATTACGAGGCATTTGCAAGAAACAGTACTATAATTACTTACTAGAGAAACTTTTAAGTACTGTTAATAAGATAATAAATCCTATTACATTGTACTAAGCAAGTGTTACTACTAAACCAGGTACCAAACGTTCATACTATCTAAACCATTTCTGAATACTGATTAAAATGTTTTATAAATTAATATATTATTACTTTGTATAAACAATTTATCAGGAAACAGTTGCCTTTCTATGATCCTTAAAGGATGGCACGTCATTAACTCTCAATTTCAGACGGTAATGAGCCAATTACAAATGGCGAGTTAAAAAATAATATAAGTATGCATGCATACAATTTTAAGTAATTATTTAGAAACAATAAGAATATAAAAAACAGACTAATGTTTATTTTTTCAAAATCGTTCGTTTCCTGGTCCAAAGCCCCTTTGAATTTAGCAAATTAAAGTAAGTTTTTCATTACAAATAAAATAATAATAATAATAAGATAAATTCCCTTCATTCCATATTTTTCAATTACACATTACAAAATTTCGAGTATAAGGGTCAGTTGAACCACCGGGGCGATTGAACCGGGTCAATTGACCCCGCGATTAGTGGACCAATCGTTTCGACAGACCTTTTAGCAAAAATAATTATTTACTCGGATTAAGGCAGCATTGCGACCATCACTTTTATAACAACGTAGGCCTAAAAGTCAAAAGAAATCAACAAAATACAAAACAATCCAAATATACTGTTATTTTGCATAAAAATGACCATATAATACGGGCGTAATATTTACCGTGAGCGTCCTAAAACTTCGTTGCCCTCTAGTACGCATCCGCGCTGGTCTGCGCCCGCGGCTGACTGTCAGTTACTTGCCGCGTTTTATAGGAGTGTGCTGAGGGTACACGCACATTGATAACTTATTTGGTTTCTGAGAAATCGCGTGTGGAGCACTTGCCCCGCGGTTCAATTGTCCCCGGTCTCCCCTATGTTTATAATTATTTCTTACCTACCTAAAAGTATTAAATAATCGTTTTTTTTTTAATTGTAAAATTGACTTATACGAAAATACTCAAATTGACCACAGCACTCTCGATCTAATAGAACTTACCATGCAATACCATGCGTTAATATTTTCTTTTTAACGGATTGACACCACATCGTATATGATTAATAATAATATACCTATATAAGTAAATGTATGTATTTCAGACTATTTAGGAATTTAAATTTAAGTACCCAAGCGGTACCAATTTAGAAGATTCGCTTGCGGTGTAAAATACTATGGGCGAGATAATTACAGAGCCACTCACTACCTATGATTTTAATAATATCTTTGCCAGCTTTCAGCAACCAGATAGATAAATAAACGGATAACTTGGTTGGTGATCATGATCGCGAAAAGTGTCAAAATTACCATAACGCCAACCAGCGCCATCTATTAATTTTACCACGTAAACTTACAGAATTTCAAATAAACTTACCCTTCTAATCGATGCAACGAACCTCAGAAATACTTCAACTATCATTAGTTATTAAAGTAACCAGTCCGTTTTCTTCAACGCTTGTGATACGAATAAGCAAAGTATATATATCGTATATCACAAAGCTATCGCAAGTTCATGTGGCAGTGAACTGGAGATAAAATAGTGTAAGTTGCTTTTTAAAGTTTTTTACGTGCGCTATCAGCCGATTGCTTCGTGTCTTGATGGATTTTATTATTTTTATTTAATTAAATCGGCAATTTTATTTAAAATTCCATTCCAAGAGTAGGTATCAGTCAGTACTGAATTGAGTTATCAGATATGTGGAAAAAGTCTATATTTGCGGAATAGTAGTAGTCTTTTTGATACCAAGATATAGGTCTGAAAACTGACATAATACTTACTATGATTCGACTACCATTAAAGCATTCGTAAAATATGGTAGGTAGGTAGGTCATTTATTTCTTTATGAAAATTACACATACATACATTACATAGGAGATGCAATAGTCGGAGTTTATTATTAGTGTTAATTAATTCATATTTGTTAGAAATATAATAACTTAAAATACCGATGTGGTAAGAGACGTGCAGTCGAGTGTTATTTAAACGGACAGTCAAGCCGGTTCGCAGTTAATTTATTTAACATATATTATGATTATGACACAAAATTAAAATGTTATTATTGCTTAAAAATATGTTTGTGTTGTAAATTATATTTTTTAAGTGCATCGTTAGCTCTTTGACGCCCATATCGTCTTTTATTACAATGAAACAGTGGCAACACTGCCAGCCAGATTATGGGATCTGTCATCAGTGCTGCCAGTTTTTGTTTATTAAACTATAGGATCAAAAGTAGCCGTAATAGTTGTCAGGCTAGTTTTTAGGGTTCCGTACCTACCTTTAAAGGAAAAAAACGGACCCCTTATAAGATCACTCGTGTGTCTGTCTGTCTATCTGTCTGTATGTCCGTCTGTCACAGCCAATTTGCTCCGAAACTAATGGACCGATTGAGTTGAAATTAGGTTTCATACGTGTAAATCGATGACCGCAACACCACGGACGCGTAACGTAAATAAATGAATTTTAAACATGGGGGCCACTTGAGGGGAGTAAATTAGAACATTAACAAAAAAAGTTTAGCAAAGTTTATCGTGTGACATGTCAAATGAAAGGGCTCGTTGTGAGAATCATAAATATATATTTTTTTGAATTGTAAAAGCAATAGTTTTGGTGTTATTTAGGAAAATAGGTGAAAATGTACCATTCCCCCCTTATCTCCTAAACTACTGGGCCTACAATTTTGAAAATAATACAGAAAAACCTATAAGAAGTCTATAGTATTTAAAGTAACAGGAAATTTCAGATAATCACGGAACCATCGCAACGCGAGTCGGGTTTTTTTTATAAAAAATTTACAGTTCCCGAAAGAGTATCGAAACATGAATATCACACGAAAGGTCGCGACCAAATGCAAGTATTTCATATAGACCTACGACATATATTGATCAATGATCGCGTAACGCTTCAATAGCCAAGACCCTTGACCTGAGCAATCATCAGATTGCACAGACCTGCAAGGGGTCATTGGCCCACTTGGCCAGCCAATTTAAGAATATACACTCACTCAACTGACGTACCGGCTGGTCACAGGTCAGCGAGATCTAGTCTTGCAATACCTATCCGTAAACAAGATATCTCTTATAGCAGGAAAAAACCGGTCAAGTGCGAGTCGGCCTCACGTACCGTACTACACGTATCAATAATAGACTTTATGTTAATGATATAAGTACTTTGACAGTTGCAACTAAGTCAGCAGATTGTTAAGCTGCAGCGGTAATTTTATGGTTTAATTTCAATATATTTTTCACATTTCTATACAGAACCTACTGCTGAGTTTCTTGCGGCGTTTCTTTGCAGCAGATGTCAACTTTCGCGCTGGCAGATTCGGCCATGTGAAAGAGCCCGTGTGGCCTACATGCAAAATAAATACTTATTTTCTTTATCATTTTTATTTTCAATATTTCGACGCAGACTGCCACGTTCGTAGGTAGCTAACTCCACATAATGCGAGCGCGGGTCAATTTATGATTATCGCTGAAATTTGAGCTGGTTGAAATTGAAATACCATTAATAAAGTTAATTTTTACTTAGATTTTTCCTTGTTCATGTTATTCTCAACCTCCAAATATTAGAGTTAGAGTAAAATGACTACATCGAAGCAAAAAGGAAGGTTATAATTGATACATTATGATAATAAAGAATACTAATACGGTTTGTGTTAATAATAATAATACAAAGGCGCATCCAGGGGGATAATGAAGGTCATGCTATTATTTATTTCATTTTTATTTCACAGCGGTCCTAGCAAGGTTGACATGGGGTTAACTTAAGCCCGTCTTATTTCTCTATCTCTTTCGTTGGCACTGGTGTAAGGGAGACATTTAGAGATAAACGTTGTTTACTTATCTATTTTGCTTTTATCTTAAGCAATAAAGAATTAAAAAAAAAGCATTACATAGTATGGATATGGATAGGTTAATAGCCAACCATTTATAGAGAACTATGATATCACTTTTTTTTGTGGCCAGATATTATAAGACGTCTGGCGGATTAATGGAACATTTTTGACCCAAGTTGTCAAAAAGATTATTGATTATGCAGATTTTGTTTATGTGTATTTAAAGTGATAGTTTAACCGACTTCGGCGAAGCCATCTCTAAGTTTAAGTATGTTGGTAAAATTGTCGTATATTTTTCAGATCTCACCTATGTTTCGAGCAAGCGTTAGTTCATTATTTGTCTGTCACTTTGACATATAATCAAATATTAGCGAAAAATCGTGCACCTTATCTAAACGACATCAAGTATGAAATCTACTTTTATGCGTTTTAACCGATTGACGTGTGTTTTTAAATATGTTGTTCAGATTAACAAACGTATACATTATGAAAAAATAAAACTATTTTTTCCGTTCGTAGAAATAAATTAAAACACTAAGTATTTTCTAATAGGCTTCTAATTTTTATACAGTTAAGATCCCGGTGTTATCTTTTGAATAATAATAAAATCATTGATAGATCCAGGCATCTTGCTTAATCAAGCATTCAATTTAAACAGGTATTAAAAAGACATCACTTGTCCATTTTCTAATTAAGTTTTCTACCCATTAAACTTTTATTGCTTAAAAATGATAGGTGAAAGCATATTCGTGCTTTATCAAGTTCAATTTAAAGAGAAAGTTTTTAAGTTTCTAATGAATCGTCTGTACGTCCATGTAAGAGAACCCTACGTGGAGACATGAATTACTTCAACTAGAAAAAACACGTATAAAAACCCAATATTTCACCGACATGTTTTTTTTTAACAATTTGTAACCAAACCACAGACCACCAAAGTAAACAATTTTAATAACTAAACTTCGCTTCTGATGCATCCTATTTAACGATAATACTAACAAAATAACGAAATAACTATTTCATAAACATGGATTTACGGTTCATAATACATACCATCTTAGGACTAATTAATTAATCAAACGTGGCCACAACTGCCACAAGTAGTTTTGTGGCTCTGCCCACCCCATTAGGGATTTCGGGCGTGATGATAATGTATGTATGTATACTTAAACATGGATTTGGGCCTTAAATTATCCTTAATATCATAGTTTTTTAGTGCGCTGACGCACTGGCAGTCCTATGCACTTAGAGATAAGACGGTGTCAACTTATCTTCGTATGTCAACCTTGTTAAGTGATCTGGCGCCTCATTCGGGAACGCTAAGTGATTCTGTAGCGACTCGTAAGCCAGATTTCTCATCTCGCCCTTACGCATTACGCGTCGTGCGGAAGAGTGGGATGAGAAATCTGGCTTATGAGTCGCTACAGAATCACTTAGCGTTCCCGAATGAGGCGCCTGGTCCATTTTCTGTACTTCTGTACTAGCAAGTACGTACACACGGTTAATTTGTTCGATATAATTTTTTTTTCACTAGGACACATTGATATAGTCCCAAACTATGATTCCCTGTGCTATGGGTAAAGACAACGATACGAATACCCACTATAGATAGGGGCTACTAATTTTAACGCCCGTTGAAGTTACAACCTTAACAAAGTTGGCCATATCGCCCCTGCGCGTGCAATACAGCGGAAGAGCACTTGCGATTTTACAGGAACAAGAAAAAACTGACTTAAATGACTGATATACTCAGCTTTTTCTTGTTCCTGTAAAATCGCAAAAAACGCAGATACGCGGTTTTTACAACGTGCTCTTCCGCGGTATTGCACGCGCAGCGACTATATCTGGAAAAGGGCTAGATTTTGCTCTAGAATCTGAAATTGCCACGGCAGTTTTAAATTGCAGCAATTTGTCCAAAGCACGCTGCAGAATTTTGTCTTACAGCATTTTCGATTCAAAATCAAGGTCTGTGAATGTGTGTCAACAAGAAAAGTAACTGGAAGTGTACATAAAAAGTGGATGTTTGTTATTTTGCAAGCGGTAGTTCGGCTACTTCGTCAACTTTGGTCATTGAAAGGAATCTGGTACAAAATTAAGAGCGATGTCCATTGGGATGTGACGTAAGAGTACGCGTTGCGCAAACTGGTTGATAACCTCAAAAAAAACCCAAAAATAAAAACTTATTATTTGAGTAACGTTGATGAAACCTATAAAATAAAATTAGGTAAGTACCTAATTTGAATTTTACATCCGTGGCCCGTTTCAGCTTCGTGAGTTCGAGTTCATTCGAGTTACAGTTTTACTAGCAATAAATTTAATGTATCACTTAATCAACAATATATCTGACGTTTCTAGGTAATTTACTTACGAAGGGCATTATTTCTTACTTTTCACAGGGTTTTTGAAGTCGGTTTTTTTATTTGTTAAATTTTAATTATTTCACTTTTTTTAGTGATAGTGATATGTGATTTAACGACACACATTTACTACATCAAGTAACAATAGCATAATGCCAATTGCTCATCACCCTTTACAAAATGTTGCTATCCTAGGTGCAAGGACGTCAATCGTTGAGGAGTTCTACTGGTTCTTCACCATCGTTTCTATTTTACCACATGAATTTTTATGAGCATAAGTTGCTTTCCAACCTTATACAGAAATCTAATCGCCACCCGTGAAATACTTATCGTTGAGGAGTTCCGGTGGTCACCCGTGGTCTTCATCATCAGTTCCACTTCATCAAATAATGTTATTGAAACGCAACTGCTTGAGTTATGAAAGAAAATATCAAAATTTCTATATGAGTGCCTATAATATTTGAGGAGTTCCTTCGATTCCTCATAGATCCTCTCATCAGATCTCGACTTTGATCACAACGGGACCAACTTTGAGAAATACCCTATCGTTTAAAAAAAAATAGGCAAATCGGTTCGGCCATCTCCGAGTAATCGGTGAACATACATATAAAAAAAAAGCAAATATACGCGTCGAATTGAGAACCTCCTACTTCGGTTTTTTTGAAGTCGGTTAAAAACTGGCAGCACCGATGTCAGATCCCATACATCTGCCATGTAGCTTGTATCTTCATGAAACAAGCTACAGAAATAATAGCAGTCGTTAAACTACTCCTGTTTTCATGCAGTTTTAATGAATACACACGCTCAGAAGGGGCCGACCACCGGTCAAAATCACACTTTTCATACAAACAGCGATACGATTACCGATTTTATAATCTGAGGTCAAATAATTTGATATTGATTATAAATAGATATGGCAGAAATTCGCTTCGCATGAAAACTTTAAAACATCAATATTTTTGTATTTATTTATTACCTAACTAATTAGAAAAGCTCGATAGTGGTCAGGTTGATAACTTATAAAAAACCGGACAAGTGCGAGTTAAACTCGCGTGGAGAGGGTTCCGTTCGGTACATGATTATCTGAAATTTCCTATGTTACTTTAAACACTATAGATTTCTAATAGGTTTTCCTATAATCTATAGGTAAAGGACTATACTCTGTATTTTTTTCAAAATTTTAGGCTCAGTAGTTTCGGAAATAAGGGGGGGGGGGTGGTCAATTTTCGTCTATTTTCCTAAATAATTTCCAAACTATTTATCTTAAAATTCCAAAAAATATATATTTAAGATCCTTACAATAAGCTCTTTCACCTGATATGTCACACAATATAGTTTGCATAACTTTTTTATTTTATTTTCTAATTTACCCCCCAAATGTTTAAAATTCATTAATTTACGTTACTCGTCCGTGTTGCGGTCACCAACTTACATATGTATACCAAATTTCAACTCAATCGGTTCAATAGTTTCGGAGCAAATTGGTTGTGACAGACGGACAGACAGACAGACACAGACAGACAGACAGACAGACAGACACACAGACAGACAGACAGACAGACACACGAGTGATCCTATAAGGGTTCGTTTTTTCCTTTTGAGGTACGGAACCCTAAAAACGAGCTATGCCTGCGACTTCGTCCGCGTACAGTTTGATTATCGTTATTCCCTCGGGAACTTTTCATTTTTCCGGGATAAAAAGTAGCCTATGTGTTAATACAGCTATATCCATTCCAAATTTCATCAAAATCCGTCCAGCCGTTTTAACGGGAAGAGGTAACAAGCACACACACACAAACTTTCGCATTTATAATATTAGTAGGAAATCAAAATCGGTTAATATTTTGTGGGGACAATATTTGGTAATTGGTGAGAATACCAAGCTCGGGCGGATTTAATATTTTGTGTCCATATTGTATTGAACAGTAATCTTTTTAGAGAGAAAGATGACATAATTTATATAGATAAAACATATAATAACAATTCAAGTGCTTTATCAAAGTTTATAAATAATTTACTTAAGTGGGAGGCCAATAAGTGCTTAAGATAAGGACTTAAGTACCAACTAATTACT
The DNA here is from genome assembly GCA_947859335.1 of Tortricodes alternella. Classification (NCBI taxonomy): domain Eukaryota; kingdom Metazoa; phylum Arthropoda; class Insecta; order Lepidoptera; family Tortricidae; genus Tortricodes; species Tortricodes alternella. The sequence continues at coordinate 5,309,983 of OX401972.1, forward strand.
TTTATGGGAACTTTATTAATAAACATGTACACTCGACAAAATCATGTTAATATTGTCCTAAAGTTAAAGCATGTTTATTTTGTTTCATCGTCATCAGCCTGACGTCCCACTTCTGGACACAGCCCTGTGAGGGGCTGGACAATAGTTCTCACGCAGGCGCAGAGCGGATCAAGGACTTCATGTTGTTTTGTTTTCCTCCCATGTTTTCCCTCACCGAAATTAAATTCCGCACAGAACTTTCCAAAAAGCTTTCAGCCAGGATTTCCCCTAAATAGCACTCGTGAGTAAATAGTCTATTATATGAATATAATATAAAATCATTTAATGCATGAGGCATTTGATTGCTGATTTTAGCACGAAGGGCGCGCGTCAGACCACTACGCTACAATTGCACCAGTTTCTTTGTTTATAAAACAAAATTCCTTTATTAGGTTTATTTGTTTTTGGCAACGAGATTAGCTCGGTGGTTTCAATAGAATACTCAGTCACATTGCGGGCGCGACCGCAGTGTGACGCCTTGTTGGGGGTCATCCATAAAGTACGTTACACTAATTTGGTGATTTTTTGACCCCTCCTTCGTCCTTGTCACAGTTGGTCACATCTGTGAGACCCCCTTCCTAGTGTGACGTCACATATTTTGCAATTTTATTATTAATATGTATAATCAACATTCAATATTTTTTTTAAAACGCGACTCGCCCATGACTTTAGTAGAGCGAGTTTGAACTCGCCAACAAAACTATTTTAACCTTATGCCCATGTATTGATGTATTACATTTTGAAATGTGGCGTCACGAAACTTAGGACCCTCCACCTCTTGTCACACGATGTCACACTTCGTCGACCCCTCCCCCCTTAACGTGTGACGTACTTTATGGGTGACCCCTTGTCTCCTATTGTAAGTTGTGACAGACGTCACAATCACAAATATCACGCGCTCGGCTTGTCTTGACACGACCGTTTAGCGGCGTGATATGCTTGGCAACAGCGGCCCTAACATGCATCAGGGTTCGAAAGGATAATTATGAATGATAATTATCAATAAATAACATTAAATTTCGCTCGTGAAAGTAAACTGTATTCGAACGTGTATTTCCGCACTTGCATCTATCCGAACGCACGAAGTGTCAACGTGACAATTATAAAATTTATTTGTTTTGAAGATTATAAAATGTATTTGTTTTTATTTATTTTTTGTTAGAATTTGTTATGAAACAATATAACATCGGAATTTCTTATGAAACAATATAACAAATGAATTTCTTATACTGGTGATAATTATCAAGAAGCGTAATTGCCTGACATGCATAATTGCATATGGCACAAAACCGAACCGTTAGAACCGTTTATCTCTAAGTGCGTCTCTCTCACATTAGTGCCAACGAAAGAGATAGTCATAGAGATAAACGGTTCTAATTTATCTTTGTGGCATGCATGATAGGGCCGCTGCTGCTATACTCTAACAAATGTCGTTGATCATTTACGCCTCTCCTTTCATCCGACAATCATTAATTGACCCACGCACTCTTAGGCCTTATGCGGAGTGACGTACCTACGTCCGTGGCCGGCTGCACCGAAATACGACCAAGTTCGAAAAGACGCACGAACATATAGTTTATACGCACTGACAGGTCAAGTTGCACCGGTTAGTTCATGAACGAAGTTTTATTCAAGAGAGTGGAGATGATGCACTCCAGATGACGTCACGCTGCGGTTGCGCCGCGCGCGCAATGTGATCGGGCCATAAGAGATATGAGATCACATTAAAATTATCGACAGAGTCAGATAATATACTATACATATATTAGACACCCTTTTACTCGTTACAATACGTATGATTTTAAAGGTTTGGTTATAATATGTATATTGCTCGAGACACTATAATATTAGTTCTTAGTTTGGGCCGTTGTATTGTTGCATTTGAGGTCCAGTTACATTAACTGTAAATTCATATTTTAAAATTAAAATGAATATAAGTATTTATTTTGAAAGGCTACACGGGCTCTTTCGCTTGTCTGAAGCTACCAGCGCTTCGAAAGGTGACATCTGCTGAGAAGAAACGCCGCAAGAAACTCAGCACGAAGTTTTTTTGACCAAATAATAACAATTTCAATGATACATAAACACAAAAACTAAGAGAAAGTGCAACTACCCTAATGGGCACAAATTAATAAGTGAGTTTTAGTATCCGGGTCAGTATTTTATCGAAAAAGAAATCTGGTGTTGTAGAAATAAAAACCAAATAAGTACTTAACAGATAACGAAGTCTGTTCGCCGATAGTTGATAAAAAATTCAAAATCAGGGCTTCTTAACTCATTACAAATAGTGGCCCGCTAATTATTTTTACTGATGATAATAAAAAATTAAAAAGAAAAACTACTTATATTTTTGAACGAACGAATTATTATTGAACGAGTCGAGTCGGTGACGTTTATTATGAAACGTTCAATTGCCTCGTCTAAAACAGCACACGAACACCCAAACGACAAACTCGAAGCGTATTCCAGAACGGAATGGCAATATATGTCGCTCGCTCGCCCGGTGCGGCGCGGCGCATGACAACAACTGCGTGCCTCGTACCATGAAACTCAGTGCCCGCGGCGATAAGCGACGCCCGTCATACAGTTTGCGATAGGTAAGCGACAGTCACTATTTCGAGAAGATATCATAATATTTATCAACTCTCGCCGAACAGACTTTACAATTGTAATACTTCACAAACGGAGCATAATTTTTAGTTAAAAAGTTTAATTGCATCAACATTGTTATCGGCAACACGTGCAAATCTTCAGCTAGCTATACTTGATTACGGGGCAAATTGGTTGTCATTGACCTGATACTGGTTACTTGAGGATACACATATAAATAAAATAATACAGTGAGATAATATGTAGTTTCCACTCATTTATAAAATACGCATTTTATCGCGACTTCGTCGGAATTAATGTATAATTATTCTGTGTGGCACTGTATTTTTTCTGGAATAAAAAGTACTTAGGTAATGTCAGTCTCGCTTTGCAAAACGCAGTTTTGATGCGAAAAAAAATGAACAAACAAACAATTCGGTATTTATTATATTACTAGGGAAATAACATAAAAAATAGCAAAGTTGAATGTTAATTTAAGTTAGTGTTTTTATTTATTTTATTTTATTTAGGAACACCAACAGATGATACATTACAAAGGTCTCGAGTTTATACATAATTAATTATAATTCTAAGACATAATGCTCACCTAATTAAACGAATCCACGGCAAACAAAGTGTTGTTTTAATTTTAAGATAATGAAATACGTCTTCTCAATAAAAGCAGACTAATATATATGTTGTCTATAAATGTTGGTACTTACGCCAATAATTATATACCTTCCTGTGATATGCACGTCATATAAGTTTTATTTTATTTTAATTAAATGATATTATCATTTTTTTATAAGTTAGTTGTTGGTGTAGGTACCTTTATAAATACAAACAATAATTTATAATAATTTGCGACTACATTTTTTCTGTTGTTCCTTTGTTTGTGTTTGTGTTATAACAGTTATTAATAAATATATTTTGTTTTTAATTTTAGATAATATTTAACCACACATATTTAAATAAGAGAAAATATAATACATATCAGGTTTTGAAAAACAAAAATGTTATATGTGGAAAATAAAAAAAACATTAAACGTGTAATTAAACGGTAATTTTAAACGTATTAATCTCCGATAAAATTCGTCTCGTTCCAATTTATATCGAACTTAAATCGTCGATTGTAACAAATCGCACAAAAAACGATAAAACAACCTGCCTAGATGTTGATATAGTAATTGAATAAACATTTTCACACAAAGTTTACCAAGAGAAGATGACGTTACATTCGTTTTTAGGGTTTCGTTTTTTCCTTTTGAGGAACGAAACCCTAAAACCCTTATAGGATCACTCGTGTGTCTGTCTGTCTGTCTGTCTGTCCGTCTGTCACAGCCAATTTGCTCCGAAACTACTGGATGGATTGAGTTGTAATTTGGTATACATTCTTTGAGTTTTGATTTTGAGTCATACATATGTAAATCGGTGACCGCAACACGGATGCAAGACGTAAATATATGAATTTTAAACATGGGGGCCAGTTTTGGGGGTTAAATTATAATTTTTTTTTAAAAGTTCTGCATATTATATTGTGTGACATATCAAATGAAAGGGCTTATTGTATGGATCTTAAATATATTTTCTTTTGAATTTTAAGTAAAATAGTTTAGAAGTTATTTTGGAAAATAGGCGAAAATTGACCATTCCCCCCCCTTCTTTCCGAAACTACTGGGGCTAAAATTTTGAAAAAAATACAGAAAATAGTTCTTTATCTATAGATTACAGGAAAACCTATAAGAAGTTTATGGTATTTAAAGTAACGTAGTAAATTTCAGATAATCATGTACGGAACGGAACCCTCTCCACGCGAGTTTAACTCGCACTTGTCCGGTTTTTATCATGTTTTAAGTCTATATCCGCAGTAAACCACTTTTAAACAAGAAATCATGTAAGTAACCGCAAATTTAATTTCCTTTTAGTATAAATCTCATTTAAAAACGCAGATTAACATTATATTAACTTAATAAATGAATGACCAATGCGTATATTTAGCAAGTTTAATCAAATTGGCAAACTTTAATTCGGACCAATAACCGCACAGCGAACCGGGTCTGTGGACTGAATCGCCTTATAAAAATATAAATATAAATAAACAATCACATTAAAATAAATATCCAAAAAGAACAATTACTACTTACCTAATTTTACCACAGCAACGAAACACGAAAAAATAATTCACTTTGTTTTTTTTTTACTGAACTAGAAGGCAACAGCCGCGGATGCCAGACAGCCGTTGACTGGCGTTTATTCCTTGCGTTTGAGAGAGAATAACTTGTTCCAACAGTTCCATTCTAAAAAGGCATATTTAGAAACAAATTTATATCGCACTTACGTCGTTTTAAACAGTGATGGCAGTTTACGCGTGCACTTATTGAATTTTATGAGTAATGTTGTTATTTAGTGCATTAATCGGTTATTTTATCGTTTTACGTTGCGCGGGCAATACTCGTGCGTGACCAATTCGTTATGTTCCTAATATGTAACACATACCTAAAAAAAAAACAAAATATAAAAACCAAATATTAATATTAATTAAAATTTGGTTTTTATTTATGTATTTAATATTTATTGGACAGTTGTCCCTTTAGGCATTCTCTAACCTTTGAGCATAGCAGACATTACATCGGGGGCGATGCTAGAATTGTTTTTGGAACCCTTATAGGATCACTTGTTTGTCCGTCTGTCGGTCTGTCTGTCTGTCAAGACTTTTTTCTCAGGAACGCGTGGAGGTATCACGTTGAAATTAATATCAAATACTCAAGTCTGTAATCTCTTGAAGCAGTGCAAAAATCAACCTTCTAAGTCACCGCAATCAAAAGATACGGCCGTTTATGTCACGTAATTTGATACTTTCAAGGAAATCCAAAGGGAATCAAAACCTACAGGGTACTTCCCGTTGAGAATCATGAAATTTGGCAAGATGCCGTGTCTTACAGCACAAGTAAAGGAAAAAGTCCGAAAACCGTAAATTTGTAATTACATCACATAAAAAAATAACCTTTGCAAAGTCGTATCACACTCGACGGTTGTATGGAGATAAGATACTTGCGAAAGTTATTTTTTGTCTTATTTCATAGGAAGGTTGTAAATGGTTACCCGGTTGTTAAAATCTATTTTTTTTTTTTAATTTTTAGGGTTCCGTACCTACAAGGTACTGTGAGTTTTTCATAGGTAAGTACGGGACCCTCGGCGCGCGAGTCAGACTCGCACTTGACCGGTTTTTTTTATTGTGTGAGCGTTGCGGTCCTCGAGCGGACTGTATAATTTTGTTCGGGGCGCCAGGATGGTAGTAATAACACCGCTTGCAGTTTTCAGGCGCAGGGTGAGGCTCAGGCGGAGAGTTGTTGTTTTCTTCTTCTTTGTCAGGTTTTCAGCTCACTGCGGTCGGTTGGTATCTGCCGATATGGCTTTTTTTTCGGTTTGACCTAAGCTGGCAGTCTCAGACGACCGTTCCAGCATCACCAGGATTCAGTTCCGGTGATCATCTATGGTCGTCATCAACAGTTCCATTTCACCAAATAATGCTTGTGGAACGTAACTGCTGGAGTTATTACAGAAAATACTAAAATTGCTATATGCGTGCCTATAATATTTGAAGAGTTCCATAAATTCCTCATAGATCCTGTCATCACACCTCGACTACAGCGGGACCAAACTGGAGGTATACTCTACCGATTAAAGAAAGAATTTTCCAAATTGGTTAATAAATGACGAAGTTGTGAAGTAACAAACATAAAAATACAACAGAATTGAGAACCACCTCCTTTTTTTAAGTCGGTTAAAAATAACCTCATTAACATTCTGACTGCTACATACGTAACATAACTTTAAATAAATAAATATGCATTTAAATCCCTAGCATTTTCATTAATTCAATATAAAGTCCGCTTCCATCAGACGTTGAGTCATGGAAGCAACTTCGCCGCCACTAAACTTTAGGTATACAGATTATGCAAATGCATCCGATTATCCGATCGCATTATCGATCATCTGTCACTGTTTAACTAATATGCAGGTGCGAAAGAGATGAATGCTTTAGGGCCAGTACAGACGGACAGCATTTTAACTGCAAAATGGCAGTTCGAGTGCAGTTCTACATGGCAACTGCAAGCGGACTGCGCAGTCGGTTTGATGCAATTACTTCAACTGCATCAGAACTGCACTCGAACTGCCATTTTGTAGTTCAAATGCTGTACCGGCCCTTATAATAATAATAATATTTAATATTTATTTCAGACAGAAAAGCTCCATAAAAGATTGATGCACATTGCTTAAGTCTATGGTTTAGTTATTTACAAACAAACAAAAACAAAATGAGGCAGCCAGTAGGTGGGTGTGGCACTATGCGAGCACATGCAGTCGCATCCACCAGGCGAACATCGGCGAGTGCCAGCGGGCGGACAATGCGCTCAGGATGCGGTCGAGGCTAGCGCGCAGGCGGCTCAGCAGCGACGCGCACATCATGCGCATGATGGCTGCGAACCCGTCCGTGTAAGCCTCCGCGAACATTCCCGAAGCGCTACAGAAGCGCGGTAGCCCCAGCGACACCCGGGACGCGTTGTTGTACTGGACGCGCAAGCGGCTGTATGCCCTCTGCGTATAGTCGGACCACAGGCTGCACGAGCAAAAAGATGGGCAATAGGCTTTAAAAAGCGTTATTTTTACTCCTCTGCTGCACTGGGAGTCAAGAAATAGCATAGAATGCGTGCAGATGCTTATCATCCTGGCATGTCGTAAAAGTCGACTAAGGGACGGGTTCTCTCCAACATGGTGGACTATCTGTATGGGCGATGGGCTGATCACCTGTCACCATACGGTTCATCATACCATCTTAGGACTAATTAATCGAACGTGGCCAAAAGTAGTCTTGTGGCTCTGCCCACCCCATTATGGATTTCGGGCGTGATGCTATGTATGCATGTATGTATCTTTACTGGTGTCGTACAGCGTGCAAATCTGCTTATGTGCACGATAAAAATTAGTGTGCTACGGGGGTTGGTAATAAAGTATGGTCCATGTATCGACTGCTTCGTCTCAATTTAAACCGGTATCAATCGTGATCGTTCTAGAAATGAGAGGATGTCCTGCGTGATACGATCTATAACGCCCACTTAGCCATTCTACTCAAGAGTAGATTAGGCTAGGTATTGACCTACAATATCACTGTAAAATATACACACTACGACGCTCGCGACGAGATGTATACGCACATGTATCGAATGCATGCTGAACAATCCCTTCGCAATGTAGGTATTTAAAGAAAAAAGTTTTCTCACTGTCACTGGTATTTATATCTTGGAGCTCTGTTTATTTGTAAAAAACAACACGGAATATTTTATAAAGAAACTAGCGGACCCGTCAGACGTTGTCCTGCAGCGCCATCTGCCGGGCTGATCATCATCGGGCATCTAAACCATCCAAGGCGCCACTCAAACGCATACAAAAAAAAACATTCAAATCGATCCAGCCGTTTAGGAGGAGTTCAGTGACATACACACGTACAGTAGAATTATATATGTATATAAAAAGAGATAATACGTCAATGGAAAATTCCCATAGTGCCTGCAATGGACAACGGTCATGAACATGCCTGAATTCGATTTATCACAGAACATTAATAGTCAGAATACATTTAAGGTCTTGTATAACTTGGAAGAAGTGCAACAAATATAATATTTTGCTGGCACATGCGTCGTCTGTACTATGTCCCCAGTCACTCACAGACTATTATCTTATATCCATTCCTATAATATATCCTTTGAGATCACGGCTCAACAGAAAGTAAGACAACTCGGAGATTTTATAACATCTATACAAAAAGCGATTTCGTACTTATTTTTGTTACTTCCTTAATTGATAACAGGTTTTCCGATCAATCAACGGTAGGCATCTTTAATGACGCCGATAGTACACAAATAAATTTGTAGGTTAGGTTAGTTATTAACTAACGCACGTGTAAATTTGATAAAAAAAATTATAAGAAATATACTCACTTCGATTCTGCACTAAATTCGCAAAATGTATAGTTTTTTAGGCACACTTCAAAACTCTTCTCAAAACACTCAGTACCTTTTAATTTAATATTTGATCCAGCACATGGTCTACAATAACACAATGATAACAAAACTTTTTTTAAATTTGATCGCAGCGCTAACTGTCGGGACAGACTAAAATTAAAATTCGAATATTATTTAAAATTTGACACTGCGATGGTAGCGCCGTGTAAAACATTCCAAAATCAACAACTACTAATAAATTAAAAATTAATTAAAAAAACATTGTCCAGCGGACAAAATTGTGAATCTAAACCATTCCCAGATCCCCTTGAACACACACAAAAAATTTCATCATAATCGGTCCAGTCGTTTGAGAGAAGTTCAGTGACATACACACTCACAGAAGAATTATATATATAAAGATCTTCACATAGAAGCAATTTGAGGAAGCAGTACAGATAAAATCTGTTGCGTCCAAAAGCCAATAATGGAATGTATTATAAAAGCACTCTCCTCTGCTCTGCTCGCCTCTTCTGCACTGGGAGCGAAGAAATAGCATAGAATGCGCGCATAGCCCGTTTACGGTCCCCTTCACCTTTTGACTGCCACAGTCGGCTGCAGCCGTCAGCGGATACAGGGTAAAAAAGTCCTTCATTACCTTGACTTAAAGTTGAAATTCGTGTTACTTCTCAGACATGCTTGGCGGTCAAAAGGTTAATGTTAAAGTTGCATAAATACTTTAGTAAGTCTTGAGTTTCTTGCGGCGTTTCTCAGCAGATGTCACCTCTCGAAGCGCTGGTAGATTCAGACATGTGAAAGAGCCGGTATACTAGCAAAATAAAAACTAAAAAAAATTAATACTTTAATTAAACCTTCCTGATCAGAATGTCTAACTTGCAATTCGTCTCCGAAGCAAAATGACTAAAAAGAATGTCTATGTGGCAAAATACCTAAGCAGTAAATCGTCTAAAGATCAAAATGTCGGCCAAGCAAAATGCCTAAATTGCAATAATACCTAAGCAGCAAATTGTCTAAAGATTGTCTAAGGATAAAGATAAAGATAAGGATAAGGATAAAGATTGTAAAGGTTGTCGTTAGTCATATTGGCTGGAAGGTCTTTTGCTTTTTAGTCAATATACAATGAAGTTCAAGTGCTGCATAGTCATATTGCCTGGTAGGCATTTTGCTTCTTAGTCAATATAAGCTTTAGGCTAAATTACGCGTAGACGTTTTGATTTTAAGCGGCATGATCAATAAGCGCTTAATTATGTTTACAAAAAGAGGCACCCAAAACGCATTCAATAATAAAACAACACAATATTTCTATATTTTATTAACTCCCTCTTCTTTCTCTGTCCCCCCTTGCAAGGTGAATATCAGCTCTTCTAACGTCAAAAGCTGCTTCTGTTCGTTACTATGGAGCTCGAAGCGAGGCGGGCTCTCTAGGGTAGACTTTCCACAGACTATGATGTTTGGGTAGCCCATTCTGCAACAAGTAAAAAAAAAACAATTAAATAATTTTACTCAGGCTTTGAACATATGTTAGTCGGGCCTCAACAAGTGTAAGTCGGGCCCCAGACATCTGTTCGTCGAGCCCCGGCATGTGCTAGTCGGGCCCTGAACATATGTAACATGGACATGCGTAAGCGGGCACCAGACATGTGTTAATCGGATCCTGGACATTTGTTATTCGAGCCCCGGCATGTGTTGTGTTTTGGTGTTATGTTCAGCATTGTAATATGGACATATATAAGCAGGCCCCAGACATCTGTCAGTTGAGCCCCGGCATTTGCTAGTCGGGTCCTGAACATTTGTAACATGTACATGGGTAACCGGACCCCAGACCTCTATTATTTGGGCCCCGGACATCTGTTAGTTGAGACCCGGCATGTGCTAGTCGGGCCCTGAACATTTGTAACATGGACATGGGTGAGCGGGCACCAGACATGAGTCAGTCGGGCCCTGGACATGTGTTAAGCTGTCCCACTCACTTGTCGGCGGCGAGCAGGCGCCGGCCCACGGTGAGCGCGTGGCGGTCGTCGCTCAGCACGTCCCCGCGCAGGCGCGGCGCGCGCCGCAGCGCCGCCTGCAGGGAGTGCAGCTGCGCCGGCCCGAAGGCGGACCACTCTTTGGAGCCTTCCTGGAAATAATAGTTCACGTTGAAAATTAAAATATTCATTTTGCAAATACACACGGACTCTTTCACATGTCTGATTCTACCAGCGCACAGGGTGACATCTGCTGAAAATCGCCGCAGAAGACTCAGCGGAAGTCTTTCAACCGAATGCTAACAAATGGGGAATATGCATAAAAATCAAAATGAGGTTTACTTTCATAATATTTATATCAATATTAAGAAAGTAAACGTAAACAGAAGCATATTACAGAAAAAAGCAAATCATTTTGTCTATTCATTCACATCACAAAAATTCATATTGGGTTTTAGTTCTGATTTCAGTTTTTTGGACATCCTTATCAAAATGTCATGTTTTATTTCTACGATGTTGGTCTAAAAACAATATTTTCGGAAATAATTGCAGATTTCGTTTAATCGCCATACATTTTGTACAGTCAACAAATGCTGTGACGTCATAGTTGTCGTCCATTTGGTATGGAGTGTTTTTGCAAGTGGTATGAACAGTGACTTTTCAAAGCTTTATAACTCATAAAATAAACAACATAATAATGTTTATCTACACCCATATCATAAAACCTCCATTGTTTAATCAAAAACCATAGGAAATGACCACCATTTTGACAACCAATTAGGAAAACCAGTGCTGCAATGTTATTTCTTTATATAAAATTCTCGTGTCACAATGTTCGTTTCCGTACTCCTCCGAAACGGCTTGACCGATTCTCATGAAATTTTGTGAGCATATTGAGTAGGTCTGAGAATCGGCCAACATCTATTTTTCATACCCCTAAATGATAAGGGTGACTCACCGGGCAGGACGACGTCTGCTGGGTCCACTAGTTTCTTTATCGTTTTTAGTAAAGAAATGAGATTAAATTTGGAACAGCTGTCAAAACTCAAGTGGGTCTCTATTCTAGTATCCATAGATATTAAACAGTTATAGATACAAAACATCAATTCAGTATGTTTTTTTAATATAAACCGAACGACATTTGATCTCGAGTGACATGAGAATAGAGACTTCATTCGCTTGTCTATGATTTAAAAAAAAAATGGTCTTGACGGAGGATCGAATTGCTGCCATGTTGGTGTTTTGCTGAACAAAAGTAGAATTTTTGTTGAATTGAATGGAAAAAGTTGTTTGTAATTTACATTTTAGTTGAAAATATGAATAGTAAGTAGTCTTCTCGGAGTGTGTGTGATGTGAAAATGCGCCGGATATCGGAAATATGCAGCCACGATTGCAACAAATAACTTGTTGCCCGAAAATATTGTTTTTGAACCCATCATGGAGGATATATAATATGTGTGTGTAAATAAAGTTATGTATGCAACTCTGCATAATTTGGCCTTAAAACACACGTGCGATCTTATTATGAAACTCGCCTATCGGCTCGTTTCATGAAAACCGCACTAGTGTTTTAAGGCCTATCATTATGCAACCGTTGCATAAACTACTATTTGCGTACACAGATCGGTTTCTATTTCGCAGCACTTTCCAATACAATACGAAAAAAAATGCATCTTCCCTATTCAATGGTACAAAAACACTAAAATTAAGGTCCGATGTACATGAGTCTAGTATTTAGCGAAGTGGATAAGTATAGTGCGCAAGGACAGTGATGTAAACCAACTGGACAGTAGCGAGTCGCGCACCCTGCACTTGACTGTCCCCGTCCACTTCGCACCACTAAACACTTGACCAATGTAAATCGGGCCTGAGACGCACTGAGACGAAAGAGCATCATTCAAATGGCACCTAAGATATTTAATAATTTTCCAGAAACTATTAAAATGTCTATCTACAAAAACTCAAATGTAATTTGAATAAGATTTCAATGAGTAAATGGTATTATAGGATTGAAGAATACTTCAATGTTTGCACGAATGTTTGTTCCTGAGTCTTGGACGTTTCCTATGTATTTAAGTATTTATTTCTCTATATAAGTATTTATATCGTCGTCTAGTACTCATAACACAAGCCTCTAGAGAGCTTACTTTGGGACTAGATCGATTTGCGTAAAGATTGTCCCCTGATTTATTTATTATTATTTATTATTTAATGACAAAAATCTTTATTTTTAACCGACTTCAAAAAAAAAAGGTGGAGGTTCACAATTCGGCTGTATTTTTTTTTATGTTTGTTACTTCAGAACTCCGTCATTTATAAACCGATTTTGAAAATTCTTTTTTTAATCGGCAGGGTATACCTCCAGTTTGGTCCCATTGTAGTCAAAGTTGAGTTATGATGAGAGGATCAATGAGGAATTGATGGAACTCTTCAAATATTATAGGCAAGCATATAGCAATTTTAGTATTTTCTGTAATAACTCAAGCAGTTACTATCCAAACGCATTATTTGGTGAAGTGGAACTGTTGATGAAGACCATAGATGATCACCGGAACTACTAAATGTTGAGTATTTGACGGTTGGCGATTAAATTGCTGTATAAAGTTCTGAAGCAACTTATGTCCATGAAAATTCATGTAGTAAAATTGAAGAACCAGGCGAACTCCTCAACGTTTGTAAATGGTGATGCGCAATTGGCATTATGCTATTGTTACTTGATGTAGTAAATGTGTGGCGTTAAATCACAGGATAATAAATAAAATGTGAAAAAAAAAACTTACTTTTCAAAGGCTTTTTGAAGTCGGTTTTTTTATTTTATAAACTATATGATTATTAAATATAATTATTCGGGAAATAACAGGAACTAATGTGATATAATATTAAATGGACAAATAATTCTAATGAATTAAAACTCTACGTTCTATTGTAAGTATATTTCATAATTATTATTTTAAAAATTGTAATCATTCTATTTTATTTATATTCTCCACAATTGTATTATATTTCGTATGCCAAAAGGTACAACATAGTGAGACTGAGATTTAATGTACACCTTTTCCACCCGTGTTGACGAATAAATTAATATTGATTGAATGATTGATTAAGTGCAACAGACAAATCTCATCATCACTCTACATACGTACCCTCTTCTCATTGTAAGAGGGACTGGGCAGTGGTCTCTAAGCGGCCTCAGTGCGGAGTGGGGACTGCAGCTCTGACCGCCGACCGCACGCGAGCGCGCTTCTTTGGTCAGTAAGTGCGGTAAGGTATGTGTTGACTTTAACCAAAGTTTAGTAAAAAAAATTTTTTACTGGTTAGTGATATTGATAATCCCGGAAATTCGCACATTCCATCTGGCAACCCTAAGTTACAGTCGTATCTTACTAACCTTGGGCCCTATTATAATGGCGCGGAAGGGAGCGATGGCCTCAGGCCAACGGAGCGCCGTGTCCGTTGAGAGAGCCTCCAAGCAAGCGCCCAGCAACCTGCAATACATACCAAATAATTTTGTTTTTGAAACAAAGAAGGTCTAAATCGATTAATCTTGGTTAAATGGAGGTGTATACAGTCTCCACGGTCAAGTATAAAGATGGAGACGTAAGGTCTCCAAATATCAAAAAGAAACAATTTGAAATATAACGTTTCATGTCCTAATAATTTCTAGACGTTTCTTATTTCAAGGTTAGCGACTTTTAAATTTACGTACCCATACTACGTGACCCCCCCCCCCCCCCCCCCTCGATGGTGACTCGTAGCATATGTCAACCCCCATCCTCGTCTAGTTTTCAAGCTAAAGAAAATTAATTTTGCTCATATTTGTCTTTATTTCCCTAGAGGATAGGTATATCGACCACGTTACGAAAACCTAACCCCCCCCCCCCCCTGTACCCAGGCGTGGTATTTTGAAGACCCCCCTCCCTGAACGGGTAACGTAGTATGAGTACGTCCCTTAACTAGTAATCAAAATTCAACAAAGGTATTATTAAAAAAGAAGCAATTTCGCCGCCTTTTCGCTTAAATATAATCACGTGACACCGCTCTGCGCCTTAGAGCTTTGCGCATGCGCGGCGCGTGCCGTCAACGGCGAGGGGCGGCCGGCGCAGCGAGACACGACGCAAAACATACGTAACACTTATATTATAATTTTCAAATTAATAATTTTTATGTTTTAAATCAATCTATTATAATCACAAAAATGAATTTAAATATTTTTTATTCTAATATTTTTTAAGTTATGTAAATTCTACAATCTATATTAATTGTAATGTAAATTTAAAATTATTAATTTTTTTCTTATTTATCATAGCAAGGTATGGTGATCTATACATATAAAACAGTACCGTGATTCACTTATAGACAACGCACAGCCTAAACGGGTAGTCCTAGAGGTTTGAAATTTGGAGGAGACATTCCTCGAGTACCGTATAGGTGCACTAAGGAGGGATTTTTTGAAATTCCATCCCTAAAAGGGTAAAACGGGGTGATAAAGATTGTATGGAATATACCGCGGGCGAAGCATTGTTTTATGCGAATGCCAATGTTGAAAATGATGCGAATGCGTATTCGTAACATCCCTAGTCTATATGCTGATGGTACCTGGTGATTCCAATGCCGTAGCAGGTCATGGTGAGGGGGCGCGGGGGGCCGCCGGGGGGCACGTACCCCGCGCCCAGCGGCTCGCTGTAGCGCGCGCCCAGCACGAACGTGTGCCCCACCTGCGGCGGATCAGGACGAACACCGGACGACACCGATAAGGTCATTAACCAACTACGGTGAACCAAAACGGAGGGTTGTGATTTTGAATAGTACGTATGTCAAAGTCAAAGTATCTTTATTCAATTTAGGCTTTTACAAGCTGAACTTCAAGGAATAAATCTACCACCGGTTCGGTATGGTTAATTTTCTCCTATTTTCCTAAATAAGTTCCGAACTTAAAATTCCAATAAAATATATTTAAGATCCTCACAATAATCATTTTCATGTGATACGTCACACGATATAGTTTGCATAACTTTTTTTATTTACGTTACACGTCCGTATTGCGGGCACCGATTACATATGTATACCATATTTTTACTCAATCGGTTTGGTAGTTTCGGAGCAAATTGGCTGTGACAGACAGACAGACGAGTGATCTTATAAGGGTTCCGGTTTTTCCTTTTGAGATACGGAATCCTAAAAAAAAACAAATTAAAATCGGTTCATCCGTTCGTGAGCTACGATGCCCGAGACATACAGATACGCACGTTAAACTTTTAACGCCCCTCTGTTTGCGTCGGAGGTTAAAAAAAGAACGCACTCACCTCTATACTGTTGACGGTGTGCGCCTCCCCGCCGCACGAGCAGCCCCCCTCCAACGGTGCCCGGCGACACGCCGCGCACACAGACAGCCTGTCCTCGCCCGCCGCGGTCGGCAGCTGCCACTCGTGGGACTCCGAGCCGCCCATGTCACCGCACGAGGCCGCCACTGGGACAAGCATTTCACGTTTTAATGCTTACCTATCCAATATAAAAAGACTAAATACATTTTACTCGTACATGGCCGCCGGCGCTCTTTTAACATCGGGCGTGGTATACCAATACCACTGCACTTATTGTCATTTATTTATATAAATAGTAGTTTATGCAGCGGTTGCATAATGATAGGCCTTATAATACGAGTGTGGGGTTATGAAACGAGCCGAGAGGCGAGTTTCATAATAAGATCGCACTCGTTTCTCACATATCTCTCTGTCCCTCGTATTTCACATAAGAGTATATCAAATTAAAGATATGACCTTTAAATATATTACATCTTATTAAACACAATACAACAGAAGAATATGAGCAACAAAACCTCCTAATAGCTCCAAAGTAACACAACCTTTATATTGAAATAAGAAAAAAAAAAGTGACTATTTTTTGACAGTATGACACACATGACAAATATCGTACTGTTACCTTACGTAAAACAGTAACTATTGATTGATAAAGAATCATGAATATTTTTTTATATTATAGGCACATTCATGTGCATCAATAAATAATGCGTGTCCATATCGCTTCTGTAAACTTCTTAGGTCTACTGGTAAGTAATGTCATCATGGCAGGTGATATACATTGCGTTTACGATACTTTAAGTTGAATGCTACCTAAAAGAAATCGCAGCAATGTAACTTGTGTCATTTTCGTCTCCGGCTTTAGCCGATAATAGCCGAGAAAAGTCGAATCGTTAACTGATTTTAATAGTACTGTAAAGTCCTGTTCGCTTGCAGTTACCTTTATAAACGGTGACTCCCAGCGTATCGAATAGCCTCCTGTACGCGTCGCCAACGCGCCGGTACGTCTGCGCGGCTTGTTCGTCCGAGGCGTGCGCGCCGTACGCGTCGAGCATGCGGAACGAGCGCGCGCGCAGTATGCCGTGTTTGGGGCGAAGCTCGTCGCGAAATTTATCGCCGATCTGAAATGCAACAAATCAGTGTTCATAAGTAATTGTGTGTGTGTGTGTGTGTGTGTGTGTGTGTGTGTAACAATCTATACAAATAAGAAAAACTATTTTTAATTATTTTTTCTCTCTAATAAACTCTGGTAAACTCAAAAACCGATCAAGTGCGAGTCGGACTCGCGCACGAACGGTTCCGTAGCATTATCTATAATCAAGCAAACAAAATCACGTTTGTTGCATGAGAGCACTTTAAATATTTATTTTATTCTGTTTTTTTTGTATTTGTTGTTATAGCGGCAACAGAAATACATCATCTGGGAAAATTTCAACTGTCTAACTATCACGGTTCATGAGATACAGCCTGGTGACAGACGGACAGCGGAGCCTTAGTAATAGGGTCCCGTTTTTACCCTTTGGGTACGGAACCCTAAAAATGACCTCTATAAACAAATCATTGTATAACGTACCTGGTAAAGTAAGAGAGGTAGCTGTTTGTATGATATAGGCCCCACATCCGCCAACAAATCCGCTACGGCCTCCTCATGAGTCTGCAAATTCAAATATTAAAATTATATTCAGGTGTTTCCTTCATTCAACCATATTAGACACAACCATTCTTAATATTTTGTTAATAGCAGGCTCTTTTTTTGTAGCTTCTTAACAGATGACTTAAGTAAGTTCTTGGCATAATTTTTAACCGACTTCGTATATTTTTAGTTGGTATAAATCTAAAGTATTAAAACTCTAAACTTCAAATCTATTGAAAATTTTAAAATATTGCAACATAATATGTGACATCACACCAGTGACAAGGAAAGGGGGGGCGCATGAAATTCGTGTAACGTAATTTATACACGGCCCCTAACGGCTGTGTCTATAGAGTACTGGCAATACTTTGAGCATGTATACAGGAGCGGCGTTTGGGGTTGGCGAGCAGGGTAACCGCCCGGGGCCTCGCTCTTGCAGGGGCCTTGCACACTCGCAAAACAAACCAAGTAGAAAAATATTACGTACCTAAGTACTAATAGTACTAATGTTTATTTGAATTTCGCACCATAAGCTGCGCATTATAGAACTCACGTCATGCCACTCGCGCTCTTTTGCGTGGTAGTACTCGCGCTGATATTTGTAGCATATTCATTAAAACTAATTCCACAAAGGCAAGGGCCTCGCAAAGATCTACCTGCCCGGAGCCTCGCAATGGCTAAGGCTGCCCCTCCATGTATATATTACAAGGTTTCTTCATACTGTTATATCTTTGTTGGTTTACTACGTACTTATATATAAGTATGATGAATACTTACTGGAGCCAGCAAATATTTCTTTCCATGTCTATCCTCAACCTTTAAGAGTTCCTCATTGATCCTGCCCGTCTTCTCCCACAACCCAGCTGCAGTTAGCGCGGGCAGGGAGATCTCCTGTCCCCCGACATCCTCTATGTGGTGTCTGACTAGGGCTTCGAGCTTGTCCAGCGCTCGCCGAGCTAGCGGAAGCAGGGCAAACAGGCCAGAGGATGTCGGACGTATTAAACCACATTCTAGGAGGAGCTGGAATTAGTAAAATAAGAAATAAATATAATAGGCTTATTCTGAAGCATTTGACCTCATAACATGCAGTGTTATGAGGTTCAAATGATTATTACTACTACTACTATATGAAATTACTCGACTTTCTGTATAAGGTTGGGAAGCAACTAATGTTCATAAAAATTCAAGTGGTCAAATAGAAGCGGTGATGAAGAACTAGAAGAACTCCTCAACGATTGACGTCCTTGCATCTTGGATAGCAACATTTTATAAAGGGTGATGGGCAATTGACATTATGCTATTGATACTTGATGTAGTAAATGTGTGTTGTTAAATCGGATATGATAATCACTAAAAAAAGTGAAATTAAAATTAAAATTTAACAAATAAAAAAACCGACTTCAAAAACCCTTTGAAAAGTAAGAAATAGTGCCCTTTGTAAGTAAATTACCTAGAAACGTCAGATATATTGTTGATTAAGTGATAGTTTAAATATATCGAAGTTGGTGGCAAGTAAATTAGGTAATCCAACCCTCATACTGTGTTCTTTTTTTACTTGACACCGATTTCGATATATTTAATGTATCACTTAATCAACAATATATCTGACGTTTCTAGGTAACTTACTTACAAAGGGCATTATGTCGGCTCAACTGTACAATGTCAATATTTCAATAACAATATTTAACTATCAATAATTAAATTCATTAACAATAATTATAACAATAATTACTAGTTAACAAAGTAAAAGAGCGAACACAAAATGTACACAACGAAATTAATTTTTCGTTAAATTTCATATATTTTTCCAACCTTACCTTTTGACTTTTGCAAGTAATTTCTGTGTTCTTGATCTTGGCGTTCTTTGGTATTGTTATTATGGGCTGAAATAACTGAGACACGAATCGCATTGTACTAAATTAACGTAGTTTTGTATTAAATTTGTTCAAGAAAACTTGATACCTCCAGCTGATTATGACATTTAAAAGTAATCTATTACTTATTTTATATAGGCATGCCAAACCTACACTTCTCTGAATTAAGCTTTAATTTGTTTTAATAAGGCTTGTTTTATCTAAATTGATTTCCGATAGACAATGGCGTACAACGTAATCGGCATTTGACATTGGACAACTTTGACGTTTGCTGCGTTTCATTTCTGCTATGAAATGTTCGATGTAGGTATGATATGGTGTGATGATTAATTGAATTATTATAAACAAAATATATAATTATTCCTATCAGGTGAACTGGATGAAAAGAACCAAACATCTTTCTAAATCTCTAAGATTGGTGAGTTCAATTGACATACAAAAACGCACACTCCAAAACTGCCGGTAGAAAAAATATTTAAAAATCGATACATTAGTGTCTAGCATTAACTAAATATTTTATTTATTTTCATCACACTTGCTCGGAAATTATACGCAAGCGTATAGAGCAACTATAGCCGATTTAACTCCTCTATGGGCCCCGCCGTCAGCGAGAGTTATAAACCATACAAAATCCATAACTCCCTAGGGAGTTATGGATTTTGTATGGTTTCGAACTCCCGCGGGCAGTTAAGTGCGCCAGGTCGGCGGAGCTGCTCGGGAGCCGCAGCCGGCGGGGCGCGCGACCGCAAGCCGGCGGAGCTGCCCCGCTCTGATCGCAACGTACGCTCAGTTTATGAACACCCATCTGATGGTAATTCCGATGTAAAATGGAAATAATACTATATATATATATATATACTTTTTTTGTCTAATTTTTATTTCATTTCCTCGCAAATGTGATGAAAAACATTGTGTGTATCACGGGCAGTAAGGGGATAACAAACTCGAGTCATAAAAGCCCTCGCCTATCGGCGTCGGGCTCCTAACAGACTCTCGTTAGTTATCCCCTTCTTACGGCCCTAGATGCACAATGTACTATAACTGGTTATCGACATTACTGGACTGATTCCGATGAAGGTTTGCACCGGTCAATTGACAGCCGAAAAGTCTTTACTGACCCAATTTGGGCATTTTGAAAATAAATTACTCCAATCAAAAATAAAATTAGTTTAATTTTAATAGTTGTTATTTATTATTTTACCATTTATAGAGATAACATCTCTACAATTTTAATTTAGTGTTTACCTAGCATACAAGTAAATTAGTAGTTTTGATTGGGGGCTTGTGTTTTCCCCTATGTAATACCTAATCCATACTTACTAATATGATAAATACGAAAGTAGTTCTACCTGTCTTTTTATCTGTCTGTTACGCTTTCACGGCTAAACCGCAGAACCGATTTTGATGAAATTTGTTAGTTTGAGAAAATCAGCATCATAAGATGAAATACAGGCTGGAAAATTAGTTGACGGGAAGTTAGTGCGTGCCCGATGCGAAGCCGTTGATATATTTTTACTTATTTGCGCACTATTTTTATTTCCGCTGAACCGATTTTGACGAAATTTTGCATGGCGATAGTTCGAGTCATAAGGAATGACATAGGCTACTTTTTTTAAAAGACGATCAGCCCCTAAAATTAGCGTGGAAAATTAATAAACGCCATGCTAACTGCGATAACTGAATTCCACGCGTACGAAGTCGCGGGCAAAAAGCTAGTCTTGAATAAAATATTTTTTTCAATTAAATTTATTTATTCAACGACACATTTTATAACGTTATATCTTTCTACTTTTTTTTAACCACAGGCCTACCATGCTACTTTTCAGCAAATGTTTAATGACATTGACTTTTATCTGAGCTAGCAATATTTAATAGCCGTACGCAGAATCTATTCATTTATGAAAGAGATCGCCTCACTCCATTAACTTCATTAGCGCTCCTTTCTTCTAAATGCGCTAATCGGCAGTGAATGCCGCCATTGCCGTCGCCATAAAGACACCCCGTGCATGCTACAGGGGCGTTGCGGTATTCTGTCGCATGCTACAAAAACTATGACCAATACTGGTGGCGCAATTTGTTACAACAGTACGTGTTTTTTTTTAGAGCTCAGCGTATACAATAAGTATTTTGCGTCGATATGGCATGCGACACTGTGGAATGTAGCACGCGTTTGTTTATTAAAGCTCACTGAAGTGCGAGCAGTTTAACTTCCCTATATCTATATCTATCTTCTATACATATAATAAAATCGTAAAGGGAAAAAGTCTGTACATTGAAGATAACAATGAAAAAATGCTATGGGGAGCTTCAGGATGAGCAACAGAACAAATCCCAATGGTTTTTGAATTTCATGTCTGTTTGTCTGATTGTATGTTCACGATAAACTTTAAAACTACTGGGTGGATTTCAATGCGGTTTTCAATAATGTATTAAGGAAAACTGCAGGCAGGACATAGGCTATAGAAACTTTCAGAAATGAAACTGAAAGGGGGTAAAAAAAGTGGGTTGAAATTAGCACCTGTGGAAAATACTAATTCGGTGATTTTATAAACTTGAAACTTGGTTTAAATACTCTTCACAACAAATCATTAGTTATACGTTAGAGAAAAAATTTAACTACCCCTAAAATGGGGTGCCTTGGTGCGTTAAACTTTGTATGAGAATAACCGATTCCATATGTTTATGGACTTGAAACTTTGTATATATGCAGTTCAAAACAAGCAAATAGGCAGGTGATCGAGAAAAAAACGAAACTACTCCTAAAAAGGGATGTCTTAGGGTATTGAACTCTGTATTGGAAAAACTGATCCCATTTCCTTATCAACTTGAAACTTTATATAAATGCACTTCAAAACAAACAATTAGGTAGGCGATTGCGAGAAAAACGAAACTACTCCTAAAAAGGGATGTCTTAGGGTTTTGAACTCTGTATTGGAAAAACTGATTCCATTTGTTATTCAACTAGAAACTTGGTATAAATGCACCACAAAACAAACAATTACTTAGGTAGGCGATCGAGAAACCATCTTAGGACTAATTAATCGAACGTGGCCACAAGTAGTTTTGTGGCTCTGCCCACCCCATGAGGGATTTCAGGCGTGATGCTATGTATGTATGTAACTAATATTAAAGGAATTATACTGCGTCTATGTGGCATGCGACACTACAGCATATCGCATGCTTCGTGGTGTTTATAAGATCACAATGAAGCGGTAGTTTAACTTCCTTATAACTTATATTAAAGGAATTACACCGCGTCTATGTGGCATGCGTCAGTGCGGCATGTCGCATTCGTCACGGTGTTTGTTAGAGCTCAGTGAAGCGCGAGCCGTTTAACCTCCCGATAACTGATATAGAAGCCGGAATTATCCTGTGGTGCTGGGGTCGGCCTAAGTCATGAGAAAATAGCGAATTTGAATAAACTTTTAATTTTCATTTCTGTGATTCGGGATACAGGGATACTTCTACGAAGCAAAAACTTCGAAGCTTCAAATGCCCTGTCTCTTACATGCTTCATGAGCAAAATGAAAAACGAAAAGTATTCACAGCACGAGGGTTGAATTCTGTTTTTAGGGTTCCGTACCCGAAGCGATCAACGGGTCCCTATTACTGAGTTTACAACGTCCGTCCGTCCGGCTGTGAGATGCCTCTAGCTTAGCAACGGTAAGAGGTAGAAGGTTGGAATTTTTAACAGAATATGTGTTGTTTTTGCATGAATACTAGTGAATAATAAAAATCCTGTGAAGCTCCCCATACATAGATATCTACCCTAAAAATTTGGCGTGATGTTAGTTTATGCTCCATAGTCTAACATTAAATATCAATTCAATGGTGTTCTGTTATAGAAATGTGAAAAATATATGGAAATTACCGCTGCTGCAGCTTAACAATCTGCCAACTTAGTTGAAATTGTCAAATTTCTTATATCAATAACATAAAGTCTATTATAGACTGGTTGAGACCGTGCCAAATTTGCGTAGTACGGAACCCGCGGTACGCGAGTCCGACTCGCATCTAACCGGTCTTTTCATTGTACAGGCCAAAATCTTGGTCATGTCACAGAATAGACAATAGTACTAACGTACAGAGGAATCACTGTCTAACAAAACCGGTGTTTAGGTACGAAACTATGCCTAATCGTGCCTTCTCTCTCCGTCGCATAAAACGTGCTCTTTCGTGTACGCTAGCGCTGTTAGTTTTTTATCCGCGTCACGCAAACCGGTGAACTTAATCGTGAGTATAGCCGTGTTTATTTCAAGTGTTCATAATGTCTCACGAAAGTTTTAATTTGATTATTTCTATTATACTTCACTTTCATAGCTGGGCATAAGACCGTTAATCCGTTAAACGTTAATTAACGAAGTTAACATTTTGAGTAACGGATTAACTTTTGAGTTAACTTTAAAAATTGTTAACGCACTCATTAACATCCGTTAAAACAATTACATTCCGTTAATCGTTAATTATGTATCTATTATTTGCGAAAAGGAAACTGCGCGAACCGCGCTGCGCCGCGAAAGACATTCGGACAAGTACATTCGGGCGGGTCGGCGTGTACACCGTTCTTTTATTAATGTTTCGTGTCCTGCGTAAACTTCTATAGCTCATACCAATATTTATTTACAAGAAAACGCAGCGACATAAAATGCAATGTCTATCACGAGTTCACGATTAACAACTTTAAATTTTTTAGTAACGGATTAGCAATTAACGAAGTGAACTATTTGATTAACGGTGCATAGCTGTTTACTTAGCCGCTGGCTCTCAACACTCGCGCCACCCGGTTATCAGTTCACAGGTCATTTACCGCGGCCTAATGGAATCGGCAAAAACCGGACGAGTTCCCCCGGATACGCCCGTGTTTACCCGGATAACCGGACGGGCTAGAACGATGCAGGAAACTTTAAATGTAACGGCTTTTATGCCTGCGACTGTTTGAAAAAGGTAAAGTTACGCGTTAATCCTTCCACCACCATCATCTATACTTCCTGCACGCCTAGTGGTTGACTGGTAGAGAATCCCTTAAAAATTTAAATTAAAATATTTATTTTGCAAGTAGGCCACACGGGCTCTTTCACATGTCTTAATCTACCGGCGCTTCGAAATGTGACATCTGCTGAAAAACGCCGCAAGAAACTCAGCAGTAAGTCTTTTTCAACATGCCTTAAGGCATTAAGTGCGCCATTGTGCAATAAAGTTTAAATAAATAAATGATAGGACCACAAAGTAAAAAGTGCAACGAGCGCCACATATGGAATATTGGAGGCAAAATAAAATAATAAAAACTTATTTAGCCTAAAACACGTTTGTCTAAAAATTACATAACAAACATTAAAAAATACAGACAAACAGAACCTCCTGCTATTTTTGAAATAGGTAATACATAATCACCATGGAGAGGAGACTGTCTACACCTCCAGCTAACCTAGATTAATCGATTTAGATGTTTCTTTGTTTCAATTATTATTTTTATTCTGATGACTCTTAGAGGCTTTATACATCTCTAAGTCACTTAGCTTGTCCAGACGCGGAGACTATACATCTCCCTTATTACTATTAGTTATTTATTAGAATTAATTTGTACCCATTAGGTTTGTTTATTGCACTTTTGTGTTAGTTTTTAGATAAAACTCAAATGTCAACGTTGAAAAAAGACTTACTGCTGAGTTTCTTACGGCGTTTCTCAGCAGATATCACCTTTCGAAGCGCTGGTAGATTCAGACATGTGAAAGAGCCCATGTGGCCTACTTGCAAAATAAATATATTCATTATTTTTACCATATAACTAACGGTGACTTATTACTTATCGCTTAAATGTATGTTTTGATATGAAAAAAGTACAGAATATAGTTCTTTATCTATAGATTACATGAAAACCTATAGTAACGTAACACAGGGAAATTAATTTAATAACGGAACCCTCTTCACGAGAGTTTAACTCGCACTTGTCTCGTTTATAAGTTTAATTTTCCCTCCTTTTCCATTTTCAAAGATGTATTTTATAATTATTTACACGGGCGTCACGCTAAACTCGCAATTAATCCAACAAATCCCGCCGTCCAGAGGTTCAGGTGTTGCGCTCGCATAATTTATTACGAAATGTGATGAATGTACGGCGATCCTAACTAAGATCTGAATTAGCATGGTAATAGATTGTTTTGTATGTTTAGAAGGCACGTATGCTTAATGGATGACTAATGTATGGGCAAAAAACTTTTCCCAAAGTATCAGATCCCAAACTATTTTACTCAAATTATCATTTGGCAAAAAATCATTAGTCAAATCAGCTTATCGCAATTTTACAGTTAGCGAAAGTATTTTTTGACAAATAAGTACTTACGTAAGGGACACAAGTTAACCCTAACCTAGCCTACCCCTGACAAAGCAAAATGATGCCAAATGATAATTTGACAAAATGATAAAATGCGAAATGGAAATATATATATATTCTCACAGAATATCGGCGTAAAGTAATAGCTTGCTATTGCGTTTCGTACGATGAGTGACGAGATCCGGAGGCCTATTCCCTCATCCCCATGCCATCCCCATTCTCCATCCTCCCTAGACTGGCAACGCATTGGCAGCACCTCTGGTGTTGCAGATGTCCATGGGCGGCGGTGACCACTTTCCATCAGGTGGGCCGTCAGCTCGTTCGTCAGTCCTTTGACATAAAAAAATATATATATTAAAGATTCGTTTGGGAAATGAAACTACTGCGAAAAGTTTTTTGGGAACTGAAATTTTGCGAAAAATATTTTGCCCAAAGGGCAGTACACCATTCTTAGTACCTATAATAATCTCGACCTGCGGCCCTAGCAAGGACACGAGGGTAAGATAACATCGTCTTATGTCCAAGTCCGTTACTCGCACAGAGATAGACGGGATTAAGTTAGCAAGAAAATGTTAAGCAAATGCTAGTTAGTTCAGCCCGCTAAATCGTTGTTCGACCACAGAATCTCTCCGAATGGAAATATTAATAGATCAGTACACATCGGGAGTGAACATTCTCGTGTCTATGGCGCGGGTAATGGCGTATGAATAGATAAGGCTGTTATGACGCGGATTTATGTTGTCTGTGGAATATAGGCGGGAAAAAGGCCTGTGTTGGAATTTTGGGACATTGTAACTTAATGAATACTTAAGTTTATACGATACTAGCGTTTACCTACAACTACGTCTGCGTGGAAATGTATCTTTAAAATATAAAGAATTTCCCCTTTTAGAATATTTTCCCTCAAATTACGGGCTCTCATCGGTCACTCACGAACTTGCCGTTAGTTAATTTCTGGCCCCAATATCAACCTTTTTAGCGGTTGGTTGTGTTAAAAAAAGAAAAGTGTCCTTCCCCAAGGGTCAAACTATCTCTATACCAAATGTCACTAAATTCGGCTCAACGGCAGATACTTAAAAAGACAGCAACGTGTTCTTATCGGGCACGCGCGAACTCTCATTAATCGATCCAGCCCTATTTCACACTTGTAATTAGGGGTGGATTTTCCTAAAAAAGGGAGCCTCTTTTCTTTCCCAGAGTTCAAACTATCTCCATACCAAATTTCATCAAAATCGGTTCAGCGGTCAAGCCTTGAAAACGTAACAGACAGACAGAGACACTTTCGCTTCATACACTGAAAAGATTAAAGTGCACCAACATTGAAACAGACGTTTTATTTTTAATCAGCCGTTTAATGGTACATTTGACATCCGTAAACAATCGTTTAACGCTTAAATGTCTGTTTAGTTGTTGGTGAACTCGGCACTAAAGGGTCAGACTAAAAGTTAACCAAGAGCTGGCTACTATTAACTTACTACGAATGGGACGAATGCTTAAATTAAATAAATAAAACATTCATTTATTTCAGACCTCAAATAATGCCAAATAATTATAAGTAAAGCACACGAGACTACATTAATTGTAAGTAAAGCAAGGAAACAACCCTTCATATACGCGATTAAGTCTAAGTATTATGCTAGACGGGCAGACGGCGATTGAAACAAAAAATAATAATTTTTTACAGTCGTCTTATGCATGCACCAGATTAAAAAAAAACACTCAGTCATTCCCTGCCATTCTGCCATTTCACGAAAAATCCATACTTAAGTGTGAAAACTATTTTATGACCTCCATGAAACGATTCCCAATTGACTAAAATCAAGTAAATAAATTATGAAGTCGGTTAAAAAAGCAACTGTACATTTGTGTGTCTTTATCTACTCTATAATAAAATTATGATAATCAATAAAAAACAAACCCACTTCCGATCACAAGTCACGCGCGACGTTGCGTTTGGCGTTTGGTTATTGCTCGGGCCCAGTTTGGGCGGGAAAAATGACAACTGTCACCGCCAGCCGCGGGAAGTCGTGCGTGAAACGGAAAATTGTTCTTTTTTCAAACAACTTGAAATAATGGCGGTGTTTGCATCATTATGCATGCGGTAGTTTTCAGGATTATGCAGTCATTTGCATTTTCGTTTTCAACTGTGTAACAGCAAGTGATGTTCCAGTTGGTTTCACGTAAATAATTAAATGTGACCATAGTAGGTACGACTTACCTTGGTTTGACAGCAAATTACAATAAGTATTCTATTTTCTGCATAAATTGGCATTAAACGCTACACGTATAAAGGTAAATTACCGAACTTTATATCTTCTGGCACTATTAGGTACTTAGCGTATGTCCGCGATTTAGATCAAACGCGACTTAAAGGCTTATTACAGCTTCCTAAATAAGTCACTTATGAGAGGGACGCCACAATACGTTAGATACGTATGGACATATCTCCATCTCATTCCAACGTATTGCAGCGTAGGGACGTAATTGACTTATTTAGGAAGGTGTCATAAGCCTTTTAGTCGCCAATCCTTTTAGCACTATTTCCTCGAAAACTGTACAATATTTTGAGATAATCCTGCTTCAGATTCAGAAGTATACTTCCTAGGCCGAATATCTTCTGAAGGAACATACAAACACAATTTCCAGTTTAAAATATTCGAGAGCATTTAAAATCTAAAGCAACTTTAAAGTAATTCTGGCTAATGGGAGTTGTAGGTAATAGTGTAATCGTGTTTCCGTAGGAAACAAAATGCAACTATTAGAAATGATTACTTTACTCGGGTGAAGCTTAAAATACTAACAACTCAGCAGCCCAACCCCCGCGAATCGATGCCAGAAACGAGGTCAACCGCTCAAAAATGACGTCGGGATGATGTTGAACATTAAAAATGGCTTATGACTGGTGAGACTGAGTTGCAATATAGGGGAGGGTTCATTTATGGGCATTTTAGATAGATAGATAGTGTAGGGTATTGTATTTGAGCAGAATCTTAATTGATTTCTTCAAAGTTACGAATGGATGAATCATTTATTCACAATGATTATGTAAACAGTAACTGTCGGAGCTGTTATTCACGAACAGCTCAGCTTGAGGTTCAATGAGTAAAAGAAACTCCAGCTTTCAAGATATTGATTATAAAACAAATACTATACTCCTTAAGGCTATAGGGCATGCGGCGTGTGTAAGTGTGTGTGTATGTGTGTGTGTGTGTGTGTGTGTGTGTGTGTGTGTGGTAAAGCCGATTCCTGACGGCTTTACCAAGCTAGAAAGCTACGGCTAGCTGTCAGTGAAGTCCATGTTACTCTAACTAAATGTCAAACTCGCACACGTACGGTTCTAATTCTTCCGGCTTCCCTTGGGAAATATTTGATGCTTCGCCACTGTTATTTATATTTATGCGAGTTGAAGCGTCGGTGGTAGGATGGTGGCTGGTGTGGTATCCCCGCGCTTCCTCAAGCTTCAGGTTGATGCAGGGTAGCAGCGTTAACATTAACTCCTTTTTACGGAAATTTTCTGCAGATCCTCATCTTACCTACTTTGTATATGTTTAATAATTCGCTCTGCCCTTACGAATATAATTAGTGTTCTTCTATCGTCCAAAATACCTTTTTTCGATAATACTGCATCGACTACCTTTTGTTACCTATATTTTGCTGGATGTACAACGTTATTCATTACCATGCATCAGAGTCCTGAAAAAAAGTGTCGTCTGTTCTAAAAAACGCAAAAAGCATTCCTAAACGTACGTGGGAATAATTCAAATCATTTGGGCCCATTAAATTGCCATTTTATGGCAAAAATAGGAGATGTTTTGACCGCGTGCGGGCAATATGGGGGTGCGTTTCCATTTTATGAGGTGAGAGATACTTAGTTCAGTTTTCGTGTAATTTTTCGTACAATAAATAAGATGGTAGTCCATATGCCGTTTCAATCCTTACCGTTACAAAATATTTATAAATTTGCATGTTGGATGCGGGCTGCATAACCACAACGCACCCACGCCCAGGGCACTCGCTCCTTGTTTATCTTTATTTATTTAAGAGGGTTTTATTTAAATTTCACCCTCATAGTACACACAATCACATAACACAATAATACACATTAGAGATCAGATAACATTTACCCTACGTTTGATACAACTTAAAACAAGTTTCTATAGTGTTTTGGCTGCCACAGAAGTGGGTTTAGCCAGAACACTGTTACATATACCTACCCACTTCTCCATTAAAATTTATAGATATGTCAAAAAAACCGACTTCAAAAACCCTTTGAAAAGTAAGAAATAATAATTGGCCTTCGTAAGTAAATTACCTAGAAACTTCATATGTTGTTGATTAAGTGATACATTAAATACATCGAAATCGGCGTCAAGTAAATGAACACAGTATGAGGGATGGATTACCTAATTTACTTGCCACCGACTTCGATATATTTAATGTATCACTTAATCAACAACATGAAGTTTCTATGTAATTTACTTACGAAGGCCAATTATTATTTCTTACTTTTCAAAGGGTTTTTGAAGTCGGTTTTTGTATTTGTAAATTTTTTATTATTATTTCACCTTTTTTTGTGATTATCATATGTGATTTAACGACACACATGTAATACATGAAGTAACAATAGCATAATGCCAATTGCTCATCACCCTATACAAAATTTTGCTATCCAAGTTGCAAGGACGTCCATCGTTGAGGAGTTCTCCTGGTTCTTCACCACCGGTTCTATTTTACCAAATGAATTTTCATGAGTATAATTTACTTCCCAACCTTATACAGAAATCTAATCGCCACCCATGAAATACTTATCATTGAGGAGTTCCGGTGGTCATCCGTGGTCTTCATCATGAGTCCAAGTCCCCAAATTATGTTTTTGAAACGCAACTGCTTTACTTATTAAAGAAAATATCAAAATTTCTATATGTGTGCCTATAACATTTGAGGAGTTCCTTCGATTCCTCATAGATCCTCTCATCAGAACTTGACTTTGATAACAACGGGACCAATTTTGAGAAATATTCTATCGATTACAAAAAGAATCATGCAGATCGGTCCAGCCATCTCCGAGTAATCGGTGAACATACATAAAAATAAAAAAAATAAAAAAAAACAAATATACGCGTCGAATTGAGAACCTCCTCCTTCGGAATTTTTGAAGTCGGTTAAAAACGGACATCTCTCAGCACTCTCTCTTAATGACTATTGTTCCTCTCACATATCCATGGTGATATTTATCCATCCAGTCGGGTCATTCATAAATAGAAAGAAGAAGAAAGAAGAAAATAAATTTATTCGCAACAATTAACATAGTAGTAAAACATGTATAAAAAAACAAGAAAGAATAAATATGGTTGCGAAACGGTCCCAACCCAACTCAGCATGTAGCAATAGCATCGTGCTATGTTTAAATACAATTTACTTAATTATGTTTTTTATTTACTTTTATTTTATTCCAGTTTAGCTTATTTATCTCCTTATTTGTATTGAGTGACCTTTACCTTTATGTAATGTGTGTAAGTACAAGTACCTTGGTGTTTAACTGTTTATTTATAATCATTTATATAAATAAATAAATAACCCAAATTTCGGGTCCATTAAAATCAGTCGTTTCGTTATAAAACGGAAAAAGCAGTAGTTATACAAATACACAGGCTCCTAGAAGTTACTTTGATTGAATTTGTATGAGATTTTGCCAAGCCCAATGAATATTATTAAATCTCTATAGTTGCGTCGAGAACAAATCCTATTTTGATCAGAACATTACCTATGTCAGAACTTTAACAAATAAACCTTTACTTAAATAAAGTAGTCTACACCAATTCCTTTATTATCATCTCGAAGCTTTCTCACATTTCCTTTTATTTTTGTCGTCCCACAATGAAAACCCGTCGCATACATTAAAAATATTAAAGCGCGCGAACGCTCGCAATGCAATTAGAACGACATTGTTTAGGCGAACATCGTAGTAACGAAACGCTTTGGCGGGAAACGTGTGCCGGGAAATAAAAAAGTTGAAACACGTCATAAACATATTTTTAATCGCTTTGCGTTTACGGAGATAGCTTTGGAATGTTTTAAATTCCATTTTGGTTTGCGCTACGAATTAATTGTAGCATTACGATATTAAAATGTTGTATATTGTTTTTAAATAATGCCCTTTCTTTGCTCATTTTTATAGCACATCGTAGCCAGTTCGGCGTTTCGTTATTTCCTATGTTATATAATTTTTTCGTTTCATACAATAACCATATAATTATAATAATGTTTTTAAATTTACGTTCCATGGCCAGTACTAAAAGCCTCACCTACCTACTCTTCGTGTAATAAATACCCAGAGGTTTGATACAGAAAAAGAGATTAATGCAAACGCGATCGAGACGTTTTAATGACCAAAATGGCTCAGCCGCCGGGCAACACGGAGCTGTAAATTGCAGTAGGTAGGTTGCCGTTGCCGCTCGCTCGCTCGCTTCATTATAGCGATTCATTATAGCGTACGTACGTTTTTTTCTGTGAATTCCTGTGCGTTCGTTAATTAATAATATACTATTATAATATTTAATTGACAGTGACTAATATAAAGGATTTAAATATAATATGGCTGTGTTTACGGGTGCATGAATCTATCTGTTTTCTTATTTCATTCATACTCATACTCAATTAATAGTTTAGTTATTTTTTACTTTCTCTCATAATACTTAAAAATTTGGCATACCTACTTAACGTCAATGAAGAATCCCACATACTTACATCGATACATATATACACGCGGAAACATAACCCTCCCTTTGCTTTCACGCAGTGGCGCTGAATCGACGTTCGTGCAGCGGTGGCGGCCCGTCGTTCTCTTTGCTTCTCTCTTCTTAGCTTATAGAATAGAGTAAAAGATACGCTGTATATTAATTGAACCTACGACTGTAATGCTACGCTGCTCCCGCAAACATCAGCGCCCGCCCTAATGAAAAATAAGATGGCTGTATTTTATTAGTAGGTACGTCGATTTCAAACATGTTTCTTGACAAGTGACAGTACAACCAAATCGGGAAGATTGGAACTCTTCTTAATTTGGTGGTAATAATCCTGTCACAAATAAACACTAAATTGCCAATAGTATTTAGTATCCTAACCTTACAGGCCGAACAAATGCGCATGTGTTCTGTATGAATCCGTGTGGCCTGTAGATGACGTTTTAGGCGGCATGGTTTGAGGTCCCCAACGTTTGATCTTTAGTATTGTATAATCTAAGGCTTCTCTGCCTAGTGTTAGTTGCGTAAAGGTGATTGTAAGCGAGCATTTTTTTTGGCAATTTATAGCTGCAATACGGACTATCCCCGAAAGTTTAACTTTTGTTTCCAGTAGTCTAGGTAATAATCTAGTCTAGGTATAGGTAATAATTTTGGTAATAGCTCGATTGCCACAAAAAAATCCAAGAAACTAGCTCGTTTACAAACCCCTTAAGTAGTCTAGATGTTGCGTGACGCAGATAACATACTGACAATCCTAGCGTGCACGAAAGAGCACGTGTTAGGCTAGCCACTGACCTACAATATAACTGTGCAATAACACTGGTTGCACAGTTATATTGATCGTCAATAGTCGATATTTTCCGTCAATATCATCTACTGACGATCAATGTAACTGTGTAACCGTGGTTACACAGTTATATTGTAGGTCAGTGGCTAGCCTTATGCGACGGAGAGAGAAGGCATTTTTTGGCCTTTGTCATGCCTAAATAGGTACCAGTTTTGTTAGATAGTGAATCTTGTGTATGTTGGTACTTACTATTATCTATTCTGTGCACTACGTTTGGCTTGCAATAAGTTTTAAACCTGGTTTATATTTGCCGAAAAGTAGGTATGTCAATGTCAGATCTTAAACCTATTCAAAGACTTAAACCATATTTAAGATTTTGGTAGGTCGAGGTGTAAACCACTGAATAGGCATCAGATTCACGCCATAGGTAATATGGCGTTTTCGTATATAGAGGAGCTATGGATGTTTTCAAATTACTTACTTAACATACCATACACAGTGATAAAAAAAGACTACGTTTTTGGTGAATCTTATACCCCTTGAGGTGATAAGCTACTTCTGGACCTCTGGTTAACTCTACTTCCTGCTCCCGAAGCACACTAATTTTTATCGCGCAGCATTCGTCCCTTGCGCACCCTCATAATAGTTAAAATGTGACAGATGCTTTATGTACTCGATAAAGGCCAGCCCCTTTATTTTTTGCGGGCATTTCTGCGACACATTCTGTTCCGCAGCTCGCTACTGAGCAGACCTAACATTAAATGTAATTTGGTGAACTACGTATTTTAACTACGACCCGTACCTTTTACCCCTGCGGCCCTAACATGCATGACACAAAGATAAGATAGACCGTCTTATCTCTACGTGCGTCTCTCTCACACTAGTGCCGACGAAAGAGATAGTCATAGAGATAAACGGGTTTAATTTATCTTTGTGGCATGCATGTTAGGGCCGCTGCACTGACCCTGACACCGATTTGTAATACAAGCGGAAGTCTCTTTCTAGTAAAAGAAGTTGAAAAAAGGCTTCCGCTTGTATTACTACTAGCACTACTATTATGCAATGGGTCCCAGACCTTCCTACTAGTATTATTAGTTAGAAATAATATTCTTTAGGTTTCCCCCACAGAGCTAGCGTCTTTTCGAACGCCGGCGTCTTGTCTGTGCGCCCGCGCAGCGCCGATATTGGAAAGACGCACAAGACGCCAACGGCCAAAAGATGCCGCTGGCGTCGCGTCGGCGCTGCGCGAGCGCTGACAAGACGCCGACGCTCGAAGACGCTAGTGGGAAATCCCTTACCCACCCTCTGCTCTGTCACACCAATATGGTGTCTTTGATTTCTTGACCTACACTGTGCCTTCTTTGCCAGTGGTCCTACTGCGTAAGTAGTCCTACTTGTGGCGGTGAACCTTTTGAACGCCACGGCAGAATTCAAGGCGTGCTCCGAACGCCGAGTGACGGCTGTAGCCGACATCTGCCCTAAAGGCTAATCTGCCATTAAGCGAATGTCACCAATTTAAAAGACCCACCGTAACACCAGGGGTATGGCCAAGGGTACGGTGGGTCTGAAGGGTAGCGAACAAGGGGACAAATGTATGGAAACGGAAACGGCAGGCCGTGGCGTCAGGCACGAAACAGTTGTCGGCTACAGCCGACAGTGGCGTTCAAAAGGTCGATCTGCGGATTTTCTTTCCCTTCCTTAGTAGTGACAGGTGGACAAATTCACGAAAGCCACTCAAATCGATCTTTAGTGACGTTTATGTATGTTGACAACTATAGGTTGACCGCTTAAATGAGTCTTCGCCCACGCGGCGCAGGGGCGCGGGGGCAGGCGACAAAGGGGACCGAGAGAGGTGCGAGCGGCAGGAGCCAAGAGTAATGTTGTGAAGGAGTCGGGCTCCAATTCTCGGTGCATTCGAGATAATCTCACAGTCGAGATTAAACGTCAGTGCATACAGTTGTATGAATTTGAAGTTTATTCTGGCAATCGACATTATCTCGAATGCACCGAGAATTAGGGGCCTGGTATGTGAAATTCAATCTGGTACTTTGGAAACTAGCGGGCTAATTGATATGGTATTTCATATCTTGCCGTGATATATACTTGAAGTGACAAAAGCGTCGTTTCTGTTTGTCAAATATAGAAGCCCCAATTCTCTGTGCGTTCGAGATAATCCCAAAATTGAGATTAAACGTCAGTGCATACAGTCGTTTGACACATCTGTATGAATCTGACGTTTAATCTCGCAATCGACATTATCTCGAATAAACCGAGAATTGGCGTCACAGGCAGTACTCGTACCTAGCACATCCTACTAGCAGTTGGAGGAGGGTTATATAGGTTAGGCGGTAGAATAAAACAAACATACAGAATGTAAACCATTTACTTATACTATTCGTTTATTTGTTCCAATGAGATCGCAGCGGTGCCGCCCCCTGGCGACACCCGTCGGAAACCGTAGATAAATATACAAAGCTAGGTTAAACTCTTTGCGGTAAATCTTTATACAAACTACGACTAGTACCGTTAACGAAAATAACTTGGCAGTTTTTAAACCTTGTTAAAATACTTTTTTCATTTCTTTTTAGAATATTTGTCAATCCGGCTCGAAGGACCAACTTAATGAAAATTGCAGGTGGTTTTCAAATGCACCGGCACCAGTTGTATTTCGAGCATAGCTGTTGTTGGAATGAAGGAGGGAGCGTACATCCCATCCTTGTCCCGTCAGTTACGGAACAACCCAATAAGTAAGAAAGCTTGGGCCATGTTTAGATCCTAAATCAATTAATAGGTTGTGTTTTGAGTCCTTTCCCTGCCTATGTTTTTATTCTTTAGTGCGTCGGATGAATAGGTACTTTTAAAAAGTCGGTGCCATTATTGCTGATTATCGTTTTTTGCAATAGACTGATGTGTTAGAATTATACATAAATTGTTAATTTAATAACTGCCAAGTTATAAAAAAGTGTGATACACTTGGAATGCTGTTTGTATCTTTAGGTATTTCAAATATATTGAGTTTTCGGATAACGTTTTCTCTTCATGGAAAAGGCACTTATTTATATTTTATTTTTTCAGCTGATAACGTTCTTTGAACTTTTATTTGCAGTTAAGTAGGTACTGAATTGTATTTTCTTTGAAGCTCCCAGTAAATTTGATGAGTTGATATAAACAGACAACACAGCACTCCAAGTATGTTAACACAGAAATATTAAGATAAATATAAAATAAAATGGCATTAGGTACATTACTGAAATCAAATTTACCGTGTTACCAAATCCCATTTCTGAAAAATGTTGCCGGCCTTATTGTACCTAGCATGTCAAAAACTGCCATTTTGTTTTGTACTTATCATAAAATTTCAATTCTGTCTTTAAGATGTATACGTATAAGTAAAAAATCTATACATTCGACAGAGTTACTACGACTAACGATGTAAATATTGAATAATTTCGATTATACTGCTTAGTACGTACACAAATTCGAGGGGCACTTTTCAATCACTAGTCGGCTATAACAGAAGTTCCGCTATGAGTCATTAAAATCTAAAAAAATAATATTTATAAAGTTATTAAAAAAATCTTTATTTTTGGTTTTAAGCCTGGCAAGACTAAAACAATAGATAAAACAGGTGGCTTTTACATTAAATGAAAAACCGCCATTACCTCAATTTGAAATGTTATCGTTAGGCTAGGTCAATATCATCTACTGACGATCAATATAATTGTGCAACCAGTGATATTGCACAGTTATATTGTAGGTCAGTGGCTAGCCTTAAGCACATGCAGAGCTGACCTCACAAATGATCTGACGATATCAAGGTCACCGAAAGCCGTTGGAAAGCAGTCAGAGTAACTTCAGTGGAGGCCTAGAATTATTGGCTAATAAAAAGATTTTAAGGAAACATAGCAGATTCAACTGATTTAGGTCAATCTCTTCGAACTAAATCATTCCAGTACTAAAGAGGCTTTCACCCAAGTTATTAACTACATCAAATCGATAGAGAAAAGAGAACTATTATTCTTTTTAATTTCCAAAGACAAAATTTTGAGAGCCTAAAATCTATTCGCCCCTAAATACAAGGTTACCTACATGATAATTAAATACAAATATTAATAATAACAATGTTTTTAATCTAGATTATGTACAATTACGTCAGGGTTAAAAAAACCAACTAATCAATTGATTTATTGCGAATTGATAGAAAAACTTTTTTATCGCAACCCACAATAAACTAAGGTAAATAAAAAAGAAAAGTACCTAATCTAGTCATAAAATTAATTTCATAGATATTATCACAAACGACTAGTCAAATATGCAAAATCCAAAGACTCCTCAATTACAGAAGTAAAAGATTTCAGGCGACAAAAAAGCGATATTGAAACTACTCGTCAGTCAAGTTTTTTGTCACCGAAAATATACGTCGAGAATATTTTAAGAAAAAGTTACATTTTTTAAATTCTATTAAATGCCAGGGCTACGCGATTACGTAGGTACTAAATAATGAACTGTGGTGATATTGTCTCACGAGGCACTGCTCTCTTCCTTGTACTGGGGTTTACACTACTGAACACTTTAACTACTTTAGAAAACATTATATGCACCTCAAATTACAAGGTGCCGAAGCACTTTTTTAGACCAACTTCAAAAATACTTTGCCATAGACAAAAAGGCGGCAAAACTGACAGATCCAAACAAGTGCTCTTACATATAATTACGCAGAATAAAGAAATCAGTGCATCCCAGGGAAACGGGATATTAACAAATAAAAAATGGGTGACTAATATCAGTCTATTATTATCAATTCGTAAGGAAGACGTGTCAGTGTAACAAGTGACATAAAATCGATGCAATTACAATACTTAAATTAGTTTGTACTACTACAAAACGAAGTACGTTGTACTTGAAATTTTCAGTTACTTTTTAACTTCTAAAATACACTACAAACATGTGAAAAATTCCTAATTTCTTTACGAAAATCGATCACAATTTGTTCAACAGAAAAAACGAGATACAAAAAATATCGTTTATTCAAAAACGAATAGAAGTCTTTGGTCCGTGTTCTACGTCTAGAAAAATCTACCATTTTTTTCGTTTTTAAATAGAAAACTAACTTAAGGCACAACTCGATTGTGTCTTGGGGTATCTCTCGGTTGATATGCTTTTATTTAGGTCTAAAATTCAAACTACAGGAGTCTACCACTACTGATATTTAAAAAAATAAGCTACTCCCAAGTAGAAGTTTCATCACATTGTTTTGTAGGATTAATGTAAAATCGACCATCCAGCTAAACTACTTTTAAACGCCCAGCACCCAAAACCATGTATTTTTAAACTAAATAAGTATATTACTACGCTATAATACTGGGATGCACTTCGGATCAGGTACTAATGTCTAAGCAATAAACAGCATAGGTATCTGAAAAGTGAATGACAATACTGATTTAGAGGATATTAAAGACTAAAAAATCGATCGCCCTTCTTGATGGACGTTGGAACTACGGGAAAAGTGGTGAAAATCCTTGCTTCTCACAACCATCTCAACAAGTTCCATCAAGTAAGTGAAATATATAGAATAATAAACAATACTTAGCTATAGAAGTGACACTGTATATGGAGGATTTCATCTTTGTTATGATCACATAATTGTGTCTAAGGCTCATCGTTTGCTTGGGCGATATCAAGCACCATGAATCCACTAATAGATCATGGGATTCATATTGCTTCCTTGTCGTCCAAGCCAAACTAGGTCTTGCTGCAGCCGTGACTTAAATCCTGCGAAGTTGACTTCCGCGACTGTCTCAATCAACGGGCCTCGTATGCCTTTTGGCATCTTATCTACGTTGAATGCTATTTTAGCATTATATTGACAGGTATCATTTTATGTCGCCACTTTACGCTGGGATAACCCCAGAACCCTCCCTTATAAGAAATGCTAGGTACCTCTAAACAGAAGCTTGCAGGGGCCTCGTTCACTCGCGTAACAATCCGATAAAATTAGAAAAAGATTAGGTACTAATGCTTATTTGAATTTCGCCTTACGCCGCGCATTATAAAACTCACGTCGAGCCAACTCGCGCTCTCTTGCGTGGTAGTTATCGCGCTGATATCTGTAGCATCATCATTAAAACTAATTTCACTAAAACAAGGGCCTCGCAAAGATCTACCCGCCCGGAGCCTCGCAATGGCTAAGGCCGCCCCTGCCTCAAGTTCGTTTTTAAAGTCTCAAAACCCATTTAAATATGTTTGCAGCAATCTTCAACCTCCTATGTCTGTTAATGACAGTAGGTACTGGTCCTATGTTCCTTTATTTTGTCATTATGGTGTATCACACATCATATATCCAGCTCTCTGGCGCACGCGGACCTAAGACACCTGTCCGGATGTGGTGACAAGTTATAAGTAGGGATCGATACACTAGCAAACCCAGATTTTTTTACAGGTGTCACTTCTATGTAGTTCGTAGGTATAATTTATTAGCGTCGCCAGTATTGCCTCACCGGGTGGTTTTCTTCGTCTTCGTCGCCGTCCGAGCATGCACCGCGCCATGCATCTATGTCCTCCTCACTATGCTACCAAAAAAACTGTAGTACTAAAACTGGCGTCCGAAGGAAGCTCATTCCAAACTACTGAACTTCTTCTATTTACTCTATTGAAGGTTAAAACGAAGCGATAAATGAAAGAACAGCTGTGTTTGTTACCATTTATTTCTAAGACTTCTAAGTGAAGATGACCATATTACTGCGTTGGGAGGCGCGCGGCTGGCGCTCTACTGCGGGCGCTAGCTAAGGGCAGCTAGAGTAGCCCATTGTCTATTGCCTAGGACAGTCTATGGATTGAACGCCTCTTTTGAGTCTGTGCTACCATTCAACAATTCAAAATGAAGGAGTTTTCTAGATAGCTTCGCTACCATAACGTGTCTTTAGAGTTTACGATAAATATGGATTATATGAACAAGAGAGGCGTTACAGGAAAGAAAATACATCAATCTACAGATTTCACACATTACTTTTACAAAACATTCTGTAATATTATATTTGCAAAAAAACTAGTAATACAGCAGTATTTCCCAATACATAGACTCGTATATTAAAATGCATGTCAATTGCACACTTTGAAGACTAGAAAGTGTTAAGTGAAGTCTATGCTCCGGGACCATGGGCTTGGCGAGTTCCGCCAACCGACTACTCTACTCCCACTCCCCCCACTACTTCCTCGAAACACAGAGAAATCGGTTACATATTGCACAATGTATATCTACAGCAGTCAGTGTATACTATGTGATAAAACAAAAAAACAGCCCATTTCTAACATATCTTAGATGAGAAACTATATTAAATTGATAAATAGGTACCTAATCTACCATAAATAAAAAATGCAAACTCCATTACGACCAAAATATACATAAAAAGGAATGTTAATACAGCCTGTTTATGGATTTGCAATGTTAAGAGCCGGCGGGTCGCTAGGGTCATGGCAAACGATCGAATTGTTCTAAGAATATCTATCAAAGTGCGTCATAGATATTCACTTAAACTAGGCCACGAAAGACACACAATACTCTAAATACAAGAGGAAAAGCAAATATCAAGTACCCAAGTACTGAAAATACTTTTAAGATTTTGAACAGAATTGATCTAGATGTTTTTCTCGACGTCGGCCGTGACCCTAGCCGCCACCATTTTGTCGCCTCGCAAACAAGATGGCCGCACGCCTTCAAGCGGCGCATGCCCTAATTATTAAACAAGTTAATCACAAACTCTCACTTATCAACAAGTGTTCGCACATTTATCACGATGAATAACGTTTAAATACCAATTACCAACTCGCTACAGAATACACAGATCCTATTATACAAAAATATTTAAATATTTTATATTGTATGCTCGTGTATAATAATAATCTAACATGTAGCGCGCGCTGCTGTGTATTCTTGCTTCAATGTGCATGAGACATCATCTTAATCCATTCACCGCCACCAACGCGTGTATGAGTTTGTTGAATGGGTATTGTACGAATGGCTAGCGCTGAATGTGCTAACTACCCCCTCTCGGTGCCCGAGCAGCGCGCGCAGTGTGAATATAATAATGTTATTGCTTTCGGTTAGTCATACTTATCATATTATATGTATGTAAAACTTCAAAATCACTACACTACGTCACTACTCTAGCATTGCCATACCTACATTAAAACACACAACATAATATTAACCTTTTGTTTAACATACATTATATTATACCGATCCAAAATTTGTATATTAATCCATGTATATCTTATTAACCTTATTTTACGAATATATATTTTAATGTTGTTCACATTGGTCCAGAGTACCTGGATAGAAGCACGGGACATCACTAGAGTGCCGTGCTGTCGTGTTATAGCTGTGTATGGCACGTCAATGTCGCAAGCTTGTCGTCTACAACTAGGCAAGAACAAGAATTGAGCAAGATGAAACTCGGTGTTCCCGTAAAATAACCAAATTTATCAACAAAATGACTAGAGAGGAATGTTCGTTATGGCATCAAATAAAAACAGCGTCGTTTGGCCACGTTCCTTCAAATTATTGTCTCGACCTTAAACTACTCGGCGTATGTTTGGCTGCCGCCATTTTCTCTAAACGGATAACAAAATGGCGTCTCAAATCAAATCTCCGAT
Source organism: Tortricodes alternella (assembly GCA_947859335.1). Taxonomy (NCBI): domain Eukaryota; kingdom Metazoa; phylum Arthropoda; class Insecta; order Lepidoptera; family Tortricidae; genus Tortricodes; species Tortricodes alternella. Next base: position 5,351,939 of record OX401972.1, read on the forward strand.
ACAATGAGTTTGAACAGTTAGAAAGATCTAAGGAAGTTAATTTGAGCAAAGAATAGTTTTGGCTAACATTTGGCCTGTAGTTTTGGCAAATAAACTCCTTTGCAGGAAGACTGTAGGCCTCAAGCGAAGCGTCACTACTCGGTCTAAACTACGCGTCTACTTATTCAATATTTCTTTCAAAGATTCGGGCCATTGCCATTGCTTTTAGGCAAACTGTTACCTTCAGCTGTAACAGTGTTTTCAATTCTGTTCTCACGTCCGACGAATCGCCCGGAATGCGCCCTAAAAGAAATACTTTAATAGCACGTTTCACAACCAACGTGTGGCAAACGCCTTATGAAGAATTGACAGTGAATGATCTGGAAGATTCCGTCTATTACATAATATCCATGCCAACCATGCCTTAAACTACCACGGGTCCAGCGGAAGTGTTAGTCGCGATACAAGACGCTTGTACTATACTATATCATGCCGAGCCTCGTCGACTTACCATAGCTCCTCCACCCCACCCCATACTCACGTTTGGGTATAAATGCCCGACGTGGGGCAAACATTTTCGCTCACACATCTACTCAACAAAATACGTGCAAACTATCTATGGATGAAAAGAGGTGAACATACCATAACCCAGCACAAAATATCTACCCCACGCTCAGCGGCTAGAGAAATAAAACACACTTGGTTCTAATATTATCCATGTAATGATACATTGGGTACTCTAGGTGCTCCTTCACATACAGTTATGTACGGGCAAACATCTAAGTCAGCTAAATACAAATATCTACCGCTATCCTACCGCCGCCGTCCGATGTCAAACGAAACAAAATGCAAACGCAGCGGACGGCGGCGCAAACCAGTTACCAGTGTAACTTACAAAGGGTTCAGAAAAAAATATAAATAGTGGGTTAACACTTTTCAAAACAGCACAACTCGAGCCGTGGTATTTCAAAAGGTGAGATATAATATGAAAATATTAAGTACATATTTCGAAACTAAGGCCACCGCTTCTAAGTTTGGCAAGACAGCAAGCGGTCCAAGGGTTACTAAGAGTGTAGGACATCACAATAATATCAACCATCTAATACTGCGAATTTGAGGAAAGTAATAATACTAATATACAAAAGGTGTCACTGGGTGAGAGGCGGGTCGTTTCGTCGTGTCAAACACGGAGTCCCAAACAATAAAATTCACGGCACTTCCACAAACAAGACAAACCGCGCACAAGAACAGTTTCGCCAACATTACAAAAACGTGTTCGACAAGAGGAAACAGCGCGTTTATAATCTCAGGAGGTTACTAGCCTAATTATACTAAGAATACTGCTAAATAATAAGGATAGGTATGTGTATACATGTGATAATAGCATTCGGTGGACTGATATGTGGAGGGTTAAACATAGAACACGAAATCTGCAATAAAATAAATAAAATATCTATGAAATTAACTTATTTTACAGCTTTTATTAAATAACGAATAATTAAGCGTCATACAAATCTGAGCTAGAAACGTGGTATTTTTCGCGTTGTTCTCGATTATTAGAGATTAATAGACACAAATACACCAGATGGACAATATTAATGGACTACATTTGAGAATTTCACTCAATTTTTCTTTAATAATCGTGTAAACGCGAAGAATGCAACGTCACCAGCTCAAATTTGTAACCCGCCTCCTAATCCATAAAAATGTTGCACAACAAAATTCAAGTTAAATATCAATAAATAAAACCCACAAATCAGACCACCAAATCGGCAAGATTACAGCCGTCTACGCTACGAGTACGACATGCATTCTTCTAAATCGCGGCAAATTGAAAGAGAGCCATCATAGAGATGTTCAGTATAGCAAACCAACTAATTAAATGAATGGTAAGCTCATGGACAAAAAAACGCTATTATAAATGTGGGTTTTTTCCTGAACAAAATTAGGAGCATGAAGGAATTCTTAAAATTTGTAGTTAATGCTGTACTGAACACACCCCACTCCACTCTATCTTGGATCTTCACTGTAAAAGTTATATAGTAGAGTTGTCTTCAACTTAAGAGGCGAGAACGCACAGACGCGTCCGAAGCACTAACGGAAAACGCATATAAGCGTTTGAGGCAGTGAACGCATTAAGAAATATACGTATTAGCATAACAGCATCCGTCCTTTTTACACTAAGCTAGAACGAGAAAGACAGATGCTCTTAAGCCTGTGGCAAACTGAGTTAAGGATTCTCTTTGCTCGCTTATATCTCTTTTGCAGATAAAAACCCAAGTTTGCCGAGAAAACTTTTTCGTAAATCAGGTAAGAGTCTGCATTTAGGTGTGATTATGTCATATATACATTTTTATGTATTCAAGATACAAGAAAAGCATATATATAGCTAGAACAGAGACGCTTCTATGTGAGGAAGAAGGATAATGATGTTTTAAGTATTAAGTTACATTTTAGATAAACATGGGATAATAATAGTATATGTATGTAAGTTGCTTAGTAGGTTCGTCGGTAAGTCGGTACCTAAAAATTCAGACTCTAACCGGATTTAAAATGTCGCCCGACTTTGCCCGGCCGAAAAAAATGGTTTTAAGTACTTCTCAAATCGAGACCAAGCCCCACTTAAACCTAGGAATTGCACGAACACAACCATTTTCGTCTTTTATTCGAATAATACTATTATCATCACAGGATTGCAATTTTTAATAAAGTATTGCTTTAATTCTTTAATACTAAGTACGTGAGTTAAGTAAGTACGTAATTTTTAATAAATAATTGTAATTTCTCGCAAATTTTGAAAGGGACCTGCCCTTAAAGCTGCCTTCGAACCAAAGTGGTAATAATATTTAAGTACAACAAGAACTCATTCATGTCACCATAAAGTTAACACATCTTTTTTTTTTTATAAATAAAGCTGCCTCAAATCCTAACCTAAAGCCAAATCTGTCCGCTCAAAATTATCTAAACCGCTACAAAGCAGCACTCTTTTTCTACCTACGTGTTGACCTACAATTAACTAGCTGTCGATAAAATGAGGTGTACTGTCCTGTAAACCCACGTTATTGAGATTGGTTCCATGCCACAATAACATCTTGCCGCTTGAAGTGATTGAAACACCACACTGCCAAGCTAGTCGGCCAACTTATTTAAGACTGTTATGCCGATTAAGACTGTGTTACTATGCTAATTGAGCCATAGCCTGATCATCATAATAATGATGCGAGGGATTTAACCGTCACAATAACCTCATTTGTTGTGGAAGCGATGCGAAGCATTTACGTTACACCACTCCTAAACCAAACTTCAATTTTATTAGTACCACTTCGGTATTAAAGCTTTTTATATAAGTGGCGCCCAAACAGGGACTCCGGGCAAAGGCAGGCGACCATGACAATACTACAGGCTTAATACTTAGCTTATTGTCACAAGACTGTTAGTTGCATATCCTGAACTATACTAAATTCGTAATTAAGACATACTAAACACCCTCATATCAGCGATAATTTAGGCTTGTGATGGCCGCTGACACAAGAGGTGCGACTACATAAGTAGATATAGCTACGTAAATAAGTAATACATATAATACTATGTAATGAGATTGCTTTTCACACATGTTAGATATGTATGAGTATTGTGAGCTGATGGATGGTCGGGCCGAGTGACGAGGCGGTCACAACTGAGCGCTTATAGGGTATGCTTGATGGAGTAATATGGTATCGACCAATCAGAGGCAGGGTAATAAAGTACGACGTCTCGCGTTAAAATCTAACAGTGCTATTTTGATTCAAAATCCTTGAAACGACGGCATTTGAACCAGAAAAAGCTCTCCAGATTTCAATTTGGGTATTAACGAAGGTTCAGTGAGTAAAATGACATAATTTCCGTCAATACAGCGGTTAAAACGTTGAATATCCAACCCCGCGTTGTCCGGGCTTTCTGAGATGCAGTTACAAATTGGAGAAGGATGCTTGCGTATCATAAAAACGGCCATAGAGTTACAACTTTAATATTTTCCGTTTCGTTCAGTAATTCCATTGCAAAAGGGATCAATGCCCCAGTTGCGAACTTTGAAAAAAAAATGGTTATTGTAAAGTTTTTATTGTAAAAAGCGGCTCAGTTGGTGGGTAAAGTTACAGAGTTTGGCACAATTTTGTATTCTGCAAAAATGGCACGTAAATAATAATACTGTTGGAGATATCAAGATGGCCGACCGCTCGCCACAGGGCGTCCGACTACCCTAATGAAGATATACAGAGCTGCATGAGATTCATCAAAATACAATTGTTATATATAAATAAAATCATCATATTGCCAAACGTGCACTACGCTACAAGTCCAACACATAAGAGAAATTAGTCCGCAAACTAAATTATCTGAGATCCTCATACTTAACTTTAAAAAAAAAACGAAATGCGTATTCTTTGATATAGTTCCCGCATCGGGCCAAGTATTGCTTTTCGTAGACTTAACCTAAGTAAATGAGCCGAAAACCTTAGCTTAGGGAATACTGATCCGCGGCCCTCCGGCAAGAACTTACTAAACGTAGGAACTATTGTAAGAAATAAAAGTACCTAACCTCTGTAGGCGGGTGGGGTCGTCGATGCGTTAACGCGCCGCTTAGATGTACATCGGGAGGCCGTACATGGCGCCCCAGTCGACGCTCTGGAAGGAGGACATGTCGACGCCGGCCAGCGAGTACGCGGCGCCGAACTGCGGCATCTGCGGGGGAGGCGCCGGCTGCGGGGGCGCTACGAGCGTGCCGGCCGCGGGCAGCGCGTAGGGCGCGTAGCGGTAGGCGTGCGCGCCCACGCCGCCCACGCCCACGCTGCCCACTCCGCCCACGCCGCCCACGCCCACGCCGCCCGCGTACAGCAGTCCGCGGCCCGGCCGCAGCACGAGCCGCTTGCCCAGCGCCAGCGGCGCGGCCGCCACGGCCTCCTTGGGCTGCGCGCGCTTGCACTCCACCTTCTTATTCTTTATCGTGTGGAAGTGTATCTCGCACACGCGCTCCACCGCCTCCTCCGAGTGGAACGTCACGAAGCCGAAGCCGCGGTGGCGCTTCGTCTGCTGGTCCATGAGCATCACGGCGTCCTCCACGTGCCCGAACTGCGCGAAGTACGCGCGCACCTCCTCGGCAGAGGTGTCCTGGCCGACGCCACCGACGAATATCTTCTTGGTTTTGGCGGGCCGCGGGGCCGATTTGGGCGTGGCGTGTTTCGGGTCGATGCGTTTGCCGTCTAGGGTGTGCACGGGGACCGCGAGGACTTTGTCCACGGAGGCCGCCTCCTGAAACGTGATGAAGCCGAAGCCGCGCGAGCGCTGCGCGCGGCCGCACTCAGTAGGTTGGGAGGGAGAATTATACCGGCGAAGACTAATAATGCATAGAAAATCCCAGACAAATAAATTATCACATATGACTTTTGTGTAGCGTACTTCTGTAAAGCTACATCTTGCAAACATGACCGTTTGCATGATTTCGGAATAGCGAGTTGTTTTTCAGGATTAATTCCATTTATTTATTAGTAATAACTTGTATGTACTGTGACAAGGCAAGTCACAAAACCACCGCACACCGCCAGGCTTACCACCTTAGGGGTTTTACCCCTAAATTCAGAGATAAAATTAGGGAATCGGGTTTTTTTGGGGGCAGAACATTCTCAGGGTTTTCAGGATTATTGAGAAATTAATTCTAAAGTGCAAAATTGATTTTAAGCTTGAAAAACGACAGCACTTTTTTCAACTTTTGCCCGCTCCGCGTTGAAAACTGTCATTTTTCGTCCGTAATTGGAGTTTTACGTACTGAGAACATTGGCAAGATAGGAGAAGTATATCTGTGGTACAGGAAGCCAATAAAATCGATCGTGCCTTACAGGGGCCCGTTTCTCGAAGCATATTAGCCTAATAATATTAGTGTTTTGTCTCGTTAATTAAAAGAAAAAATGAAACAAAACACTAATATTATTAGACTAATATGCTTCAAGAAACAGGCCCCAGTAGTCGCATATGATGTGTAGCATCTGACATCTCACCGCGCGCGCTCATTGGACAGTCAAATCAAATAAGCGCGCGCTTCCCCAGCTGCAACTCTACGACCGCGCGCGCTCATTAGTCAAATTAAATCGCGCGCGCTTCCCCGGCTTCCTGTTACACACTTCCGTCCCTTTTTACGAAATCACTCCCCACATATTGCATGAAAGCGTTATACATAAAAAGGGGGTTTTAGGGCCTTTACGACTTGTTTTCAGAAGATCTCTTTTAAGATTTGGCATCCTTGCGCACCGTAGAGCAAGCAGGGCTTTACAGGCGCTCGCGGTGGTGGAGAGCGCTGACGTCACATATTGTTGGCCTCACCGCGGCGGTCGCTTTGTGCCTTGCCTTGTTACAATACAAATACTTGCATTACAGATGATATTTTACCCATAAAATGAAGCTTTTATTGCTACACTGATAATTAGGCATCTGTTTCTAAACGGAATGAGCATCTTCCACCGGCAGCTCAATTGCTGAGCACAATTGGTATCGCTTTGGCTCGAAATGCAAACCAATTTAGTCTTCACTCGATGTAAATAAGGGTACAAGTGGTTTACTTTTCGCGAAAGCGATACCAATTGGTGTTACGTAATTGAGCAGCAGGTCATGTGTGAATGGGCCAGTTTCTATGCATTATCATTCTCAACTTTAATAAAGAAGTGACGGTATCGAAGTCAGTGGCAAATATGGATATTCTACATAATCAAGGAGCATTATTCTACACACTCAGATATTTCCCAACCATTTAGTGAGACTAGTCAGATTTTTTAAGGGAGACAGATGTCCCGCGACTACGGTGACGTCGCTCGATATTTTTCGCGGGAAATTTGTCGCCACAAACGTGTGACTTTGACATATAACCCTGCTAACGTCAACTAGTAACTCTGTGAGACAGATTTACTGAAATTCTATATATAATATATTAATGTTATACTTGCTCGAACATGGCGATTTAGATACAGAGTTTATTAAAGAAAAGAAATGGATTTAAGGTTTGTAGGTTTGTTGCTGACGCTACAACGGCTGTACGGATTTGGATGAAATTTGCAATGTAGATAGCGTATACCCTGGATTAACAAAACTTCAGGGTATGGCTATAGCAGAAGGTAGTTATATACTTTGAAAACCAAGCCGAATATACAAAATAATTGACGCTATACAAATCGCCATGCACGAATCGATTTTTTATTATTACACGGAATTAGTTAGAATCTTAACTTAGACGATCCCACTAAATATTAATACGTACAAGAGTATCTTCTTGCTTTACTATTATCATTAAATAACTATAGGACGTACTCGTACACTAATAGGAAAGGTTTCCTGATTAAGGCAGTCCCAAAAGCTACGTATCAATGGCCTTACTAAGAATTAGCTAAAGTTAAACGTTTCCTGAGATGCTACTTATTATTTTAACGCCTAAATAATAGTAAAATACGCAATAAGTTTTGTACTAGGAAGGGCTACTAGTAGATAAATAGTTATCTATTCATAAGATTTGAGGCCTCTTTAAGTCTATATAGTAGACTATAATTAAGAGTCATTTAGTTAATTTTTACTTTTAATCATACACTGAATGAGCACTGATTGTGCTCATTAGGGGGCAGGGAGATAAAGGGCTAAAATGTGAGATATGTCATTATTCCAATGAACTCATTTTTGAAAATCCATCTCATCTAAAGCCATTATTTAATTTTATTCCATGATTAATCGTGTCTTGAAAACTTAAATACCTACTAAAAACCAAGTTTTCCCTATATAAAAGGTTTTTGATTTAAAAAAAAAAGTGCACCTGCCTGGAAATTTTGAGTACGCCGAAAAATCATAGATAATTGGTACTAAATTCGTGCGGAAGGATATTACGGGAAACTGTGCACTTTCTGAGATATTCCGTTTTTTCATATACGCTCCATACAAAATTTTAGTAAAAAAATTATTACTCGGCGGTTTTCCACCCAAATTGACCCATATTAATTTTTTTACCTAATTATGAGGAGTAGATTCGATTTCAATTAAAAAAAATAGCACTTAGAAAATTAAGTCCCTATTTCTATGGAGAGGCCATTTTCGTTCCACAGTGCAATGCAACAAACTTTTTAAAACCTTCAGTTTATTCAAAGTAAACCCATACTACGTATGTAGGTCGGACCTGCCTTAGAGAAACACTATTTAATATAGCTTAGACTAAAGTAGAATGTCTAAAAAAACCGGACTGAAGTTTACATAGCTATACTAACTAGGGTAAAAATCGAGCTACGGTTATCAAGAGTCTATAAAAAAACCAAGAAGATACTTCCAATACAATTGTCAGAGTATTTGGAATAAACACATATAAGAAAAATGTACAAAAACAAGGAATATAATAAACGAAGCCATTTCTTATTGTTAATGACGACAGTTTTCAGGGAATATTATAATTTTCGTTTGATTAAAAAGCTAGTTTATTTTAAGTCTTAACTTGATTACTTTTAACTCTAGGAATAAACACGGCTTTAGTCACGATTTATTGTCAGAAATAGTCCGACATGTTTACCGAACTCGTATCGCGCGTCAGCAACGCCAGTGCCGCCCCCGCGCTCTCGCCAAGGGCGCAGCGCGGCGGGCAATGCGCGGGTTGCTTTGACCGCGACCGCACTCATCCCCTGAAGAAGGACTCCATACCAGTCCGAAACATGTCGGACTATTTCTGAGAATAAATCGTGAGAATAAGCCGTGTTTGTCTTGATTATTTTTATTAACTCCCGCTCGATTGACACAGAGTGTGGTAGGGCTTTATTTTTTCTGTTTGTCTGTGGCAACTCAAACGAATTTACCGATTTTAATGAGTTGTAAAATCTTCAATTAATGTTTGTATCATTCAGGAAGAACTGTTGTCTAGAAAGTTGCCGAAAAGAGATGGCGATAGCAAATTATAAAACATAAGTTCGCTCTGACAAATGTATTGTGTATGATACTGTCCAGTCGGCCATGTGGCAGGACCTTAAACGCCTCAATACTCGACTATCCCTTCTATGTTACTCATTACATACGGGGCAAATCGTCATGCGTTACTGACTGACCGACGAACTATTAGGTAACACATATTGACAATATTATTGACAATATACAGATTGACTTAAATTATAACAACCATTGATTTTTTTTTATTGTGTAAAAAAGCAACACGTCGGATAAGGTGCATTCAATTAACTTTTACTAGCAAATAAAGCTGTTTATTACTTTGTAATGTTTCTACTTATTTTGGGTTTTTAGGGTTCCGTATCCGTCCGTCCATACGTCCGTATGTCAGAGGCCTCTAGCTCAGCAACGGTAATAGGTAGAAGGTTGAAGTGTTCACAGAATATGCTTTGTTGTGGCAAGAATACTAGCAAGTAATAAACATATTAAAAAGTTCTAAGCCTGAGAAGCTCCCTATACATTGATAGCCTAAAAATTGACTGATTTTAGACCAATTTTGTTCCAGCTGTAATTCCAAAACGGCTTCAGTTTCAGATATAAAATTTGACGAGGTATTTATTTTATACTCCATAGTTAAACAACAAATATCAATTCTATGGTGTTCTGTTATAGAAATGTGAAAAATATATTGAAATGAAACAAAAAAATTACCGCTGCAGCTTAACAATCTGCCAACTTATTTGCAACTGTCGAAGTTCTTATACGATTGCCATGAAGTCTATTATTGATTGGTGTGGGCCCATCGTTCATAAGAGCGACGCGTCGTTTATCGTCCAATCGGGGCGACTACTTCTCAAAGCTAGTATGCTTTGAGAAGTAGTCTGTTCGCCGAAAGTTTATAAAAAGAAAATCAGGGCTTCTTAACTCATTAGAAATAGCGGCCCGCTAATTATTTTTACCCATGATAATAAAAAAAATAAAGGGAAAAACTATATTTTTTCATTCATCCAATAGTAATATTGTCAATAATATTGCAAGTGTTAACCTTTCAATAATAGCATCCCTTCACTATTCGAGCAAATCAATTGTTACCAAAAAACACTACCATCTTTGAGCATGGCAAGTGTTGCCTCTGTGATAAAAACTTACTAAAAATTACTTTTCTACCTTTATCGTGTTTCTATTTCTCACGTGATCATTGGTTTCTAAACTAATTAATGGTTTTAAGAATAAGAGATTTTGACGGAAATCAAGTTAGAGTTGCCATGTGAAATAGTTATTTTTCTACCAAAATAAATACCTCGAAAACCTACATCCTTTTTAAATTGTATTAATTTTAATCAACCAAAAACTAGTAGAAAAAACTGCACCAATACCAAAACAGAAAACTACTTAGTAGAATTAGAAAAAATACTACCAAGTCTACCATATTATAACCATGGCAACACCAACAGAAACGGGGGGTATCTACCAGAGCTGCGAAGAACCATAGACAAGATAGAGACAGCGACGTAGAAGTTGTGGTCTATGGTTTATAATCAATTCTAGAATTAGTGATTCTAGCATGCCAGTCTATATTTATGTATTAGTGTAGGTTCCTAATCCACCATAGCCCAACTAGAGTGCGTACCATAAACAATATAACAATGTCTGTCTGTCACGTGATTAACATGTCGAAGAAGTAACGCAAATTTCAACCTTACGTTAAACATATGAATGGCTATTTTCCCGTGTATGCTCTGACGGATATATCCGTCGTTGGTGGTGAACCAGTGTGCGGATATATCCGTCATTGGCGTTGAAACGGTTGATATAACCTTCACCTTCGAGAAGATATATCATATGTATTATGAAACGCAGCAACTATTTACTTAAACTACCTATAGCCTCTACCAGCGACTTCGTTCGCGTGGAATTCGGTTCTTACTGATTTTGTTTTTAAATCATCCTGTATAAAAGCGAACACAACAAAAACAAAGTATTCAAATCGGTCAAGCCATTTTTGCGTTTTAGCGGGACTATCAATAATTACATATTTGTTAAAATTATCTTACTAAAAAGGTATAGGACAAAAGAAAGAAGTGTTTATTTTGAAAGTTACGGATTTCGGCTGAACAGATTTTGATGAAAATAAGCATATAAATATTTATATGACCATGATCACCTTACAGAATGATTTATCTTTTCTTCCTAGAATATTATATTAAAAATATATAATATCAACGACTGCCGGTGTCGGTCTAAAAATAGTGATATCTATCATAATTTTGGATTTCAGAACATACAAAGCTTTGATGAACAAAATATAGGTACATTCCGCGCCAGACGTCTAGTAAAACCAGCGTGAAAATAAAATAAATAAATAAATTAGGGGACAATCTTTACACCAATCGATCTAGTCCCGAAGTAAGCTCTAAAGGCTTGTGTTATGGGTACTAGACGGCGATATACATACTTATGTACATAAATAAATTCTTAAATACATAGGAAACATCTAGGACTCAGGAACAAACATTCGTGCCCACACAAATATTTGCCCTTACCGGGGATTGAACCCGGGACCGCTAGCGGAGACAGGGTCACTACCAACTAGTCTAACCGCGTCAAAAATATCAACACAATACTAACACACATTAATCGTCCTAAACTAAGATTCCCTGTATTATGGTTAGGTACAGTCGAGGTCATAAATATTCACTATAAAGTGGACAATTAAAAAAAACCTTTTTGTCCGCGTAGATATTTTTGACCTCGACTGTACTAGATAACGATACAAATAAGGACCGTATCGTTAATTATGGGAACAAACAAAAAAAAAATTTAAACAGAGGTCATACTATTTAAAAGTAATAACATGTCATCCGTCGAATATACGAAATGTGACATTGTGTGACAAGGGGTGGGAGGGGTCCTAAGTTTTGTGACGTCACATTTCAAAATCGAATACATCTAATTTTTAAAATGCAAAATTTGAACTTTTAACGAATAACTTAAAAATATTTCCAACTCTATCTGTATATGCATAAGGAATAAATTGTATTGTTGGCGAGTTATTAAATAAAAAAATAATTTAAATGGAAATAAAATTAATTTCGGAACTGCTGTTTTAAATAATTTATTAATTTCTAGTTGTAAAATTGCAAAATATGTGACGTCACACTAGGTCTCACAAATGTGACCAACTGTGACAAGGACGGGGGAGGGGTCAAAAATCACGAAATTAGTGTGACGTACTTTATGGATGACCCCTTATTTCCAAATGGTGCACCGAAACTGGTACGACTTACAGAAAGTTATCTAAGGATAATTCAGCCAATTCATTAAAAAAATTCAAAAGAGATTGGAATCGGGCAGCCAAACCTTTGGTGAGTGTTGTCCAAAACCTTATGCAACACATTAAAAGTAAATTCCGGAATCGTGGCAAAGGACTCTAAGTACATATTATTACTAATCTTGTTTTTGGCGATAGGATGTATAAATAATAGTAAAAAAATTACATAAAAAAAAAACAATAAAGATAAATATTTTGCACGCTTATTTTCCTGTAACCGTAATTAACGATACAGACCTTATACTAGCAATCTAAAAGGTAACTTTCATTTTAATCGACTAACACTTATAATACGGTTACTACAGACGGGCGCAGGCGCACGCCGCCCCGACCACAGAAAAATCCTGCTATACCGGAATAACACTACGTCCTCGCCACAGACTAAATATCCTAAAGGCAGCGATTAGGCCAACTTTTACTAGTTAAAGCTGCCAAACTTGCGACGCGCGGGGTTTTTAGTGCGCTATGATTGGCGCGAGCGGAGTCTATCGGATATTATGGTCTGTGGTCGCCCTAGACAATTGCTTATGGTACGGCACTGGATACCTACATATCTATCTAGATCACCTAACAACCAATCGACTTCCAACTCTATTCACTGACCCACAGGGTTGATTATCCGTCTTCGCCTGCCTACACGGCTGTCTTACAAACAAATTATATTAATTTATGTTATATTAAAACAAGTTTATCAGAAATGTGTTCTTCCAGAGACTTGCTATTTATACTGCTTTTCATCATCATCGGTTTATAAGTCACATAGCTGGGCACCGTTAATCAAATAGTTAACTTCGTTAATCGTCAATCCGTTACGGTTTGGCTATGGAAGTTAAGGCAGGACATTTTAGAGATCAAATCAAAATCTATCTGAGATAAGCCGCGCGGTGTACTTTCGGCCAATAGTAGGTACTTAACGTTTAACGGACTTTAATTGTTTTAACGGAAGTTAATGAGTCCGTTAACAATTTTTGAAGTTAACTTAAAAGTTGATCCGTTACTCCAAATTACTTCGTTAATTAACGATTAAGTGGTTGACGGTCTTCTGCCCAGCTATGTACGCCAGACGAGTGCAGATTATAAACTAATTGTAATCAAAAATGGCTATAACTTCCCAGCCAAGGCAAATTTAAAACAAGAAACAAATCAAATTCAGATCTTGGAATTTTCGGGACAAAATCTAATGTCAAATAATGAGTTTGCATATGGATAAACTTACTTATCGACTTGCCTCCCAAACTATTGATCCCTCCTGTGATGAGTTCAACTAAAACCGGACTACTGAAATTCACGCTAAAAGTATGAAACAGCTAACAATCTATATTTTTTTTTTCATTTTATCACGTCATAATTAAAGAAAGATATTTTTTTTTAACTCATGACTTTGTCCTCTAGAGGACGCCATATTCAATTGAATGTGACGTCACATAGCATGTAACCAGCGGACGATCAAGACGCTTCCAATGATACCTCATTTGTGAAATTATGTTAAGTAGTTTAGAAGTAGTGAGGGAACCCTCCTTTTTGTTTAGGGTAAAAAGCCAGTTGGACTAGATAGCGCCACAACCATAGACTGCGTGGTATTCAATAAAATACAAGCAAATTGAACCATTTATTGAACAAAATGTCGTGGATAGGGTTCCGTACCCAAAGGGTAAAACCATTTGTCTGTTTGTCTGTCACCAGGCTGTTTTGTAGTTAGACAGTTGAAATTTTCACAGATGATGTATTTCTGTTGCCGCTATAATAGCAAATACTAAAAAACAGAATAAAATAAATATTTAAGGGAGCTTCTATACAAAAAACCTGATTTTTTTGGCGTTTTTATAGATAATGGTACGGAACCCTTCGTGCGCGAGTCCGACTCGCACTTGGCCGGTTTTTTACACATCGTTTGTGAATACCAGTTTTTCCAGAGAAACCATAACTGTTTGAAATAATTGTAGCCGCAATTAAAGAAATTCACCGACAGATGGCGTCACTAAATCCGAAGTATGCTTGTAAAAATAGTCAGGTAGAATTAATTGAATTACTAATTGAATATTTAACTAATGATCCGACCCGGCTTCGCACTGGTAACACTATTATCTAAAGCCAGATTGTACCAAAATCTGCCCAAAAATTTCATCAAAATCGCTCCAGCCGTTTTGGAGTCCATAGAGAACATACATACACACATGGATTTTGATATATATGGATTTTAATATTTATATAAGAAATACAAACTTGACATAGAATTTAACCCTAAAAATTCCAAGATCTCCAAATAATAGGAGGAATACTGTAGATACATTTTTCAGATATTTAATTCCCTTTAAATATAAAACTAGTGGGTTCATTTATTTTACAATTCTAAGACCTTTTTTCTACAACCCTCTACAGCATGCAACTTACTTGCGTGACGGGATCCTTCATGATTAGCACATCAGTAACCGCTCCGAACATAGCGAAGTACTCCCGGAGTTTCTCCGAGCTCGTCTGCCAGCTGAGACCTCCGACAAAGAGCTTGCTCGGTGAGGGTGATGTTGTGCCTCCTGTCGGAGGTACTGCTGGTATTGGGGTGGAGCGCCCTGATGACGGCGAGGTTTCTGTGGAGAGGGGGTGGTTTTAGATAGCAAAATTACATATGGTTTGTCATTAAAATCATCCCCTATTTCTCTTCATGCTTGATTTTCCCCAATTTAGTGTACATGTTGGTGAGGGAAAATATCATGATGAAACCTGCACATTTAGGTAACTAAAAGTGTAAAGGGTGTAGCCAGGATTCTGTTAAGGGGGGAGGGGGCAGGCAAAGAAAAACCAAGAATATACCTAAATAATGCTACACAGGTTAGTTAAAAATGACAATTAAATTTGCATCAGTGACCAACTGTATCTTTTTTTTTATTTTAGGGGAGAGGTGGCAGATGCCCCACTCCTGGCTGTACCTCGCTACGCCCATGGCTATGATACAATTGGTCTGGTTCTGTCATAAGGCTTAGGTCTGTCAGTCGCTCCACTGTAACAACCCAACTGGAACTGGGCAGGGTGCAACTGGGAACAACTCCTTCATATAATATTGTAGGCCACAGGGTCAGGCTGGGCTGGAAGGGCCAGGGGGCTCCACACAAGCCCGAGTTGAAAATATGGCCAGTCCAATGTTGGTAGGCCATGTCATAAGAATCCTGTTTGTGTTTTGTCCCATGAATAAGTATCTTGTGTTTTGAAATGTGGACCAGATGGAAATGTATTTTGTAGTTATTAATTAAACTACAAAATACATTTCCATCTGGTCCACATTTCAAAACACCCCTTAATCTTCATAACATAATATTAAGTATCACTTAACATTAACTGTTTATCACGCAGAAGACAGAGTTAATCACAAAGTTGTGTTACACTTTAGCCATTACAAACTTGTCCAACAAAGTTACTGTGAGCTAAGATGTTTGTAGTATTGCTGCATAAATAAAACGCTTGCACACAAAGCAAAGAAAGGCATTTAAAGAACTTCATTTAAATATAAACAAAATGACCTGTATTTAAGATGTTTCATTCAGTCCACATGGAATAAGTGACATGAGGTAAACCAGACGATACCATGAATGGCTTGGTATAAAGAAAAGCTACTTTTGAGTGGACATATAACCACACCACCCACATACAATTGATAAAGTGGTTTAGGGCTGAAGGAGAAATATATAGTTTATTTATAAAAAGTTTCATTACGACTTGCTCTTATATGATTTTACAAAACCTTTTGTTATTAAAAATGTGTCTTATTTACAAACAATGTTCATGATATATTAATATAGCTGGATAGTCATTGTAACTTATTAAATTACTGCCTGATCATATACCTATTACAGTTTAAAACCGAATAAAAGCATTTTCTTTACTGACCAACAGAAATTTGTTTGCTCTGCATACAAGTGCCATTTAAATGGATCTAATTGGATTGTTATATCTAAACTGGATATTTCAAACAGATTTATTCAATAAGAAACACAAACACATGAAGACATGGCAATATTTTTGTATACACTTACTTCACACAATATTTTGGACTGTCTTCACCTTATTTTAGACCACTGCTGGGCTTGTCTCGCTAGTGATTACAACGCGTTTCGCCTCATGTTGATAGTGTACCTACTAGAAGTTTGTCGCGAATGTTATACGAAGTTTGACGCGACTGTTACACTAACTTTGCCTTTTCCAAGTTGTTTATCAATGAAATAACTCACTTATTTGTTGCACAGCGATTTGCTGTTGTTGGTGCTGCTGGTGCTGCTGATGAGCGGCCGCGGCGGCGGCATGAGCGGCGGCCTGCGCGCTCAAAACGTGCGCCGTCAACTCGCCACCCACCAAACCGCCTTCCAACACTTCCACTCCGCCGAGCGCCCCGCTGGAATATAGCCCCATCATTATCACTACGAAATATCAAACGACCTAACGAAATGAAGTTTTGAAGCGCGAGACGCGAAAGTTTGTGACACGGTTAGCATTTGTTTTGAAGTAGGTACGCTTTTTATATGGCCAGATATTTAGCTTCCTAAATATCCGGCCGGATAATAAGGAGGTTATTACATTGCGTATAGAGCGTACATCGCGTGTATCACGGATTTATCATGAATGGTGATTTAAAATAAGTAATCAAATGGAATGCGTTAACTTTATAGCCTTTCTCGTCTTGTCTTGTGAGTGAAAACTTTTGAAAAAACGAAGCGCAAGGTTGTTTATGGTTGGAAGTTTTTTAATATCAAGTTGACGTCAAATCGATATAGAACGTAAATTAAATTCTACGACTTAAATGTTCGATCGCTTTTAGTTGCCATATAAAACTAATCAAATAGCTTAAATCGCTTGTTTTGTCGATTGTTATGGAAACGCAAATAAAGATATTAAGTAGTTATAAAACGACCCAGACTTTAGCGGCTCTTACAAAATTAAATAATCGTGAACTAAGAAATTGTGTTAATCTGTTTTAGTCATGTTCGCAATTCCCGTAATTGGAAAACTTTTACGCAATTTCTGAGTATTTACTTACCGCAAAACCAATTACGCGGTTCAGGACGTTTTTATCTTGAATGTTCATTGTTTAAAAAATTATAATTGGACCGCTTATTTCAGGAGTATGATGGAAAGAAGTAAAAAAAATATATTATTTGTATTATTATGATTCTATCTACGAATAAAAGCTGCAATAATTAGGTAAACAAACTTCATATAATTATATGAATTCATCTAAACTAAAAACTAACTACAATGTGCTGAACATCGAATCTTTGAACGAAAAGCGATTACAACTGTTACATGCGTTTAGTTCGTGAATGAAAAAACAGAATTGTATTTTTACATTGATACAAGCGTAATTGAAAGCTCTCCAGCTTTTATTTTATTGAAAATGAACTTTGCGATCGCCAGCTGCTCGCGAAAATTGCCCTCGAGTTGCGCATTTCATCTCAAAAGAGGGTACATTGTATCGTCTCACTCTAACACTTTATTTTCCCAATTTATCCAAAGTCCGTTCTCTCTCACGCAAATATTTTTGTTCCTATTTAACAAAGGGGGTTTCCTGTTCCTTTCTCCTTCTATCACAGGGGGTGGAGCTGCTAGATCTGGGCTCCTGGTGTTAGCCCGCGGTTTTCACCAAATATTGACTTAATTTGTCAAATTCACGGTAGCGTTATTGATAATTTTATCAAATTAGGGGAGTTACTGTTCATCTTAATAAATTATTAGTCAGTTTGCTCAAAAAAAAGTATTTAAAAGTGAGGATTAGAAAAAAATTATGAATTAGAAATACAAAGCGCAGTTGATCAAATTCTCAGCTAAGCTACTTGATGGATGTCCAGAACTTTTCTTTGGGATTTGGTTAGGCAATTAATCAACGTAGAACGGTTGGACGTCAGCAATTTATCTTATCCTTAGCATTCTATATACGCGGACCTTTCCTTTTGAAGACTATATAAGTGCCTTTGACGTAAATTTTGAATTAGAAATTGTACAAAATGAATGGTCTGCAGCTTATTTATTCAGGTATTTAATTTTATTGCACATTCCAAAACGACAGGCTTAGTGCAATCCGCATACTCTTCCAGTCAATGGAAAAAACAAAAATATATCTAACAAGAGATAACGTGTCCAATCCATGATTATACTTGATTATTAACTTTCACTATTTACTGCAATGTTCTAAAAATAATGTCAATTATCTTTATTCTAAAAATATAAGTGATAATGGACTCTTGAACCCAGGAAACCTTCCAACCCTAGACGCTTGACCCCGCGTTCGAGCCAACTGCGACCGATTACTTTCTAAACTTCGTATGTTGCAAATGTGTGGCTTCGAAACTTGAACTTTATTGTAACGCAGCCAAAGTTATTTTTGCAACTTTGAGTTTAACCAAGAATTGAGGTTGGTAAGGTAAACAGACGCTTGGCCCGGCGTGAATGGAACGATTGCTTATGAGTTAATCTTGCTAAATCGAACGGATTGGAAAGTTCGAGGTTTTTGTTGAATTTTCACGGAATCATTTGAAAATCGAGCGTGACAAAAACAGCTATTGTTACAAACAAAAATATAACTACAAAGTGCTATATTGTTAAACGATTTAGTACCTATAGCATGGAGTGATACTTGTGAAAACCTGCATAAGGCTATTGGGTAAGTAAAGTTTTTTTAAGACGGGCATATTATATATTTTTTGATAGTGGACGTCTCAGGGACCAATAATCTAAAGATAATACATTTTTATTTCATATCGTTTATACAAGAGTTTTTTTTAATGACTGCGATGACATTTGCCCCGTTACAGCCGTTTGCTAGGCTGTTTATTAAATTTTGCCTTATCTTAAATGAAGAAAAAGAAAGTGACAGTTCTTCTTCACTGAGCTGTCACTTTATTTTTCTTTTTTTTAACTTAGATAATTAGATAATTGGTCCTTGAGCCGTCCACTACCAAAAAAAATATAATATGCCTGTCTTAAAAAACTTTACCTACCCAATTTAGAATTTAGTTGTAAAGGTCAGCCAGCTAGCTCGCCACAACATTTAATCAGTCTCAGGTTCATGGTCTAGGTAAGTTACCCCATTTTTAGAAATGAATGGTTAATGCTAGTTAAGTAAAGACAAGAAAGTTTTATGATAGGACATCGTAACTAAACATTTCAATTCAAAGGTTCAATGTCACGGAATATCTAGACAGATTTAAGTTCAGTGACCTCAGCGGCTACGTTCCACTCAGGCATAGTAGGAAATATCTCAGGTACCTAAGTTAATGTAAATTAGGAAAAGTGGGTTCTCATTACTTAGCTTGTTATAAAATAACTAACGAAGGCATAATAGAAATAGTTAAAGAAATGTCAGTGTGACGGTATTTGGGACATCTCTTGTAAAATGGATTTATTTAATAGTCATTAGTTTAACATTTGTGAATATTATACCTTGGTTAAGGAAGATCAAAGCTATATTCGATATGACTTTCTTGGTCTGTTGGGACAGACTCATTAGGCATGTACTTGAGCAGCTAGATCAGGTGCAAAAGGCACGGTGATTTGTAATACATGAACATTAAAGAAGAATATTGGGTCGATTTTTACCTATGGACTTAAACAAATAAACTGATAATTTATCCACTTTTATTGATATTTTATCCACTTTTCACTGGTGCCTGAGACAAGTTTACTAAATTAAAGTAAATTGAAAATCAATGTTAAATTAAATCAGAGTTTTCACCACGTATCGTTCATATTTTGATCAGGGGACGCCTAAAGCTAACTATTGGTCATTTTAGGTCAGTCGTAATAGAGTGGAAAAATCTGCTGGAAAAAGCTCGATGCGAAAGGCGGGGGAGGGTTCATTCCAAGAGGTCAACGACCTTCTAAACCAAAAAAATCGCATAGCAATACTAGTAAACATCGTAGTATAAATAGCCCAGTTGCAATGAATTAACCTTTTTTTTTAAAGGAAAATCGATAGTTGATTGAGGGTGTCCATTGAGGGGTGTTGGGAGGGCGCAGGCGCGACGGCGGGGCGCGGCGCCGCGCGACGCCGCCGTCACACGCTCGCCGACGCCCGCCACCGCATCGCGTTTCGCGCGTCTTTGCCATATTGTCCTGTCACAGCAGTATGTTCTCGCTACTGCTGTGTCTGGACAAGGAAGCTAAGACGTCGCCTAACTACAGAAGACCACGGACACAGACGTGACAGGCTAGCACCTGCCATGAAACGTTCTATATACCATATTGTGTGTGTCTCTCTGTCCACAGGTTACAAATGGAGTTGTTGATTTTACGAGGGAGCGGCAGCCGAGCCCAAAATCGATGGCTCACAGTGCTTGTGCAGTGTCAGTGGTTTTAGTGCGAAAGCTCTAAGTCAATTGTGCTTTTTAATAAACTATTGAAATGGTGTGTTATCTTAGAAGCTATCTTTAACCTATTAAAGTGTGAGCAGTTAAAATCGCACCCAGTGAAATGAAGATCTATATTCTGAGTTGCTTTTCAATCTGCCCAGCTGTGGGCATTAATTAAGGTCATGTTTAAGAGAGAATAGGGAAGATTAAGCCTCGTGGGAGGGTGCACGTATCGAGCGACGCACCGCGCATGCGCGTCGCCATCTTTGGCTGCATCCGACTCGGCCATTTTCTCCGAGGGTGGCTCAAATCCTATAAAATAACCCCTCGCTCCGTGTTCCATCGAAAATGAATCTTATGCCTTCGGAGTAAATCTCACGATGACTTTTTCCATGATATGTTAATAAATTTACTGTTAGTTTAGTTATTGAATTTCAGATCTTGACACGAAATTTGAAATAGCAAGGTGCAAGCTTCGGAAGTATTTTACCTTACTTCAGACGGTGGTTGTATGTTCTAGGATATACACCTGTTCGATCTTTTCAACTTAAACTATGAGTGAGGAAGACATCATCAAGTGACCTTAAATTGACGTAGCTTATTGTCGGTCCACGAATATATTTACCACTTTATGTAAGGACTAAGGATATCTTAGAAAACTTTACTAATGAAAATTTTTCTTTGGAATTAGACTTTGAAACGAGATGACGGAAGTAAAAGATCACCCAACCCAGGCGGGGACATGAACCCCACCCCCCTCAAAATCGTACACGTCAAATTGAAAGTCTAAAACTAAAGTCTAATTAACTCGACATATTTTCATATTTTATTATTAGTGACCCCACCCAAAATTTTGAGCTGCGACCGCGCCTGACCCAACCTCAATCTCCATAGCTCTTTAGTTCGTTTACCAAAGTTCAGAGTTTCAGACGGAGAAGAATGAGAAACAACTGGCTTGACTGACTTTAATAGAAGAATTCGAATTTATACCTAGCTACTATCGTTATCAGCTTTTAATTCATTTGCATGTCATAAATCGGTAAAGTATATCGTCACTTCACAACTTTAACAAAATTTCGAGCTAACATCCCTAATTTGTGGGAGACTGTAAATCCGTGAGTAACTAGGGTTTATGTAAGAGAAGAGCCATGACCTCTGTATCAGTTATAGGTATATTACTGGACAAACAGCGAAGATGAAATGTTTTTTTCTGAATAAATACAATATATTTAAAGGCTGCAATCATCAATACATATATAAAACCAACAGTACCGTGACTCACTTATAGACAACGCACAGCCTAAACGAGTACCCTAGAGGTGGACTAAGGAGGGTTTTTTTTGAAATAATAAAAGGGTGATAAAATTTGTATGGCCAATACCACGAGCGAAGCTGTGGGGACCTGCCACAGCTTCGCCCTTATATTGTATTTATTCAGAAAACTAGTCCAAATTATAAATCTGAACGATATTCTGTAAGTTTGGACTAGACCTAGGCTAACGGTAGTATAATATCGTCTTAATCAATTTAAAACTGCTAGTAACCCATCCTGTACTTGATAAGGTAACACAATATCTATTTGTATTTGATATATTTAACCTGCCTTACGTTTCTTGTGGATAGATAACCTATCCAACAAGAATAAAACTTTAGAAGTCTGAAGGAAACGTACGTATAAATAGACTTAGCGAAGACGTTACCTAAAAACTGGCGCCCAAAATGGGACTGCGGAGACACTAAACCAAACCAACTAGTTGCATATAGATATAAAGTTTGCATCATTAGTGATAATATTATATGAGCTGTCCAAGTTATTCCATTGTAAAATCTGTCTTGCTCATTCTAATTGAATCGTATTTTCGTAAGTTTCGTGTATGGTAGTGTAATTTGAAAAATCACATTACTAAATCCACTTTCTGTTTGTTTTATATAAATGTTTACCGAACGAAGAGTACAAACGAATTGTCTCACATGAAAATAATTTCATTAAACATCGAGGACTTTGACACAGTTCTTTCATTGTCCTATTTCCCTTTAAAACAAGTCCTTGTGAATAAAAGGAACTCGAGTCAAAGACTTACAATGCAGACATGCATTCATCCATATAAACAAACTTATATTTACCGCCGCCAATGGCGCTACCGTCTTGTACAGCAGTGGCATTTGTATGTGGAAAAGTTGATTCCAAATTTCACCGCCCGCAAAAATACATGTGTCAGAATATGTACACGCGTGACAAAGTTACATTTGCTTCTGTAGACGACGCTGTTGTCGTCTTTATGAAGGTTGTTTTACCATGTTCAAATGTGTCGATGTTGGTGCTATGTACAAAGCATTTGAATTTATAAAGTCACTCGTAAAGGCTCTGTCGCGTGTCTTGCTCTTGCAGCGTCAGAAGAGCGTTTTTGGCACTTTATGAAAATAAAAATGAAACAATTTCACTTCTAAAGGTAACATCTGCTGAGAAGAAACGCCGCAAGAAACTCAGTTTAAATATGCAATAAATATTTCCATTTAGCTAGGGAGTACTATACCGTAGGACAACATTGCACCTCGGTAATTTCGTTGATATCATATCATTTCGCAAATTGCTGAATGATGTGCAAAATATTATCAAATTTCTAGTCATGCTCTTGAAGTCATAAAAAACCCGTCAGTAAAATCAAATTCACACCTCATTTAGTCATTAAAGTTTGTAAAAACTTGACACACCTTCATCTAATCAACCCACTAGTGGGCGGATCTCCCTTGCCAACTATCCCTCATCAATCTATTCGGCAAATAACGTCACCCGATCCGCGCCTTGTCAGCTTCAATTTAAAAAAGGGAGAGTCAGTATTTTAGATATAGGGTTCAAAATACATGTTTTAAATGTTAGAAAAAATTACAAACGCTTTACACTGTCCTTAATTTAGAATTACGCGTATTTTGGAATAAAAGGCTTTTCTTTAATTTCTTTTGACAACAAGCGATATCGCTTTCAGTCTTGGCTTATGGCCAAATTCAGAAAGGCCATTCAACTTGATCTTTAGTTAAAGTGACGTTTTAGTGATGTTTTTTATAGGACTAACTAGTTGAGGGCTATTTAACTATGTGGCATTTCTGGATTCGGCTATTTGTAACCTATAACCAAAACATTTACTACAATCATATAAATAACTAGTAGTGGACCCGCTACAGCTTCGCCCGCGGTATTTTCCATACAAATTGTATTACCCCTTTTCAGCCCTTTAGGGATGGAATTTCAAAAAATTCCTCCTTAGTGCACCTCTAGGGTACTCGAGGAATGTCTCCTCCAAATTTCAAACCTCTAGGACCACCTGTTTAGGCTGTGCGTTGTCTATAAGTGAGTCACCGTACTGTTTTATATGTATAGATGTATTTATTTCACATTTCACAACAACACTGCTTTTAATGGGTGCTGGATGTTCTTAATTTGGACGAAAACCTAATTATAGGTGAAGATTGCACCAATAAGCAATTTATATTACGACTAACAATTTATTACAATGTTGCCATCTAAAAAGCTAGCCGCGTGGAAGAGACGGTTCCATTGGCACTCCTTGGACTCTAAAAACTCAACAGATACTGAATATTGCTACGTCATCCGAAAAGAGACTTGTCACTATCAGACTGACAATCAAACGCCGTTTCGCAACCGTTTGCCTCTCAAAATACAGCCTTAAAGTCCCTAGTCTTAAGGATGAAGGGTGGTTTGAGGAGTTACAAATTGTTTCCCTAATGAAGTCTGGATGTAAAAAATGTTTGACAAGGCTCCGAGACAAAAACTATCGCGGTAACGAAGGTAATGGACTAGAAAGTGCTGGTACAGATCGTCAATCATTCTTGTTCAATCTGAGGATTTCATTTAGGTTCATTGAGGGTCTTGATGACAGTTTTTCACTTAATGGCAAGCAATGACAGGGGGTGTATAGGTATTCGTTGTTCAGGCTTTTAGAAAATGACTTATTTCATGGTGTCTTTAAGGGAAGGCTGACCTTTAGGTTCATTAAACTGCTGCATTTAACTTGAGAAACATAGAAAACCATTTTTTTTTTTAAGAAAATAAGAGTTTTAAAAATTATTTTCGAAACATGTTTTTCTAGCTATATTTTATTGTTAAATGTTCGTAGGATTTGTGAAAGAATGCCTATTTTAAATTAAATCCAATAAATGAGTAAAAATCTTTTTGCAAGAACTCAACTTGACACGAATGGCTTGACATGGCGGTCGTAGCAAGTGAGTATAATCCCCGGCACATCAGTTGAATCAAAATGGCGCTCGTTGCATGTACACCTCATACCGCACTTCAATTTAGATACGAAAATGTGGTCCGCGCATTCAAGGTCATAGTTCAACTTTCGCACCGCGAAGTAACCATAGTTGTACCTGCGCGGACGGTGGCCATTTTGGTTCAACTTATGTGCCGGGAATAATAAGACGCTTGTAATATGTTTATTAAATACTGTATCGTAGTAACTGTTATTATGGTGAATCACGAATATAAGGATTACATTTATATCAGTGTCCATATAACCTCAGTTCACTCCTAATAAGATGATCTGGAGACTGTCTACATCTCCATGTAACCTAGATTAATCAATTTAGATGTTTTCTCTGTTTTAATATTATTCTTATTATTATGACCCTTAGAGACTTTATACATCTCTAAGGCACTTAAATTTACTTGTTCAGACGCGGAGACTATACATCTCCCTTATTAGTTGTATACGATAATTAATTTGTGCCCATTAGGTTTATTTGTTGCACTTTTTATGATAGTTTTAGTTCTATGTAATTTTAAAGTGGAAAAAAGTCTTACTGCTGAGTTTCTTGCGGCGTTTCTTCTCAGCACATGTCACCTTTCGAAGCGCTGGTAGATTCAGACATGTAAAAGAGCCCGTGAGGCCTACTTGCAAAATAAATATTTTCATTTTCATTTTCATTTTCATCTATACGAATTTTCCTAATAAAGATATGTCCTTTTATTGAAATTACTAACTTAAACAAATCAATAACAGCCGCCATTAATCTCTTCACAACTGAAATGTTCACTTAATTCCGCTCGTTCCTCGATTAATTACCTATAAATTAATCTTTTAAGGGTTTCTTTGAACAAGCGTGACAATTTATTGGGATAAATTGTGGTAACCTAGATGTAAGCATTGATTAGTGGCGAATTAATAACTTATTTATATGAAGATAGTGACGCCCTTTAGCTTTACATGCAATATTTTAAATTGAAAATCCCCTAAAAAATCCAAAAACAAAGGTTTAATCTATTATGGATACAGTCCGAAATAAATATTATTTGATTTTGATTTGATTATACTACATCAATTAGAAAAAATTAAGCTAATAGTTTATTATCTTGTTTAGGTTTTAGACTTAATTAGTAACTCGGAAACTTAGATCCGTATCTCAAACAAGTTTATTTCCACGAGAGATGAAGTTACGTGAAAATACCAATATTCTATAGCACAGCTTAACGCTACTCTGACTAAAGTCATAACTCAAACAGGCATACCCGTCAACGGCAGAAACAAAAGATTATCTATGGAGTTTTTGTCATAAACCCCTATTCAAGCCAAGCCCTGCATTTTATGACCGGCCATGACACCGGCAGGTCTTAACTTATAAATCATATATTCACCCCTGTCGCACTTCGCCTGCGTCTGATAGCCAGATTAAATGGCAGTCATCTAGAATATTCACAAATACTTACTGGGATCGTAAAAAATAAGTGTCACTGAACGTTCCGCACGATTAACCGCGGTTGCGAAATCGTTTACGTAAATATAACGTTCTATCGTCGCTACAAAAAATAGCTTCCTCTGTTATCTATGGATTTTGAAAGTGAAATAACTTTCTAATTTAATTTATCATTATCATTTTTGAAATGCAGTTGACATTACGATTTAGTCATAAATTTGATATTAAAGTAATAAAGGGTCGTGAAATTACGGAAGCGTTGTGACCTCGCGGCCATGTCGTATCGCTGTTTATTAGATGAAGAAAATTTTAGAATCGGTTATCCTACGATAAACCAAACGAGCGAACAATATTACCCAAATATACCTAACGTAGCTAATTAGACATAGATTTATTAATTGGGAAAATTCAGATGCGTTTTGATGATTCACGTGTACCAATATTTGAAAAATGATCCGGTTAAGCAAGTATAGATAAGATAAGATAAAAATGTAAAAACTTGATTTTGTCTCTAAACTATATTTTATTATAACTTTTGCCAATAATGTTCCGACTTGTCTCTTGTCTAATTTGCCGCGTCTACGTTTCTTTTCAACTCTAATGTTTGGTTACGCCGTTAAAGTTATAGGTATGTGATACGATTCTTCTAATGTCTCACAAAAACGATCTTTTCTGCAATCGCTATAAAGGTCAGTAATTCATTGCTTTTATAGACTTATATAGCAAATAACGATTTGACGACGTCGAAAAGACATTGCTTGCAAAAATAATTTAGATCTTAAATTGACGCAAAAATTCGTATTGAAATCGGTTCTTAGTCAGTTTACTACCTTTAGAAACATCGAGCACAAACAGCAATAAGAAAAAATATTATTTTCAGTATAAATACCTATATTAAAAGTACTAAATTAAATACTTACGTGGGTATCCAGAACATTTCCTCGCAATTATAATTTTCTTTTATCGAAAATGTATTGCTTCAGCGTATAACGAATCGTTATAAAGCAATCACACGGGAATCGAACCCGCAATCTCAAACTCCAGAATATTACCTGCAAACAAAATAAAAATAAAACAACCATGACGAATCTACTCTTAAAATTAAGCTACTAAATTCAATTACTCCGTGGCTCCATCTATACACAACAAAACGGAAACTAAGCGCTGTTCGTTTCTAACTCTGTGACTAGTTCGGCACGTTTCCGCCAGATGTCGCGCGGAACAATGCCATGAGAACTTGTTGAATACAAAATGGTATATTGATTTTCCTTGTAGTTTCCTACGAATGGAGTTTTCTTTTGGAGCGAAATTGCGTTCGTTACTTGGATTAAGTGAATAGAAGGGTTTTTTGGGAGGAAAAAGGTTTTCGGGGTCAAGGGGGTAGGCTTTGACGCCGCGCGTGACTTTAATATTATTTGTTGATAGAATTAGATTTTGTAATAAAAACGACTATTATAGTTGAGCCGCCAAGCGTCTCTTTCTTTCTCAGGGATGACACCCATCTAGATAAACTTAGAAAGTAGAATATTATCTTAATACAAAATTCATCTAAATCGTTAGGATCGTTCCCGTGAAAAATATTATTCACTAGACTACAGAGAACACACACTCAACAACACAATAATAAAGTGGAGGTGTCAGACACCTGCAGCGCTGAGTTTCAGCCCGCACCATCTGTGCCTCACGGAGTGCTATACCTAAACATAATGTTTACATACCGACCGTTAGGTACTTATGAACATACATATTACATACATTTTATAATGTGTTCATTGTTCGGGTTTGCGTGTATTATTTGATATACAGCACTGACAATACTGACATTCAAAACCGAACAAGTGCGAGTTAAATTCGCGTGGAGACGGTTCTGTACATGATTATTTAAAGCTTCCTATATTTAATTTTTAAATACATTTATTTACGTTACGCGTCCGTGTTGCTATCACCGAGTTAGGTACATATGTGTAACATTACAAATTGGCTGTGACACATGGACAGACAGTGAGACACACGAGTGACCCTATAAGGGTTACGTTTTTTCCCTTTGAGGTACGGAACCCTAAAAATTCTCAAGACAACATCTTGTCTTGCCCATTTTTAGGGTTCCGTTATTTATATAAATGAAACCAAAAATTTAAATGGCACGTCGTAGGTAGGTATCAGAGATATGTATAAAATTTCAATATACTTATTCGACGCCTAATAAAGAAAACTAGATGGCTATGGCGCATGGCGCTCGGTGGGGTGAATTTAATTTGTGTTGTATTACTTATTTGCTTTTTATTTATGACCCATCCTATAATCTGTGGTAAATCTTTATTCGTACAAGTATATTCCACTGTGTGGAAACGGTATACATATGAGGGTCCTTGGGGCCCTGGCTTTGTGAACTAATGGTTGTTCTGACAGCTGGAGACAGATTACTCGTGTCGTATAAGACGGCCATTCCCAATCAGCTATCTATCCCTAGTTCACTTTATACATCTCTAAGTTACTTAACTTGTCCAGACGCGGAGACTATACATCTCCCTTATTAGTTATTTATTAGAATTAATTTGTACCCATTAGGTTTTTATGTTGTGTTAGTTTCTAGATAAAACTGTATTGCCAAAGTTGAAAAAAGACCTACTGCTGAGTTTCTTGTGGCGTTTCTTCTCAGCAGATGTCACCTTTCGAAGCGCTGGTAGATTCAGACATGTAAAAGAGCCAAGGTGGCCTACTTGCAAAATAAATATTTTCATTTTCATTTTCAGTTGTACTAGAGTTGAATTTTTCATCTATTTTAGGGTTCCGTATCTTAAAAATCTCTCTGTCTGTCTGTCCGTTTGTCACAGTCAACTTGCTCCGAAACTACTGGACCGATTGAATTGAAATTTGGTACACATATCGCTGCTTTAGTAGAACAGTGACACACACAACTCAAAATTAAATGGTCTCCGATAAGAGACTTTAATTGAATAGTATTAAGACTTTTTAAAGAATAGACTTTCATTTCGAGTTGTGCCACTGTTCAGCTAAAGCAGCGAATTGTGTAAGTCGGTGGCCGCAACACGGACGTGTGACGTAAATAAATGTATTTTAAACATGGGGGCCTCTTTTGGCGGGTAAATTAGAAAATAAATAAAAATCTTGTAATCTTTATCGTGTAATATATCAAATGAAAGAGATCGTTGTGAGAATCTATTTTTTTAAAATACTTTTAGGATAAATAGTTTCGAAGTGATTTATGAAAATAGGTGGAAATTACCTTTCCACCATTTATCTCCGAAACTACTGGGTCTAAAATTTTAAAAAATATACTGAAAATATTTATATAGATTACAGGAAAACCTATAAGAAGTCTATGGTATTTAAAGTAACATAGTTTTTTTTATATAATCATGTACAGAACCCTCTCCACGCGACTTAACGGTGCCCAGCTGCCCTAACATGCATGCCACAAAAATAAATTAAACCCGTTTATCTCTATGACTATTTCTTTCGTCGGCACTAGTGTGAGAGAGACGTACTTAGATGTCTTATCTTTGTGTCATGCATGTAAGGGCCGCAGCTATGTTTATAAGTTTACTACATTTCAATGTGTCCCTCGATCTTTTACTGCTATCCTACTATAATATTATAATTATAGGTAGTTCACAAATACAAAAAAAAAACACGCTGTCGTCAGTAACGCACTAAAAATTACCAAAGACCATCAACAAGGTAATGTATTGGACTCGTCAAAACAAACCAAATGAGCCCATACTCGAGGGGTTTACTAGTAGTCATTGAAGAGTTCCACTATCCACTTCCTTGCTCCACGATCAGCTCGATGGTACCAAATTATTGTATTGTCATCTGTATAGCATACACTTGCAAAGTTTCAAATCGTTCCGACTAGAGATGCAACGGATATCCGGTTACTATCCGGTATCCGGCCATGATTTTACTATCCGGCCGGATACCGGATAGTAAAAGCTTGCGTCAGAAATAGGATAAAACCAATAAAAAACCATCAGAAATAAACGAAATCCACGTCAGTTAATAAATTAAAGCTTAATTTCTTGTAATTTATAGTACATTGTGCATCTAGGGCCGTAAGAAGGGGATAACTAACGAGAGTCTGTTAGAAGCCCGACGCCGATAGGTGAGGGCTTTTATGACTCGAGTTTGTTATCCCCTTACTGCCCGTGATACACACAATGTTTTTCATCACATTTGCGAGGAAATGAAATAAAAATTAGACAAAAAATAGTAGTTTATGCAACGGTTGCATAATGATAGGCCCTAAAACACTAGTGCGGTTTTCATGAAACGAGCCGACAGGCGAGTTTCATAATAAGATCGCACGTGTGTTTTAAGGCCAAATTATGCAGAGTTGCATACATAACTTTATCTACACACATATTATAAATCCTCCATGATGGGTTCAGAAACAATATTTTCTGGCAATAAGTTATTTGTTGCAATCGTGGCTGCATATTTCCGATATCCGGCGCATTTTCACATCACACACACTCCGAGAAGACTACTTACTATTCATATTTTCAACTAAAATGTAAATTACAAACAACTTTTTCTATTCAATTCAAGAACAATTCTACTTTCGTTCAGCAAAACACCACCTTGCGCCGATTACATTCTCCGTCAAGACCATTTTTTTTTTAAATCATAGACAAACGGATGAAGTCTCTATTCTCACGTCACTCGAGATCAAATATTGTGCAGTTTATATTTAAAAAAACATACTGAATTGACGTTTCGTATCAATACCTGTTTTAATATCTATGGATACTAGAATAGAGACCCACTTGAGTTTTGACAGCTGTTCCAAATTTAATCTTATTTCTTTATTAAAAACGATAAAGAAGTCATGTTATTTCTTTATCGCAGCACTGGTTTTTCCTAATTGGTTGTCAAAATGGTGGTCATTTCCTACGGTTTTTGTTTAACCAATGGAGGTTTTATGATATGGGTGTAGATAAAGTATATATATATTAATTTTATTTCCATTTTACATCGTGAATTACCATCAGGTGGGTGTTCATAAACTGAGCGTACGTTGCGATCAGCGCGGGGCAGCTCCGCCGGCTTGCGGTCGCGCGCCCCGCCGGCTGCGGCTCCCGAGCAGCTCCGCCGACCTGGCGCACTTAACTGCCCGCGGGAGTTTATAACTCCCGCTGACGGCGGGGCCCATAGAGGAGTTAAATCGGCTATAGTTGCTCTATACGCTTGCGTATAATAACACCCTTTCCGAGCAAGTGTGATGAAAAATATAAAACTTCACTTAACATCACGGACGTGCACGTTTGAATATTCCCAACTGAAGTAATAAAGCGCGTATTGAACATCAAAGGGCCCGCGCACTTACAATTCGTAACAAGTTGAAACTTGTTCGCCGCGCGAAGGACGCGCCAGCTAACACGACTTTAGAGATAGCTAATGTGCAGCCGGATATCCGATTGCCGGATATCCGGCTATCCGGCCGACGGCCATGCCGGATATCCGGTATCCGGCCAAACCACTATCCGTTGCATCTCTAGTTACGACAATTAGAAGTAGGTTAAAATTTAGGTACTTCTAAGGTTTCATTACATTATTTGTTAGCAGTGGCGAAGCTTGCCTACAAGCCGATTCCTGACGGTTTTACCAAGCTAGGAAGCTACTGCTAGCTGTCAGTGAGGTCCATGTTACTCTAACTAAATGTCAAACTCTCACGTACGGTTTTAATTCTTCCGGCTTTCCGTAGGAAATATTTGACGCTTCGCCACTGTTTGTTAGTAACTAGTAAAGCTAATAAAAGCGTGTTAATACATTTTTATGTGAAAGTTTGCCTAGATGTTGGAGCTTTGTTTATCAACCACGCGCAAACGGCTGAACCGATTTGGATATAATTTGGCAAACAGACAGATCTTGGAATAAAACATAGAATACTTTTTTATCCTGATATGTATTCCCGTGGGACATCGCGAAAAAAATCCGCGGGCAGTGTTTAATAAACAGTTGTTCAGAAATAATCAGTAGCGTTTTTTCTCTTAAACATTGAGCACATTTAGAAAACACAGGAATTTGATTTCTACGTAAAAACGCTTTGATAGAAGATCTTTTTATACCTAATAACCTAAATTACCTCGAAACGGAGGCGTTCATACGAAATTGAACATAAACGTACCTCCAGCGAGCTCCAAAGCGTTCCATATAAAAATAATTACATTCAGAACGAATAAAATATGAAACGAACCAGACGTCAGAATGTAGGGCATATAAATATCACGTCAAATTTGATAAAACGTGGGGATTTCATTTGGATCCGAGATTTTTAGGGGAGCTGCACACTTAATACTTTACTTCGTTAATCGCTAATCCGTTACTAAAAAAATCAACTACGTCAATTGTTAAAGCGTTACATTTCGGAAGATTTAACGCAAGTTAACATTACGTTAACTCGTGGTAAAAATTGCATTTTATGTCATTGCGTTAGTATAATTAAAAAAATGTTGGTATGAACAGGCAGGACATGGAAAATATAAAAAATAAGGGTATAACCTTAGAGTTTGTAAATACCTAATTATTTAGAGATTCCCCTTTATAAACATCAATATACCTATACGGTCCGCGCGGTGTCGTCTTGAGAAATAGTAGGCACTTTATTAACGAAAAACAAACCTTAATGGAAGTTAATGATTCCGTTAATATTTTTTTAGGTTAACTTATAATTTAATCCGTTACTCGAAATGTTAATTCACGATTAACGGATTAACGGTCTTGTGCCCAGCTATGGGTATACCAAATCCACACTGGGCCAATTTATTGGGACAAATTAAATTATTGGGACAAATTCGTATTCGTGTTCTTATTTAAAATTTCCTTAACTTAAAATAAGAACAGTCAAAATCGATATTGTATAGCTCAAAGCTGTCAAAATCAATTTTGACGTTTCTTATGTTACGCTTAGTGACTTTCAAAAGCTAACACACTTTCGAACTGGATATAAAAATACAAAACCACTTAATAATAACTACTTAAAAAAACGTGTCCAACAAAAAACATGATCGAAATCGGTTCACGAGAAAATGAGGGAGTATTTTTAAACGTAAAAAATACTTACCTGTCGAAGAATTTGATTGAATGAAACTTATTATCCATCATGTAAAACCATGGATTACTTATCAACTAAAGTAGCAACATTAAATTATAAATGCATTTAATTTTACAACCATGCAGCATGGCCACTAGACTGAACAGACTATTAAAACCAACCGCCGCGTGTGTAGCCGCCCTTACCGCGGCATTAATGCCGGGTACACATATAACTCCTGATTCTAGAGATACCACAGATATTCTATAGCGTGTGTCTATGGTCGCAATAAGCCATAACGTGTTGCTGTTGGAGACACGCGCGACCGTAAACTGTCTAGCTTCGAGCATTTGTAGATCATAGAGGATATGATAGTCTCTTTAAGGCTAGGTACTGACCAACAATATAACTGTGCAATATCGCTAGTTGCACATTTATATTGATCGCTTAGATTATAGAAGTAAAAGATACGCTGTAAATTAATTAAACCTACGACTGTAATGCTACGCTGCTCCCGCAAACATCAGCGCTCTAATGAAAAAACAAGATGGCTGTATTTTATTAGTACGTCGATTTCAAATATGTCTTTTCGCCTTACGTCAGCCAGTGACAGTATGACCAAATTAAGAAGATTGTAATAATGCTGTCACAAATAAACACTAAATTGCCAATATTATTTAGTATCATAACCTTACAGGCCAAACAAATGCGCATATGTTTTGTATGAATCCTTGGCCTGTATAGTTGACGTTTTAGGCGGCATGGCTTGACGGTTTCAACGTTTACTCTATTAGTATTCTATACTCTAAGATTGATCGTCAATATCGACTACTGACGATCAATATATTTGCGCAACCACTGATATTGCACAGTTATATTGTAGGTCTCTAGCCTAAAGCGAAGATTTAAATCGGTAGACAATGTCACCATATTTATGAACATGTGCGTAAACAGAGAAAATTATGTCAACTCTTTTACCCTACTGTGACACTTGCGTTCTTGCGTTGCGTTTCACGCATCCGTTTTGATCAATAATTTAACAACGAGAAAAAATTAAAGTCAATTATTGTGTTCGAATGAAATGGTTCGCTTTTCGCTTCATTAGTGTTCTTTAAACGGTAACTCTGTGAAGTCTATATTTGTACGGCGGATATCCTACCGGACTCGGGCTCGCGCTAAGAATCCCAAAATGAATAGAAGAATACATTGTTTTTAGGTAAATACATTACATAAATTAAATACGCGGTGGTACGGAACCCTCGGTGTGCGATACCGACTCAAACTTGACCAGTTTTCTTAATAAATTGATCACATATCCGACCTAAAACATTAACATATCGCTAAAATGGCCAAATCGTTTCCATCAAACCGCCTCGATGGCCTTCGTCCAAATGTCATCGAAATTTCAAACTTAATATTACCCCATGCAGAAAAGGTAGCCTACTCATAATATGCACCTGACTTCCATTTTGCATATAAACTACCCATTACCTGTAAAATGGCAAAAATGTTTAACCTAATCGACTTGACCAATAACTTGTAAAAGCCGATGAAAGATGCTTATGGGTTAAATATTCAAATTTGAGTTCCGCACAGCTGGTGTTGAGCCATGTGGGTAGAGGTCGCAACTGTGACGTGAGGTTAACGTATTTGGATGAGAAGACGCACTAAATTCCAAAAATTAAGCCAACAGAACTGCGCTCTACGATTAAACGTGATCAAAGCCTCTGAATAAAAAAGATTAAAAATAAAAAAGATTATACTTATAATCTCTTAATCAACCGCGCGACCAATGTTTAGTGTGGATTGACATACGCACTGTGATTTAAACTGCGTTAACAAAAACCGCGTTTCTTCAGAAAACGTGGATTTATTTTGTCATTATAAAATTACAGCACTGCAGTTCATCTTGTCGAAATCGTAGCTAACGGTTTAGTTTAGTTTTGTCATAAAGCGCTGTTGAAATGTTTTTCCGTTCCGCCATTTTGAAATAGTTGCGGTTTTGTTATTGTGTTTACTTACACAGTATAATAAATCGGTCGTAACCTCTCGGTACTACCATGAACTACGTAACCGATTTCAAATTATGATTGAATCTTTCGTATATTTTGAGTCCACCGTATTGTAATAATGTATATATAACACAGATCGGTTTATGACACAGCACTTTCCAATACAAGATGAAAAAAAATATATTCCCTATTACATGGCTAAGCAAGAAAGGCCTCCGCTCCTATAAGCTACGTAAAAAATATATAAATAATACCTTCATTATATCAGAAAAAAATCGAAATGTTAAATAATAATTTTACATTCAATCACCATCTAAAACAAATGAGCATCAAACAGATCGAACAACAAAATGGCGGCTCATAAATTAGGCGCCGTCGATGATCGTAAATCTGCGTTATCTAATGTGTCGGTTTGTTCATGATAGTTGTTTGCGGAAATTAGCGTGTGCTGTACCATTACCATGAGTTTACGCAAACCGTTCTTGTTATTGAAACCTATCGGAACTTCTGCTTGCCGATATAAGTAAAAGGGACCGAGCGATAGTTTTCTATTACGAGAACGGTTTGCATAAACTCATGGTAATGTTATGGTACTGTAGCCATTATTATTAGAAGTAGCTGTAGACGATAAAATAGAAGCAATTTCATGTGCAAACAGAGAAAAGAAGTCGTCCAGTATCAAAATGTGGGAAAATATAAAATAAAACCGGAAAAGTGCGACTTAAACTCGCGTGGAGAGGGTACCATTCCGTACATAATTATCCGAAATTTCCTTTATAACTTTAAATACCATACATATTAGACTTCTTATAAGTTTTCCTGTAATCTATAGATAGGTAAAGAGCTATTTTCTGTATTCTTTCATTTTGAGGTACGGAACCCTAAAAATTGAGCTTGGCTTATGGCAGCACTCAGTAAAATCTTCGGTGTTGCTATCTATGAAAATTAAAACATTAATTTTGCAAGTAGGCCACACGGGCTCTTGCACACGTCTGAATCTAACAACGCTTCAAACATTGTGTAACCATCGAACCAGCGATATTTCCGATAGGATGACAAATCGAGAGCCCAAATTCGAAACAACAATTACCCCTCAAGATATTATACCCCATGTTGAAAAGTTAGGCTTTAGCAGAAATAAGACGTTTTCCAAAGGAAGTTTTTTTTTTTACTTACCTCAAAAGGAAAAAAGGAACCCTTATAGGATCATTTTGTCGTCTGTCTGTCTGTCGGTGTGTCAATCCCTTTTTCTCAGGAACGCGTAAAGGTATCAAATTGAAATTAATATTAAGTACTCAAGTCTGCAATCTCTTGGAGCCGTGAAAAATAGTAGTTTATGCAACGGTTGCATAATGATAGGCCTTAAAACACTAGTGCGGTTTTCATGAGACGAGCTTTAGCGAGTTTCATAATAAGATCGCACGTGTGTTTTAAGGACAAATTATGCAGAGTTGCATGCATAACTTTATCTACACACATATTATAAATCCTCCATGATGTGTTCAGAAACAATATTTTCAGGCAACAAGTTATTTGTTGCAATCGTGCAATATTTCCGATATCCGGCGCATTTTCACATCACACAGTCATTCCGAGAAGACTACTATTCATATTTTCAACTAAAATGTAAATTACAAACAACTTTTTCTATTCAATTCAACAACAATTCTACTTTCGTTCAGCAAAAATCCAACATAATGGCGGCAATTCGATCCTCCGTCAAGACCATTTTTTTTTTAAATCATAGACAAACGAATGATGTGTATATTCTCACGTCACTGGAGATCAAATTTCGGTCGGTTTTATTAAAAAAACATACTGAATTGATGTTTCGTATCAATAACTGTTTAATATCTATGGATACTAGAATAGAGACCCACTTGAGTTTTGACAGCTGTTCCAAATTTAATCTCATTTCGATACTAAAATCGATACTGTAATAACATTGCAGCACTGGTTTTACCTAATTGGTTGTCACAATGGTGGTCATTTCCTACGGTTTTTGATTACACTATGGAGGTTTTATGATATGGGTGTAGATAAAACAACTTTCTAACTCAACGCAATCAAAACATACGGCCGTTTATGCCACATATTTTGATACTCGCAAGGGAATCAAAACCTATAGGGTACTTCCCGTTGGCCTACATTGAAATGAAATTTTGCAAGAAGTCGTGTCTTACAGCACAAGTAAAGGAAAAAGTGCGAAAACTGAAAACTAGTAGCTACCTACATCACAAAAAAAATATTAGTTTAACGGAATAACCTGTACAAAGTCGTATCACACTCGACGGTTACACGGAGCTATTTTCTTAATTTTTAGGCTTCCATTCCAACAAGGTACTGTCTGTTTTTCATAGGTAAGTACGGAACCCTCGGCGCGCGAGTCAGACTCGCACTTGACCGGCTTATACTATTTACATATAAGTTAAGGCCAACGAGTATGCGAGTCACCTGGTGGTCAGTGATCACCGCCGCCCAAGAGCATCAACAACTCCAAAGGACTCACTGAGCCGTTGCCGACCTTTTAGGAAAACAAACTCTTCTCTTGAAGGATTTAACTTGACTCCAAGATACACCTTTACCGATGATCGACCACCTTGAACTCCTGGGTATGGAACTTTCGTCCAATTTAAACTTTGGCAGCGCCATTTTGTCTGAAGCGAAAACAGCCGCCAAAAAACTTGGCATCCTCTCTAAGGTGCAGCGCTACTTCACACCGGAACAGTTGCTCCATCTGTATCAAGCACAAGTTCGGTCATGTATGGAGTATTGCTGTCACCTATGGGATGGTTCTGCCAAGTATCAGCTGGATGCGATGGACTCTGTGGATCGCAGGGCTAGGATTGGTAACGACACGCTCGTCGGAACCAAACTCCAAAGTCTGGAGCATCGGCGTAAGGTTGCCAGCCTTTCGGTTTTTTTATAAGGTGTATTTTGATGAGTGTGCACAGGAACTACATGACCTAATCCCACCATCCACATTTTGCCACTGGACTACCAGACGTTGGGAGGGTTTCCACATGTAATTGAATTTCCTAGGAGCCGTACTAAAACGGTGTGCGAAATCCTTTTTGGTTCGCACCGCTAAGGTGTGGACCACTCTCCCAGCGTCTGTATTTCCTGAATTATACAATCTTGGTGTCTTCAAGGTAAGAGTGAATAGGCATCTTCTGGGCAAGCGTGTTCTATCCTAGACACTGTCTTCGCTTTCCATCAGGTGAGACTAGGGTCAAACGCATGCCCAGTCCTTCATAAAAAAAGGTCCCAATGTCGAAACTGTCCGGGAACACCGCTGGTGGTTGGTTCCACAATTTCACCGACACAAAAGTGATCCATTTGCGAAACGTTTTGAGCTAGCGGTGTGTAGATACTTTTGCTTTGCGCTTCATTCGTTGCTGAATAATCGCCTTACCCAGCCTAAAACCAGTTTGTCGAAGTTAGAAAAACACCTCTTTCCCGGACAGTTCCCGGGCTCCAGAAGTTGGCGCCATAATGTCTGCTACTGTATCGATTGCGGAGGCTGCCTGCGGCCTAGCGGCGATAAAAATAACAATAGAATAGATATTATTCTGTCGAGGAAGAATACTAATATAGCAATGGCCAAATTCACAAAGGCCGAATCAAATTGCACTCAAATTTATATTGAATTAAAGTGACGTTTGAGTGACGTTTATGACAACTAGTTGAGGGACATTTAACTATAAGAGGAGTGTGAACGTACGGCTTTTCATACAAAAGGCGATAACGATTTCCACCCCTTAAATGTTACCCGATGTTGTTGTTGATAGGTTGTCTTGTCAGTCAGAACAAAATCTAGGTCTATACGTTTCAGTTTTTTCACTATCATCATCAATACATATAAAACAGTAGGTACCGTGACTCACTTATAGACAACGCACAGCCTAAACGGGTGCTCCTAGAGGTTTGAAATTTAGAGGAGACATTCCTCGAGTACCCTAGAGGTGCACTAACGAGGGATTTTTTGAAATTCCATCCCCAAAGGCGTGAAAAGGGGTGATATAGTTTGTATGGAAAATACCGAATTTGTTCATCTTTATTTATTTTTTTACTTTTCCCATAATTTCTACCAGCTTCCTCAATGCACTTTTTGATATTATTCTCTGGTTGGCCTGTTGGTTGACTGGTAGAGAATGCCATTGGGCATTAAGTCCGCCATTTGTACTTTGTTTGTACAAAAAAGCTTAAATAAATAAATAAAATAAGCGCTGGTAGATTCAACCCATTTTAATTTATTCATGTGACAAGTAAAAGAGCCCACAAGTGGCCAATTTGCTGAATAAATTATTTGAATTTGGAAAATTAATTAACAGCAAGTTTGTGCGTGTCACATGAGATCCCCTAACTTGAGGTCAAGTGCGAGTCTGACTCGCGCGCCGAGGGTTCCGTACTTAACTATGAAAAACAGTTTTTTTTTTATGTGTGTGTTTTAGTTAAAAGTTGGAAAAAAGAGTTTCTGCTGAGTTTCTTGCGGCGTTCCTCAGCAGATGTCACCTTCGGCGCTGGTAGATTCAGACATGTGAGAGAGCCCATGTGGCCTACTTGCAAAATAAATATTTTTATTTTCCTGTCTAGAGGCAAAGAGACCTCGACGTTGGTTCTCAGTGAATC
The DNA here is from genome assembly GCA_947859335.1 of Tortricodes alternella. NCBI lineage: Eukaryota > Metazoa > Arthropoda > Insecta > Lepidoptera > Tortricidae > Tortricodes > Tortricodes alternella. Next base: position 5,391,920 of record OX401972.1, read on the forward strand.
CGAAATTGAACTTTAAGTAAATATTGCGTTTCAGTATGTGTGACCTTCTCTTGTTCTACAATAGACAGTACGAGTACGTAGGCTCAATCAATACGTCGTTAGGAGAAAGCTTTCTTGTTTTCTTTTTTGATCATTTATTTAGATGGAAAGTAGCTCTAGGCTTTTACCTAAACTTCGGATAATTTTAGTTCGCCTGGAAACTAATAGATTTTATGGGTTAAAAATATATTTTAGGGTTCCGTACCTTAAAACGAAAAAATCTATGGTATTTAAAGTAAAATAGGAAATTTCAGATAATCCCGGAACCCTCTCCACGCAATTCTAACCCTCACTCCGATTTTTAGGGTTCTGTACCTCAAAAGGGAATAACGGAACCATTATAGGATCATTCGTGTGTCTTTCCGTCTGTCTGTCACAGCCAAATTGCTCCGTAACTACTGGACCGATTGAGTTGAAATTTGGTACACATATGTAAGTCGGTGACCGCAACACGGACGCGGGACGTAAATATTTAAATGAATTTCAAACATTTGGGGAGTAAATTATTTAAAAATAAAGTTTTTTAAACTATAGCGTGTGACATATCAAATGAAAGGGCTCGTTGTGAGGATCTTACTTTTTTATAATTTTGTTTTAAATGGCTTTGCAGTTATTTAGGAAAATTGGCGAAAATGTACCATTACCTTACCTTACCTCAAAAACTACTGGGACTAAAATTTTCATTTTTTTTTACAGGAAAACCTATAAGAAGTGAATTAACGGTATTTAAAGTAACCTAGGAAATTTCAGATGGTCATGTACGGAACGGAACCCTCTCCACGCGAGTTTACCACAACGTTGGTACGTTCACCTGTTGGTAAGCGGTAAGTAGAGTCCACGAGTGCGGGCGACAAGCGCTTAACGGCGTCTGTCGCCAGCACTATGCTGGCTTAGGAGATGCTTCTTCTGATCTTGGGGGGAGATTTGCTAAAGTTATGCTTGAAAATGATGAAAATGAAAAAATGTTTATTTCCTTTAAACTTACGTCTAAATGACATGATCGGTTGGTTGGGTACTTATTTTATTTTAATTAAAATTAACTTTATTTCTTAAGTTTTAACTACTTTAGGATTATGAGCGCGCACGCGCGCGGATGTGTGTGTGTGTGTGTGCGTGTGTGTGTGTGTGTGTGTGTGTTAGTGTGTGTATGCCGTTAGTTTTGTTATTATATTTTTTATAATTTAATAGTTACTTATAATTATTACCACCTTCAATATTTAATATGTGGAACGGTTCAGTAAAGACTCAGTCTCATCGTAGCTGAGCAGCTTTAACCATTCAGTTAGTACAGTCTTACACTTATACAGTTGTAGTTGATGGATATTAGTCTTATTATTTACGTTATTGTATACATATGCTGACTGCGCTTTGAATTGCCTTTTGGCAAACATGGATTTATTCGTCTCTTAACACCGGTTTTGTTCAGGTTGATTCTTCTGTACATTAGTATTATTAATCTATTCTCATAGCTGGGCACCGTTAATCAAATAGTTAACTTCGTTAATCGCTAATCCGTTACTGAAAATGTTAACTTCGTTAAACGTTAAAGCGTTACATTTCGGAAGATTTATCGGAAGTTAACGTCAATCGTTAATCGTTAACTCGTGATAGAGATAGCATTTTAAATATCATTGCGTTAGTGATTGCCTTATAAAAAAATGTTGGTATGGACAGCCAGGACATGAAAAATTTATAAAAGGTGTAACATTACATTAAAGTTTGTAATAATACCTAATCATTTAGAGATTTCCCTATATAAACATCAATATATACGGTCTGCGCGGTGTCTTTTTGGGAAATAATAGGTACTTTATTAACGATTAACGGACTATTACTGTTTTAACAGAAGTTAATGAGTCCGTTAACAATTTTTATAGTTAACTTAATAGTTAATCCGTTAAAATGTTAACTTCGTTAATTAACCATTAGCGGATTAACGGTCTTCTGCCCAACTATGTCTATTTTGTGGTGCAGTCCTAAATCTGCACCGGGCTCGCGTGGGGACTTATTTAATAGGAAATAGTCCTTGCTTAGTTATGATCGCGAATGTTTTTAAAGTGCTATAGGACAGTACAGGGTGAAAGCCAGTCCAATGCCTCTATACGAACGTCCAAGCGATACTGTTGCGGGTTGCGAGCGAGACTCGCATCCCACTCTTACGCATTACGCATCGTGCGGAAGAGTGGGATGAGAATCTCGTTAGCACGTCCTCAATAATATCGCTTGCACGTTCCCTAGTAGAGGCACTGTTCGACAGAACCGTAGTTGGATTTAAGATAGGCAGTGCCGGATTTAGAGGTCTGGAAGCCCTGGTTTGCCCCAAAGGCAGTGGCGCAGCCTGCCTACAAGCCGATTCCTGACGGCTTTACCAAGCTAGAAAGCTACGACTAGCTGTCAGTGAAGTCCATGTTACTCTAACTAAACATCAGAATAGCACGCACGGTTCTAATACTTCCGGCTTCCTTTAGGAAATATTTGACGCTTCGCCACTGCCCAAAGGAATACGTCAACTAAGACCTCCTTTGCCCCATAATAATTATCACCCCATCTCCTGGTGGTGTCGTAAAAGGCGACAGAGACCAACCGAAGGATGGGCAGCAGCGTCCTTCGAGTAGGTACTATCATGACCAACTGCGATCGCCAACCCGCCTGCCGAGCGTGGCGACTATGGCAAATCCCCCCATTTTTGGGGAGGCCTATGGACGTTATACTATTAACAAACAATTTTCTTAACATATTATCTTATGTACTTTTGTTTTATGGAAATAAATAAAGCATCACACTTGCTCGGACAGGGTGTTATTATACGCAGGCGTATAGTCTATAGCCGATGTAGCTGCTCTATACGCCTCGCCCTCAGCAGGAGTTATAAACCGTACAAAATTCATAACTCCCGTGGGAGTCCCGCTGACGGCGGGACGTGCACCAGGTCCGGCGAGGTGCGCGCGGCGCCGGCTCCGTTTTCTTATACAAGTAGCGCGCAACCGACGCGACATACAGTTTATTCTACCCACCTGATGGTAATTCACGATGTTCAATGTGAATAAAATAAATAATATTTTTTTTTGTCTAATTTTTATTTCGTTTCCTCACAAATGAGATGAAAACCATTGTGTTTATCACGGGCAGGCACGGACAAACTCGAGTCATTAAAAGCCCTCCCGCCTTCGACGTCGGGCTTCTAACAGACTCTCGTTAGTTATCCCCTTCTTACGGCCCTAAATTCTGGTCTGTACCTACTTAATCCCCAGTTCCTCATGTCATTGATAAAGAGGCCAAGTTGCAGGACATATGTTTGAATCTGTAAAGAGTCCTGGTCTCTGCGATGAGGATTGCGTACCTGTAACGAAAACAAACAATGGTTAATATTGAGTTTCTGTTGTACCTACATATTAGAGTGGTCCTCAAATGAGCAATTCTTGTTTGATTTGATCTTATACCCAAAAAAAAAATGAGTATTTTTTCCCAATTTTTAGGGTTCCGTACCTCAAAAGGAAAAAACGAAACCCTTATAGGATCACTCGTGTGTCTGTCTGTCTGTCTGTCTGTCTGTCCGTCTGTCACAGCCTGTTTGCTCCAAAACTACTCGACCGATTGAGTTGAAATTTGGTATTCATATGTAAGTTGGTGACCGCAACACGGACGCGTGACATAAATATATGAATTTTAAACATAGGGGCCACTTTTTGGGGGTAAATTAGAAAATTAAAAAAAAAAAGGTTTGCCACCTATATCGTGTGACATATCAAATGAAAGGGCTTATCGTGAGGATCTTAAATATATTTTGTTTTGAATTTTAAGTAAAATAGTTTAGAAGTTATTCAGGAAAATAGACGAAAAATTACCATTCCCCCCCCCTTATTTCCGAAACTACTGGGGCTAAAATTTTGAAAAAAATACAGAAAATAGGTCTTTACCTATAGATTACAGGAAAACCTATGAGAAGTCCATGGTATTTAAAGTAACCTATTAAATTTCAGATAATCATGTACGGAACGGAACCCTCTCCACGCGAGTTTAACTCGCACTTGTCCAGTTTTTTTAACAATGTTTAATGGACGCTACCTAGATTTTACATTTAACTAACTCGAAGCAAATTAAAAATTCAAAGTAACTTTGTTTTGGTTAAAATCGGTGATAACTGGTCTATTAGCTCTAAGGTCTGTTCGCCGAGAGTTGATAAAAAAAGTAAACAATCAGGGCTTCTTAACTCATTACAAATAGCGGCCCGCTAATTATTTTTACCAATGATAATAAAAAATTAAAGGGAAACCATTTCTTTTTCATAGAATATTACACTAGTTTACAAAGTTTTTGTCCTTTGAATGAAACGTTTTTTTTCTTAACAATCGAGGTGCACTGAGGTTTAGAAAAATTATAAAAAAAATGTAACAAAAATGTGTCATGTTTCCAAGATATTTATTATTTTTGATATTTTTTTACAAAAAATAATGCTTACAAAAATATCAAACAAAAAATTAAAAGTGAATTGCCTTAGCTTTTTTCTTGTATTTATTCGTGTCTTTATCTCTAATAACAGACCAGCAATAATCACCTAGCATGGCCTGGTCCCAGTAATTTTAAAATAAAATCGAAACCAACTTATGGGTAGTTTGAAAATAAGATGTTATAAAAATTTGATTTATAGACGTGATAGAAATAAAACCAATATATGTTTGCGTTTAGTTATTACTACTAAATACATCGATATGGAATTCATTGAAAGGACATGACTTTCATTTTAATTTGAAAACTAGTGTTATTATTGAATAGTCTAACTGTATAAACAGAAAGTAGCATGCGAACACCCAAACGACACACTCGAAGCCAATGACATATTATAGAAAGACACAAGACACGTCATATTCATACCCAACGCGTTTTAAACATGTGTCATGGATACATTTTTCTTGTTCGTTTCTTTTCAGATTTATGTGATATTTGACGCGCACATAAAAAACATTAATTTGCAATATGGCGATTTGTGTATATGAACAAAACAAATATATAATTTTCACCGCCGTCCGCATGGCGCGACACCGCATTTGACAACATCTGCGTCCCTCGTACCATGAACCTCAGTGCGCGCGGCGATAAGCGACGCCCGTCATACAGTTTGCGATAGTTAAGCGACAGTCGCTATTTCGAAACGATATCATAACTTTTATCAACTCTTGGCGAACAGAGTTTATGTTGATAAACGCCAACAAAAAACCGCAATGCGTTGACGCGTCACAGATACAATTACTTTGCAGATGCAACGCGCACAAAACACATCAAACTGGCATCTAAGCAGCGCCATCTGTTACCAAGACTTGGTAATTAACATGTAATGGACTTTGGAAAGGCGCGATAATGTAAATCTTAAACGGTTTTAAAACGGCGTTAAAGGAAATTTTGTATTCAAATTAGATCGGAATTGGAGCTTTTTACAGAGCTTTTATTTAGCTTTAAGTACTTTTTGTATGTTTGAAACAAATCTGCTAATGATTTTAGATTTACTTTCTAATGCTCAGTTTTAGGTTTAGGGTTGCTTATTCATACATTGATAATTGTATTTACGAAAACAACGTAACATAATTCAAATCATCTACTTGGTCTACATTTGTGTTTTTTTTTTATAGTGTAAGTACTGTGTCTGTAGGCTGGATATTGATGCTATTTAAATACTGCTAAAATAAAAGAAAATTTTAGTTTGAACGTAACATTTTCGTCTTATCTCATATTATCTAACGCGAGTAATAAGATATAGTGATTGGCGAAAAAGTCAGTTAATAACACTGCCATAGTATAAAACTATAGCAATCAGCCCTAAGAAAGAAGTTGTAAGCTGGCAAGTCACTCGCGTGTTCTTAGTTTTTTTTTCATAGTAGACATGAAAGCTGGGGCACGGATACAACAGCATTTGATTTAAAAATGTAGATGGAAGCTCCACAGAGTCGGTTCCATATGACCTCCTTTATTTCCACATCGAGCCTACGGATTTCTTGCTTGTTTATTATGAAACGAAACCCGCCCCAAACAGTTAGGACACAACGACTTGTAAATACCTCTTTCTCGTGTCCTCACTAAACATTACCATTTTAAGAACTCTCATAAAAAACTTTGATGAAACCTCAGTCAAAAGTCACCCATGTTTAAAGGGAATAGAACTTTATTTGCTGTATCGGTGTATTGTCGCAGTATAGCATGTTTGGAGTTGAATCAGCATAACTTAGGATTTCGGCGACGCGGCTGTATGGCTCGTGCCGTTGCCAATTTGTTGGGAAAAAGTTTATGGAAAATGGCGCGCAAAAGTATTTGAAAGAGGTTTTATTAACAATTCTGCGGTTAGTTGATGCTTATGCTTTAACTGTAAAGCAAAACTTAACTTAAAACTATTCATTGATTAGTTTAACCTAGATTCAAAAAAAAGAGCGTAGTTATCTATGGTTCATTTAATTGCTTATGCTGCTGCCATCTAACGGTTGATTGTGATAATTTTGCTTTGTTTCACGTGAGTAAGTCAAAGGTGGCATATGTCAGTGTGTCATCTGTCATATTAGTTTTGACGGGCTGTCGGGAGAAAAGCTACAGTTTCCAACAAATCAAATGTAATAAAACGCTATATTAGTGACAGTTATAACCCCTATTTATTGAAGCTTTTTGACGTATTATTTTTCTAGCTCAAATAAACACATCTTTAGATTCATCTTGAGAGCGTGTCTGTCTGTATGGCATGCCATTGCCAAGACCCGCTAAATAAATTTAAAAAAGTAAGAATAAAAGTATTAGATATTAGATACACATAATTTTGCCTACAACTTCCAATGGAATCTTCATTCTTCCCAGGATATCAATACTTGAGGGAAATAACTATTAGATATTGTAACAATGCAATCGATAACTTACCGCTAAATATCGATTCTCCGTAAAACCAGAGATGTTTAAAAATATCCGCCTATAAATATCGGTGTCCCAAAAGGGAATGATTTCAAATGAATACATGAACCAATTCAGGTTGGCCAAATCGAGAGCGTACAATCGCCATCAAAAATTACTGACTCAATCTCGCGTTCATAAATAATGTGGGAAGTTTTCTTGTTATCGAGGTAGTTTATTTGATTTTGCACTTTTTACAAAGCGAAATACGAGAGAGTGATTGTGTGTTAAAATGAACATATTTATTTTGCAAGTAGGCCACACGGGCTCTTCCACATATCTGAATCCAGAGAGTGAAGATGTGTACGATAATTATGCGTAAATATTTGTAACGCGTAAAATAATATGCGAAAAGAAAAAGACCTCATAAAATTTACATCGAAACTGAAACGAAATTGAGTTGCGCAAAAGGTACGCTTTTGAACAATATGTTGTCTTGTATTAGAGGTCGGAAAAGACGTCACACGATCACGCTCCTGCAGCCCGGCTGCCCGCAGTGTGACCTTTACCGAAGTAACCACAAGTATCTAAGTATCATAAATCATATAAGGGCGATTGCGCTAAGCGTCCCCAGTCCCCAGTCTCCCACATGCCCATTTGCGCACTCGAGTAGCGGCTGTCGCCCGCAGGTCTCGGTAATGGGCCCGGTCTCGCGTATGTTGATGTATTTGGACCATCAACTACGCAATGCGTGTGTGTGACGATACAACTGTTGAACCAGGGTTCAAATCCCGCTAAAGGCTTTGTATACGTACATACATACATAGCATCACGCCCGAAATCCCTAATGGGGTGGGCAGAGCCACAAGACTACTTGTGGCCACGTTCGATTAATTAGTCCTAAGATAGTATGATGAACCGTATGGTGACAGGTGATCAGCCCATCGCCCATACAGATAGTCCACCATGTTGGAGAGGACCCGTCCCTTAGTCGACTTTTACGACATGCCAGGATGATAAGCATCTGCACGCATTCTATGCTATTTCTTCACTCCCAGTGCAGCAGAGGAGGCTTTGTATGAGCATGATATTTAGTTGTCTATCCTCTTAAGCATACCATACGGTTCATCTTAGGACTAATTAATTAATCGAACGTGGCGACAAGTAGTCTTGTGGCTCTGCCCACCCCATTAGGGATTTCGGGCGTAACCTACATAATGTGTATGTGTATCCTCTTATGTTTGTAACGACATAGCTGTAATAGTAGGTTATGCAACGGTTGCATAATGATAGGCCTTAAAACACTAGTGCGGTTTTCATGAAACGAGCTTTAGCGAGTTTCATAATAAGATCGCACGTGTATTTTAAGGCCAAATTATGCAAAGTTGCATACATAACTGTATCTACACACATATTATAAATCCTCCATGATGGGTTCAGAAACAATATTTTCTGGCAACAAGTTATTTGTTGCAATCGTGGCTGTATATTTCCGATATCCGGCGCATTTTCACATCACACACACTCCGAGAAGACTACTATTCGTATTTTCAACTAAAATGTAAATTACAAACAACTTTTTCTATTCAATTCAACAACAATTCTACTTTCGTTCAGCAAAACACCAACATAATGGCGGCAATTCGATCCTCCGTCAAGACCATTTTTTTTTAATCATAGACAAACGAATGAAGTCTCTATTCTCATGTCACTCGAGATCAAATGTTGTGCAGTTTATATTAAAAAACCATACTGAATTGACGTTTCGTATCAATAACTGTTTTAATATCTATGGATACTAGAATAGAGACCCATTTGAGTTTTGACAGCTGTTTCAAATTTAATCTCATTTCTATACTAAAAACGATACGGTAATAACAATGCAGCACTGGTTTTTCCTAATTGGTTGTCAAAATGGTGGTCATTTCCTACGGTTTTTGATTACACTATGGAGGTTTTATGATATGGGCGTAGATAAATACCTATTGCTGGCTTCCTGTAGCGTCAGTACTAGAAAATGGATCGACGCCTAGTTAGCGAAACTTCACGTCTAGGACGCGGGGGCAGTTTAATGCCATAATTCGATGATTTGTTACTACAGTGCGATTAAAATCAGTTAACGATTCGGCTATTATCGGCTAAAGCCGGAGACGAAAATGACACAAGTTACATTGCTGCGATTTCTTTTAGGTAGCATTCAACTTAAAGTATCGTAAACGCAATGTATATCACCTGCCATGATGACATTACTTACCAGTAGACCTAAGAAGTTTACAGAAGCGATATGGACATGCATTATTTATTGATGTATATAAATGTACTCATTATATAAAAAAATATTCATGATTCTTTATTAATCAATAGTTACTGTTTTACGTGAGTTAACGAGTACGATATTTGTCATCCGTGTCATACTGTTAAAAAATATCACTAATTACTTTTCTTAGGTATTTAAATATATAGGTTGTGTTACTTTAGAGCTTAGGAGGATGAGGGGAGGTTTTGTTGCTCATATCCTTCTGTTGTCTTGTGTTTAATTAGATAACGGGTGATATATTTAAAGGTCATATCTGTAATTTGATATATGTATAGGTAGTCTACGTGAAAAAGGGATACCGACGATAACCGAGGATGGCCGAATGGTGAACTTATTTTAATAGTACTGTACATCATGTGTATCATCGTCATCATCATCAGCGATACACGTCCCACTGCTGGGCCAAGCCTCGTCTCATAGTGAGAGGCTGGGCAGTAGTCCCCACGCGAACCCAGTGCAGATCACACAGTCTTTGTATTATTTCGTAAATGAGCGCAGGTTTCTCATGAAAGTAGAATCAATGCAGTGGAGATGCGAGCTTCGAGAAGTAAAAGTGGTGTTTCTATGAGTGACAGGATAATGAATAACGTGATAACAGGACGATGTGGTGTGGAAGAAGATGTAGTCGTGAGAATTGAGAAAGGTATGCTTAGATGGTTTGGACATGCGGAGGATTTATAAGGCGAGTGTGCATGGTAGGGTTGGAAGGGGACCTCGGCGCACGTACCCAAACCAGATCGAGGACGTTCTTAAGAAAGGCCAGGTCAAGAGTACCCTAAACCGGCGAGCGTGCATGAAGAACTTAATGAGAGTAGACGAAGCGAAAGGTGTGTGTCAGGATCGTAGCAGGTAGAAATCCGTGGTCTCTGCCTACCCCCTTGAGAAACAGGTGTGATATATGTATGTATTTATGTATATTCTCACGATGTTTCCTTCACCAAAATACTTATGGTTAATGTCAAATTCAATACCGCAGAGGTCCAAAAATCTCAAAGCTAGTCGAGATTTGACCCCCCGCCGTATGCATGAGAGACTACATGTTAGACCATTACACTACCACTATATTTAGGGGCTCGTAAACGGCCAATTTTTTCGGCTATTCGGGTATTTATTGCTGAAATTCGGGCTATTCTCAAAAGTTTACATTTAAACTTTTTGCTCCCATTAGTGTTGTAGTATGTAATCTTTTTGAGGATAGCCCGAATTGCAGCAATAAATTGCCGAAAAACTAGCCCGCATAGGAGCCTCTTTTATAAGTGCATCAGATTTATCATAGTAAAGGATTCTCATAAACTTACGGCTTTGGCGGGAAAACCATTATTCGTGATAAAATTATGCAAAAAGAGATGAATATAAATAGTACATTGTGCATCTAGGGCCGTAAGAAGGGGATAACTAACGAGAGTCTGTAAGAAGCCCGACGCCGATAGGCGAGGGCTTTTATGATTCGATTTTTTTATCCCCTTACTGCCCGTGATACACACAATGTTTTTCATCACATTTGCGAGGAAATGAAATAAAAATTAGACAAAAAAAGTATATATATTAATTTTATTCCCATTTTACATCTTGAATTACCATCAGGTGGGTGTTCATAAACTGAGCGTACGTTGCGATCAGCGCGGGGCAGCTCCGCCGGCTTGCGGTCGCGCGCCCCGCCGGTTGCGGCTCCCGAGCAGCTCCGCCGACCTGGCGCACTTAAATGCCCGCGGGAGTTCGAAACCATACAAAATCCATAACTCCCTAGGGAGTTATGGATTTTGCAAGGTTTATAACTCCCGCTGACGGCGGGGCCCATAGAGGAATTAAATCGGCTATAGTTGCTCTATACGCTTGCGTATAATAACATCCTTTCCGAGCAAGTGTGATAAAAAAAATTCCTAATGAGGTTCTGAATCCGCGACTGACGACTTAAAATCTACGCTCTTTTGACCGAGACCTATTAATTTAAATGAGTCATTCTTGTAGTTATAAATAAAAATATAATAATAATAATAAATATGGTATTAGGTATATACATATATATCCTCCTCTGCTGCACTGGGAGTGAAGAAATAGCATAGAATGCGTGCAGATAGATGCTTATCATCCTGGCATGTCGTAAAAGTCGACTAAGGGACGGGTCCTCTCCAACATGGTGGACTATCTGTATGGATCACCTGTCACCACACGGTTCATCATACGATCTTAGGACTAATTAATCGAATGTGGCCACAAGTACTCTTGTGGCTCTGCCCACCCCATTAGGGATTTCGGGCGTGATGCTATGTATGTATGTACGTGTATATACCTAATTGGTTCCTCGGAAACTGCTCTAACGAATTGAATGAAATTTTGCATTTAAATATAGTTTTACTTAAGAAGTTTATCGAGATAGGTGTCATAACTGAAAATTAGTTTTACAGGTTTTCACGTAGAATTAAGATGCCCAAGTCGTCTAATCGGGAACGTCTAAGTGATACTGCAGCGACCCGCGAGCGAGACTCGCATCTCGCTCTTAAGCATTACGCGCCGTGTGATGATACATACATACATAGCATCACGCCCGAAATCCCTAGTGGGTTGGGCAGAGCAACAAGACTACATGTGGCCACGTTCGATTAATTAGTCCTCAGATGGTATGATGAACCGTATGGTGACAGGTGATCAGCCCATCGCCCATACAGATAGTCCACCATGTTGGAGAGGACCCGTCCCTCCCTTAGTCGACTTTCACGACATGCCAGGATGATAAGCATCTGCACGCATTCTATGCTATTTCTTCACTCCCAGTGCAGCAGAGGAGGAGCGTGTGATGATGGGATGAGAAATCTCGCTCGCGAGTCGCTACATCACTTAGCGTTCCCGAATAGAGGCGCAGATGTAAGTCCGTGTCGTGCCGTGATTATCTCAAAAACTTTTGCATCGCCTTGGACGATATTTTTTGAGATGAATTCTTCATTTTCTGGGATACTTTTAGTATATAATACACTAGTAGTTTCATGCGGTTTATCAGGTTTTCAGGCATATTAAGATGCCGAGCGTAGCCCGTTCGTAGATATTTCGCAAAATACAATTTCGTGTAACAAGTCTCAAAGAAGGTTGTCAAACGCCAACGTCATGGCTTAACCACACCCTATTGCTGATGTTCTGGTGATTCTTACGACATACAAACAAAAGTCTAATATTGCTTAATTCACACGCTATCATATCATTGTGCGCGGTGTGGTCGGTGGTGCTGCGGTCTCACACCGCACGATGCGGAGAGCATTTTTTTTTAAATTTATTTATTCATTATATCATTAACTTAACACTATCATTACAGGATTTAAACCTAATGCGATAGAGAAGGCAAAAAAAAAACCCATTTTACAAAGTACTTAATAAACTTTTAACTTATATAACATATCACATGTAAGGCAACTCTTTCGAATTCGCTTAGAGTACAATGAAATAGCTCCGTCAATTCGGCAACCTCATTGAGAGTAGCGAGGGCGCGCGTAAGAGTTTGTATTATAACAGTGTCACTTAAACCGGTGTCATGGATGGATGGGTGGTTGACATGCGACTGAACCTGCGATGGTGTCAGATTAGCGTTCTGACACCTCAAAAATAGGCATCGCGAAAATTGCTCTGAGCAATTCCTTACTATATATTTCAATGTATAACAAGCAAAATACATACCAGCTTTTAGGAACACGTTTTACTTATAAACTTATTAAACAAAAGCGACCCCGCGGGAAAAGTTATATTTCACAAACATAATATAAGTGTATCCGCAATCGAGATTTACCCATTTGCCATTTGAAATTAGGTTTGTTTTTCAACAAACTCCCGTAAGAATATAAAGTGGGCGATGTACTTAATTATGTGTCGGCATAGAAATATGGACTTAATTGCATTGGAGCGAAGTGCGTAATAAGCTTGTCTTTTTATCTACAGTCGGTATGTGTTTGTAATTAATGATTTTAATTCGAAATACAGGGTGAAACGACACGAGGGACCTTGCGGAAAATATCGAATCATATAAATGATGGCACGGCTCATACGAGTAAGTTGACTTAAAATGGCGGTCCTCCGCGCACCTCCGCGCACGTATAACTATGGTTGCTGCGCGGCACGTAAGTTGAAATATGACCTTGAATGCGCAGAACACATTTTCGGGTTTTTACTTGCCTCGATATCGTATAGGGTAATGTAGACTTGTGTAGTACATGTACTAATGAACTAAAAGAACTAATTCCTGTCACTGAACTAGAACGAACTATTCTGTATCGTTTCTGCTCTTATAATATTACAATACGCGGAGCGAGCAGCGACAGCGAAGCAAGCCGATTGACCGACCGAATGGCTCCACATTAGCTCTGAGTAAGATAGCAAGAGGGAAGGAAGCGGACCGCTCCAGTGCGTGAACTAAACATGCATATGCAATTGTGCGGGAGCAAGCGAGACGACGTAGTTTTGACATGCCATAGATTATTTCAGTGTACGTGTACTAAAATAACTAAATGACCGAACTAGTACATTTGCACGATTGTACTAGTTCACAGCGATGTGAAAACTAGTGACCGACCGAAACATGGTTTTTTTGCCGAAACCGAAGGTTTGGTTTTGGTTCTAGTTTCGGCCGAAACCAAAACCGAAACTCTTATAGATGTGTTAAAATCGCTGAATATTATGAAAAAAAAAAAACAGTGGACCGTTATTTTTAGACATATGAACAATAAGCCACTTGTAAGTCGTGTTGTTGGTACAAAATGAAACAAGTTCACTTATAAAAGTTGAAAAAAGATGTACCTACCTATTCTGAGTTTTCAGCCAACCTGAAAATACTACGGGTAGGCAAGTTTCGGCGCGACCGAAAGTTTCGGCACTTTTTTGACCGAAACCGAACGTTCGGCCGAAACATGTTGTTTTGCCGAAACCGAAACCGAAACTTCGGTCATACACTGGTGAAAACGCTCTTAAAAGCAAGTATCCGTTATTATCAAGGCACCGCCATATTATAACGCTCCATGTGACACCTTGACGTTTGCGGGGCTTCGGGGATTACCGCCGGACGTGGGGCTTCAGCCTTTATCAATGTCTCGTGTTCCTGTTGACCTACTGGATATATCGATGATATAACTTAACAATACACCTTACACATTCACCGTGTTTTTTAGGGTTCCGTACCTCAAAAGGCAAAAACGGAATCATTATAGGACCACTCGTGCGTCTGTTTGTCTGTCTATCACAGCGAAGGCCATAGTCGGGTTTCCATAGTAAGTCGGCCCTTACATCTACATTATAGTGAAGAATATTTATGCTGAGTATGAACAACCTCCTTGTGACAGTGTTTGACTTATGATTATTTAAAGTTTTTTTTATGTATTGTTTTTCTGACGTCTTA